>JAMPIV010001731.1:5000-656412 GCA_024509875.1 Oreohelix idahoensis | reverse complement strand
AGGGTATATAATAAATGAATAAGAAAGAACAAAAACATAAATCTTCGTGTCAATGTAGAACGTCTTTAAAATGAGTTAGGAGAAATGAAAAACTAGGACAGCATTTCACGTTATGCAGAAATAAAGGCTTTTAGCATCGGCTAATATTTTAGGGATGTAGGATAAAGAGAGAGGGATACGATAGTACCTCTCGGTGAGAGACAGCCATGACCTTTTTAGGATAGTCAGGGTCCTATTTGGTTCTCCTCTCTTTATCTAGCTCATGTTTGGCTCCACGAATACCGGTTGTGTACGGCGGTGGCCACATCCCGGGCAACAGTCTTGGCTGACTGGCTAAACTACATGAGTGGAGTAGGAGTAATCTTACTCAAGGGAATGTCCATCCCTAGTACACAAAGACTGAGACGGTGAGTGAGGCGGAGGAATCTAAGAAGATCAACGGCTTGCAAAGCGGAACAGCAAAGTGTGTGGCGCACTAGAGGCGTGTCGGACATAGAAAAAGACAACGGCTTGCCACCGTGGAAGAGATTGGGGCCTTACCACATACATCCTACAGAATGTAATGAGATCACAACAAGATAAGAAACGACATGTAGAGAACTCTCTGTCCCCTGGGGAAGAATCTACTGTACAAATTAACAGGGAAGAGGCAACTCCTCTAATGAGTAAGGAAGTACATAATGACGAGTGTTCCTCAAATTCTGTTGAAAGGGAGTATTCTGAGAAAGACCACCTAAAAACTAGTAGGAGGAGCCTAAAAAAGGAAGATGGAACGTTAGAACTCTAAACGGAGAAGGAAAGCTAGACAATCTAATATTAGAGGCAACAGACATGAAACTCGATATACTGGGAGTTGCAGAGGCAAGACTATTGGATACAGGCTACATAAAAAGAGACCAATACACGCTTATACACTCAGGAGGAGAAAAACATGAAAGAGGGGTAGGAATGTTGATAAAGAAGGAGTTCGAAAAATACGTATGTGGATACTGGACACACAACGACAGAATGATGTTACTGAAGATGAGAGCAAAACCATTCGACATATTAATCTTACAAACTTATGCACCAACTAAAGATCACAGCGAGGAAGAAATAGAAGAATACTATGAAGAGCTACAACACACACTTAAACCAGTAAAATCTACAGATGTGTTGATAGTAATGGGTGATATGAATGCAAAAGTAGGAAAAGAAAAATACACTTGTACAAGAAAATAGTAGGACAGTATGGATTAGGGACAAGAAATGATAGAGGAGACAGACTTATCCAGTTCTGTGAAGAAAACCAGCTGGTCATATGTAACACCTTTTTTGAACACCACCCAAGGAAATTATACACATGGAAAAGCCCAGGAGATATAACAAGAAATCAAATTGACTATATCATGATAAAACATAGATTTAAGAACAGTGTCACAAGTGCAAAGACACATCCTGGCGCCGACATAAATTCAGATCACAATCCGGTCGTCATCAAAGTAAATATAAAGCTGAAAAGAGCAGGATACAGAAGACAGGAGGAACCCCAGATAGAAATATCAGCACTGAAACAACCAGATATAAAACAGAAATATTTAATCGATGTCAAAAATAAATATCAACAGTTATTGACAGAAAGCATGGAGCAGTATAGAAGAGAAAACCCAGAAGAAAAAGTAACCACAAAATGGGAATGCTTAAAAACAGGCATACAATCAGCAAATGCAAATTTACCTAAAAAGGAGCCTAAGAAAATTCAAATTTGGATGACAGATGACATCTTGAGTAAAATAGCAGAAAGAAAGAAAGCAAAAAACACTCCAGAATATAAAACAATAGACACTGACATACGTACTATGTGTAGACAAGCAAAAGAACGGTGGATAGAAACAAAATGCAAGGAAATAGAAGACTTGGAAGCAAAGCACATGACAAGAGATATGCATGAGGAAATAAAGAAATAATCAAACAGGTCGCGGTTTGCACAAGGAGGAAGCTGTATCAAGAACAAAAATGGTGTAATATTACTTGATGAGAAAGACATATCAAACAGATGGGCAGAATACGTAAAAGAACTATTCGAGGACTGTGATAAAATTACATTGATACACCGATAAAATTATTATTTGTATTTATAAAGTAAGATAGTATAGAAATAAAAATAGTTAAGTTGTGACGCGTCTTCTTTCCCCACGCCAGTCAGCGCGTTGATTTTAGCAAGACACGGCGTAGTGTAAGGGTACTATCGTTTGCCAGTGACCTTGAAAATATCGGTAACAATTTTGACGGAATTAGCCTTGTTTCAGATCAAAACGGAGAAAAGGAGAGAGGCAAGTGTATTTTTAGAATGAGACTTTTGACACAAATGGTTGAAACACGCAAAATTGTAGGCAAACGCGGGCGATATTGTTAGCGGCAGATGGAAAAATTCGACACTAAGTCCAATATTTGTTCGTTCCATAAGCACGCAGAGGGACTGGTATAAACACACACGCCTCGCTCTGTCTGCAAATTGGTACATTTTATGACGTCACAGACTAGTAGTTTCAGTTTTGGACAACGCGGGAGAGAGAAAAGATGGCGTAATTTATATGATAGTGGAAATTGAAACTAACTCTGGAAAATATATGGACTTCTTTATTAATAGGTTTAGGATCATAAAACCTAGTTAGTTGGATGGCTTATCTTCTCCTGATAAATAATATGTTTAAAAATACAAAATTCCCCAGTAGATAAGAAAGTTATTGACAAAAGACTGCATTTGTTCGTGCAGACAAACGAACAGACTGGCGGTTTTTGCATTCATTTTGCATTCACTAACGATTACAATTTTGAACGCGTTGTTGGAAATGAGACAAGCAAGCGTGTATTCTGTTGGAGGAGGGGTAGACAAGGGGAGAGAAATTATGGGATGGCTTAACACAAAATATATTTTAGCCGTAGAAATCTAAGAATGAGTGAGGAGAAAACTTGTTAGGTCCAAAAATCTAGTCTGTTTTTGTTTTTATTTTCAAAATTCAAAATTGAAAAGCTTAGTCTTCCGATCTGATTGGCCAACGCATTTTTTATTAGGGAAAACATAGATAGGTTTTTGCAATTTTGTAGAAAGCTGTCCCTGAAGCAGGTCGATGTGATCCTAGAAGTTTGACTTTTATTTGTAACTAAAACTAAAAAGTATTTGTCATAGTCTAGCCAGCAGCAAAGCTGAATTTGTGCCATCCATTGCACCTGTGCTTATTTCATTGAATTCTGGTAAGAAGAATATCTATATTATTATGTAATATGTGCAAAGGCAAAAAGTGGGAAAGTGTATGGCATGCCTAAGGAAACAGTTTGGGTATACATATTTGATTTATGTTTGAATATTGCATTGTTGTAATTAAAAATTATTGTAAGACTAAAGTAGAATAGCTGAGGCAAAGAAATTGGAGACAGAGGAAAGGAAACAGGCTGCAGAAAGGGAAGCAGAAAAGGAAAGAGAAGAGAAAAAACCCGAAAGGGAAGCAGAAGAAAAACGGTTACAGCGGGAACATGAGTTACGACTAAGGGAGTTGGAATTACAAGGCCATGCTCCTGAAGGCGGTAACAGCCCTTCTACCTCCGATGCCACTGCTAGTCAGGGAGCCTCAACCTCAGCTATGGGGTTCCATTTAGACCATTTTGTTGAGAGGGATGATGACATTGAATCATTTTTATCCAGATTTGAGGTTTTGGCCACCACTTATGGGTTAGAGAAAGAAAGGTGGAGTTTAAAGTTATCCCAGGGTCTTAGGGGAACATCTTATGAAGTGTTTGCAAAGATGAACAAACATGACCAAGACAATTATGACATGTTAAAGCAGGCTCTTTTGCTAAGGTATGAAAAGAATGGAGAATTTTACAGGAAAAAGTTTAGAAATGCCAAGCTACTGTCGGGTGAGACCTATAACCAGTTCTCTGCACGTTTAGAGACTTACTTGGAGAAATGGACTGCTCTGGGGAAAACCCAAGATCTTAAAGAAATGATCCTTATTGAGAAATTGAGAGAGTCCATGGCTCCAGACTTGAGAAAGTTTCTCATGGAACAAGGTGCAGAAAGGCTGGGTGAGTTACTTAATGTCGCTGAGAGGTATCAGGCAGCCCAGACAGAGGTAGCTGGCGCCAAAAAGAAACATGTAGACAATTATAGGGCTCCACAAAACTCTAATAGATTTGACAGCAAAGATCAAGGTAACAAGGGTAAGCAAAACTTTGATAGGCCACGCAATGATTATAGAAATAAAAACCCACAATTCAATGACAGGAAATATGAGGAAAGAAAACCCTTTCATCAAGGTAGATTATATTGTAGATGGTGTAAGAGGGAAGGACATGACACCAAAGTTTGTACTAAGAAACCTGCTGAATTTGCTGCTATGAAGTTGGGGGAAAAGGAAGTAAAGGTAAAACCTGCTGGACAGCAGGAACCTTATCACCCCCCAGTATGTGAGGATGTTGTATGTAATGGGGTCACCATTAGGTGCCTTTATGATACAGGTTTAGATTTTGATTCTGTTGTGAGTTCGCATTTGGTGAACCCAGATCAGTATACCACAAAAACAGTGCAGATACAAGGGGCGACCAAGGACATACCACTTAAGACGTTTCCCATTGCCAGGATAACGGTGAAAACTCGCTATGTGGAAGGAGTAATCAGAGCAGCAGTGATCGACGCACCCATCTACCCTCTGATACTGGGGTGTCGTTATGTCTACTTGGGGAATCCCAAGAGACCTGTGGTCCTGGCAGCAGTCCAGACCCGATCACAATCCAGAAAGGAAGAAGATGAACCAATAAATACTCATCCAGAGGAGATGAGGAAGGCACAGGCTGAGACAGGACACTCAAGCTTTGTTTTAGAAAATAACCTAAATGCCACACACCTCCAAGCATGGGGGATTATTATATGAAGAACAAATTGTTATATAGGAAGGCTGGAACTGGATCCAATGGTCATGGACAGCTGGTACTTCCTTAAATGTATAGGGCAAACGTAATAAGGAGTTTACATGTTGGAAAAGATGGTGACCATGAGAAAGTAGGCACCATCTGCCAAAAGGTTTCTTAAAAATATTATTGGCCAGATGTAAAGATAGTTATTGAGAATTTTGTAGAAGCCTGCGGCATATTTCACGAGGGAACACCCACAAGTGGGAAACATGATCAGGACCTAGACACGTCACGGGGCTAACTTAGGCTTAGAAAGAAAAATAATTGTAATAAAATAGACACAGTGGAATGGGAACCCCCTTTTCACACACAGTCTTCACTTGAATGTGTTAGAATGGCAACTCTGTGTCGAGTACAAAAAGTGGTTTTAATCCAGAATAAGCCAACAATCCCTCAGTCGGAATTATGTGAACTGGGGAAAGATAAAAGAGAGAGAAGATCTCTCACAATGAAATTAAAGTGGGAAGAAAACCCCAGGAAAAGAATTGGTAGTGGACGATTTGTGAGTGAAGATGCAATGGAGAAACGTCCTCACCATAAGGCTTCCAATGCCAGGGACCATACAGGTGCCATGAAAAATAAGTCAGCAAAATTAAAGGTCCATATGTAACCTTGTTGAGGACATGGACAGATGAGAAGGCAGAAGAGACTGTTACCTCATCATATCAATATGTAAACGAGCTGACCACTCGTCTTAAAACTAGCTGGAAACTTGCTAATGATAATCTCAGACAAACGAGGAAAAACATGCTGCTTATTTCAATAAGAAAGCTAAGGATAGAGAACTATTTGTGGGAGAGAAGGTGCTTCTTCTACTACCCGGCAGCAATAACAAATTACAATATGCATGGCAAGGTCCATATACTGTTCTAGAGAAGGTGTCTAGAACAAATTATAAAATCGACAAGAAGGGGAAAGAGAAAATATATCATGTGAACCTTCTAAAGAAGTATCTGGACAGGGAAATCCAGGAAGGAACACATTCAACGTCCTTGTCGATAGCAACGGGGATGAAAAATGAACCACTTACCTCTCATGAGTATCCCCTGAAAACATGTGAGACCCCTGCACATGTAAAAGTCAGCAACCACCTGACGAAAAAACAGAGGGAGCAGGTTCAAAAAGTTCTGACTGATCATACGGACGTGTTAACGGACAAACCGGGGCACACGAATTTGTTGGAATATGATATGAAACTAGTAGACCCAACACCGATCTGTATGAGAGCTTACACGATCCCGTTTGCCAAGGAGAAAGCTTTGAAAGAGGAGATTGAGTACCTATTGAAAGAAGGGATTATTTCTCATAGCGAATCTCCGTATAGTTCTTGTGTGGTTTTGCTGAGGAAACCCTCTGGAGAACATAGACTGTGCATAGATTACAGGAAGCTGAATAATGTCACAGAAAATCAGGTGGATCCATTACCGGACACAAATCAGCTATTTGCCAGGCTGAACAAGGCAAAATATTTTTCGAAGGTGGATCTTAGCAAAGGCTATTATCAGATTCCAGTAAAGCCTGAGGTCCGACCTTATTTGGCGTTTAGCACTTCGGAAGGACATTATGAATTCAACATGTTGCCGTTTGGGTTGAAAATGCTCCGAGTGTGTTTTCTAGGATGATGCGAAAATTGTTGGATCCCCTGAATAACCCATGCATCACCAATTTTATGGATGATATCCTCATTGCTACGGAAACATTTGAGGAACACATTAACTCGTTGACTATGCTGTTTGATAGACTAAGAGAGGCTAACTTGACGGCTAGACCAACAAAATGTTGTATAGGGTGTAAAGAGTTGGAATTCTTGGGACATACTATATATCAGGGTAACATGACCCCTGACCCCAAGAACCTTGAGAAAATGCAGAGAGCACCTAGGCCACAAACCAAAAAAGATGTGAGATCTTTTGTGTCGTTGTGTGGTTTCTACCAGAAATATATCAAAAATTTTAACTCTATTTGTGCTCCTCTGACTGAGTTAACTCGCAAGGGAAATCCTGATAGATTGTTTGGTCAGCCCAGTGTGAATTAGCATACCAGGAATTAAAAGAGAAACTCACGAGCAAGCCTATCCTAAAATTGCCTGATTTGACTCATGAATTCGTGATAAGAACGGACGCAAGCAATGTGGGCTTGGGAGCCACTTTGTTACAAAGGTCCTCCTCACAAGATGGGGAACTGAACCCAGTCGCTTATGCTAGCCGCAAGTTGAACAGAGCGGAACAAAACTTTTCAACAAGCGAAAAAGAATGTTTGGCTTTGATCTGGGCGATACGAAAGTTCAAGATCTATCTCTATGGTAGAACATTCGTGATCCAAACGGATCATCAGCCCCTCGTATTCTTATCACAGGCAAAGCACGAAAATGCTCGTTTATTACGATGGTCGTTGCTCCTACAGCCATATTCATTCACTATTGAATACATCCCGGGGTCACAGATTTCCTCAGTAGGCACCCCTGTGATCAAAACCAGAGTATTCACAAGGCCTAAGGAGAAAATTTGATCTATGTGTATCACTGGTTTTGGAACTTGCATCAGTGCATGTTCTCAAGTGGGGAGATGTGTGATAAAATTACATTGATACACCGATAAAATTATTATTTGTAATTATAAAGTAAGATAGTATAGAAATAAAAATAGTTAAGTTGTGATGCGTCTTCTTTCCCACGCCAGTCAGCGCGTTGATTTTAGCAAGACATTGCGTAGTGTAAGGGTACTATCGTTTGCCAGTGACCTTGAAAATATCGGTAACAATTTTGACGGAAATAGCCTTGTTTCAGACCAAAAGGGGGAAAAGGAGGAAAGAGACAAGTGTATTTTTAGAATGAGACTTTTGACACAAATGGTTGAAACACGCAAAATTGTTGGCAAACGCGGGCGATATTGTTAGCGGCAGATGGAAAAATTCGACCCTAAGTCCAATATTTGTTCGTTCCATAAGCACGCAGAGTGACTGGTATAAACACACACGCCTCGCTCTGTCTGCAAATTGGTACATTTTATGACGTCACAGACTAGTAGTTTCAGTTTTGGACAACGCGGGAGAGAGAAAAGATGGCGTAATTTATATGATAGTGGAAATTGAAACTAACTCTGGAAAATATATGGACTTCTTTATTAATAGGTTTAGGATCATAAAACCTAGTTAGTTGGATGGCTTATCTTCTCCTGATAAATAATGTGTTTAAAAATACAAAATTCCCCAGTAGATAAGAAAGTTATTGACAAAAGACTGTATTTGTTCGTGCAGACAAACGGACAGACTGGCGGTTTTGCATTCATTTTGCATTCACTAACGATTACAATTTTGAACGCGTTGTTGGAAATGAGACAAGCAAGCGTGTATTCTGTTGGAGGAGGGGTAGACAAATTATGGGATGGCTTAACACAAAATATATTTTAGCCGTAGAAATCTAAGAATGAGTGAGGAGAAAACTTGTTAGGTCCAAAAATCTAGTCTGTTTTTGTTTTTATTTTCAAAATTCAAAATTGAAAAGCTTAGTCTTCCGATCTGATTGGCCAACGCATTTTTATTAGGGAAAACTTAGATAGGTTTTTGCAATTTTGTAGAAAGCTGTCCCTGAAGCAGGTCGATGTGATCCTAGAAGTTTGACTTTTATTTGTAACTAAAACTAAAAAGTATTTGTCATAGTCTAGCCAGCAGCAAAGCTGAATTTGTGCCATCCATCACACCTGTGCTTATTTCATTGAATTCTGGTAAGAAGAATATTTATATTATTATGTAATATGTGCAAAGGCAAAAAGTGGGAAAGTGTATGGCATGCCTAAAGAGACAGTTTGGGTATACACATTTGATTTATGTTTGAATATTACATTGTTGTAATTAAAAATTATTGTAAGACTAAAGTAGAATAGCAAGCCTCTGTGTTCGCTGAACACTATTGATTGCCTGGAGCGTTTATATTTTGTAATAGAAAAAAAAATCACATATGCATATAAGAAGATGTACATACTCCTATTAAATTGTGTTGAAGAAGACTATGTAAAATGACAGTGGCGTATCTGCCATATGGAACTGAGGTGTGGTCACAATATGATGTGAGTTCAAAAAAACTTAGGGGCTGGTGCACTTGTAATGCACACGAGGCTGAACCCCATCATGTCATGTAGAGAGTTGAGGGAAAAATATAACAGATATGTTGCAGGGTTTTATTTCCTGTTACCAGCCGGTGACAGGAAAGCGGTGACAGGAAGGTATAATAATTGTCAAGTAGAGCTCTGAGAGCTGATGTTCTTTACAGAGCCATATCAACGATTGCATCTTCACGAAGGAAATTTCAGGTTATGTGCCACAATCTAGGCTATTTGACATTTTATCTGGAGAAAACTGTTTCCCTACCCATTAACAGAAACTCTCGGGGAAATGATGACATAAACAGTCTCTCCAATAACTGACTCACATTATTAATTATTACTTAACAGGCTGTGAAACACCTTACGGAATATTTTAATATTAATAGTATTATTGTTGGACCAAGAATCCTTATTTTCAGTTCACTTTTCAGTGTAACATACATTTTCTTCAGTTTTAAAAGACCTGTCCAAAAGAGATTGCAGGACAGGCACAATAAATTGTACAAAAAATATTTCCAAATTGAAAACTAAACAACAGAGTTATTAAGATTATATTAGAGAGTTATACTGTGTTGTTTTGATGTACCATCATTTCATTGCATCCCTTAGACACTAGCCACATCAAACACCATACATTAGAATTAATTTACAGCACCATGTGAGATCTTGACAGGTAGCGTTAGGTCCCTTGAGAACTCGTCTTCTTCAACCACTAGACTCAAGGTCTTACATAGCTTGACCTCACACGGTTAACACATCTAACTCTATCATTCTTATCTTTTACCATCATAACCTCTCCAGCAAATTAAACTTTGCTACAAGGACAACAGAGGTAAAAAACCATCACCAGATTCTAATGAAGGCCCAAACATTCTCAGATCAGACGTAGAGAATGCCATACATATGATACAAAAAGGAAAATCAGCAGGCATGGATAACATAAACATTGAAATGATAGAAGCCCTGGAGAGCTTTGGCATAGATACAGTCACAGATCTATGCAACGATATATACAATACAGGATATATACCACACGACATGAAGACATCAGTTTTTATAACGTTGCTCAAAAAACCTAATGCAACAGAATGTTCAGACTTCAGAACAATCAGTCTGATGAGTCACGCAATTAAGATACTGCTCAAAATTATACAGGAAAGAATAAAAAGTAAGGTAGACAGCGAAATCCAAGAAGAACAGTTTGGTTTTAGATGGAACAGTGCAACAAGAGAGGCAATATTTTGCCTAAGAATATTAGCAGAAAAATATACAGAGGTCCAAAAAAGTATGTACATGTGCTTCATTGACTATAAGAAGGCTTTTGACAGAGTCCATCATGAGAAAATTTGAATGCCTCGAAGACATGTGTACTGATGGAAAAGATATAAGAATACTCAGTAAACTTTATTGGGAGCAAACTGCCACGGTAAGATCTGGAAGGAATTATTCACCATACACAGACATAAAAAGAGGTTGTCAGACAAGGTTGTGTTCTGTCCCCCCGCTTATTTAATCTATACACCGAAAAAATTTTCAAACAGATAGCGTACAGGAAATACCAGGACTGAACATCAGTGGAAGGTCAATAAACAACCTTAGATATGCAGATGATACCGTGTTGTTAGCTGACAGCGGACAGGAGTTACAAGAACTAGTGAAGCAAGTGAACAGTATAAGTCATGAATATGGACTCGACATTAATATTGAGAAAACAAAAACTATGATAATTAGCAAAACAGTCGATAAACCCACATTAAAGATAAGCGTAAATGGGAAAATCCTGGAACAAGTCAAGAGCTACGTATATCTTGGTCATATAATAACAGAAGATGGCAGATGTGAAACAGAAATCAAGAAGAGAATAGGAATGGCCAAAGCTACATTCAACAACATGAAACATATACTGATATCTAAACAGTTATCTCACAAATTGAAACTGAGAATCTTATATTGTTATATATATTCTGCATTTCTGTAAGGTGCAGAAACATGGACGATGAATAAGCAGTTGGAAGAAAGAATTGAGGCTCTTTAAATGTGGATATCGATATCAATTTGCCAAAAGCCAGGAAAAGACATTGACTGATGATATAGACCAGAATTTCAACACCATTTCAACAGTATATAAGGAAAGTAGCAAATCATGCTTAGGATTCCAGGAAAGGAAGAAGCAAGACTGGATAACACCAGAAACACTAAACACCATAAAGATGAGAAAGGAAATGAAAAGAAAGAAAACAGAAGCGAAGTCCCCCAGGTTAAAGCAACTATATAGCGAACAGTACAGCCAGCTGGACAGGGAAGTTAAACGCCAAACCCGAGCCAACAAAAGGAATTTCCTAGACGATCTTGCAAAACAGGCAGAAGAGGCAGCACTGAGAAATGAACAAAGCACAGTATACAAAATAACTAAATTCATCAGCGGAAAACAAGGTGCAAACAATATTACATTAGTAAGAGATAAGCAAGGAAATCTCATCAAGACAGCAGAGGGACAGGAAACAAGATGGGCAGAGCACTTCAGAGAAACTCTGAACAAGGAAATACCAGAGACACAATTGAATCTTCCTGAGGCTGAAAACGATCTAGATGTAAATACAGACATTCCACGAAAAGAAGAAATCATCACAGCAATCAAAGGGTTAAAGAACGGTAAAGCTCCGGGCCATGATAACTTAAATGCAGAGCTATTTAAGACAGACCCTGAGCTAGCAGCAGAACTATTAGAACCACTATTTGCACAAGTGTGGAAAACGGGGACAACACCATCAGAGTGGAACAAAGGAATAATTGTCAAATTGCCCAAAAAGGGAGATCTTGCAGACTGCAATAATTGGAGAGGAATCACTCTTCTCTCAGTTCCCAGCAAAATACTAGGCAGGATAATTATACAGAGAATTTCAAAGGCAGTAGACTACAAACTGAGGAAAGAACAAGCAGGATTTAGACAGAACAGAAGATGTGTAGACCATATATTCACTCTCAGGAACATTATAGAGCAGTGCTCAGAATGGCAAAGACAGCTTTACATAAATTTTGTTGATTTTGAAAAGGCTTTTGACAGCATACATAGGGACAGTTTATGGAAAATACTGAGGGCTTATGGAATTCCAAGCTGCATAGTGACAATCATAAAAAGCCTCTATGCCAACTTTACGTGTAGTGTTGGGCAGAGCAACCTAACCTTCGAGGTGAAGACAGGAGTGCGACAGGGATGCCCCTTATCAACCACTCTTTTTTTAACAGTCATAGACTGGGTGATGCGCCAGACAACAGAGGGCAGTCCAAGAGGAATAAGATGGACTACATTTTCTACATTGGAAGATCTGAAATATGCAGATGACATTGCACTGCTGGCACATTCACATCAACACATCCAGGAAAAAACGGATAGACTTAATAAATTTAGCCAGCAGGTGGGCTTGAACATCAATTAAAAGAAGTCTGAGGTCATGACGCTCAATGTGAGCAACCCTGAGCCCATATCAGTAAGGAATCAGCAATTGGTACAGACAGATACCTTCACATACCTAGGAAGCATAGTAACACCAGACGGTGGGGCAGGCAAAGACATCAACATCAGAATGAATAAGGCAAGAACAGCCTTCTTTAGCCTAAATAACATCTGGAAGTCCTCCCAATACAGCACAAGCACAAAATTAAGATTATATCAGAGCTGTGTGCTTTCTGTGCTTCTCTATGGTGCGGAATGCTGAAGAGTCACAGAGAAGGAAATGTCAAAATTGTCCTCTTTTCACACAACATGCCTAAGAAAAATTCACCGCATCTTTTGGCCGAATACCATCACCAACCAAGATCTGCTTACTCGTAGCAAGCAAGAGGACATGCACACCATCATAGCTGGCAGACGCTGGAGCTGGGTTGGTCATGTCCTCAGAAGAGACCCCGATGCCATCACAAGAACAGCTATGCTTTGGACCCCCGAAGGAAAGCGAAAGAGAGGCCGACCAAAAACAACTTGGCGGAGGACTGTGGAGGCTGAGATGCAAAGAATTGTGGTAAAGTGGGATGTTATAAATATTTATAGGGGACTTAGGGTACTGACTGAGATCAGCTGTGAAGGTATCTGTATCTAATAGGTGTAGTGTTCTACAGATAACCTTACTTGCTACCACATTATAACTCAGTCAGAATTATTCTGGAATATTGTGATGACTACGTTAAATGTCTAGGGTATGTATATGATGAAGTGTAAGTCACAACAACAACAGACAGATAAACAATTTAATTTATTCCACCACACTTGACAACACTGTGACACTCACACACATTTAACACTCTATAAGACTATCTTAAATGAGGCACTGGTAAAGTTTCAAATATAAATATGTATTACTTACTTTCACTAATGTATGTGTCCTGATTCAAATACAAAGTGAACCAGGAATCACAATCAATTGTAATTACAATTTATATGTACAGAATTTATCAATATGAACCTTGTAATGACATATTTTATTAATATTATCCTATGTGTGTCAGTTGTGTAGTAGTAATATGAGGTAATACTGGTTTTGTTTTTCAAGCTATGTTGTTATTTGTCATCATGACTTCAAGTGTTTGTTTATCTTGCAAATAATATGGGGAAAAGTTCACAGTTCCTATCAATTTAAACACTGTATTTTCCCTCTGTTTTATTATAAAGTCAGATTTTGAGGGGGGGGGGGGATAATGTTGAGCTCCTCTGGCCACAGACGCTTATCTTTCGTGATGGCGGCAGGAAAAGACTCCTCTGCTCGATAGCCTCCCTGTGTTCTGGAGACACCTCACTGGTCACTATCTGGACCCAGGAGTATGCTGTCAGCCTCTAGGTTCAGCAAAGCTCAGACCAGGTGCTGCTCAATAACTTTAGGACCACGGTCCCTGAAACAAGAAGGTTGTACCTCCTATTTCAGAACTAATTTATAATAAATTTCCAGACTGAACACAATACATAACAAACACTGAGTTCAGAGCGGTAGGCCAACTGCTATCTTCATCTGAAACAATTTTCACCAGTATACTCCTCCCTAATGGTTACTACGCCTCTGCAATTCCAGCATTATTTCTTTCTAGTCAATAAAATAGGTGTCAGTGTACTGTTTGGCAATTCCATGTAGTTTTACTTTCCTCCGACACCTTCTGTTCAGGTTGGAGCACTATATAGGCTTTACCTCATGTTCGCTACTGAACCACACATATATACAGACATAAATTATCAATTTACATTCAATTTTCATTAAAAAGATATCAAATATTTCAAGCTTACCACAATTCATGGAATAATACACAGTTACGTTGACTGGCAATGAATATAGCACAATTTCGATCTGCCGATGTCCCAGGCTTTTATTTAGAAAAATATGCACTGGCGCTCAACGCACTGGTTCTTTAGTAAGTTTATTTGAAAATGTGGTGCTGACCTGACGCCTCTGATTGACTATATTGGCGGGTCTAACCAATCGTGCCATGTTTACACAAGCGTTTGAAAAAAAGTACTCCTATTCACGTTTCCCTAACAACAAAGAATCAATATTTATAGTCCGACTAATCGTGTTTAGCCTTACATTTACTTTCCGCCAATCAAATAGGAGGTAACATGTCAGCCTATTTCCCGTACAATGGTGGTGTGAAAATCTGCCACTGAGCGATTCTGATTTTGGTGTTGTCTGACATCCCTCACTATTTCTTTTGGCTATAATTTGTTAATTCCTAGACTATTTGCGTAACGTTTAACATATTCTTTGTCAGCAAGTCCTAAGGAACCCAAATATATAAATTTAATGGGGCTAAGGGGCTGCGTTCAAAATATGCATTTTCTTCTACCTCCTGTTCACTTCGAATACGATGTGGTGTCTGGGTACTGTAATGTTTTCAAACGTAAACCAGTATAATGTCATGTTTCCTAATAAGCGTTTTGTAAGTTTTTAAAACCTAACTCGTATGGGTAGTGTTTTTTATCACTGTCGATTTGAAAAAAAGCTAGTGCTTGTGGCCTTACACGCGTGTTAGTAGTAATTGTGTATCGCGAGACTGTGGTAGTATTGCCTGCGTTCCGGCTTTCAGCCCCTCCCTTTCTTTCTATCCTTAGTCCATCTGTCTTTCGTTTATGGTAACTTAGTGTATAAAATGACATGAATGGAATATTAAATATAGGTCAGCTTGCGTATCTCAAGGTTTTTCTTAGAAAGGCAGTACACGTTTTATCGTAGAAAGCGGGTATTGAAGCAGTAGGCTTTTACTATCAACGTGAAACGTTACAATTTGCAGACGAAGGAGAAAACAAGGGGGATTTCGAGTACAGTCATTGTGACAGCACTGTTCTTTACCATTCTTCTTTCCTTTTATTAAATTTATTTGTTAGGCTTTACATTTACGTTTTAATTTATATATGTGGATTAGAATTTCACACGACAAATTCTCCCCACTTAAAACAGACGTTATATGTCAGTCTATAATTCTATATACACATAGAGAAATTTCTTATTATTCCTGGGGTTTAGGGTGATTCTCATCACACGGATGGCGGCTTAAAAAATCCGCTCCCAGATTTGTTTTTCCACTTATATACTCTATGCTAAACTCAAATGGCTGCATCAATAATGACCAACGGAGTAATCTAGAATTCTCATGTCTAGCCTGTGCTAGAAACGACAAGGTTTGTGATCCGTTTGCAACTTAAATGCCTTCCCATACAGATAAATATTGAATTTCTTTATCGCCCATATTACTGCAAGACATTCCTTTTCGCTAGTTGAGTAATTGGTTTCAGCTTTATTCAACTTTCTGCTAGCATATGCCACTGGGCTTAATTCCCCATCCAATGCATCTGATCTCTGTAGCAGAGTTGCACCTAACCCAATATTACTGGCATCAGTCCTTACAATGAATTCTTGACTTAAGTCAGGTAATTTCAAAATAGGTTTACTTGTGAGCTTTTCCTTCAATTCTTGGTAAGCCATTTCACATTGTGGTGTCCATGTAATTCGATCTGGATTTCCCTTACGTGTCAAATCAGTTAACGGTGCACATATGGAATTAAAGTTTTTGATATACTTCTGGTAGAAACCACATAATGAGACAAAGGATCTCACGTCTTTCTTGGTTTGTGGTCTCGGGGCTTTCTTTAGTTTCTCTAAATTCTTGGGGTCAGGGGTCATGTTTCCCTGATAAACTGTGTGTCCCAAGAATTCCAATTCTTTACATCCAACGCAACATTTGGTTGGTCGGGCTGTTAAATTCGCTTCCTTAAGTCGATTAAACAGCATGTTCAGAGAGTCAATGTGTTCCTCAAATGTTTCTGTTGCTATAAGGATATCATCCATGAAATTTGTGATACATGGATTATTCAGAGGGTCCAATAATTTTCTCATCATTCTAGAGAAGACACTAGGCGCATTCTTCAATCCAAATGGCAATCTATTAAACTCATAGTGTCCTTCTGAGGTACTAAAAGCTAGGTATGGTCTAACCTCAGGCTTTACTGGAATCTGATAGTATCCTTTACTCAGATCCACTTTTGAGAAATATTTAGCTTTATTTAGTCTGGCAAACAACTGATTTGTATCCGGCAATGGATCCACCTGTCCTTCTGTAATAGCATTCAGTCTCCTGTAATCTATACAGAGTCTATGTTCTCCAGAGGGCTTCCTTAAGAGTACAACACCGGAACTATACGAAGATTCACTGTGTGAAATAATTCCTTCCTTCAATAGATAGTCTATCTCTTCCTTCAAAGCTTTCTCCTTAGCAAAAGGAATCGAATAGGGTTTCATACATACAGGTGTGAGGTCTATCAGTTTCATATCATATTCCAATAAGTTTGTATGTCCTGGTCGGTCTGTTAACACCTCTGTATGAGTATCTAGAACCTGTTGCACTCTCTCTTTCTGAGTTTTCGTTAAATGTGTACTGATTTTCACCTGTGCCGCTGTCTCACAGGGATGTAATGGATATTCAAATGATGAAAGTGGTTCCTTTTTCATCTCCATGGCGATGGACAAGGTCAACAAGTGTGTCTCTTCCTGATTTTCTCTTTCCAAATATTTCTTCAGGAGATTCACATGATAGATTTTTTCTTTCCCCTTCTTATCTATCTTATAATTTGTTCTAGACACCTTCTCTAGAACTGTATATGGACCTTGCCATCCAATTTGTAACTTATTCTGACTACCGGGTAGAAGAAGCAGTACCCTCTCTCCCACAGCCAAATCTCTGTCTTTAGCTTTCCTGTTATAATAGGCAGCATGTTTCTTCCTGGCTTGTTTCAAATTTTCATTGGCAAGTTTCCAGCCAGTTTTTAAACGAGTGGTCAGCTCATTCACATATTGGTATGAGGATGTAATATTTTCCTCTGCCTTTTCATCAGTCCACGTTCTTAACAGCGCTTACATATGGACCTTTAATTTTGTGGACCTATTTGTCCATGGACCGATATGGTCTCTTCCACTGGAAGCGCTATAGTGATGATTTTTCTTCCCAGAATTATCAGTCACAAAACGACCGCTACCAATTCTTTTCTTGGGGCTGTCTCCCCACTTAGAATTCTTGATGAGAGATTTCCTCTCTACATCCTCTTCCTCCAGTTTGTTTAAGTCCGATTGAGGGATTTTCGGCTTATCCTGGGGTAAGACATCTTTTTGCACTCTCTGCATAGTGGCCATTGTAAAACAGTTAAGTGAAGCTTGTCCGTGAAAAGGGGCTTCCCATTTCATTTGGTCCACTTTATCAAATTTATTTCTCTCCTTATTTTCAGGCCTACGTTTGCCCCGTGGCGTGTCCAGGTCCTGATCAATGTTCCCACTTGTGGGTGTTCCCTCATGTGCTATGCTACACCTTTCTACAAAATTCTCAATGTCCCACCTTGCCTTGGGCCAATAATAATTGTGAGCCACCTTTTGGATGATGGTACCTATTTTCTCATGGTTCCCATCTGGTTTCACATGTAGGCTCCTTATTAATTCTGCCCTATATCTTTTAGGAAGTACCAGCTGTCCCTGACATTTGGATCTAGCTCCAGTCTTCCTGTAAATCAACTTGTTTTTCATGTAAAAATCTCCCTTGCCTGGAGTTGTATGACAAGTTGACAATTTCCTGAAACAAGGCTTGAGGGTCTTATCCCCAGCGTGTGCCTTCCTCATCTCTTCTGGAGTGGTATCTAACATAATATCCTCCTCCTTTCTTGAGGTCGACCTGACCTGAAGGGTGGCCATATACACAGGTTTCCTTCTACAATGGTCAGTGTCATGATTGTTCATCTGACAATTCTTACACCACCTTTTCCTTGGTTGAAAGATTTTCTTTCATCATATTTCCTTTCATCGAATTGTGGGGTTTTATTTTTATTATCATACCGTGGCCTATCAAACTGGTGCTTACCTTTGTTTTGATCTCTAGGATCAAATTTATTAAAGTTCTGTGTTGCCCTAAAATTTTCTACCTGTTTCTTTTTATTACCTGATACCTCTGCCTGAGCCGCTTGATACCTTTCTGCAACATTTAGCAACTCACCCAGCCTCTCTGCACCTTGTTCCATGAGAAACTTTCTCAGGTCTGGAGCCATGGACTCTCTTAGTTGTTCTATAAGGACCATTTCCTTAAGATCTTGGGTTTTCCCCAGAGAAGTCCATTTCTCCAAGTATGTCTCTAACCGTGCAGAGAACTGGTGATAGGTTTCACCTGACAGTAGTTTAGCATTCCTAAATTTTTTCCTATAAAATTCTGCGTTCTTTTCATATCTTAACAAAAGAGCCTGCTTTAACATGTCATAATTTTCCTGATCACCTCTGCTCATTTTGGCAAAAACTTCATAAGCTGCCCCACGAAGCCCTTGAGATAACTTTAAGCTCCACCTTTCTCTCTCTAACCCATATGTGGTAGCTTATAGTTCATATCTATTTAGATAGCTCTCAATATCATCGTCTTTCTCAACAAAATGATCTAAATGAAAATTCATAGCTGAGGTTGAGGCTCCCTGGTTAGCAGTGGCATCAGAGGTAAAGGGACTGGCACCATTTTCAGGAGCATGGCCTTAAAACTCAAACTCCCTTAGTCGTAACTCATGTTCCCTTTGTAATCTCTTCTCCTCCTTTTCTGCTTCCCTCTCTGCAGTCAATCTTCTTTCTTCTGCTTCCCTTTCTGCAGCCTGTCTTCTTTCCTCGGCTTCCAATTTCTTAGCCTCAGCCTCAATCTGCAACCTCTTAATTTCTTTTTCAGCCTCTAACTTTCTTTCGGCCTCTTTTTCTAATCTTCTTTCTTCCCGTTCAATATATTTGTCACATTCAGCAGTGACATAAGCAATCATAATTTGCCCGTCCATTCCTAACTCTTTCGCAGTCTGTACAGCAGCAGATCGAAATTTTGCCAAGTCGGCCATTGTCTAACATGCAATTGTAAACAATTCAATCTTTCAATAATTATCTAAGGACACTACAGGCACTGAGAGCTCAACCTTATTTATTTCCACCCAAGGATACCTTTTAATTCTTATTATTCCCAATATCTATAACAGGAGAAAGTTCAATATCTTTGGAGCGAGACCCCAATATATGTGGTAAAGTGGGATGTTATAAATATTTATAGGGGACTTAGGGTACTGACTGAGATCAGCTGTGAAGGTATCTGTATCTAATAGGTGTAGTGTTCTACAGATAACCTTACTTGCTACCACATTATAACTCAGTCAGAATTATTCTGGAATATTGTGATGACTACGTTAAATGTCTAGGGTATGTATATGATGAAGTGTAAGTCACAACAACAACAGACAGATAAACAATTTAATTTATTCCACCACACTTGACAACACTGTGACACTCACACACATTTAACACTCTATAAGACTATCTTAAATGAGGCACTGGTAAAGTTTCAAATATAAATATGTATTACTTACTTTCACTAATGTATGTGTCCTGATTCAAATACAAAGTGAACCAGGAATCACAATCAATTGTAATTACAATTTATATGTACAGAATTTATCAATATGAACCTTGTAATGACATATTTTATTAATATTATCCTATGTGTGTCAGTTGTGTAGTAGTAATATGAGGTAATACTGGTTTTGTTTTCTCAAGCTATGTTGTTATTTGTCATCATGACTTCAAGTGTTTGTTTATCTTGCAAATAATATGGGGAAAAGTTCACAGTTCCTATCAATTTAAACACTGTATTTTCCCTCTGTTTTATTATAAAGTCAGATTTTGAGGGGGGGGGGGGGGCATAATGTTGAGCTCCTCTGGCCACAGACGCTTATCTTTCGTGATGGCGGCAGGAAAAGACTCCTCTGCTCGATAGCCTCCCTGTGTTCTGGAGACACCTCACTGGTCACTATCTGGACCCAGGAGTATGCTGTCAGCCTGTAGGTTCAGCAAAGCTCAGACCAGGTGCTGCTTAATAACTTTAGGACCACGGTCCCTGAAACAAGAAGGTTGTACCTCCTATTTCAGAACTAATTTATAATAAATTTCCAGACTGAACACAATACATAACAAACACTGAGTTCAGAGCGGTAGGCCAACTGCTATCTTCATCTGAAACAATTTTCACCAGTATACTCCTCCCTAATGGTTACTACGCCTCTGCAATTCCAGCATTATTTCTTTCTAGTCAATAAAATAGGTGTCAGTGTACTGTTTGGCAATTCCATGTAGTTTTACTTTCCTCCGACACCTTCTGTTCAGGTTGGAGCACTATATAGGCTTTACCTCATGTTCGCTACTGAACCACACATATATACAGACATAAATTATAAATTTACATTCAATTTTCATTAAAAAGATATCAAATATTTCAAGCTTACCACAATTCATGGAATAATACACAGTTACGTTGACTGGCAATGAATATAGCACAATTTCGATCTGCCGATGTCCCAGGCTTTTATTTAGAAAAATATGCACTGGCGCTCAACGCACTGGTTCTTTAGTAAGTTTATTTGAAAATGTGGTGCTGACCTGACGCCTCTGATTGACTATATTGGCGGGTCTAACCAATCGTGCCATGTTTACACAAGCGTTTGAAAAAAAGTACTCCTATTCACGTTTCCCTAACAACAAAGAATCAATATTTATAGTCCGACTAATCGTGTTTAGCCTTACATTTACTTTCCGCCAATCAAATAGGAGGTAACATGTCAGCCTATTTCCCGTACACTGGTGGTGTGAAAATCTGCCACTGAGCGATTCTGATTTTGGTGTTGTCTGACATCCCTCACTATTTCTTTTGGCTATAATTTGTTAATTCCTAGACTATTTGCGTAACGTTTAACATATTTTTTGTCAGCAAGTCCTAAGGAACCCAAATATATAAATTTAATGGGGCTAAGGGGCTGCGTTCAAAATATGCATTTTCTTCTACCTCCTGTTCACTTCGAATACGATGTGGTGTCTGGGTACTGTAATGTTTTCAAACGTAAACCAGTATAATGTCATGTTTCCTAATAAGCGTTTTGTAAGTTTTTAAAACCTAACTCGTATGGGTAGTGTTTTTTATCACTGTCGATTTGAAAAAAAACTAGTGCTTGTGGCCTTACACGCGTGTTAGTAGTAATTGTGTATCGCGAGACTGTGGTAGTATTGCCTACGTTCCGGCTTTCAGCCCCTCCCTTTCTTTCTATCCTTAGTCCATCTGTCTTTCGTTTATGGTAACTTAGTGTATAAAATGACATGAATGGAATATTAAATATAGGTCAGCTTGCGTATCTCAAGGTTTTTCTTAGAAAGGCAGTACACGTTTTATCGTAGAAAGCGGGTATTGAAGCAGTAGGCTTTTATTATCAACGTGAAACGTTACAATTTGCAGACGAGGGAGAAAACAAGGGGGATTTCGAGTACAGTCATTGTGACAGCACTGTTCTTTACCATTCTTCTTTCCTTTTATTAAATTTATTTGTTAGGCTTTACATTTACGTTTTAATTTATATATGTGGATTAGAATTTCACACGACAAGAATGAACCAGAGTTGGGGCACTGTACGAAGGATGGCCACCGACCGTGCAAAGTGGAATCAATTTGTTGTTGCCCTACAAGACGCCACTAGGCGTGATGGCCACTGACTGCTTTGACGGTCGGCGGTTAAGGATCGAAGAAGAAGAAGAAGAAATGTGGATATATAGAAGAATGGGGCGTATCTCGTGGAAAGAGAAGAAAACAAATAAGGAGGTCCTAGAAAATCTAGGTATGAAAAGAGAATTAATGAGGGAGATCAAAGTTCGGCAGCTAAAATACTTTGGCCACATAAAAAGGCATAACACCCTGCAGAAGACCATAATAGAAGGGAGAGGTGAAGGCAAACGTGCAAGGGGAAGACAGCGCTATAAGTGGGAAGATAACATCAAGAGATGGACAGGAAAGAGTCTTTCAGAGTGCACCACCAAGACAAGAGACAGAAGACTGTGACAGATTATGATAACAGATTTCATATTATCTATCTTCTTTATCTACACTTTCCTTTTTACTTTGCCTTCGCCTACGCCTGTTGGTTAATCCTAAACCTCCAAATACTCAGATATCTGCCTGTTTCTAATTTAACACGCACAGTTTATTGCTGTTTAGACAGAGATCAGAAGGGGAATTATAATTTTAGTACTAGAGCAGGTAATAGTGGAACCAAGAGAGATTACTTTTTATTACTTCCCTTGTAAAACTGTTCGCTAGTGAATTAATCAAACCACGGTGAGACGCCGAGATCAAAGACATTGCTCGCTGGAATGGGCATACGAAGCAGAAACGTGTAAAACTTACACTGATTAGCGTATTGCCGATGTCTGATCAGAATGAGAGAATGGAGTCTGGTTTTTCGGTTTTAGTGTGAGGAAAAGACCTTTGAATTACGCATAAGCCAAAAACTGAACGTAGAATTTCCCGTAGGTGAGATGTCTGGTTTTTGGAGGGATAATTAACTATCTCCTTTCATCTTTTAATATATATACCAGAGCAAGCTAACTCAATTCACCCAGTACCTCACAGATTACTCTAGACAAACTAGCTTCGATTCTAGAATACTTGAGTGAATTCCTAGTAGTCGTTGGAGATAGTCTTAGTAGCTCGGTGTTGAGGTAAATACTAGACTAGTAGTTTTGAGTGATTAAGTGGTAAATCGTCGATTATATTTCTCTAAGAATTTTGTGCAGAGTGATTTACTAGTTTAATCGTCATTTTAATTCTTTACGTTTTCCTGTGTTACAGCGGATACCAGTTATAACATAAATTTAATTTCTGCTAGTAACCAGTCAGAGAATATTTTAACTCACTAATAATAATAATAGTTGCCCATCGCAAGCGAAGATGGCGACAGCTTCAGACTTGAGTTGTGACACATCTGTGCTGTGATCTCATGTGACTAATTAATCCTATTTTGGCCCTACAGGCCCTGCCACATACGGGGCACACATGGTTAGAGTCGATAGTAGTGTTGCTGTGCATTCTGGCCTTTCTTTAACTCACTAAGTAATTGCGATTCATCATGAGTATTGACGAAATATGTATTTATTTCTAATTCATGATGACTGTTTTTTTAAATGAGTAGAATTTATTTCATGGAAGTTTTTAAACGATAAGACAAGCTCTAAACTCGTAGTTATAATTTAAAGTTAAATAACCGAAGTGGATGAATATATTATATTTTACGCGGGGTAAGGATAGGATTGTATACAAATATATTATGTTAAGTATTTGTATCTTTTCTCTTTATACAGTATTTGGGTCAAACCCTATAAAACTTTACCAGCGGCTTCCATATGACACTGAGAATACTTTATCAAAGAACATTCTGATATTATATCTGGGTTTTTCAAGGTGACTTGTCTAGTCTCGTGTTTTACACCCAGTAAGAGACAGAGTCCCAAACCTAAGAAATATTAAGAATAAATGGTAACTGGATTCATAAATATCCAGATTTCTTTTCCCAGGTGCATATACATTCAGCCCGTGGTGGCGACATAAATCAAATTTTGACAGTATCTGTATAACGACCACTGTGTTGTGAAGAAGATTGATCCTGAACCTATTTTATTTACCTGACACTCGATTTAACGATTGAAGATTCCAAGCCTACTGTACACTGTGAACATTAGACCTCTTAATTATTTCCCGACCTGGACAAAAATTGAAGTGACATTTATCAGCATCCTACTGTCAGCAGTGAACCAGGCGTTTCCCAACATTTTTTTGATTAATTAGTCTTTGGAGAAACTGGGGCTTGATTCGCCAAGAACACCAACATTGGATGGTCTGGGTGTACCTTAACAATTGTTCCAGATGCTGTGAAAGGAACCTATTTAGGTAAGAGAGAGACTGCTTGGTGATCACAGGTTGTCAGAGCGAGAGAATGCAGGATGAATAATTCTTTCAGTGAATAACCCATGTACTAACTTTGTATTATTTGTGCAAGTTTTTCTAATGCTGTGCCTTTTAGAATAGATTAACGTATATATTCTGTTCTTTACTGTAGAGGGAATTTTAGGCCATAGCGTATAAACCTTTGACTCTTTTGGGGGTTAATAACTTTCTTTGTAACGGGATCTTGTCTCAACAAAGGGAGGGAGGATTAAACCTATGAGTCTAACTCTTTAATTAATTCATTAACTTATGTTTATTTGTATTTGATTTTATATTAACATTATAGTGTTGTTGTAAGTTCTTTATGATAAATAAAATTTACATAAACTTTATTACGTGTGTCGGTCAGCTTGTCCCAAAAGATCCCAATTCCATAGATATAGTTTTCACGTTTGTGCGTCTAAGTGTCGTCACGTATCTGTGTGTGTGTAGATGTGAGTGGGTGAATATATCAATATATATATTTACAGGAAGGTCTGTCTGATCTAAGAATCTCAGTCGTATTCGATAGGCTGGATTGATTATCTCTCAAATCCAGGGACAGATTTTTACCTTTCAACATTTTACTTGTGAAAAATCTATTTCTTTACCTGATCTCTCAATGAGCTATCACCTGTTCTAGTCCTATTCAAGCTGGGCCAAATTGATCTTAATTACCCTATGAAAAATATACGACAAAGACGTTGGAGATCCATTACAGCCAACCTTCGTTGTGGAGATGGCAGCTGATGATGATGAATACTTTCATTTAATGACGAAGTAAAGAGGATTATCTGATACATAAATGTTGAATGAGCAGTGCACTTAGTAATGTAGCAAAAAGCATTCCTGGATTGATCTTCTACCCATTTTTTTTTATCCGTCTCTAAATCCATTCACTGTCACATGTTTTCCCTCTCAAATATCATCATTTTTTTTACAGATAAAGCACGATTAACTCTTAAAGAACATGGCGATTTCCCCATATTTAATGCTGGGAATTTTCTGTCGCTTTGAGTTTTCATATAGTGTTAAATTTTAAGAGTTGGTTCTTTCCAAGTGTTTAAAATTATGATACTGCTATACATAGGTGTAAAAAAAATTGAATATGGATTAATAATATCAAAAATCTGGGCAAAATGAAATAAAACTTAGTTCAAATCTCATCATCATCAGCTGCCATCTCCACAACGAAGGTTGGTTGTAATGGATCTCCATCTTATGTCTCTTGCCTTGATGTTAATGTCCAATCCATATTCGTGACTTATGCTGTTTACTTGCTTCACTAGTTCTTGTAAATCCTGTCCACTTTCCGCTAACAACAAGGTATCATCTGCAAATCTAAGGTTGTTTATTGACCTTCCACTGATGTTCAGTCCTGGCATTTCCTGTATCTGTCTGAACATTTTTTCTGTGAATAGATTAAATAGGCAGGGGGACAGCACACTGCCTTGTCTGACACCTCTTGTTATGTCTATATATGGTTTGTAATTCCTGCCAGATCGTACTGTAGCAGTTTGCTCCCAATAAAGGTTACTGAGTATTCTTATCTCTTTTCCATCAGTAGCTTTGTCTTCGAGGCATTCAATTATTTTCTCGTGATTGTCCCTGCCAAAAGCCTTCTTATAGTCAATGAAGCACATGTACATACATTTTTGGACCAGTATATTTTTCTGCTAATAGTTCAGATCTACTGGCTTTGAAATATGGCCTCCACTTACGATTGCCTGAGAAAATCGGCTCCAAATATTGGCTTCTCGACCTTTCAGAGTTAATATACTCCCCCGTAATTCCTGCGGTTGTCTGACGAGGCAAAGACAGTTCCATAAAAGAAACATGAAATGAAGGAAGGGAAATATTCGATAGGGCAAGATCAAACCATGAAATTGTACTCAACTGTAGCTATAAATATATGTTTTATCCAGTAACATTTTGTATCTAAACAACGTAATAAATGTCAGTAAAAGTGGGCTAGATTGTAGAAAAATGTGTCTGCAAAATTCTGAGCCGATTAGGCGTGATAAAAGGCAATGATTTAAATAAATTATAACTAGTGTTTGGCACGTGTATGTATGTGTGTAAATATATATAACAAAAGATTGCGATTACAATGTTTGAATGTCTGACATTTCTACATACTTTCGTAGATCGCTACAATATTTGGCTTGATCCAACAACTATATTAAATCTAGCTTATTAACAACATTTGGAGCAAGAATTATATGCAATTACTAATTTACTAATCAGCAATCAAAATATGGATATTCTGAAATCCAACCATTATTTCCCAGATGTTAGTGGGCATCAATTTTTCTGGCTAAACCGATGCATGCATGTATTTGCGCATCGCGCATTTGGTCGATTAAATTAATGTTTTTAAAAATTGGAATTATTAAAACCGTAATTACTCATGTAAAAAGATAATAACCGTCGTAAAGTCTGTCTATTCGCACCATTTAGATTTCTGGAATATTGCATTACGCAGAATATTGCCAGCTGTAACGTGTAAGCAAGAAGTTAACAAATCTTACTGGTATAAGCGGGCAGAAATCAAAGGTCAGCAAGTGCATTTTCGATTACACCATTACAACTATGATTTACTGGCAAAGGAAGTACAGTACAGCAATACTCTTAAAACCGGAAGATACGATGGCTAAAGCGCATGTTTTTTGGAGCAGTTTTATGCTTGATGTGCTTGGTCCAGTGGCACAGGAAGCACTACCATAAGATCACGTAAATCGTATTGTCATGGCCGGGTTTTTTTTGTAATGAGATCAATACAGCAGATGCAGTCAACCGTGCAGAAATACCTCATCCTTCAAACGATCTCATTTAGTTTAATTTAGTATGTCCGTGCGATAAAGCTAACAGTTCAACTCTGAAAGTGAAAAAAGGAAATTAAAACAAACAGTTCTCGAGTAATTTTACTGAGGAAAACAAAACAGGAAGTGGCGAACATTTTCTGTTCCAGAACAGTACTTCTTAACCAGGGAAGCTTGCGCCTCTCTAGGTGTGCGCGACCAGACTTTGGGGGAGCGAGATAAGCAAGATATTTTATAAGGCGAATCATTATAAATATAATACAGAGAATTCAAATGTTTCTCATTTTTCCAAAATCATTGTATGCACTATACACATTCATAAAATGATATTTTCTCATGTCATGTAAAATGTATTGTTTGAATTTCTGGTATATTTTGAGAGCTAGAAGATGCTGGGGTGCGAAGTTACTTAATATGCTGTAAAGGGGTACAGGTTAAGAAAAACTGGTTTAAAATAAAACGAGAAAATCGTGGTGCTATTATAGGAAAAACACAGTTTATAAATTAGCTATTGTTATGTCGTCAGTCTTAAATGTAATTCGGGTGCAGTAACGCTCTATTATAACTTTGCTTACTCATCAAATCAACATCTTGAGAAACGATATACTTTTTGAAGCAGACAGTCTTGATTATATTTCCATCAGGATTTAGAATAAGTCAAATAATTAAGTGGTTAGTGCACCTGCTTCCCAGCTCGGCGGTCCTGGTTCGATCCCCAGTTCATGTGGGATTTTTAGACCACAAAGGGTTCGGGGATTGATCCAGCCTCATGATTTGGTTACCAGAGCAGCTCTGGGAAGGTTAAGGCGGCCGGCGTGATGCTGACCACATCATCTTAGTGTGCCGTATGATCAAGAAAATTTGGACTAACACTGTATTTCTAATGTGCCTCATTGGGCATGTAACGGGATCCTTTACCGTTACTAAATAATTATGACTAAATTGTCAACTTCAAATCAACATTTCTTATTTATTTTATCACCAAATTCGGATTATTTTCTTCCGCATTTCACTTTCCGAGCGAAGTCGGTGTCACGGATAGTCTCCCCTTAGTTCTGCAGTAGTGGTCAACCAGTGGCCAACACTCAAGAGTATCTAATATGGGTCTTCAAAGGTATCTACCTTCGCACAAGATTACTCTTGGCAGAGTTGTAGATAGAAGGATTATGATGCTTCTATCTCAAGGGAGTGTTCACAAGATATTTTCAGAAGTCAAGAACAATGCTGCATAGGGCAGAGCTCTATTAACTTATATTTGATCCGTCGCCTTTCGTGAAGAATTAAGCAATGGTTTTAGCCCGTTCAAACCCCCAGCTGGTGTACTCCAGCATAATTCCTTTATAAGTATTTGCTCTATAGATGCAAATATATATCTAGATGTATATATATATATGTGTGTGTGTGTGTGTGTGTGTGTGTGTGTGTGTAACAGTGCCATAGTCATTTCGCCTGTTTTTCACCGCCATTTTGTCGTTATGTGGCAGCCATCTTGGTTTACACCTAAAAAAATAGCTACATCAGTATAGCTGCTTACGTATAGCGCGTCAGTTGAAAATTCTTTATTCATTCTGGTCGCCGGTCACCGAGAGAGGACAAGCTATTGACAAATCTGAAGTCTAGTTCAAGCAAGAACATGCCTAAGACTTAAAGTCTATGAACACTGCCTGTGTGTTCGGTAGTATTAAATGTTGATCTGTATAAGGCTTTGTGTTGCTTGAATTGCTAAGTCTGCTGCTGAGAGGGTTGCAAGCAAACAATAATTGCAACCCCTGTCAAACGATCCTTTATAAATTTTCTTAGTGCACGGGTCTTGGGTGTGGAATCCTAGCTTGCCCCTGTCACAAGTGGCGTCGTCGGCAGGATCGACAGACAGCACGCAGTGAAGCAACTCTTCAGCAGAGTAACAACAACCGAAACAGTAGAACACCCAGTTCAGTGCAAGGCAAGGGACGGGATCATCCAGTTTGTCAATATTTCTAGTCAACTCTACTAGCAACAAGATGGCGGCACGCAACACATGTGCTGCTAGTAGATTGGATAATGAAGATGTGGCTGAGGTGGATGACCCTGTAGTGGGACTGGATCGTCAACCAGAACGAGTACGGTACATCGTGGTACCTACTCACAAGAAAGTGCGGTGCTTTGGGAAGAGCACAGGCCCTACGGCCGAAGAATATGTCAAAGAGGTGAGAGCTGCCTGGAGAGTAGGGATGATGAGTAAAGAGGACCAGGCAGATGTTATTCTTGACAGTGTGCCCCAAGTGTCCGCAGGGAGCTGAGGATTCAGGCTAATGACGATGACCCAGAAGCAATGCTACATTCCATTCTTAGGGTGTATGGGGAGCATCGAAGCATTCCAGAGCTAATGGCCTCGTTTTACTCTACCCGGCAAGGTTCAAGGGAGTCTCTTTGGGAATTTTCCCATCGCATTCACGAGGTGTTTGAAAGTGTTGTAAGAGCACAAAAACAGAACAATGTCACTCCTTTGGAGCCATCTTTCCTTCGGGACCAGTTTGCTGCTTGTCTTAGAGATGATCTACTATAGTCCGTTCGGAAATTCGTGCCCACAGAAAGCGTCAATTTTCTCCAAAACTGTTTGTTGTATGGACATGAATTTTTGCATGCATTCTCAGATTTTCCATGCAGTTATTAATATATTTTTTGTCCTTACAAAACTCATGTCATGTTCGAATTTTCTTCTTTACGTTATATAGAAAACTCTTATCGTTGTCTGGTTTAATTTTTCTGAGTTTTACAGGAAAGTTACAAGATCCGTTCAAAAATATTTTTTTTGGTTTGAATTAGTGTAGTGACTACATGTCCGCACGAGTGCGCACCTATTGTACACAGTCGCGAGTAACTAATTCAAACAAAAAAACAATATTTTTGAACGGATCTTGTAACAGTGCTGTAAAACTACTAAAAATTAACCCAGACAACAGTAAGAGTTTTTTATATAACGTAAAGAAGAAAATTCGAACATGACATGAGTTTTGTAAGGGCAAAAAATATATTAATAACTGCATGGAAAATCTAAGACTGCATGCAAAAATTCATGTCCATACAACAAACATTTTTGGAGAAAATTGACTCTTTCTGTGGGCACGAATTTCCGAACGGACTATAAGAAAGCTTGCAAAGGAAACGATCATCAAAGAGCCTACAGCATCGTTCCCGTCGGTGAGGGACTATGCCCTACGGTTTTTAGAGACTGAACCCACTTCTGGGGCTGGTGTTGCAAGTGTCGAAGCAGCTTCTGGGGCTGGTGTTGCCAGTGTCGAAGCAGCAAATACGGTGATGGTACCAGATGCACATGTATTAAACGCAGAAGTGGAGCGGTTGAGAGCACAGGTGGCTCAATTAGAGGCTAAAATTGATGCGATGACTCAGGAGCAGGGGAGACGTACCAGGACAGTTCGTTGTTTTAGATGCAGAGAACTAGGTCACGTACAGAATCGATGTCCACAGGCATTAAACTAGACCCCTCTGCGGCTGGGAGTCAGGTTACAGAAGGGGAGCAGAATGACTCAAAGATAAAGATGGTTGGTGGTCGACCAGAGTGTGAGGTACTTATTGCAGGAAAGAAAGTCAAAGGCGGCCAGGAATGTAAGGGTAGCAGGAGGCGACCCAGGGCACAGAGGAAGCCTAGGAAAATAAGATGCTTCAACTGTGGAGACTTTTCAAACCACATGGCAGCCAAGTGTCCCCAGGGCCCGCTTCCTAAGCGATGTTTTCATTGTAAGTCCCCAGGCCATTTGATATCGGTTTGTCCATCAAAGAGCGCTCTCTCTAGGCGTACCAACACCTCTAGATTGCCGTCACAGTGCAAGTCAAGAGATGGCCGTGGCAACTGTCACCCTAAGGGAGCCAAGAAAAGTGGTCGACATTTAGAGGAGAAGACTCATCTAAAACACGTTGAAGGACACGTTTCCAGGCTACGAGGGGCGCACGTAAGAGCAGAGACACCGTTACAGAATTGTGCAGCAGTCCGGAAAGAGAGATGTGACAAGTTGCCGTGTTCTATTCCCCTACAAGTGGGAGAATTGGTAAAGAAGAAAATGCACAACGCTGAAAGATTCAAAATTCGTTATATGTGGTCAGAAGAGGAATACATTGTTGTTCGTGCTCCCACAAGGACAGGGGGTCCATATATCATACAACGAACAGATAGAGAGAGTCCGAGCATTAGAGTCACTGGCAACGAACTGAGACGAAGTGAAGGAAAAGATGATTCTCCAGATTTGGTAGATACGACTGAAGCGCTTGATTTTGTGCAGTTGGCGGGACGACAACAAGATCAGGTGGAGAATATGTGACAGTGCCATAGTCATCTCGCCTGTTTTTCACCGCCATTTTGTCATTCTGTGACAGCCATCTTGGTTTACACCTAAAAAAATAGCTACATCAGTATAGCTGCTTACGTATAGCAGCCAATCAGAGAAAACAGGTGTCCAGGCTAGCGCGTCAGTTGAAAATTCTTTATTCATTCTGGTCGCCGGTCGCCGAGAGAGGACAAGCTATTGAGAAATCTGAAGTCTAGTTCAAGCAAGAACATGCCTAAGACTTAAAGTCTATGAACACTGCCTGTGTGTTCGGTAGCATTAAATGTTGATCTGTATAAGGCTTTGTGTTGCTTGAATTGCTAAGTCTGCTGCTGAGAGGGTTGCAAGCAACCAATAATTGCAACCCCTGTCAAACCATCCTTTATAAATTTTCTTAGTGCCCGGGACTTGGGTGTGGAATCCTACCTTGCCCCTGTCACATATATAAGAGTCTTGCTCATACGTTTGCTTTCATACCTATAATAACTGAATAAACAATGATTGTTTTGTTTTAAAATAACATGTAATAAATTAAATAATCAATTAACAGGTTACAAGTAAAATAACGATGGAATGATGGTGAACTTTAGATGTATATAAAATGGTCTTTTCTGAGACTTGGGTGAGGATTTATAAAAATATTTCTCCTTTTACTGTTTCCTTTAATATGAACTTAGCTGGTCTAAGTGAGTCCTGCAGCCGTGGTTTCGTCAATTATTTTGTGATGAGGGCACTTCTTCACACAACCCGTTAAATATTGGTGGTTAGTGTTGAATCCCTGTAGCGTAGAAACTTTAATCTTGCAGCTTCGTACCACAAACTTTAAACAAAATAAAAAGGACAAATGTCTCAGCTAAGTACACTGGGTTGGAAGATTAACAGGCGCATTGTCTCGCTGTCCACCCACCAATGTTAGCCTCTCTGAATAATTATTCTCCCGGTGTATACACGGTATAACTCAGGGAATATGATTAGAAATCATCGTTATTCTTCTGGTTACTTTAATGAGGAAAATGTGTCTTGACAGCGCAAGGGCAATGGCTTGCCGGAATTACAATTAACAAGGTACATATATCTCAAAAATGATATCATACATTTTAGGCACATGTGATTGTAGCAAAGTTAGATTTTGCTGGGGAGGTTATGATGGTATCCTAAAAGAATGAAATCCGTGTATGTATTAACCGTGTGAGGTCAAGCACATGTAGGCCCCTGACTCTATAAATGATGATGATGAATTATGTGCAGGGAACCTAACGCTACCTCCCTAGATCTCATACGGTCACTATTTTGGCTCTAGTGTCTGGTGTATGATGTACCTAGTGTCTAGGGGAGAAATGAAATGATGGTACACAACACAAAAACACTTTAAGTTTCTACGAGGAAGTGAATAAAACCTGTGGTTAAGTTTTTCTTTAAATTTGATAATTTTTTGTACAATTTATTTTGCCTGTCAAGTCATATCGTTTGGACAGGTCTTTGAAAATGAGGACAAGATAGTTTACATAAAAGATTAACTAAAATTATGGGGACAATCTGCCCAAATAACTACAATGTTAATATATGTCTTTCCTTTTGGAATGTTCACAGCTTACACTTTATTCTTCTAATAGGGAGAGTCACTGTGTATGAGGGGCTGTATTATCATCATACCCCATCATCTTCCTGAGTATGATTTGAAATACCAAGGTTTATTTAAAACGAAACTGTCAGATATACCCAGGTCCTTAACATATCACCGGGGGTTTCTTGTTGAATGATAAGATAGTGTGTAGTTGCAGAAATATCGATATCACGTCACACGCCCAAGCTCCTGCTGTTATCTCTTGACAGCATACATGAAGTGTCGGAGACTTCTTGGCGTTATCGTCACTCCTCAGGTTTCCTGTCACCAGCTGGCAACAGGAAACAAAACGTCTGCAACAAAAGGACACCCTGGCCTTTTACATCTGATCACTTATTCTTTTATTTAATTTCATACGTGGGTATGGGGTCAGCCTCGCGTGCATTTCAGGTGCACTCACCCCTAATTTTTCATGACTCCCACCTTGCTGTGACCACCCCTCAGGTCCCTATGGCAGATACGCCACTGTACATTTACATAGTTTTCCTCAATAATATAATGTGGGGTAACCACATTTCCTTTTATATATTTTTCTCATCTTTTTCTTTTTAAATATAAATGCTTCAGGCATGTTGAACAGTGTTCCTTGAACACGGAGGCTTACTAATGTACTCTAATACAATAATATTCAAACATAATCATGACAACATACATTAGTTAGATACATTTCAACGTGAGGACTTAACAATGTCTGCTCCCGGCACGTCCTTCACTTTTTCCCAATAGCAGTATTTAACTTTGGTAATGGGATTAAACATATTAAATTGATAAAGCATTCTTACCACAAATCAAGAAATATAAACAAATGACGCTGACTTTGCAAAGAAATGGCCTCAGTTTCTTCTGCTCCGTTGAGACTGTGAAATACTTATTTAGTTATTTAATTTACTTTTAAATTTATCACAGCTGTTCTCAGAGTATCTGAATAAAAAATACTGTTAAACTGGCAATGAATAGTGAAAGCTTTTTGCTAATATTTAGTAGCACTGGCCAATCGAAAGCTTGCGACTACCAGAATTCAAATGCAGTTTTTGAAAAACAAAAATAATTCCAAACATACTCTGCGTCTGGTAGTCGATTGGCCAGTCTGCTTTAGTTATGCCAATACAAAACGATGTTAGTTTTTGGTAACAATTTTCCTACCGCTCCCCTCTCCTCCTATACTCTTGTTACCCAAGCGAATTTGAATTTACCTCAATGCCTCCCTTCTAAGCCGGTGTCCCCACTAACGTTATGAAAAAAACAAGCAGCAACAACAGTCTGTCTGGTCGTGCGTCCGTAGACATTTAGTATTTTCTCAATAACTTTGCTAATACTGGGACTATCATATTATTTAAAACACATTCTTGCTCAGTGGACTCTAAGCTATACTACCATATGATTTTTATGATCAGTTTCATTATGGTTTTAGATTTTCAATTTTGTCACCGGTCATCGTCAAATAAAATTTTTACACAAGACGGCCATCTTCCCCTCTCGCTAGCATGTATTTTTCAAATAACTAACTTGTTTTTGTGACGTCAGAAACATTACCGCGAGGAGGCAATACAATTTTCTGCGTGTTTGCTTCTGTTGGCTTTGCTCCAGCGTGTATATATGCATGGCGGACTGTCAAGCGAAGCGGGGTGTTGGCGTGGCGGGTTAAGAATTGGCGTTAATATATTGTATTGTATCGTGTAACACTACCAAAAAATGTAAGGATTACTACTAAATTTTGCGTTAAAGTTGACAGAATACGTTAATTCAGATAGTTATTTTGCGGCACACTTCCGCAAAATCGTTAATTATAAGTCTTGGCTGCAGAATGTATGCAGCAGATCTGGCAAAATGTTAAATATTGGTAGTACGTTTTCGAAACCGAAACTAAAACGCGTGTTAGATTTTTACCGTGGGATCGTTCTATAGGCTTTAGCACTGCACAAAAGGCAGCGTTGCTGGCGTGTGAGAGCATCACCGTCAGACACAATAGGGTGGGTTTATTTATTATCATTTTATGACTAAAATCTTACTGAAATGAGTGATTATTCTCGCAGATTTTACTACAGTGATGTAATCATCACTCATCACTGCTCCATTCGACGTCTGGGGTCACCTTTGCTGTCGGTTTCCTGTACGACTAGCAAGAAGCAATCACCAGCGCTTGCTGTAGTGGTTTATTGTCATGATAGACATGGGGGTAGAGAATGGTGTAACTGTTTAGAGTGCACTATTATTAAAGTACGCAAGTTTAGAATGTTATATGTAAAGATCAGTGTAAGAAGCACGTAGCATGGTTGAAGAATACTCAGGGTCGTACATGTGTAAATCCAGGTTTATGGGCGCTTGTGAACAGCGTGCGGAGTGAATGTAGTTAGCATACTCGTCAGAGAAGAATACTGAGATGTTAGGGGGAGTCTGTTGCCATCCGTCGTCGGAGACGGTCGCGGTTTTGAAGAGTATGTGAATAGTGTCTGTGATTTTGATTATGATATATTGGATGTGACGCGATGATGTTCCGCGTGATGTGCATTTACAAGGCTTTTACTTATTGCTGTTTACCAGTGCGCTGTGTCCTGTCCCGCGCTTGGCAGTGGATGGATTAAGAGGCGCGTCGTTTTCTCGTGCTAGTGTGACGAAATCAGTGGTGCAATTTTTATAACTCTCATTCACTCTGGCAGTATCACTTCATTTCCTCAATTTTCTCACTCATCGTCCTATTATTTGGCATATTTATTGCTCTTACATTCATCTTTTATGTGACCACTCCAAGAAATATTTACGTTCCGCCAGGTGAACTGTGGTATTATCGTAACAATGCCCGGTCATTATCACCGGTCATCGGTAATACGTTTATCTCATTGAGTCGCCGGCCACCTTTGATAGGAGACGATCCTCGTTTGACACAATATTGTCTCTTACGAGGATGAATAGGAAGCCAATATTGTCCGTCTGAGAAATCAGTCCGGTGGATTCACACACATAGGTGATAATCAGATTATCGCATCCGCTGGCCCCTGTCTGTATTATTATTACAGATAAATCTATCTGGGTAGACAATCTTGACGGAAGGCATTTAGACAGGCAATCAGTGCACAGATTTATTTGTTTGCACAAGATGCCACCGGAAATATTACGGCATATTGAAAGAGGTCACGCTATGGAATTTTAAAATGTAATATTTTAAAACACGCAGGGGCAGATTATGAATTTAAACACACCAACCCAGATAATACTAAAGAGCTTACCATTGATTTGATTTGAGAGTCGGAATATACTTTGGATCTCATTGGCAAGTTTGCTGGGAAGTACAATCTGGGATTTGAACTGAGAATGAGAGATATAATCTAGCGAATCCAGAGACACAGATTAGAGACTGCATTGCATCGTCAATTGAGCAAACTCCCAGACGCCAGTAAGACATCAGACTTAGAATTCCATAATTATAAGTGACTGATCGAGTATTTGGGCAACTTTGGAACTAACAAGTAAACCCGCATATTTAAATACACGACTGGGAACTTAAGGGACCAGGACTTTAAATATCAAGACTGGAAACCTAGAAATTGGATCACCCGTCATAAGAGAATTTTTCCAGGCCAAGTGATTCGCAGAGCATCCGTCATAAGAGGAATCAAAATATTTCCAGACAAAGTGATTCACAGAACACCCGTCATAAGAGGAATTTTTCAGGTCAAGTAATTCGAGAGCATATAACCTAAATTGCTGGTGTCCATTCTAACCTGTGCGAGGAGATTGTTGATTCCCAATTTTTTGGGGTAAGTGTAACATTTATTTTACAAATGTGAATTTGACATGTTTCTTGCTTAAGTGGTTATATATGAGGCTGGCAAAATCAACATATGAAAATAGTTTATTCATGAACCACTACAGCAAGCACTGGTGATTGTTTCTGGATAGTCGTGCGGAAAACCGACAACAGAGGTGACCCCAGACTCCGGCTGGAGCAGTAATGAGTGATGCTTACATCACATGTGCCTGAAGTGTATAGTATCATTGTGTGAGATATATGTAACTTGTTAATGTTAGTTCAGGCACAAATCATTGTTCGCGCTGTCCAAGCACTTATTTTCCCAGTTAATACCCAGAAGAATATTGTTGATTTCTATTCATCATTCCTGAGTTACGCTGTGTATACTAAAGAATTTAATTACTCTGAGAGATTAACAAGGGTGGATGGACAGCGAGACGATGCGCCTGTGAATTTGCAGGCCACAAATGTACTTAGCACAGGCATTTGTCTTTCTTTTTTGTCTAAAAAAGTTCGTGGTTACAAGCTATCAGACTGTTTGAAGTACTGACGTTACTACGCCACTAGTGCGAGAGAAGAGCATCAACACTGACCGCCTACATTGGACGTTATGTGGAGAAATGCACTCATCACCAAAAAGATGTGACGGAAACCATGGCGACAGGACTCACCTAGATTAGTTAAGTCCTGATTAAAAGGCATAAGCAAAACGGACTTTTATCACTCCCCTATTAAGTCTCTATGAAGACGCTTTCATCTAAAATGTCACAAATCTTTCCATATTTATTTTAACCTGTTAAAGACTAATTCACTATTAAATTTGTTACAAGTTATTTTAAAACTAAACAAACATAGTTATTTCAGTTATTACACGCATGAAAGCAAACGTAAGAGCACGACTAATATATATATATATATATATATATATATATATATATATATATATATATATATATATATATATATATATATATATATATATATATATATATTATATATATATATAATATATTATATATATATATATATATATATATATATATATATATATATATAACCATTGCTTAAATCCTTCACAAAAGGCGACGGATCAGATGTAAGTTAACAATTGTTCAGCTCAATGCAACATTGTTCTTGACTTCTGAAAATATCTTGTGAACTCTCCCGTAAGGTAGAAGCGCCAATACCATTCTATCTACATCTCTGCCCAGAGTAATCTTGTGCGAAGGTAGACACCTTTGACGGCACATTTAGATACTCTTAAGTTTTGGCCACTGTTGGACCACTACTGCAAAGCAGGGGAGGCAATCCGTGACAGCCAGAAGGAGGTCAATGGTAAGACCATTATATGTTATTGTTTAAAAGCGCGTTGTTTGCTTTCCCGCGCCAAGAGGAGGTCTACGTTATAAGACCCTGGCTGTTCCAGTCTTTGGAAACCCAAATAGGAGCTTTGATAGGAAGCCTGTGTGTATCGACACTATAAGCGCGTTGTAGTTTTCCCGCGCTGTGAAATTCTGGAGGAACTTGGATGTCTGGTGATCAGACCATAGAGATATATGTGCGAGTGGTGAATGCCGCACTTACAATGAATGCAATTGCTGCCAGTACGTTAGAATGACTGTACCACATGTCCTATTGATGGGGGTATTTTGTACTATTGTTACTGATGTCCAGGTCTATGCTGTGAAGATTATATGTATGGAACTGTGACCCAGACTTCTGTCAAGTTATTCATTTGTGTACATACTGTCTTGAGTGAAACTGTCTATCCAGTTTATACACCAAATATTAGACAGTAAGACATCACTTAGCAAGAAAACCCTATCAAATTCACATTTGTAAAATATAGGTTCCCAACTTACCCCAAATGTGATCTACAATCTCCTGGCACAGTTAGAACGGACACAGCACGTTGATGCGATGCTTCGAATCACTTATCTGGGTAATTTTATTATCCCTCTTATGACTTGTGTTTATGATTCTTGAAGTTTCCAGTCTTTGTATTTAAATTTGCGGGTTTACTTTTAAGTTTCAAAGTTGCCCAAATACTCTGTCCTGGTCCTTTAAGTTTCCAGTCTTTGTATTTAAAATTGCGGGTTTACTTTTAAGTTTCAAAGTTGCCCAAATACCTTGTACTTCGATCTGTCACTTACAATTTTAGAATCCTTTGTCCTTCTGCATCTTCTTCGTACACTCTCAGAGATCCACTTGAATGTTCTCAAAGAAAGCAGTAATCAGTTTGAGGCTATTTGAATCCCCGTAAAGCTTGTCCACGAAAGGAACTGGCGTCGGCCATATGCGCTTTCTCTGTACCACATATATGGGGCAACTTTGACGCAGATGCTCAGCAGTCATTTTATCAGAGCCACAGTTACACTGATCGGTAGTTCCTATTTTTATCTTGTTGAATAGATGGTATCTTAATCTGTTGTGGCAGTGCGGAGTCTGAAGATTACAACTTGTTCTCTTCTGTTGAGCTGGTAGTAAGCATCGTTCTGTGTGTGACCTGGATGTTCTACATTCCATTTGTTTCTGTATCTGATTCTGAAAAAAACTCTTTGCCTCCTCGAAAGTTATGCTTGCATTAGGCTGAGGTAGATGTGAACCTTCTTTTGCCATTCTATCAGCCTTTTCATTGCCGGTGATGTCACAATGAGATGGGATCCATTGGATCACAACACTTTTGAATCGTTGGCAAAGTTTGTGGAGCACTATTCTGAGGTCATCCAGGTCTGTATTATTTTGGCTTTTCAACGTTGCAATTACTGACTGTGCATCAGTAAAGAAAGCAACCTGTCTCTCTGTGCTTTCTTCTGTCAATATAACCGCTGCTGCAGTTTTCAAGGCCTCTGCCTCTGCTCTGAAGTTACTTGAGAATTGCCAGTTGCCACTGACAGCTTTCATTCTGCACCAGTGCTTAAGGTCAGAAAAACACCCCCACCTCCATTCTCTGTTGCACCCGTTGCCGATCCATCTGTGTATTCATGGGTCCAGGTGTTGCGTGGGTAATGTTTCTCTATGTATTTTGTCGCTATGAATTTTCTATCTGTTGAAGTTTGGCTCTTGTTTCTTTCAATTCCAGGAATGTTTTCTATCATTTCAGGGAAACGATTTTGTTTCCAAACTGGAAGCTTGTGTGCAGTGTAGATGGGTTTAATAGTGGATATTTCATTTATGGAAACTGCTCTCATCTGTGGTTTGGTTGATTCTACAAAGTTGCTTCGCTTGAGTCTTTGCCTTCTAAGAGCATTCATTCTATGGCACATTAGGTGATCTGTTAGTCTTATGAATTTTTCGGGCTGTTGCTGAGCCCTGCAGTCTCTTCTATCCTCCATTGGCTGGGGGCATGTAATCTTTTCGAGTTCTTTTATAGGTGTTGACTTCATGCCTCCTGTTATAATTCTCATTGCTTGATTTTGGAGTCTGCTAATTTTATCGAAGTTTGACTTAGCTGATGTTGCCCATGCTGCAATGCCATATTCAAGGACTGGCCTCATTCGCCCTGTGTACAACGTCTTAAGCACTTTCTCATCTGCACCCCAAGTTGTTCCAGCAAGTCTTTTGTCCGATCCTTCTCTCTGGCTCTGGTGAATTGCTAGCTTGACGTGGCGATGCAGTCTGATTTGTGTCTCCGATTTCGCTAGATTATATTTCCATTTCTCATGTCAAGTCCCAGATTGTACTGTTAGACCAACTTTCCAATGAAAGTCAAAATCTGTTCCGGCTCTCAAATTAAACCTATGGTAAGCTTTTTAGAACTATGTGGGACGAGGTGTTAAATCTTTACTATCCCCCGCGTGTTTTAAAATATCAATTAAAAAAAAATTAAACTCGTGACCTCTTTCAAATATGGCAGTAATACACCCGATTGTATATGTACAAACTCACAAACACATCGGTGAACTTATTTCCTGACTAATACCTTCCGCCAATTTTGTCTCCTCGGACAGGCTATCTGTAATATTGATACAGAACGTCCATCGAAAGGGTAAGGTAAAGTTAAAGGATCCCGTTACAGGCCTATTGAGGCAGATTGGGAATACGGTGTTAGGCCAGTATTTTCTTGACAATCGGCACACTAGGGGTGATGTGGTCAGCATCACGCCAACCTCCTTAACATTCCCAGAGTTGCTCTGGTACCCAATTCATGAGGCTGGGTCGACCCCGGAGCCGTTTGCGGTCTAAAAAAATCCCACCTCAACTGTGGATGGAACCATGGACCACCGAGCAGTGCACTAACCATCGAAAGCGGTTACGTATATCACCTGTGTTTGCGTAAATCCCCCAGACGGATGTCGTAATTAGATAGGTTTGAAAGTTATTTATGGTCCCGCCTGAGTAGAGTGGATGGTGATAAGTACGTGAGAAATAAAGGTGTGAGAAATAGATTTCACGAGTGAATAGTTTAAGGAGAAGATCTGTCTCTGGAATGAGTAAATTTCTCTAGTCCAACCTATCTATACGACTATAATTTAGTACAAGACAATCTTATACCTCCTTATACCTAGAAATATAAGTTTAACTACACACACACACAGCTATGTGATTACAAGACACACAAACGTGAAAAAACTATGGTTAATTGGGTATGGGTCTGACCAACACACAAAGTTAAGTTCTTTTGTTGTTTATTATCATTAAACTTGACAACACCAAATATCAAAAGAAAGATCAAATAAAATCAGAATTACATGCACAGAAAATTAACAGAATACATGTGCCCTCCCCTTATTGAGAAAAAGAACCCAACAAGTTAATATCCCCAAAGGTCAAAGGTTAGCACTATGTTACAGAATAGACAGTAAAGAAAAGAACAAAGTTCCTAATAAAGCTATCCAGTAAAGTAAACAATATTTAAGCGGAATCCAGATAATACAATTTTCCAGTAACAAAGAAAATTCACTCTTTCTGACATACGTGGCCACTCACTCGCTCTTCTTAACTACTCTTGGTGAAAAAATCTCTTGGACATACAATTCCTGAATATATAATTTCCATTTGTTTTTATCTTCGAAATTGGCCCCAGTCCCTCCTCTAATAATTAAATTTTATAAGGGGGACGCCTAATTTGGTGGTCGATTCCTGGATAGACAAATGTCACCTCCAATAGGTAATGTAGAAATACCGAGATCTTGTGTTCACGGTAAACAGTAGAAAATACTTCCAGTATAGGGAAACATCTGGTTGCTAAAAACACTGTTATTTATGATGGTAATGGTAAATCCTATCAGCTGGCTCTGGGGTGAGTGCCGATTTTGAAACAGCGTAACTTGCTGGATAAATCCGCTGATACGACTGTCAAAAGTCAGATAGTAATGTTATTTGTGTTACGCCACAGTGGGCTGATAAAATTTGACAAAAGTATCTGGGTATTGGTAAGTCCAGTTAACTTTACTATTTAAAATCTTACTAGTCTCTTTGGCCAATCCTGTTCCCCAATGAACTTGGGGACATGTAAGCCAAGAAGAAGACAACATTCACCAATCAGTAAATGAAGAAAAGGACCTAAATAGACCGCTGGTCGCCCTTGATCAGGTCATGAAGAAAATCAGAACGAAATCCCCACGAAGGCTATTAACACACCTTCCACAATGGTTCTAGACTACGTGTTTAGACTATCCGAAAAATTCTGAGCGACAACTGATAACTGTTTTGGGAAGACACATTTTATATACCATCCCGGTTATCTGCTCTCCAGAGGTTGCTAATTTTCACACTTGTGCATAGCAGAGAAATCAGAAACCTAAATTCCCAAGATAAAAGGTTTTCACGGTCGCTCTGTCGGTCGTTGCTACTCGACAACAGAGACTTAAACCGTGTAACGGGTTACCGTAGTTTTGGCCCGCTTCTGGAGATCACATAGTTATCTCCCCCTGTATGTACGAACATCAAAAGGTACTCGGGGAAAATATTTTTGCCCGAGCGACTCACTTCAAAAGGTCCGGTGTTATTCCACGTGCATCTCTCTGATATCCGATGATTGACAGATCAGCTCGCGTGAGAAACTCAGGTAAACAAACTTGATTTGCTCCCTGTTATGACTGGCAGGTCACGGAAGTTGGTAAACTTTTCGTTTGTTTATGTCTCAAGGAAAAGATGCGTGGATTAAAAATGAGTAATCGCAAGCTGTCAATGCATGGCATTGCTGGCGAATCATAGAACGCCACGAGGTCACGAAAGACTGTCAGATACTGTAAGCTATATTTCCATTATACGTCACAACGGATTTCTCAGACAGACAGACCGCGAACCCAGGCAGTCACTTGTCTGTTTGTCGCTGGCCCTGGAAATGAATTACGTCAAAATCGCTATTCCTCTCCACGTTTACTGTCTGCATCAAAGGTGGCTAGACGACTTACGTGATTCAAGTATTATCAGCTGACTTGTCTAATTAGCCTGGTATTAACACAAATTCACCTGGCGAAACGTAAACAAGTCTAGGGAGTGGTCAGATAAAAAATTTAGGGCATAAAATATGCCAAATAATAGGACGATGAGTGTGAGAAAAATGATGAGATACGTTGATAATGCAGGAGAGGACGAAAATGATGTAAAAGGACACAACAAATTAACTGATTTCGTCACAGTCGGATGCAAAAGCTAGTGTATGTTTGTGAATATCTATTATGTATTCTCTATTATTTATTCCCTATTATTTACTCTCTCTCTCTCTCTCTCTCTCTCTCTATCTCTCTATCTCTCATTAACACGCTCAAAACATAACATTGCTACAAGCCAAACGCAGGTAAAAAGTGAAGACAATGGGGAAGGTGGACGACAGCGACGTAAGTTTAAAGAAAAGAAGAGATAGGGAGGAAAACGTTGTGCGTATATAAATACACATATATTCGTGTGTACCCTACCATGCATGTCGTAAATAGCGACTAAGGATGGTTGGGCATGGGGCTGGTTACCCCATTTCGTAAAAAACTTTTTATCAAAAAAACTTTAACAAAAATGGACAAGTCAAATATATATATATATATAGAACGGTGGTTTGGGTTTTAGAAAGGAAAGTGAGTGCAGAAAAGTGGTTTGAGAAAGTTGAATAGAGTTGTTAAAAAACTATTCGTTATTGTTGAAGGGAGGTGATATGAGTGGAGGAGTGCTTTGGGGAAAGGGAGGTAAATCTGTGGATCCCTTTTGGGAGATGTAGTGGGTGTTTTAGGGTTAAGCATATCATGTGAGTTCTAAATTATGGTGGGACTAATTTGCATATAATTGTTTGGTAAAAAGAATTAAAGAAAATTGTATGGGGTTTGAGTGTACTCAGCAAAGGGAGATAACTTGGAATTACGTCCCTTGAAAGGTTTGGTGAGCGAGCAAAAGTAAACACACACGAGAAAAGTTTTGGTAGGTGAACACATTTTAGGAGAGAACGAAAAAAATGGGAAATCGGGGGATTGGGCAGTCTGAGATTGAACGCGCTTAGCGTAGGAGAGTAAGTTGCTAATCAGTACGATTTTGTTGAGTGGCGAGCGAAGTTTTGATGGTTCATGACTCTGGCGAACAAGCCACTGAATGTGGTTGGTTGCTGTGGTAACAGACAGGTATCAAATTGTTTTGCCGAACCTACAAGATGCTCAAAGGCCACTTTTAAAATAGTGATAGATGAAGGCAAGAAAGACTATGTCGCCAGTGCAAGATTTATGTTAACAAGTCGTCAAGATTTTTACAAGACGAACATGTATGTTGAATAAGATGAAGAGAAGATAGACAGTAGCTAAGGTCAATGCGGGGAACAATGACTATTGATATAAATAAATAGCCCTGGTAGTTAGACCAGTTTTACACAGTAAAATACCTCAAACTAGTTCCACCAGACCTACGTGCCTCATCATGAGTTGTAATAAAACCAGAGAACAAAAATTTCTTATACGAGCTAGTAAAGCTGCGTCAGACTATAAGTAGAAGGAATTAATAGAGAGAGAGAAGACTTATTGTTGCGCACATATTTTTTGGCGCACGGATTACGCATACCATGTAAAATGTTTTAATTGTCTGATGAAGATGTATTCATCTTTGTATGCATGTTTTGGTCTTGAGGGACGAAACTCAGATTGGGCAATAAGTAGTCATTCTGTGAGTTATCGCTCTTTGTAGCGTTCTTAAAAATAGAACTCGGCGGAGGAATTTAGACTTACTTGAATCTATTCTGTGTTTGGTTAGGAATAGATTGTTCTTGCTTCAGAATGTCTATGGTCCGAATCTATGTGTAGTGTTTGTCTATGTAGGACGAGTATGTCTTATATCTTGATATCTTAGTATGTTTAAGTGGAACTATTTGTTCTTGTACTGTAATGAAGGGGGTCAGGTGTTTTCGGCGGATGAAGAGAGGTGAGGGGGTTCTTCGGTTGTCTAGGCCTAGGGCGGGAAGTCATGTCGGAGAGATGCCCAAGAGTTTGTGATCTCTTTAAGTTATTCTGGGGACGAAGATAGTTTCTTCCAGGATCGTTTAGTCCATGAGTTCCCCAGTTGTGATTCTATAACGCCGGGAGAGCGTTTTTGTGCTTGCTAGTGTATTTCTTATGTCCAGGTAAAAAAAAACGTACTTTTGCTGACTTCGTTCATTCCTAGGCTTAAGATGGGCAGACGTTTACATGTATTTACCTATGAATATGTCGGGACGACATATTCTCTAGCAGCACTAAATATGTTTATATGCAGCAACTATGAGGACAGAATATGCTGATCCTTGTAGAATCATTTATTGTTGATGAACAAAGCTTCGATTGAAGATTTGGCTATACACCCGTATAGTGAGTGATGCTCAACCGGGAACCAGCAGCCATTGTGGAATTCGATTGATTTTGGAATTCTACTTATTGTAAATCATTAGCAGAGAACGGGAAAACTTCCTTATTATCAGGTGATGATTGAGAGATCACTATTATAAAGAAATTAACATTATCTTCACAGAGATTTGCTGTAATTTACCTAAAGGAATCTTCGCTAGAAAGAGATCCTGTTTAGGAGTCAAGTTTGAACAGTATTGCTTAATTGACATGCTCGGTCAGTAAGGTCTACTGACTGTATTTATAAACTATGGAAATCTTGGTGTTTACAGATGTTCCATTGCAAGATTATTCTTCATGAATGCTAATTTAGGACGGTAGTCCATTGATCAATATTATGCTGTCTATGTCGACTCATGTTCCTGTAACTGTACCCAATCTGTCAAGTGTGTGCGTCCAATTAAACTATTGAAACGACTACAGTGGTCTGCATTGGTGACATAACGTAATGAGTGAATGAGTGCCTTATACGGGTCAACACACGAACAGTCCACCATTCGCCTAACTCATACTTCACACTCACACTCCATATTTGCATAATCCTGCGTTGGTTGAGTTGACCTTTGCTCCCCCTGGAGCCTCCATCATATTCACCACTGGTTTGCGTGAGGAGAATAAAGCAGTACTTTCAGCATGCCTGGTATACAAGTTCAAAGATGATGAAGAAAAAAAAGAGAGTTATCAACGTGGTAGGCCAGTTTCCTGGGTCCAGCCTTCGCAGTCTACAAAGTGGAAGTCACCTAGTGTTTCAAGAACATTTATTTTGGCCAAATGTGACACACATCAACACCAATAGGACAACTATACAGTCGATGTCAGCTTGACCTGTTATGACAAGTGTAACTGTATCTAGGTCACCGCTGTTGACATTTTGCTCGGTACAGGCATTATTTCATATAACAGACAGCGTAGCACGGCAAGTTGTTTACAAGTGAACATCACAGCATTACACAGAACATTGGCAAGCAAGTTAACTGTGTTAGCAGAAGTATTGAACTTAGAAGCCTATTTTCATCGATGGACCTTCTTATGTTCTGCTATTGTGTTGAACTTTAATATTTAAGAACAGTGTAATAAAATAAATCAAAGATTGAAATTGATTAAAAGTGGCAGTTAGTTGAATTAAAAAGCTGTACCATTTATACTGAGCATACTTTACAACACATTCCAACCACAACACATTTAATTAATTAATGTATGCATTTATGCTATTGATGTTTACATGTTATTTGTATATATGTATTTATGTTTAATGTTTGCATATTATTCGTGTGTCTAATATAAGATTTCCCAAGTAACATAGGGCTTATATTAGCGTTCTATAGGGAGCAATTTTCTTTATTGGAAATTTGCTGGCAACATCTGGTGCTATTTTTTGTTAGTTGTGATGAGGTGTTCTTTTCTTCGTTGTTTTTGTTAATAATTTTGTGTCAATTAGTTTTGTTTGATTTGTTTGAATTTGTTAGTCTACCCTTTGCTATTTTTCAGTTTTATACTCAATTTATGTTCATACACTGTGGCGTTATTTGTCTTGTTCATTCTATTGCAGATATCATCACAGATTCTGTGATCATTTTTCTTTGATTTTTCCTATTTGATTTATTTGATTTCTGCAAATGTTTCCTGTTCTCTTGTATAATTGTTTTGTTGTGTTCTTGATCGACATACACTATTTAAAATATATTTGATCATATGAATTTATAAGAAAAAGTCAACTGATGATTTTTAGTAATTGGTTGGTACACAGTTGATTATACAAGACCTTACTAAAGGCTTGTTTCCCCACATAGTTTGGGATAAGGAGCTGATTGATCAAATTATTAAGAGCTTGTGTTTACATTACTTTGAAATATAGATTACATTTTTGTGTCAACTGATTGCTATCATTATTAGACATCATGTCTACATTGGAACACTTTATTGAGTTAGGGAAATCTCTAGGCAAGACTGGAGATAAGTTGGAGGAGTATGCTACCAGTCAATATGATAAAGCACTTAAAGCTGAGGAAATGAAACAAAAAAGTGAGGAAATGAAACAAAAAAGTGAGGAAATGAAACAAAAAAGTGAGGATAGAAAAATGGAAATAGAATTTGAACAAAAGAAACTGCAGATGCAGGTTGAGGAAAAGAGATTCCAAATGGAATTGGAAAAAAAAAACAAAGAAGCTGAACAAAAGAGATTAGACAAAGAAGCTGAACAAAAGAGATTAGACAGAGAAGCTGAACAAAAGAGATTAGACAGAGAAGCTGAACAAAAGAGATTAGACAGAGAAGCTGAAGCAAGAAGATTAGACAAAGAAGCTGAACAAAAAAGAAGATTAGACAGAGAAGCTGAAAAAAAAGAGATTAGACAAAGAAGCTGAAGCTGAGGAGAAAAGAGAGCAATAAGAGAACATGAACATCAAAAAGAACTTTTAGCATTTGAGTTAGAAAAGTTGAAATTGACAAACATGAGTAATGTCAATCAGTCATCTAGTGGTAAACCCTTTACTTACAAGGTCAAGGTACCAGCGTTCAATTCTGCCAGTGATGATATAACATTCTGGCTTGATAGATTTGAACGTGCTTGTCGAGCTCATAATGTGGAGAAATCACAATATGCTAATCAGTTGTCTGAGAATTTAAAAGGTGATTCTCTGACGAGTTTAAGTTTGGTTGAAGAAACTGACAAGGATAATTATGAGGTTATTAGGGCAGCCTTGATAAAGAAATACCAGTTATCTGAGGAAGGTTACCGTATTTTGTTTAAAAGAATGGTACCTGAATCAGGGGTAGAATTCTCAGAATTCATTGCAAGGACACGTCTTACATTTAATCGTTGGATTGAACTGTCCAAAACAGAAAAGACTTATGAAGCACTTATGGATTTATTGCTCAGGGACAAGATTATGTCAAGCATTAGTAAACCATTCCTTGAATTCCTACATGAGCGGAAACCTAAAACACTAAAAGAAATGGAAGAATATTGTACCCAATACGTCACTGCACACCCAGATGTAGCTATTAGCAATACTAAGGTTAAGGAAGGTATGCCAGTTGCATCAGCAACACCATACAACCCTAATTACTCACACAAATTCCAAGGACCTCAAAACAGGTTTAATAAAAAGGGTAACCATAACAGTTATCAGAACCAAGGTAACCAATCATTTCAGGGTTCTTCTTCGAATATCTGGAGACGAGCCGACAGCCCTCGATTCAGGGGTGGTCATAATTATAGGAACTTCCGCAAAGGAAGTCATTATAGAAACTATCCTAGTTTTCCATCATGGAGACAACAAGATCATAATTACAGAGATACTCATTATAATGAATATGATAATAGTAACCAGGGGAATTATGACTCAAACCCAAATAGGGGTTACAATAGAGGAAACAATGATAATTACAGGGGTAATAATAACAGAGGTAGACCCCAACATAAAAAACAAAAATCTCATTATCATGCAAACTCTGCACAGCAAGAGTCCCATGATGCCTATAAACAAAATAAAGATAATGATGACTCTAACAATATGGCATGTGCCGCTTTCGATTTTGGGAGAGCATCTCAGTGCCCCCAATGCAAAACATTATTCGAACCAACTACGGTGTCCACTTTAATTTGTGGCCATCCTCTTCCCGCTCTTCCCGCGTCAATCGCGCATGATGGAAGAGGTTCTCTTGTCTTACACAAAGGTTTAGTAAATGACAATCCAGTTTCATTGCTTTTTGATTCTGGATGCACCACAATTGGTGTTAGGCAGTCACTCATAGATCCTTCTCGTGCTACAGGCAAAGTAGTCAAATGTGTAACATTTGGCGGCACCATAGAGAAATACTCTACTGCTATCATTAGGATCGCTACTCCTTTCTTTACAGGAGATGTACACGCATGTCTTCTGCCGAATCCGATCGCTGATCTTATCATCGGTCGTATTCACGGAGTCAAAGAATGCACTCCACAACAAATTTCCGTTTGGGAAAAACAAAATATTCAAACTGCTAATGCTGTAGTCACTAGAGCTCAAGCTCTCAATATGCCCGAAACTTCATCTATTGAAGATAATGAAGTGCATAACCAAGATGATCCCTTGGTAATTTCGCGTGACTCATTTATAAAGCAGCAAGAAGAGGATCCGACTCTAAAGAAATTCTTCACTCTTGCAACAAAAGGTGATCCGAATAAAGATTCAAAGAGTAAATCTTGGATTACAATGAAGAATGGCGTACTTGTACGTATGGTGCAAGACTCCAACAAGTCAAGTCATTCTCAGATTCTTGTACCCAAGAATTTGAGAGTTAAAATATTACAACACGCACACGACTCTCAGTGTGCTGGACATATGGGTTTTTCCCGTACAAAGTCAAGAGTTCTTGCGGCTTTCTTTTGGCCTTTTGTGAACAAGGACATACGGATCTATTGTCGATCTTGTAAAATATGTCAAGAAGTCAAATCCAAAGGTCCACGCCATGCTGCACCTATTCAGGCTGCAGACATTCCTATTAGACCATTTCAGAAAATGGCGATAGACATCATTGGTCCATTTAAGATCAAATCTGCTAGAGGACATCAGTTTATCTTAACGTGTGTGGACATGTGCACACGTTGGCCAGAGGCTATCCCTCTGAAGAGCATTACTACTGCTGACATTGCAGATGCTCTTTGGCTTATATTTTCTCGTCTGGGATTTCCCGGAGAAATATTATCAGATCATGGCACCCAACTAATATCGGATACCATGTCTCAAGTAATGTCTACTCTCCAGATAGAGAGATCTTTGAGCAGTATCTATCACCCAATGTCGAATGGGATGGTAGAACGCCTTAATAGAACACTCAAAAACTTACTAGGGAAGATAACTGAGGATCATCCTCAAGATTGGGATAGGGTTTTACCCGCGGCCCTCTTCGCTTACAGAGAGGTTCCCAATGAACATACAGGATTTTCTCCCTTTGAACTTGTCTTTGGCGCGCGGACCGCGTGGCCCTATGTCTTTGCTTCATGATCTCATAACCGCTGATAATATTACCGATGACACAAAATCTTCTTACGAATATGTCATCGCGCTGAGACAAAAGATTATCGAAGCATGCAAATTGGCAACTTCTTCTTCTGAGTTTGCTAAGGAGAAAGCAAGACAATTTGCCAATAAGAAAAGAACCTTACGACAACTTTGTCCTGGTGACAAAGCATTTGTTTTGCTACCTTGTAGGGAAAACAGACTACTTATTTCTTGGAAAGGTCCGTACGATATAATCTCGAAAATTTCCGATGTTGACTACATTGTCGATATTGATGGGAAGCGTAAAACCTTCCACATCAATATGCTTACGGAATTCCATGAACGTCCGGATTATTTACAGCCTATTTTCCAGGCAACGGACGATTCACCTGTCCAACATGGTCATTACTCATCACTGTCTGTAATACAGGATGAGGAAACAAGTTTTTCGGATGTTAATCTTCCGCTTCCGATGATTCCACTTCATTCTAGTGAATCATGGAAAAATGTTACTGTTTCTCCCGATTTATCTCTAGGAGAACAGCGACAAGTTTCGTCTATGTTACAAACATTTCAGGATGTCCTTACTGACATTCCTGGACAAACTCACGTCATTGAACATGACATTATTCTAACTGACCATAATCCTATTAGAGTCAGACCTTATCCTATTCCTATACATTTTCAAGCACAGGTTGAAAAGGAGTTGGATGAGATGATAGATTTAAAAATAATTGAACCATCCACTTCTGCGTATTCTTCGCCGATGGTTATTGTCCGTAAAAAAGACAATAACATACGTCTTTGCGTTGACTATCGCAAATTGAATCAAGTCACGAAGTTTGATGCTGAACCTATGCCTTTACTAGAAGAGCTACTTACTAAGCTTTCTAAATCGCATTTTTTCACTAAACTAGATTTGTCTAAAGGATATTGGCAAGTTCCTCTATCTGAACGCGCCAAACCTTTTACTGCTTTTTCTACACCTAAAGGCCTTTTTCAATGGAATTTTATGCCTTTCGGCCTTATGAACGCACCAGCTACATTCGTACGCATGATGCGTAGAATTCTATCCTATCGGTCAGATGTCATTGCGTACATAGATGACATCTGTCTTTTCAGCGATACTTGGGAAGATCACTATTCAGGGTTAGTTGAATTGCTATCTACTCTACGCGAGTATAACCTGACAGCGAAACCATCTAAAGCCTGCATTGGTTTTAGTGAAATTTCTTTTTTAGGTCACCGGGTCGGCCATGGTTTCCTAAAAACAGAGGACCATAATACAAGTAAAATACTTAACATTTCTATTCCTAAGACTAAAAAGCAAGTGCGAAGTCTCTTAGGTCTTATACAATTCTATGGACGATTCATTCCGAATCTGTCCTCAATCATGGCACCTCTTTCTACCTTGCTAAAGAAAGGGTCTCCTAATATAGTCCATTGGACTCAAGAATGTCAATCCTCTTTGGATAAGATTAAAACTATGTTTTCTACTGCACCTATTTTAGTGTTGCCTACTAAAGATAAGACATTTGTTTTTCGTAGTGACGCTTCATCCACTGGGATTGGAGCGGCACTAATGCAAGAGTACTCTGGAACTCTGCATCCTGTAATGTATATTTCCAGAAAGCTTAATGCTGCAGAAAGGAATTATTCGGTTTTAGACCGTGAACTGTTGGCTATGGTATGGTCAATTCTCAAATTACAAAGATTCCTTCTAGGCGCACATTTTATAGTAGAAACCGATCAGAAAGCTCTTACAGCTATCCAGAGTAAAAATTTGAAGAGTTCGAGGTCTACTCGATATGCAATTGCTCTTCAACCTTTTCATTTTTCGGTACGAGCTATCCGTGGATCAGATAATGTGATGGCAGACATTCTGTCTAGATGCCCACATGATTCCACTTAGCTGTTGAGTACTGGATGTCTTAACACTTCCAACTCGACAACAGATTTTTCTTTTCTATATCAAAATAGATACACATTGTAATTCGTAATGACACTACGTTCATTGATATATAGTCACCATTACTCGTTGATGATTTTTCTTTTTGTCAATCATGTACTTGGAATGCTTAAACTTAAATTGTTATGTGCATTGTATCATTGTATAGTGGTATGCGTTGGTGACACCTCCCTGGAAACACTTATGCTTAAGAGAAATGCTTTCTCTGAGGGATTGAGATTTTGCATTAATCTGGCTTAAATAATTCCAGATATTTCTCATCTGCGCAGTATTTATGCGTTGGGAGCCTATTGTATGTTGCTCTCAGATGAAGAAAAAAAATGATTTCATTTTTTTTCCCGGGGGGTGTGGTAATCTGTTGCACACATATTTTTTGGCGCACGGATTACGCATACCATGTAAAATGTTTTAATTGTCTGATGAAGATGTATTCATCTTTGTATGCATGTTTTGGTCTTGAGGGACGAAACTCAGATTGGGCAATAAGTAGTTATTCTGTGAGTTATCGCTCTTTGTAGCGTTCTTAAAAATAGAACTCGGCGGAGGAATTTAGACTTACTTGAATCTATTCTGTGTTTGGTTAGGAATAGATTGTTCTTGCTTCAGAATGTCTATGGTCCGAATCTATGTGTAGTGTTTGTCTATGTAGGACGAGTATGTCTTATATCTTGATATCTTAGTATGTTTAAGTGGAACTATTTGTTCTTGTACTGTAATGAAGGGGGTCAGGTGTTTTCGGCGGATGAAGAGAGGTGAGTGGGTTCTTCGGTTGTCTAGGCCTAGGGCGAGAAGTCATGTCGGAGAGATGCCCAAGAGTTTGTGATCTCTTTAAGTTATTCTGGGGACGAAGATAGTTTCTTCCAGGATCGTTTAGTCCATAAGTTCCCCAGTTGTGATTCTATAACGCCGGGAGAGCGTTTTTGTGCTTGCTAGTGTATTTCTTATGTCCAGGTAAAAAAACGTACTTTTGCTGACTTCGTTCATTCCTGGCTTAAGATGGGCAGACGTTTACATGTATTTACCTATGAATATGTCGGGACGACATATTATCCAGCAGCACCAAATATGTTTATATGCAGCAACTATGAGGACAGAATATGCTGATCCTTGTGGAATCATTTATTGTTGATGAACAAAGCTTCGATTGAAGATTTGGCTATACACCCGTATGGTGAGTGATGCTCAACCGGGAATCAGCAGCCATTGTGGAATTCGATTGATTTTGGAATTCTACTTATTGTAAATCATTAGCAGAGAACGGGAAAACTTCCTTACTATCAGGTGATGATTGAGAGATCACTATTATAAAGAAATTAACATTATCTTCACAGAGATTTGCTATAATTTACCTAAAGGAATCGTCGCTAGAAAGAGATCCTGTTTAGGAGTCAAGTTTGAACAGTATTGCTTAATTGACATGCTTGGTCAGTAAGGTATACTGACTGTATTTATAAACCATGGAAATCTTGGGGTTTACAGATGTTCCATTGCAAGATTATTCTTCATGAATGCTAATTTAGGACGGTAGTCCATTGATCAATATTATGCTGTCTATGTCGACTCATGTTCCTGTAACTGTACCCAATCTGTCAAGTGTGTGCGTCCAATTAAACTATTGAAACGACTACAGTGGTCTGCATTGGTGACATATCGTAATGAGTGAATGAGTGCCTTATACGGGTCAACACACGAACAGTCCACCATTCGCCTTAACTCATACTTCACACTCACACTCCATATTTGCATAATCCTGCGTTGGTTGAGTTGACCTTTGCTCCCCCTGGAGCCTTCATCATATTCACCACTGGTTTGCGTGAGGAGAATACACAGTTACGATCAAGAAGAAGAAAAAGAAGCTTTATCAACGTGGTGGCCAATGTGTGTTTATCACTTATTTCAAAAGTTGCTAAATGAACATGTGTTTTGTATATTGTGGAAGAAGACCCGCCTCGATGTAAGGTTGGACATGAGTCAATTCTTTCGGCGGATTTTGTTTTGGATGACTAACTGTAAATAAACACTATTTTGTTATTCACTGCTGGTTGAGTTCAGTGTTTTACGATAGATATTCTCCATCCATCATCTGTATTATCGTGTGATGTACTATCATCTAGAGTTATAGTACCATAACATCATCAACACCTAGCTGTCTACTGTTGGGTAGTGAGACGAGTCCACGCTACACAAACATCAACCACACCATCACGGCCACAATATATAATAATAATAATAATAATAAATTCTTTAAGCACCAAACACGGCGCATAAGGCAGAAACCAGTGCTCTCCAGGTTGTTCGTTGTGACGCCACTCCTCTTAGCTCTTGCACATTATTTAGGCCCAACGTTCTTCCTTCTCTTATTATTGTTCTTCTGAGTGTTTCTTTTGGTCTTCCTTTTTTCCTCTTACCCTCAGGAACCCAAGTGAGCGCCTGTAGTGGTATTCTGTTGTTTTGCATTCGTAGGACATGACCGATATAAGACCATCGTCTTTTCCTTATATAGTCGGAGACATATTTCTGCCTAGAGTCTTCTCTTATTTGTCGATTAGTCTTGAATTCTTTCCAACTGATGTTCATGAGTTTTCTAAGACATTTGTTCTCGAATGTATTCAGCTTGTTCTCCAATGATTTTGTTATTTTCCAACTCTCACAGCCGTATGTTAACACTGAGATAACATTTGAATTAAACAGACGAAGCTTGGTATGTATATTCAATGATCGTAATTTCCAAATGTTAGATAATCTATTGAAGGCGCTAGCTGCCAAAGCAATTCTAGTATGGATTTCTCTTGTTGTGTCACCATCCATATATATATGTCACAGTATGTATGTATGTATGTATGTATGTATGTATGTATGTATGTATGTATGTATGTATGTATGTATGTATGTATGTATGTATGTATGTATGTATGTATGTATGTATGTATGTATGTATGTATGTATGTATGTATGTATGTATGTATGTATGTATGTATGTATGTATGTATGTATGTATGTATGTATGTATGTATGTATGTATGTATGTATGTATGTATGTATGTATGTATGTATGTATGTATGTATGTATGTATGTATGTATGTATGTATGTATGTATGTATGTATGTATGTATGTATGTATGTATGTATGTATGTATGTATGTATGTATGTATGTATGTATGTATGTATGTATGTATGTATGTATGTATGTATGTATGTATGTATGTATGTTCGACAAAATATTATGGTGGTCACGCTGTGAGTGGCTACACTGATAGAATAAAAACCCGTTTGGTCAGGTGACCGGGAAAGGAAGTGGACGCAAATTCTGGCGCAAAAAGGCAGTGGACTTTCTGGCTATCGACCAGGATAGGTCGTTCTTTTGTTCCCTGTCAGCGTTTTGCTGTAGTGAGTTTGCCATCGTCGTTCTGATTTGGTGCTGGCCTTTTCTTTATGTGATCTTTGGATGTAGTGCATTTTGCTAGATTGTTAATGTATTTTTTCTAGCGGCATTTTTGTAGATCGGTGATGTTAAGTCAGTTGTGATTTAGTTTTCGCCTAATACTTGTACATAAGTTTTCGCCGGTGAGCGAAAGTCATTATGATGTCCATTCAGGATGGCCATACCAGTGGGTATGATATTTATATATTAAGTTGTTATTAATGCAAGCTGTATTGGCATTTGTAGCCAGTGTATTTCATATGTATTATGAGCCGTGTGGGGCTTCATTGTGTGCAATGTGTTATTAAAGGGAACTTACCTGTCAAAGGTGTTATAGTCAATTATTGTCAGCTACTGTATGCTGTGGTCGTCATCTAGGGGTACGAGCCAAGTATGAAGGTGTGTAGATATTGAAATCCATAGCATAAGTAGTTGTCTAACATCTGGAGGACTCGTCTGATTTTTCTCTCGTGAACCTATAGGCCGTGGGGCCAGTGTTTCACAGTAGTATATGATATTTGGCAGCAAGGCCGTAGTACCTATGTTTTCTATATACAGACTAGAAAGAATTTTGCACACACAGTGGTAGACGGTTGTAGCCGTGTTGGCGCCTTCACAGTATTATTAAGTCACGGTAGTGAGCTACTTTTGGTTGTTTGTGTATTTGCCAGTTTGCAGTAGTGACCTGTAGGCGGTCAAGCGTGACGCGTTGTGATACGCAACCTAAATTTGTTTGCAGGTCACAGCGTACGGGTGTTATTTTCAAGTTCAGAGAGTTTGGTCAGTGTGTTTGGCTTTGTGTTAAAAGTTAATTTTGGTGCTACAGTGTCGATTGATAGTAGGATGTATGGCAAGGACAGTGGATTCAAGTTACAGCGCGCGTCTGTCGTGTCAGTTTGAGGTATTGCAGATTTGTGTTGTAGCTTAGGGATAGTGATCCAGTTGGAGCAGCGGAGTGACAGGTGTCGTTAGGTGGTTAATGTAAGATGTAGAGGAGACTAGTTTGGCTATATTCGTTGGAATAGTTTGGCCCGAGTGATAGACTGTGGTGTCATCAGGAGTGAGATTTTGTCAATATTTGTGTGATCAGGGCCCGAGTGAAAGACTGTGGTATCATCAGGAGGGAGATTTTGTCAATATTTGTGTGATTAGGGCCCGAGTAATAGACTGTGGTGTCATCAGGAAGGAGATTTTGTCATTATATCCCCGCGTTCCTGCAAAGTTCTGTCATCATCATACCTGACCGATGTGCCGTACCTATGAGAGATTACCCATATCTCTGTCGTGACCCTGGTAATTGACCGTGCTGAAGTCGGAAGCCTGCTGTTCGGAGTGGCCTAGAGGACTCGGTGCTGTGGACGGCTGGAGATCTCAAGTGTCGTACTGTCAAGTGATCGGTGTTTGGACATATATATCTGTATGCATCATAGTGCCAAGGGACATACACGTATTTATCCGACACATAGACTTGTGAAACTGGCTGTGTAGCTGAACTTTCATGTGAATAGACAGTCGTCCTTCTATTGTGGACAGTGCTGTGGTAGCACCGTGTTGAACAGTGTAGTCGTCTTGATAGAGGGTACTATACCGTGCCAAGGAACACTATTGTTATTGACTGGCACACAGACTTTCAGAGAAGCCTGATTTGTTGGATTTATTATTTTTCGGATTGGATGTACAAGTGTGAGTGACGTTTGTTTTGTTTTCATCATTCATCACCAGTGCCGTGGAAGTTTCTTGCTCAAGCGCCGTTGGACCTTCAGTTAAGTTTTGTTAGTAATTGTTGTAGGATATCATATAGTGTTATTTCTTGTTTTTCCTCTAAATTATAAATTTTCTTTTCTGTCTTTAAATCTGATCCTATTTATAGTATAGTGCTGTCTCTTTATTTGCTTCTTGAAGCTTGCTTCTTAGTTTGTTGTTGGTTTTTTCTTTCCTTTTGTTCCGTTCCTTTTCTCTACTTTCTGGGTAGAACGTTGTATGTATATATGTGGATAGTTAATATTTGTATTTTATATTTTGATATGTTGTAGAATAATTTTACTTACAGGTTATTTAGTTTATTTTGACAGGAGTGTTTTGTTAGTGCCTAGTAGGGAGATAGTTTTCAGCACCTCATTGTTGACTGTAGTAGTTGTTTAGTCTTTTGTGTAATAGTATATTCGTATGCTCAAGGGAGGAAGGGAGGTGGGTTTAATTCATCCTTGGCCTACTTGTGGGAAAAGATTGAATTAGACCGATTCTTTATAGGGTGTGGCTGTGTATGTTTAGTGATGGAGTAAGGCAGAGGTTTTTTCTGCGACTGCCCTACTTAACATTCCAAGCCCTGTTGGTGTTAGGCGTATTCGTCTAGTTTGTATTTACCTTGTCGTGTACATTCAGTAATTCTTTGGTTGTGTTTAAGTGGTGTGTTCTCTTGTTCCATCTTTCTATCTTGTAAATACGTTTACAGGTATCCCTTGTTCTCGTTCGTGCGCAGTCACGCATTGTATGTATTAATCTACATCTCCTCTTTTAGGTCTATCATCTTGTTCCTTGTGACTGGGATTTTGTTTTTTTAGTGTGGTGTATGTGTTTCTTTCATCTGTGTAGTGCTCATTTTGCCAAAGGAAACACTTGCATAACACAGATTATTAAGATTAATTATAATTGAAGTGTTATCTGAGTATAGCACCAGTGTGGGTGCCAGTAACAAACTTTGAAGTAAAAGCTGATTTATTGTCAAGGTGGTATAGTGGTGTCAGAGCACCAGAAAGTTTCATCAGTTGTTATTATACAACTGTCGACTATTGTAAGTTTGTTTGAGTGTATCACAGAGTCTAAGTGGTCAGAAAGACCAAATTTTCAGAGTGATGAGACAGTAGCCAAGTGGCAAAGTAAAACTACAGTTATACGATAAGATGTAAAGGTTGATGATGTGTATGCAGTGAGAGGTGAGGTGATATATACTTACATGTATATATATATATATATATATATATATATATATATATATATATATATATATATATATATATATATATATATATATATATATATATATATATATATATATATGCGTATATTGGAATAATGATATCAACATTGACTATTATTACTGCATATTTTGGTAAGCAGAGATTTATCTGGTGATATAAGCGAAGTATATACGACTGAGTAGTTGCATAGTAAAGATTTATAGCAAGAGATATTAATGAGTATTCTGAGTGTACACCATGGACCTACAGGCTTTCATTCAGATTGGGAAAGAATGTGGGTACACTGGCACAGAATTAAGTGAATATGCCAAGGCTGAATTCTATTCAGTCGAGAATCAGAATGCCTTAAGAGATGCTCGAGCTGAACAGCTAGAAATAAAAAGGAAAGAATTCGAATTACAAGAAAAGAAGATGAAAGAAGATAAAGAGTTACAAGAAAAGAAGATAGAGAACTGGATGAAAAGAGGGTACAGCGAGAATTGGAAGAAAATAGGATAGAGAGAGAATTACAAGAAATGAAAATGAAAGAAGAAAACGAGTGGAGACAGAGAGAGTTTGAATTGAAAGAAAAGAAGATGAAAGAAGATAAAGAGTTACAAGAAAAGAAGATGAAAGAAGATAAAGAGTTACAAGAAAAGAAGATGAGAGAAGATAGAGAATTTGAATTAGAGAAGGAGAGAATGAGAATAGCTCTGGAAGAGAAGATGACGGATAAGGAAATACAATTGAAGAAATTGGAAGTGGGTGCGAGTGGTCAGAACTCGACTCCTGGAGGGGCTCATCGTCCCTTTAGGTTGCATCTGCCGAATTTTAATGATAAAATTGATAGCTTAGATTTCTTCCTTGAAAGATTCGAGGCCGTTGCGTGGCCTATAAGGCTGACAGAGATCAGTGGCCATCTCTGTTATCGACGCTGCTAGTGGGGCCTGCAATGGAGACTTTTTATAGCCTCCCGTTAGAGGAAAGGGCCGATTACCACAAAGTAAAGGAAAGGTTGCTCCGGAAGTTCCGTCTGACTGCTGACGGTTACCGGACGCGTTTTAAAAACGCGATGCCAAGCGCAGACCAGGACTTTATCTCGAAGATCAAACTTCTGCTGAATAGATGGATTGAAATGGAGGGGATAACGAAGGACTTTAATGGCTTGCTAGACTTGGTGCTACGAGACATAGTGTTGTCCTCGTGTTCTAGTGAGTTGGTTGCGTTATTTCAGGAACGTCAACGAAAGGACATTGAGTCCATGGCCCAATTGGGGCACCATTATGTCCTTGCCCACCCGGGCAAACCCATTCAGAAGTCAGGTCTGTCAGATGACATAGTTGCCGGTGTCGGCAAAGTACAGCGCTAGCCATGGCAGAGTCGAGTAGGAAGTGCAGACAGGTCAACAAGATCGAGATTTGATAGGTCACCCCGTCCCTATCAGCCACGTCGAGGAAATTATGGGAATTTCCGATCTTATCGGAATGGTCGGCCGAGATGGCAGAACCGACAATATAAAAGTTATAACGACGAAGGGGAGCGCCAAGCTCGTAAGCAGGTACGCTTCGATTACTCTCAGGACGCAGACCGGTTTTGGTATAAAACCAAACATCACAATCAGAGGAGTGGTTCCTCAGAAAGTCGATCTTCAGACTCTGATGCGCGGTCGTTGTCTAAGGGTTCTAGCAAGAGTTCACGCGAAGAGTCGAAGAGGGAGCGCTTGTGTACCAATTGTGGTAGAACTAGTCATTGTGCTGACAGGTGTCCCACCCCGATTGAACACGCGAATTCCGCGTTTGTGTTGGACACAATCAACGATGAGGACTTGCGGGGTGTCGCCATCTGTTCCACGCAAACGAGAGGGTAGTGCTTCAATGCGGGCATGCGGCACCATGTCTGTCAGCAGTCCATGAGACTGGTAAGGTGATTCTCCACGAAGGCAAGGTGGAGAATAGACCAGTCCGGGTGTTGAGGGACACTGGATGCACCACAATTGGGGTGCGTCGGTCGTGCATCGACGACTCCTACCTTACAGGCAAAACGGCAAAGTGTACTACATTCGGGGGCAAAGTGGAGTCTTACCCCCAGGCGAGTATCAATGTGGACACTCCGTTCCTCTCGGGTAGAGTGAACGCGTTCATCCTTGAGGACCCGATTGCCGATTTAATCGTCGGCAATGTGCGGGGAGTGCACAAGGCCATGGGTGAGGCTGGTACAGCGGCTAAACAACTCCAGAGTTCCGTAGCGGATGACCAGAAGGAACATCGTAGACGTGATTCGCGGCAAGTACCAAATGACATGATTAGGAGCAGTAGGAACTCATACGAGGGTCCGATAGCTAGTGATCGCACAATTTGGGTGCGTAACGTTCCCCTAAGTGCTAGTTGGCGCACACTCAGGCGAGTGTTTGATGAGGTCGCTCCGGTTAGATTTGTTGAGGTATTGTCGTTGCGCGACAATACCAAAATAGCACGGGTGAGTTTTGCGAATAGGTGGGGTGCGTGTGATGCAGTTAGGCAGAAGCATATGTCGTTGTTTCAGAACCATCTGCTAATAGTCCAGAAATAGCTAGGGTTAGGTTTCGGGTTCGTGTTCAGTAAGGTGTTTCTGTTGATGCTAACCGAAACTTAGAATCTGACCCACGAGCTTCCAGTACTTATTCTCATATCAATATTTGTGTTTTGTAAACTTGTAAATATCATGTGATGCCTTGCGATTGTCTGGGCGGTGTCTAAGCTGGCACGATACCTGTTGGGGGCGCATTTTTTCCTCCAAACAGATCACAAACCACTGCTATTTTTGCAGTCGGCTAAATCCAACAGTGCTAAGTTGACACGCTGAGCATTATTGCTGCAGCAATTCAACTTTACCATTTTACCAATTCAGGGGGTACATAACATTGTAGCGGATGTCCTGTCCAGGTAATGAGATTGGAGTGGGACAGGAGCATCCGTAGAGAGTATTTACATTGGTTTATGGAGGAAATGTATTATAATCATTAGAGTTGATGTTTATGAAAATGTATTATGGTATGTGATTTATGTGTCATGATGCCATAAAGGCAATATGGATAAAGTTGTACTCAACGTATGGGTAAATCATGTTATAATTAAGGTATATTTTCAGGGTGCAGAAAGGATTGTTTATACTATGAGATTATGTCTTATTATTAATGCTTAGATATGAATAACTAATATGTAACATATGTTGTGTTTGATAGACCAGGCTTGGACAGTCGTTGTTATTTTTCACCACTACCAAGTACCTGGGGTGGATTAATTCATGTTCATATTGTGTTTAGTACATAGAGTGAGAGGGCATGAACGACAATGGTGTTGGACGACTTTGGCATTCTCTAGGTAGATGAGGAGGTGCCGTCTCGGCATTTTGTTCGTCCATACTCCGAAAGGGGTTAGGCGTGACTCCTCCGGTGGAAGAAAACTTCGTTTTCTTTCTTAAGGGGGGAGGGGGGTGTATGTTCGACAAAATATTATGTTGATCACGCTGTGAGTGGCTACACTGATAGAATAAAAACCCGTTTGGTCAGGTGACCGGGAAAGGAAGTGGACGCAAATTCTGGCGCAAAAGGGCAGTGGACTTTCTGGCTATCGACCAGGAGAAGTCGTTCTTTTGTTCCCTGTCAGCGTTTTGCTGTAGTGAGTTTGCCATCGTCCTTCTGATTTGGTGTTGACCTTTTCTTCATGTGATCTTTGGATGTAGTGCATTTTGCTAGATTGTTAATGTATTTTTTCTAGCGGCATTTTTGTAGATCGGTGATGTTAAGTCAGTTGTGATTTAGTTTTTGCCTAATACTAGTACATAAGTTTTCGCCGGTGAGCGAATCATTATGATGTCCATTCAGGATGGCCATACCAGTGGGTATGATATTTATATATTAAGTTGTTATTAATGCAAGCTGTATTGGCATTTGTAGCCAGTGTATTTCATACGTATTATGATCCGTGTGGGGCTTCATTGTGTGCAATGTGTTATTAAAGGGAACTTACCTGTCAAAGGTGTTATAGTCAATTATTGTCAGCTACTGTATGCTGTGGTCGTCCTCTAGTGGTACGAGCCAAGTATGAAGGTGTGTAGATATTGAAATCCATAGCATAAGTAGTTGTCTGACAATATATATATATATATATATATATATATATATATATATATATATATATATATATATATATATATATATATATATATATATATATATATATATATATATATATATATATCTGTGCTAGGTGTGGTTGAGGCGAACATGTCGACGTGGCTACCTCACACCCAAGACCCATGCACTCAGAAAATTTAATTAAGGATCGTTTGACAGGGGTTGCAATTATTGGTTGTTTGCAACCCCCTCAACACACAGACTTAGTAATTCAAGCAACATAAAGCTTTATGTAGAACGACATTAAATTCTACCGAACACCCAGGCAGTGTTCGTGGACGTTCTGAAAAACAATAGGCTACATAAAAGCAATGTCTAAGTGAAAATCAATAGCATAAATAACAACACTTACTATTCCGAAAACATGCGCCCACCACAGTCAGCCATGATCAATCAGCTACAGGTACCCATTCATACCACGTGCTCTTATGGTTACGCCATCTTGCGAAAACATACAGCCACGCTAACAACCCAGCTAAGCTGCGTGGTTGTAAATTCTATAGTAACCTTACATTATAATACTAAATATTATAGAAATAATGGCTTAACAAAGCTATTTAAAACACAACAGATAACCAATAGTCATTTTACACTGTGTAAAGGACTATCAAAGTGAGAAAGCTAACACTAAATAGCCATAGCCGATCTTACTAATATTTACACCAAATTATCAGTCTAACATTACTGATGAAGCACAGAAATCTATTCTAGTAAGCTGTAATATATTAATAAATTGCAGCGCTCGCCATGCTAAAATAAACTATTTCGGCATCAGTACCGACTACTTGTTATACATAGGCCTAACACAAGGCTATCGAAGCCAGCAACATACTGTAGTTAATGAAGATAACAAGCTAAATCGCGCCACAATTAAACATTATTCACACCGACTACATGTCAGATTGGAACAAGGTTATTGAAGATTCTTTTAACTACAAACAATATGAAAATACTTCACGATTAATTTCTGTCTTCTAATGGTGATCCTAGCGTGCGGACGTGTTTTTGTGGAGTCCTACATTTGGATTTTTAAACTGCATATCTAGCAATATTTCTGAAGGATTTTTATATCACTGTGTACATAATGTTAATTGCTTTATCGTGAAATACATATTATTGTGTTCATATGAATAGGAAATGTGATTTTTAGGAAAAATGAAGACAAGCATATCTTCTATTATAGGTATAGCAAGTCGCTTTTGTGTTGGAATTACTAAACGTTCCACATGGTCAGCATTGATAATTGGGGTAGCCGACAGAAATGGATGTTTTATTACACCCTACGGAATGTCAGAGAACCGTGGCTTTAGAAATTGGTCAGCGGTAAATATGTGTGTCGACCGAGTCAAGCTGTCAACTAGAGCGGAGTGAACGACTATAATTGACCACTTTCCACACCAATTAAATACGCCTGGTCATTTACCGTTCCCACTCACAATGCTACACGTAAATTCGGTCCGTACAACCCGTCCGAACACAAAATGTGCCAAACAGAAGGACTACGTTTTGAACGTTACTAAAGCGGTTAAAAAGAAAACTCGAAGTTTGAAGACCAGCACGCTATACACGCCATGCGTAACATTATCTTATAAGAACAATAACCAGTGTGCGATTCTGACGTTTTCTACCTTAATCGAATATGAAGCTTTACGTAGCCTGTCTAAGGCATACTATGAATCTAGTGCAACTGTTGAAGCAAGGACTGACGCTAATGGTTCATATGTAGAAGATGTTATTTCCACAGGAGAGGTTGTCCTACATTTCTATAACACTACAAATAAAGTAATGATACAGGGCGCAGAGTGCGCTATTAAAGATTGGGTTAGTACGGACCTGAACAATTTATGGAAATCAGCAAATACTGCTGGAGTCAGTCGAGAGGCCATCATATCAAATGTGCCAGTTCAAAGTATTCCTGCAAAAAACTTCTAAATCTAAGAAGTTAGCAATCACACATTCCACTGTTTCCGCAGATATCACAACAAACATAACTCCCAATAAAGAGTGCAAAAAGATGTCACAGACAAAACCAAAGTCACCAGCGTTAGCTGATACAAGTGACATCACAGAGACAGAACACCTATCAAGCACCTTTGACAGTAGTCCAACAACATCCCCTCTTACATTACCTATGCACTCGTCACAAGATCAATTTTTAATAATATTGTCTGAGATGGAGATACTAAAAGCAGAGCTGAGCAGCCTCAAAAAAGCTTACGAGCAGCTCCATGCTGACCACATGTGCCTCAAAAATAGCTGTGAGAGAAACGAGTCTGAACAACAGAAAGAAAGCACACAGCAGAAGAATAAACACAGACAGTGTAACACAAACACAAGCTCAGAGGGAAATTCCGACGGTAGTGAAGTACAGCATACGACACAAGCTGAACCGAGCCAAAAAAAAACCATGACCTGTGCATTCTGGAATTCCCTGCAGACATGAGCAGAATCCCTGTCCAGATTTCTACTCGGCAGCCCCCACTGTCGACAGCCAGTTCACATCACAGCAAGAAACCTACACACAATCCCAGCATAGTTCAAACACAAGAAACAGCACGCACTGCCACCGGCACACACACACATCTTTCAAATAGAAGGAAACACTTCATCTTTGGTGACCAAAATGTGAAGGACCTTCAAAAATGTCAATTAGTAACAGCAGATATAGACAGGGTCACTGTTCGCTACAAAAACTGGGCATCTGCGCAGGACCTACTGACTCTCCTTAAAAGATATGAAACTGATCTTGATGTAGCCAGGGTCACTGTGCACATTGGTCTGTCGGACGCGCTAAAGCATAACGAAATTGCACAAACAGAGCTAAATCAAATCACAAGTAACTTCCAGTTCCTGTTCCCAAATGCAAAGGTATATTTTTCAGCTATTATACCTCCAGTTCGTTCACATTATAGGAAATCTGTTGAGATGAACAACACAAAATTGAAAAAGCATTGCGTCAGACACCACCACACATTTATAGAACACTCCTCGTTCCTTGCCACATCCGGAGCTCCTAGGAAGCATCTTTATAGCGGCGACATTTCCTTATCCGATCAAGGAACCAGTATGTTGGCGAGAAACATCAAATTTCCAGAAAACACCCTCAGAGGCACAGCCAGCACATCAGCATCCAAGTATCCTTCAAAACGACACACGAATGTAACCAGCTACTCCTCTAATGCAATTTACGACCTTGAGTTTCCGCCAATACCCACAACTTCAAGCACCAGCCAGACAACGTCACACAATCAGGAGTATCAAGACAGACCCCTTATTAGAACTACAGATGTGCAAGAAACAGCCAATAATATCGGCCTTCAGCAACATTCTACGACCGACGACCCACCTCAACAACAACCTGAGACACTCCATTCTCAAAGATCTGTAAAAGATTCAATTCAACCAACTCAGGGTCCACCTACTGAAATTTCACCACGTCCGCTGTCGCACCAGACACCAATGAGAGATCACCCATCATCGTTGTCATCACATGTTTTCCCATATCAACCCGCACACCCAACCTTTCATAACTTTCTACATCAGCAAAGCCTCTTGAACTACGCACCTTACACTTGGAGGTCCTACTGGCCGGAATATCCCATTCATCCAACAACAGTACCTCAACATCCCGCGAACACCTACTACCAAATGAATCATCTTTTACGGCCAAATCCATCTCGCTTTTATTGTCCACAACCCTCTCCTCAACATTATCAGTGACTGTTCACTTCACAAGTCAACGTCTCTGTAGGACCAGCAACTGTCGGATAATGCTTTATTTATTTATTCTCAGTATCTATTTGTTTGTCTGCCCGTCTATTCTCTTGGTGCAGCTTAACTTTGTTGTTAACCTTTACAGTGTGGATGGGTGTGCTTGTTGTGTGACAATTTCTTACAATTTTTAACTAGTACAGTTATCTGAATTGTTTGTAATTTGTTGTATTAAGGTGTGCATTTATGTACTATTACTTTTAATCTCACATATATAGCAACCTCGTGACGTTTATTTAGTTATTTATTTTCTATTTGAGCGTAAAACTTCTTTCACATAAAAATGTCAGGTAATTATGAACAATTACTAAATACAATGGGCTTACGGCTTGGCCACTTGAACGTAAACCATCTTTTAGGTAAAATTCCAGAACTCACACAAATTCTTAACCAAAATTTCCAGGTTTTTGGTTTTTCCGAAAGTCGTCTGAATGAGAAAATAACCGACGATGACATTGCGCTCAGAGGTTTTAAAACTATTCGGCGAGATTCTAGTAGACAATTAGAGACGGGTCTAGCAGTTTATATTTCTACTTCTCTCAGTTATCGCCGCAGAAACGATCTTGAGACTATAGATATAGAATGCATATGGTTAGAGATAAAGCCCCAAAAGCAAAGATCTATTTTAATCGGATATCTTTATCGTAATCCCAGTGTAGGAACAACATGGTTTGAAGATTTTACCAACATGATGGATAAAGTTATTACTACAGTTAACGAAATTATTCTTCTTGGTGATTTTAATATCGACACGCACAAGCCAAACAATATATGGACCAACATCATAGCATCGTATAACATGAAACAAATAGTCAACAAACCTACCAGAGTAACAACAACGTCATCCACACTGATCGATCATATCTATGTAACCTGTCCAGAAAATATTATAGAATGCTCCATCCCTACTATTGCTATGAGTGACCATTATCCCATATGTTGCACTTGGGCAAAAAATGGGTACAAATCTCCAAAAAATAAACACATTAGTTTTCAATATAGAAGTCTTAAAAATTTCAACCGTGAATTATTTTTGAATGATTTGCGAACTGCGCCTCTCGCCAACGTTTTTCAAATTCCTGATCCTGATGACGCCATCGCATATTGGACAATGATATTTTATAGTATTTTTAATAAGCATGCGCCTACTAAAGAAATTCGCGTGAAAAGGCAAATTAAATCTCCATGGATCACACAAGAAGTTCTTGACGCTATGAGGCAAAGAGATAGAGCGCATAAAAATAAGGATATCACTACATATCGGACAATAAGAAATAAAGTGCAATACTTAATTCGCAGAGAAAAGAAAAACTACTTTAGAAATTTAGTTCAGAGTAAAACAAACAGTAAAGAGATATGGAAGGCAATCAACACTTTAGTGAACAAACGAAATTTTCCAGACCCACATACTCCCAATACGCCACTTACTTGTACTGACTTCAGCAATCATTTTCAGGCAGACATCAACAATATAAAATCCACCATTCCGTCTCCCCCTTGTGACTTAAGCAAATTATCAACGTTCTGCGAGAACAAATGTACTAACACAATTCCACCCGACATCCCTTTTATAACAGTTAACGAAGTTTACAACTATATTACTGGCCTTAAAGATAATAACTCATCGGGACTTGATGGAATCAGTAATCGAATACTGCGATTTGCCGCACCTGCTATTAGTGATTCACTGACATACATATATAATCAATGTATCGCAAGGAGTTACTTTCCATCCGCTTTTAAAAGCGCTAAAGTATACCCACTTCTCAAACCAGGTTCATCTGATAGTAGTAATCTTAGTAACTATAGGCCCATTTCTCTTATATCGTCGCTGTCCAAACCACTGGAAAAACACATCCACAAAACAACACTACAACACCTAGTAGATAACGACCTGCTAATCGACAGTCAGTCGGGGTTTAGACCAAAGCATTCATGCCACACAGCCTTAACACAGATGATAGACAATTGGCACCTAAACATCAATAACGATAATATATGTGGAGCAATATTTGTAGACTTCAAAAAAGCATTTGATATGATAGATCACTTTATTTTAATCAGAAAATTAGAAACAATGAAAGTAAATATTAAGCTGGTAAAGTTAATTAAATCGTTCCTGTCAGACAGACAACAAATAGTCTCTTACAATAATTCCTTGTCGAACCCAACCGTTGTCCATACAGGTGTTCCTCAGGGCTCTATTCTCGGCCCTCTTCTATTTACCGTATACATTAATGATCTTCCTCTATATTTCAAACACTCATCATGTGACCTTTTTGCCGATGACTGTACTGTCTATACTAGTGATAAATGTTGCACCACACTAGAACAATCTTTACAAAACGATACACATAATCTTATTACGTGGAGCAACGAGAATCGCATGCAAATAAATATTAGTAAAACAAAATGTATGTTAATATCAACCAGACAAAAACTACAAAACTTGCAGAAAACAACACTTCAGCTCTTCATTGGAACATCACTAATTGAAAACGTAAATGAACACAGAACTCTAGGTATCACTGTTGACCAACACCTAAGTTGGAACTCACATGTACATGCACTCACAAAGCAAACAGCACAAAAAGTTTACCAATTAGCCAAAATTAAACATTTCCTGGATGAAGAGGCAAGGAAAATGTTCTACATATCTCATATACAACGCATCTAGACTATTGTTCCACAATCTGGGATGGTTGTTCTGTCTCCAACACAAGAAGGCTCCACTCGCTTCAAAAACGCGCAATGCGCCTTGTTGCTGATAAACACCAATCACATTGTATAGATTTATATAATTATCTTCAAATATTACCCCCCAGGAAGCGCTTCCTCTTTAACAAAGGGAAATTTATTCACAAAATCCTGTCACAGAATGCTCCAAAGTATCTTTGGCCGCTTTTAAAATACAATGACAGACGTAGTCAGCGCTTAAATAAATTACAGGTACCCAAGCCCAGGCTTGACCTATTTAAAACTAGTTTGGCTTACTCAGCTGCTCATCTTTGGAACAATCTTCCCAATGACCTGAAAAACACGCACAGTCCTTACTCATACAATCGTATACTATTCAAATACTTTATGAGTGCTGATTATATGCCACCCTAACTGATTGTGTTGTACTTTTATCTAATATACTGTATGGAGGCTCTGATGATCTAGTTTTCATTACAATATACTTATTCTTAATATTATATTCTTAATAACTTATATTCTTAATTTTATGATCAGGTACTGTTAATGTATGCTGTTATACTTCCTTGTAATGTTGCACTGTCCTTAAATTAATACTTTCAGTACGCTGGAGAATGTTGAGTAACAGTAATAAAAGATGAGCAAGAGGATGGAAGAATGCAAGAGGGGACTGTGTCCGATTTTCAACCCTTGGCAAATTAATTGCTTTCGTATATGTCTATCTAACTATCTACCTAGTCTGATTCTGGTCTTGAGTTTGGGACGCAAAGGAAATGGAAAGGAAAATGGAAAGTAACTGTCTACCCACCTCATCTTGATGAAACTAAAAAAAAAAAAAAAAAAAAAGTCCCTGAGTCATTCAGTTGAACACCGTATGAACATTTTACAAGTTCTCATAACATACCTCTGAATATGTCTCAAATCACTAATTTACAGTACGAAGAATTCGATTCTTTTTTTTTTTTTTTTTTAATTTATTTATTTTTTATTTATTTATTTATTTTTCAAATTCATTATTACTATTAATTTTTTTTTTTTTAATTATTTTATTTTAAAAACACTTTAATTATGATGATTATTGCAAATGTAATATTACTTTTATAATGATAAATGCCTTAATAATGCTTAAAGTAAATGTGAGGATGAAAGGATATTAGTATACATGATGAGAGAGAGAGGAAGGGCAGAATGTCAGACGGGCCTGCGTGCCCAATTCTTAACCCTTTGAAAATAAAGTTCGTTCGTTCGTTCGTTCATTTACACACATATTATAATAACTGAATATGTCAGTGCCGGCCACGTGTTCTATTTCTTGAACATGGACCATCTGCTCCAGCCGCGCCATATCCGAATAAATTTAGATCTAAAACCGAACGCACGCTAAATAAATATCATTGAATGAACTATATAACTATTTAAATACTACGCCGAAAAGCTGGTAAACGTATGATTCTATATTCTTTCTAGCACTATAAAGACTTTAAAATGTTGAAGAATAATACTTTTTCTACAAAGACTCACAAGTCCTAGGCATGTTTTTGCTTGAACTAGACTTCAGATCTCAACAGCTTGTTCTCTCTCCGCAACTGGCGATAAGAATGACAAAGAATTTTGAAAATGCTGAGCTTTGCGTGTCCAGTGCTGGCGCTTCTCTTCTCTGATTGGTCATGATGACCGTTACAATTGCGATGAAATGATTGGCTGCAGCCCACAGGAGAAAATTCCGCAGCACGAAGGAGAAAATGACGCAAAATGGTGCTGTCATATATATATATATATATATATATATATATATATATATATATATATATATATATATATATATATATATATATATATATATATATATATATATATATATATATTTATATATATCTTCTTCTTCTTCCGTCCTTAGCCAACGACCGGCAAAGCAGTCAGTGGCCATTACGCCTAGTGGCGTCTTAAGGGCAACAGCGAATAGATTTTCTTTGCCGTTGTTCCCATCACACCTAATGGCGTCTTTAGGGCAACGACAAATCAATCCGTTTGTCGTTGTTTCCGTAATCAAAGTGACTGGCAAACGGGTGATCAGCCCGTTGGGATATATATATATATATATATATATATATATATATATATATATATATATATATATATATATATATATATATATATATATATATATATATATATATATATATATATATATATATCACACCAAACCTTCAATGAGGCATGTTAGATGTGATAAACCTAAACTGAAATACAAATTGCAATCTCGAGGGTTGGTTATGGTCCAGTTTTTCCAAGTTCTGTTCACACATTTACTTATTTGTTTGTTTGCTTGTTTGGATCCCCATGGATCTGAGTGTTTTTGACAAAACGGTTTGTGCATGAACTTGTGCGCCCGTCTGTCTCTCCTTCATCGTCGTATGTATATATATATATATATATATATATATATACATATATTATTATATATATATATATATATATATATATATATATATATATATATATATATATATATATATGTATATATATATATATACTTAGACATATATTTACATATATAGAGCTAATTCTTAGAAAAGAATTCTTAGAAAAGAATTTCGCTGGATTTACACCAGCTGGGGCTAAAACAATTGCTTAATTCTTCATAAAGGGCGGCGGACCGATATAAGTTAACAATTGCCCTGGCCAATGCAGCATTGTTCTTGACTGCGGAAATATTTTATGAATATGCCCTTGAGATAGAAGTATCATTATCCTTCTATCTACAACTCTGCCAAGAGTAATCTTGTGCGAAGGTAGACACCTTTGAAGGCCCATTGATACTCTTGATTTTTGGCCACTGTTGGACCACTACTGCAGAGCTAAGGGGAGGCAATCCGTGACAGTGTTCATTCTTTATCCGCTAGTATTTGGGGTGAGTTCCAGGGCTTTCTTGCAAACCCAGAGGGCTTCCCCAACTAAGCAGGCTCTACATTGATAGAACGTACCAGACCTACTAATATAACGGGTGGTGCAATGTCACGAGTTGGATGGGCCTCTACCATAAAGGGGATCATGTATTTACATAAAACTAGTCACCTTTCCTATTTTTACAGAGTCATATCCGAAGTCAAGGCAATTCTTTTATAACTCAAGAGATGCAACACCCGATCCATCAAATTATGACAACAAAGTTGTCACATAACCTCTGACATTCTTAGCGTTCGCAAGTAATATCCTTTACTTGTCAAAATATTAAAATGTCTCAGGATTCTTCTAGCTCGATGACCTCATTACTGGTTGAACGAGTCACTCATTTTTAGCTTTGAAATATGATATTCAATTTAAGTGGAGTGGAGGACCCTGTCTGCTGATGCTTCCACCATGGCACCCCTACGACCCATGACGGGTTACGGGTTGAGATGAGATGATGATTCAATTTAAACTTGTTTTGCGTTCTACAATCTAATTTATGTTGTTAATTATCACAAAAGTCATATTCTATTTTATATAATCTATAAGTATTGTATGCGTGAGAAAGGATAAACAGTGACGATTCTGCTTCTCCCCCATTAACTCCCCCCCCCCCCCCCCCCCCCCCCTCCCCCCCCCCCCCCCCCCCCCCCCCCCATTTCCTTAAAAAAAATTAATATAAATAAACAGTGAAAAGCTAACTGGTTCCTGAGTATGGTAAATCGAACAAGCAATTAAACAGGAAAACAAATTCTAAACAATTAATCCAATTAGTGAGTTGTGAGCAAGGTCTGTAAAATAAACCAAAAGGCCAGAGACTATACATGTAAATAAATCGTGTAGGGTTTGCTCATTTACCAGACCGACGTACCATGTCCGAATATTATTCCATCTTTGAACTCGCCTTCATATCGTGTCTTATCAGAGCTAGTGAACACGCCATGTCCATGAAATCTGCCCTCTCGGAACTCACCCTCGTACCTGAGGACAAACCACGACTCATTAAAAAAGAAAGATAACAAAAGATGCAAGTATAACTAACTTGAATCCATACATTAAAACAAAGATATTCATAAACATGCCTAACAAGTATGCTGAAAACATAGTCCTAGCGGTCAAAAATGAGTATCTCAGCAACAACCAAACAAACATCCCATACAGCTTCTTCTTGTTCAAATGTCGTACCGTCTGGCTTTGGCGCTCATGTCTCTTCACAATGCCTTATTCTTAGTACCGTATTATCAGTTGTGTTGTTTACTTATTCACCATGCCATTATGTTAAGCTGTTCAGTATTTTCGCCTTTCGCCGCCCCGAGCTCTCCTTTTGTCACAACGAATATTATCTTTCTTCTCGTAACATGCCTCCACAACTCTCCCCCCCCCCATTCCAAAAAATAACTTGAACTTTTTTTCTTCTCATCTGTCGCGTTAGTCTCTTACAGGACATTTTCATTAGTCCTTTGAGATGCACGTGAGATTCCTAACATGTTTATGTACAACGACATCACTGTGGCCTACAGTAATCTTGTTTGTTTTGCTGATTGTCCATGATTCCCTTCCATATCAGACCAGCACTATGTAACGCTGAAAACACTCTTAATTCCACTGATAATTATATATTGCTCTTCGTTTCCTTGAATGTTGTACTGGTTTGGGTTATTATGTTCTTGGCCTATATTTGTTGTAGAGATGGAAGAAGCTAGTACAACATAAGCGAAAACAACAAATAAACATTAGAGCCAAAACTCCAGAATGAGATTAAATAACAAAATAATAATTATAATAATAATCGAGGAGGCATTTAGAGATATCAGGATGTATGTGATCGTCAAAATGTTAAATCATATGCCTATATATAAATATATATATGCTTCCACTTTGCTCGGTTGGCGGCCATCCTTCGTACAGTGCCCCAACTCTGGTTCACTCTTTGCATCTCAGCCTCCACAGTTCTCCGCCAAGATGTTTTTGGTCGGCCTCTCTTTCGCTTTCCTTCGGGGGTCCATATCATTGCTGTTCTTATAATGGCATCAGGGTCCCTTCTGAGGACGTGGCCAGCCCAACTCTAAGACTTGTGACTCTAAGAACACATTAATCTTGCTCGCTTCTCTTTGACACTGTGTATACATCAACATAGTTTAGAATTTTTTTTTAAACCCACACATACCAAGAATGTTGGTCGTTTATTGGTTAGAATGGTTTCCGTCAAAGCAAAAGTTATATGCTCAATTTCCATACGGGTACTTTTTTTAAAATTCTGTCATCTGTCTTTAGTTTTTATAAGTGCGATTGTGTTAACTACATTTTCCACGTGTCTGTATGTGTTGATGGACTTACTTGCTGGATGGAATGTGAACTGTGGAAGGAAATGGAAAGGATGAAACTGAATACAGGAGAAATGGTGCCATCCTAAACCTGAGACAGAAATCGAACATCATAATTCTTTGCCCTCATTTCTTGACGGGTTTACTTGCTTCTAATATTTGTATTTTCGGTTATCATACCTAAGAGTCGAATGAAGTAAGTTTTTGTGGCGCGCAACAGTTAACTTGGAGACCTACGGACTACTCATCTTTCCGGTCATATAACCAAAATCTTATTAAGTTTTAGTTATGAAAATATACTGTTCAAAAAAAGAAACGCAACATTTTTGGTGTTACTTTTATAAAAGATATTCTCTGATTGGACATCAGTCAACCTATCGACTGTGTCCACCTGGTCATTAACTTCTCGTGGTTACCTGAATTGTACTCACCTCATGATTCGTGAGGTCATGAAAGAGGTCAAGGTCAAAACAACATTTTTGACAATAACTCGTGACATGTTCAAGAGAATCCCGTGAAACTTACTGAACACAAAACTCTCTGACCATATTATTGAATGCCTATAAAGATTGACGCTCCTCGAATAAATTCAGTTGAAAAATCAATGCGCAAGTATGGTTCATCTCACTACAGAACAACGACTCATCATCATTGGACGTTTACAGACTGGACAGTCACAAAGTGTAGTGGCCAGACAATTTAATGTGGTTAGAAGCACCATTAGTCGCCTTTGGAGGCGATTTCAAGAAACTGGCTCAGTGGCAGACCGGCCGCGCAGTGGAAGACCCAGAGTCACAACTCCTGCCGAAGACCGCCTTATACGTCTGCGTCACCTCAGGAATCGACTTGCATCTGCGTCCTCCACAGTCCAGTCAATGTCAGCAGCTCGTCGAATTTCAGATCAAACGGTCAGGAACCGGCTGCACGACTCTGGTCTTTGGACTAGAAGACCCTACAGAGGTCCTGTTCTTACGGACCGGCATCGCCAGAACCGACTGCAGTGGGAAACCAGCATCGTTAATGGACCGTTGGGAATGACTGGAGACAGGTTTGGTTTAGTGATGAATCATTTTTTGTGCTCCAGCGACACGATAGACGGAGAAGAGTTTGCCGCAGAGTCCATGAGCGCTACGCCCAGAACAGCGTTGATAAGGCTCCTCCACATGGTGGTGGAGGTGTACTGATGTGGGGGTGCGATCAACTTCATGGGAAGAAGTGACCTGGTGCAAATTGAAGGACGCCTGAATGCCCAACGATACGTCGCTGAAATTCTTCGTCCTCACGTCCTTCCACTTCTGGCTGCACGAGGGTCGATTTTTCAGCAGGATAACGCTAGACCTCATGTGGCACAACTCACCACCCAGTTCCTCGCTGACAACAACGTCCAGACCATTCCGTGGCCAGCCATGTTATCAGACATGAACCCAATAGAACACATATGGGATGAACTTGACAGACGACTCCGCCAGCGAGACGTGGCTCCAGCCAATCTCCGACAGTTGTCTCTTGCACTGCGGGAAGAGTGGGCAGCCATCCCACAACAACAGATCCAACGGTTAATCGGATCCATGTCAAGGAGATGTCGTTCTCTGATAGAGGCCAGAGGAGGCCATACACCTTACTGAAACGGAGGCCTCAGTCGCAAAGAATAAAAGCCCAAACCAAATTTAATGAACATCATTTCATTGTTAAAGTCTGAAAGTTTCTTCATGCCAAGATTGAAACATTAATTCCGTAAAATAAAATTTTGGTACAAGTTTGAAATTTGGTGTCCATTACCACTGCAATAATGTTGCGTTTCTTTTTTTGAACAGTATAGTTACAAGGATGTGAAAAGAAAAAAAAAACTGCCGAGGAGCAATAATTTATTGATTATTGTACCCCGCACAAATAAACTGGAGTTTGTTTTGTACATGGAATACTTAGTTCAACCCCATATGGGTTATAATTTGGACACTGAGGAGCAATAGGGATCTGTAGATGGCTCAAGTAATGCCATATACATCACGCTGGCACTGATGGAAAGAGCTGTAGAAGTAAAAACACATCTGCACTGGTGCATCAGCTGCCGATTGCACCAAATGTCGATGTTCCCTACGGCGTCACCTCAGACTGGGCGAAAAGAAGCTCTCACAACAAGCAGAAGAGAAAAGACAGGCCAAAAGGAACGCCAGAGGTAACAGAAGTTGTGGGCTTGTGGTGGGTTTTGATGTTATGAAATGATGTTGATATTTTTCCTTAATTACTGTGGTTAGAAATGTATTGGGCCAGCGGGGTATTTTTTTTAAATTTTCAAACTTGCGACATCGTTCTCGACACAAGCTAACGGCATGTCTCGCACTGTTGGCCTTAGTAGCTAATTCAAACCGCTAACATTTGACAAGCCGGCAGCAGGTGTCCGCTCTCTCAATCTTATGCGTTTGTGTGTTTTATTCTTTCATTTTCCTAGACCCTACGCTAGTAGAATTTTCAAATTTTTATCGTTAACCCTTGACGGGCGCGTTATAAATGCTAATACTACCAATGCAGTTCCAAAGGTTGTTATTGCCGGGAGTTGTAGTGAGGATAAGCTCTCACTGCAGATAAAATACTTCTATGGCACGCGCCTCAAACAGCCTCTGACAACCAAGTCCAGCTCCCGGCCTTCACGTGTGGCTCAATTTGAGCCCGGCGGAACTGTTTCCACTGACGGGAGAAGGGGCAAAGGCGAGCGACTGGCGCCTTAAAACCAGCAGCTTCGGGCAGATAGGGCTCGTGATCCTTGGTTGGTAGCTTATCTAAGAGAAGGAACTCTGAATTCAAACCACCGCTGCCTTGCTGGAATATCCATTTATGGAATTGGCTTCGGGAGTAAACCCTGAGGATAAATCCGGAGTCGGAGTCCCTAAGGCAGTCTAATGTCGATTCGACATTATTCTGGCAACTCCTGCGACATGGCTGGTACCAAACTGTATCGGCTACTGCCGTTCCTTTGGATCTACCGGCTGTGTGGAGAGGGGGAACATGCTGCATGGGCAACAGCTTGATCTCCATATAACTGTGCCCAAGCTCACGCCCTGGAGAGGACACTCCAGCTTCACCCTATAGGTGTCGGCAAAACACGGGAAGTAGCAGTTACCGGTTATAAGCATTTTGCCCAATTGGCGTAGGGCATGGCACCAGGGGCTACTTCCGACAGTGGGAGAGATTCTAGGATCTCACTGGACAGCTACCGCCCGCTTCAAGCTGGGCAGCCCCCAGTCAATAAGGTGTTGTCCCGCCACTGTCTGCTTTCCCCATTGGGTGCATGGGGATTAGGGTCAAACCCGAACTGTGGACAGAAAATTTTGCACCAAGCAATTATCGAAAAAATAGAAATAAGCAAACTCTCAGATTGGGATGCTGGAACGTCCGGACTATGTTGACTGGACTATCCGAAAACCTACAGGATGTAAACGATGTAAGGAAGACAGCCATAATTAATGATGAGCTTAAACAACTTCAGGTGGATATAGCTGCACTTCAGGAAACGCGCCTGGCGGGCTCTGGAACGGTGAGCGAGAAGGACTACACATTTTATTGGCAAGGGAAAGATCTTAATAAAGCTAGAGAACACGGAGTAGGTTTTGCGGTCAAAAATCGCTAACTAAAATAGTTGAACCAGGCGAGAATGGATCAGAACGCCTGTTAACGCTCCGCCTGCAAACTAGCACAGGTCCCATCACCCTTGTCAGTGTGTATGCTCCTACTCTGTACTCTGCCTCAGAAGCTAAAGATGAGTTCTACGAGAATCTAACAGCAATTATCAAAACCATACCTAGGCAAGAACAGCTTGTTCTCCTTGGTGACTTTAACGCTAGAGTGGGTGCCGATAATGTTTCATGGTCTTCATGTCTGGGCAGGTTTGGTATTGGCAAGATGAATGAAAATGGACAACGGCTCTTAGAGTTGTGCGTCCACCATGACCTCTGCGTGACCAACACCTACTTTCAGACAAAACCCCAGCATAAGGTGTCATGGAGACACCCACGATCCAAGCACTGGCACCAACTTGACCTGATTCTCGTCAGAAGGCCACTCCTCAGGTCTGTGCTCTCCACGCGCTCGTACCATAGTGCAGACTGTGATACAGATCACTCCTTGGTTTGCTGCAAAATCAGAGCACAACCAAGAAAACTCTATCGTGTCAGACATGAAGGGAAACCACGCATTGATACCAGCAAGATGTCAGACCCTTTCATGATCGCTCAATTCACTGCGACCTTCGAGAAAGTGCTCAGTAACCCTCAGCATGGTGATACTATTACAGAGAACTGGGAGCATCTACGGAACACCATTCAAAGTACTGCACTTGCCACCTTTGGTAAGAAAACAGCAAAGTCAAATGACTGGTTTGATGCTTCATCAGATGTTATGGCACCTGTCATTGAAGCTAAGCGCAGTGCTATGAATGAATACAAACGTTCACCGAGTGCCAGAACCCTACAGATCCTGAGGGCTACGAGAAGCAAAGTTCAACAAACTGCTCGACGCTGTGCAAATGACTACTGGCTCCAGCTCAGTGAGAGCATCCAGATCGCAGCGCAAACAGGCAACATTAGACAAATGTATGACGGTATAAAGAAAGCACTTGGCCCCCATAAAAGTAAGACGGCACCGCTAAAAACCATCAGCGGAGAGAAGCTAACCGATAAGGGTAAGCAGATGGAGAGGTGGGTCGAGCACTACTCTGAGCTTTACGCTAGAGACAATACTGTTACGCCTGTAGCCCTTGATGGTGTCAACAGTCTGCCAACTATGGAGGAGCTGGATGCCGAACCAACATTAGAGGAACTCAGCAAGGCCATTGATAGCTTGGCCTCTGGCAAAGCACCAGGCAGTGATGGGATTCCTCCTGATTTAATCAAATGCTGTAAGAGCACGCTATTACATCCCCTGCATAGGATGCTGTGCCAGTGCTGGGAAGAGACAACTATTCCTCAAGACATGCCAGATGCCAAGATTGTAACACTGTATAAAAATAAAGGAGACAGAAGTGATTGCAATAACTACAGAGGCATCTCTCTTCTTAGTATTGTTGGTAAGGTTTTTGCCAAAGTCATCTTAATGCGACTACACAAGTTAGCTGAGCGCATATATCCAGAGTCACAGTGTGGATTCAGAGCTGGCAGATCAACAACAGACATGATCTTCTCTCTCCGCCAGCTTCAGGAAAAAATCAAGAGAGCAGAAAAGACCATTATATATCGCCTTTATAGACCTCACAAAAGCATTCGACTTGGTTAGTAGGGATGGACTCTTTAAAATCCTCCTGAAAATAGGCTGCCCTTCTAAAATGCTGGAAATGATAAAGTCATTCCATGACGGCATGAAGGGAACAGTCCAATATGCTGGAAGCACGTCACAGCCCTTTGATATACGAAGTGGCGTTAAACAAGGCTGTGTTCTGGCTCCGACCCTCTTCGGAATCTTCTTTGCCTTACTCTTGAAACATGCATTCAGAGATGCAACTGAAGGAATATGCCTTCACACTAGGTCAGATGGCCGTCTGTTTAATCTTTCAAGGCTGAGGGCAAAAACAAAAATCAGAAGGGTCACTATAAGAGACTTGTTGTTCGCTGATGATGCTGCAGTCGTCACTCAAAGCCAACAGGAGCTTCAGAGCTTGATGAATCGCTTCTCTAAAGCATGCAAGGACTTTGGCCTCACAATAAGTCTAAAGAAAACGAATGTGCTGAGTCAGGATGTGGATGCTGCACCAGTTATCACTATCGATAACTATGAATTGGCAGTGGTGCACCACTTCACATACCTAGGGTCTACCATCTATGACAAACTCTCACTGGATACAGAAATCGACAGCCGCATTGGCAAAGCTGCAGCTACCTTTGCCCGCCTCACATCGCGTGTTTGGGGAAACTCTAAACTCACAATGAAGACCAAAGCTGCGGTATATAATGCTTGCGTCACCAGCATACTCCTATATGGCAGCGAGACCTGGACGACCTATGCTAAGCAAGAAAGAAGGCTCAATACCTTCCATGTGCGGTGTCTACGCCGCATCCTCGGCATCTCGTGGAAAGATAAAGTGACAAATGTCGAGGTGTTGTCACGTGCTGGCCTTCAAAGTATGTATACGCTTCTTAGACAGCGCAGACTTCGCTGGCTTGGCCATGCAACTCCCTACGCCTGCTGAATACTCTGATTTGGATCACAGGGATGCCTACTGAGGAAGTCTGCACCCGCGTTCAGTGACCCCGGAATATATTCGATGGTAAATTGATATGGCTGTAATAATAACGACCATCTTAATAATCTGATATTTTCATGCTTGGCCTGTGATAAGAATACGAGAGGCTGATGATCCGTTTGAACCACGAATGTTCTACCATATAGATAGACCTGGAACTTTCGTATTGCCCAGATCAAAGCTAGACATTCTTTTTCGCTTGTTGAATAGTTTTGCTCCGTTTTATTTAACTTGCGGCTAGCATAAGCGACTGGGTTCAGCTCTCCCTCTGGTGACGATGATCTTTGCAACAACGTAGCCCCCAGGGCCACATTGCTTGCGTCACTTCTCACCACAAACTCCTGACTCAAATCAGAGATAGGCTTGCTTGTAAGTTTTTCCTTTAACTCTTGGTAGGCTGATTCACATTGGGCTGACCAAACAATTCTATCAGGATTTCCCTTGCGAGTTAAATCCGCCAGAGGAGCACAAATAGAGTTAAAAATTTTGATATATTTCTGATAGAATCCACACAACGACACGAAAGATCTCACGTCTTTCTTTGTTTGTGACCTAGGTGCTCTCTGCAATTTTTCAAGGTTCTTGGGGTCAGGGGTCATACTACCCTGAAACACAGTATGTCCCAAGAACTCCAACTCTTTACAACCAATACAACATTTTGTTGGTCGAGCCGTCAAATTAGACTTCCTTAGTCTATCAAACAGCATAGTCAAAGAGTTAATGTCTTCCTCAAATGTTTCTGTAGCAATGAGGATGTCATCCATAAAGTTTGTGATGCATGGGTTATTTAGTGGATCCAACAATTTTCGCATCATCCTAGAAAATACACTCGGAGCATTTTTCAACCCAAAAGGTAACATGTTGAATTCGTAATGCCCTTCCGAAGTGCTAAACGCCAAATAAGGTCTGACCTCAGGCTTCACTGGAATCTGATAATAGCCTTTGCTCAGATCCACCTTCGAAAAATATTTTGCCTTGTTTCGCCTGGCAAATAATTGATTTGTGTCAGGTAATGGATCCACCTGATTCTCTGTGACAGCATTCAGTTTCCTGTAATCTATACACAGACGATGTTCTCTCGAGGGTTTTCTCAGCAAAACCACACTGGAACTATATGGAGATTCGCTATGAGAAATAATTCCTTCTTTCAATAGGTACTCAATCTCCTCTTTCAAAGCTTTCTCCTTGGCAAACGGGATCGTGTAGGCTCTCATACAGATCTGTGTTGGGTCTACTAGTTTCATGTCATATTCTAACAAATTCGTGTGCCCCGGTTTGTCTGTTAACACGTCTGTATGCTCAATCAGAACCTTTTGAAAGTGTTCCCTCTGTTTTTTCGTCAAGTGTTTACTGACTTTTACATGTGCCGGTGTCTCACATGTTTTTAAGGGATACTCATGGGATGTGAGCGGTTCATTCTTCATCCCTGTTGCTATCGACAAGGACAGTAAATGTGTTCCTTCCTGGATTTCCCTGTCCAGATATTTCTTTAGAAGGTTCACATGATATACTTTCTCTTTCCCTTTCTTGTCGATTTTATAATTTGTTCTAGACACCTTCTCTAGAACAGTATATTGACCTTGCCATCCAATTTGTAGTTTGTTATGGCTGCTGAGCAGTAGAAGAAGCACCTTCTCTCCCACAAATAATTCCTTATCCTTTGCTTTCTTATTAAAATAGGCAGCATATTTTTTCCTGGCTTGTCTGAGATTATCATTTGCAAGTTTCCAGCCAGTTTTAAGACGAGTGGTCAGCTCGTTCACATATTGGTATGATGAGGTAACAGTCTCTTCTGCCTTCTCATCTGCCCAGGTCCTTAACAAGTTACATATGGACTTTTAATTTTACATACTTATTTTTCATGGCACCTGTCAGGTCCTTTACATTAGAAGCCTTATAGTGAGGACTTTTCTTCCTAGAATCATCACTCACAAATCGTCCACTACCAATTCTTTTCATGGGGTTTTCTCTCCACTTTAAGTTCATTGTGAGAGATCTTCGCTCTCTTTTCGTTTCCTCCAGTTTATATAATTCTGACCAAGGGATTGTCAGCTTAGTCTGGGGTAAAACTACTCTTGGTGCTCGTCGCATGGTGGCCATTCTAATACATTCGAGTGAAGACTGTGTGTGAAAAGGGGCCTCCCATTCCACTGTGTCTACTTTATTACAATTATTTTTATTTCCAGGCCTAAGTTTGCCCCGTGGCGTGTCTAGGTCCTGATCCATTTTCCCACTTGTGGGTGTTCCCTCATGAAATACGCCACATGCTTCTACAAAATTCTCAACGTTGACCATCATATCTGGCCAATAATATTTTTGAGCTACTTTTTGGCAGATGGTACCTACTTTCTCGTGGTCCCCATCTTTTCCAACATGTAAACTCCGTATTACGTCTGCCCTAAACATCTTGGGAAGTACCAGTTGTCCGTGACCATTTGAACCAGTTCCGGCCTTTCTATATAACAATTTATTCTTTATGTAAAATTCTCCTTTGCTTGGAGGTGTATGGCAGTTACGCAATTTTTGAAAGCACGGCTTCAGTGACCTATCCTCAGCCTGTGCCTTCCTCATCTCTTCTGGATGAGTATTTATAGGTTCATATTTTTCCTTTCTGGATTGTGATCTGGTCTGCACTGTTGCCATGACCAGAGGTCTCTTGGGAGCTCCAAGAAGACATAACGACATCCCAATATTAGAGGGTAAATGGGTGCGTCGATCACTGCTGCTCTGATTACTCCTTCCACGTAGCGAGTTTTCACCATTATCCTGGCAATGGGAAGTGTCATAAGTGGTGTGTCCTTGGTCGCCCCTTGTATCTCCATTGTTTCGGTGGTATACTGATCTGGGTTCACCAATTGCGCACTCACAACAGAATCAAAATCTAAGCCTGTATCATAGAGAAACCTAATGGTGACCCCATTGCAGACTACATCTTCACACACTGGGGGGTGATAAGGTTCCTGCTGTCCAGTAGGTTTGTCCTTTCCTCCCTTGTTCCCCATCTTCATAGCAGCAAATCCAGAAGTTTTCTTATGACAAAATTTGATGTCATGACCATCCCTCTTACACCATTTGCAATATAATCTACCTTGATGAAAAGGTTTTCTTTCATCATATTTCCTATCATTGAATTGTGGGTTTTTGTTTCTAAAATCATTGCGTGGGCTATCAAAATTGTGCTTACCTTTGTTCCCCTGATCTTTGTTATCAAATCTATTAAAGTTTTGTGGAGCCTTATAATTGTCAATCTGTTTCTTTTTAGCGCCAGCTACCTCTGCCTGGGATGCCTGATACCTCTTAGCGACATTAAGTAACTCATCCAGTCTCTGTGCACCTTGTTCCATGAGAAACTTTCTCAAGTCTGGAGCCATGGACTCTCTCAATTGCTCAATAAGGATCATCTCTTTAAGATCTTGGGTTTTCCCCAGAGCAGTCCATTTCTCCAAGTACGTCTCTAAACGTGCAGAGAACTGGTGATAGGTCTCACCCGACAGTAGTTTGGCATTCCTAAACTTTTTCCTGTAAAATTCTCCGTTCTTTTCATACCTTAGCAAAAGAGCCTGCTTTAACATGTCATAATTGTCTTGGTCGTCTTTGCTCATCTTGGCAAACACTTCATAAGAAGTTCCCCTCAGCTCCTGAGATAACTTTAAACTCCACCTTTCCCTCTCCAACCCATAGGTGGTGGCTAAAACCTCAAATCTAGACAAAAATGACTCAATGTCATCGTCCCTCTCAACAAAATGGTCTAAATGGAACCCCATAGCTGAAGTTGAGGCTCCCTGACTAGCAGTGGCATCGGAGGTAGAAGGGCTGGCACCATTTTCAGGAGCATGGCCTTGCAACTCTACCTCCCTTAGTCGTAGCTCGTGCTCCCTAGTTCAAATCCCGGAATAAGAGACCCCAATTTATTGTGGTGGGTTTTGATGTTATGAAATGATGTTGATATTTTTCCTTAATGTACTGAATGAGGCCAGCTGTGAAGGTTCCTGATTCTAACAAATTTAGGGTGAGTTATCAGGATACCTTTCTGCTACCACCTTATGGCCTCAAGCAGACTTATTCTTGACTAGTATGAATGATAGCTACGTCTAATGTCTAGGGATATGCAAGTGTGGTGTGATGGTACTTTAACAATAATACACCTCTACACAAACAAGTATTAAGGTCTATGATTAAGGAAATAACACTGTCACGTGACTGTTAATTTATTTTGCCATTCCGTTCCATATGTTTTTACTTTTTAATGTCCTGGTTTCCCCGTCATTTGTATTCTTCTTTTCTTTCATTTTTCACTCTCTCAAACCCCACCCGAGGTTTCTTTACGTTCTGGCCGGCCTACAGTACTAATTCCTTCAGCGGTCAGCGTAGCGGTAACGTAATGTTATCTAAACGCACCTCTGGTCGCTTTAAGTGTTTGATCACGATACGAGAGGCTCTTTGAAGGAAACCCGCTAGCCTAATAAAGTTGGTAGCGAGATTAAAAGGGGAGATAACGACTCACGTTTGTTCTGAGAGATTTGTTGTGCCCCCTGACCATAATATTATACATTTGTCTCTACCTGAAGGAATCTTCTGGCGGCTGTTGTCTCTGATGTAGTCTCTAGAATGGCATTTGTCTTACTCCTTGTTACGTTGCACGCCGATACATCTGTAGAAACAAGCCATGCCAGGTGTTTATTGGTAAACTATAAGAGTAGAAGGGTTAATAAGACTAACACACTCGTGAATATATTCCTGGCCCGAGATGGACCATCATGAGATAAGGCAGACTTTAACACAGAACTAAATGTTAAGGCCTATCTCTAGTCATTTTTCGTGGTGAGTTGACATGTCTTATTAATATATAAATATTCATGTTAGCTTTTTATATATCTGATAGGAAAGTGACGTGAATTCATTTCTGAGGACTTCTCCCAGTCATTTAATTCAGTGATAATGTAGCGCGGTCTACCGCCTTAGTTAAGTGGTGCTTAAACTGTTACGGTTTATAATGGGAAATGATAAACTTACAATAACAGACACTCACTAGGCGTAGAATCAGTCTACATTTGCTTATCATGGGTAAAGAATAGGCTAATTAACTGTCATTTCTGTAAGATAATGTCAGAGGTGTGGACAGGTACTTAAACACTGAATTATAGGAGATAGTCACTTATTCCTTTTTGATAGATATTTCTAGTGGCAAGCGAGAATCATTATATGCTTACTTGTGTAGCTAGACTCTAGTCATAACTTTCACAGAAAGCAGACACCCGCCATAGATATAATTCTATCTTATGTACAATCACAACTGTATTATTATAGCAAGAACATTGCATTTTCTATGTACTCATTTTGTGGAATGTTAATATATTTCCCCAAGGGGGCATATGATTTATTTGTGTAATGTCACATGCTGTAATCTGTTTATGTAATTCATTTAATGTTGTAAGATGAATAAGCATATTCATTTAACTGTAACTACAAGGTTAGGTTTCCTGTATGTTGAGATTGGGAGAAGAGGAGTAGTTTTTGCTGTCAGAACATTTACTGACAGGTACATGGGTGTACAAAAGATATTAAGCCTATGCGGGCACATGCTATAATTGATAGAGTGATTTTGTTGTTGCTTGATGTAAAGGGTGTTTCTTTTTTGGGTCTCAGTTTCAGGGATACCGAATCGCTGGAGCAGACTCCAGTCAGGCGAAGAACGTCATGTTCTCTTCGATCTAGAGGGTTTCTGAATACCGCTAGCGTCACGAGTCGTCAACCCCGTTCCTGAATCAAAACCCCTTTTGTCAACGCCAAGTTAAGCTCACGCAGTGCAACGAGCCAACGCTAAATCTGGAACCACCTAATGCAGTAGTAGTTCTCTACTCGCCTATTGGATTACCAGTCAGAGCATTGCGGCTTCCATAATATCAAAACCGCCCAGCATGTCTATAGCAGAATCTGATATCACCCGCCTTTGTGTGCCTAAACGGGGCACTCAGCCAAACCACAGCCAAACCAGTTTAAACAGGATTTACAGCCAAGCAAGCAATAGCGCCGGATAAGAGCGCCTGGGACTCTTTGTCCTCAAGTAACTTCGTCTGGTGTATTTCTGGGTTTATGTAGAACTTCGCACTTAGGAGCGGTCAACCAAAGATAGACAGAGTCCAGCCCCTCGCGCAATTAGGGGTCACCAACGTTTAGCACCACCGAGGAAAGTTTTGTATTTCACTTCATTCACCTTGAAGGATATTTACATGTAAGACACTTTTCTGGAGCTAGCATCTTTGGTCCCACGAAAGCGGACAGGCTGTCGCTCAGTTTGTTTATTTGGTCAGCAGAAGATAAACAGCGTCTTCCAGCCCCTCACGCAATTAGAGGTCACCAACGTTTAGCACCACCGAGGAAAGTTTTGTATTTCACTTCATTCACCTTGAAGGATATTTACATGTAAGACACTTTTCTGGAGCTAGCTTTTGGTCCCACGAAAGCGGACGGACTGACACGCAGTTTTATTCATTTGGTAAACCAGAGGTAAATAGAGTCTTCCAGCCTCCTCGCGCAACTAGAGGTCACCAATGATAGTACCAACAAGGAAAGTTTTGTAGGCTTATTCCCTCACCTTGAAGGATCTACACGTAAGACACTTTCTGGATTATTACATTTGGTCCCACGACAGCGGACGGACTGACACTCAGTTATTTCATTTCTCTGTGTTCTACAGGTTTTATGAGTGTTGGTGGTGTGTGTGTTTGTGGGTGTGTATTTGCATTATGATGGTTATTGGTGATTATTGATGACTATTGATGAATATTTTGATTGTTGATGTAATTTTATGCTGTGTATGATGAGATGCATTATTTTCCATGCTTTTCTTCTTTAATAAATTTTACACTTTTATTAATGCGCTGTTCACGACCCTTCCATCCATAATTAACTTGCTTTAGCTCTTTACTATAATCACTATGTTTGATAAGAGAAAAGAGTGAGAGCAGGAGGGGCTAGACAGTAAAAGTGAGTTGAGGCTTGGAGAGAGAGATTATTTTGAAAATCTTCTTCCAGGTTGTCTCAAGTCCATCTTCTATTTACACCTTTCTGTGTGTGTAATCTATAACTCTGTCAGTCCACTATCCCTTGTCGATTTCACTACTATTGTCCAACTCGACAAATACTCTACACTTTACTCAACCACGACAAACACCTCGGATAACTTTGTACAATTAATAATTTTCTGTATGATTTATTTGGTCCCGAACCTAGTATTCTTCTGGTCAGGACTTTTAAAAATGAAAAGAAGTCAACATATATATACAAATGTAAATTTAGACCCACAGGGACAAGTGTCCAAACAAATACTGTTAAATTAAACTAATAGTGTTACTAAAATCTGTCTATTTCTGGTTTCTAACACTGGATGGCTGTTTGGGATTTTTTAAAAATCACTCCCAGTCTCTTTACAAACTAATGTCATTGTTCATTTCAGTATGGAAATATTTTATTTCTTGGATACAGGGGTATGCTGCTCCCATAGCTGATGTACTGTTGGGGTACCAGATATTTCACTTATCTGGCCCATTGGAACTGTTTGACTTCTTTTGGCCGAATGACCACTGCTCCAAAAAGTAATAGGGGGAAACTGGCGACCCCTATCACTACTGGCCTCCAAAACTTTTCAACAGCTTTCTCATAGAGCTCTGGCACCTGACTAGTGCCAGATAAGACCCTGTAATAATGAAACAATGTCTCCTGGGTGATATCTTATTTAGACTGTGTTTTATATACAAAAGAGCATACATAAGAAATAAAGAGCTGGATCATATCCAATGGACCCATCCAGCTCATCCCTTCCACAGTGTACTAGTGTTGTTCACATGTCTCTCCTACAAAGGCGGCACTGCATCTGCAATAGTATTATTAATCTTTCTTTTCTACCATACAATGGGATAGGTGAGCTGTGTCCCTCTGGTCACCTAAGAAAACATTTTATCTCACAAGACATGTGCATTTACAAAACTGGCAATGAGTTTCATCTGAATTCCCCTTCAAGCCCTGCATAAATCAGCTTGGGACCTGATTACTTAGTCGTGATGGCAGCATCTCTCACTCACATTTTTAAACAAAAAATATGAATAATGTCGGTCTTACCAGAATTCAATGAAAAAAAACACAGGTAAGTTGAATAATAGTAGATTCCAGATGTACTGCTGGCTGCACTGTGATGCCTATACTTTCATATATCTTTGCTTTTATAAGGCTAATCACTTTTCACAAAATTCACAACGTCCTGATCTCGGGACTATCTTCTACAAATGGCGTCAAGCCGTTGAATTTTCTTAATAATATGAAAGGCTTTGGCCAATAAACGAACGAAAATTTTGAAATTTGAAATTAAAAGCAAAACATACTTGATTTTTGGACACTACCAAGTTTTTTCCTCTCTCATTCTTAGATCTCTACTGCTAAATATATCTTGTGTTAAGCCATCCCATAATTTGTCTCCCCCTTTTCTGCCCCGTTCTACAACAGACTACTTGTAATCTTTTCCTGCCTTTTTCAAGGACGCGTCAAAAAAGTCACCGTTAGTGCAAGTCCAAACGAGCATGTGTTGGTCTGTCTGTCCGAACAAATACCGTCTTTTGTCTATAACTTTATTTCTATCTGTCGGATTTTTTATTCGAAAGCATATTACCCATCAGAACAAGACCCGCTCTAAGACTAGCTAACTTTTATGATCATAAACCTATTAATAAAGAATTCAATATATTTTCCATTTTGGTGTTCGTTGTTTTCTAATTTTCCACTACTTGAATGTTATAAAAATCGCCTCAGATCTTCCTTTTTCCCGATAGGAAGTAATTATGCGTGTGTGTATATATATATTTTCCCACAGTGTCTGTGGTTAGAAATGTATTGGGCTAGCGGGGTATTTTTTTTAAATTTTCAAACTTGCGACATCGTTCTCGACACAAGCTAACGGCATGTCTCGCACTGTTCACCTGAGTAGCTAATTCAAACCGCTAACACTTGACAAGCCGGCAGCAGGTGTCCGCTCTCTCAATCTTATGCGTTTGTGTGTTTTATTCTTTCTATCTTTCCTAGAACCCTACGCTAGTAGAATTTTCAAATTTTTATCGTTAACCCTTGACGGGCGCGTTATAAATGCTAATACTACCAATGCGTTTACTGGCGCAGGAAAGAAGACGCGTTACAACTTTATTAATTTTATTTCTACTTCTATTATTTTGACTTTAATATATAATTAATTAATGATTTTATCGTTGCATCAATGTACTTCACCACAGGGCTATCACCTGAGGGGAGCATGTCTATAGTCAGTTGTTACTGACAGAGGCTACTAACTTGTGCATCATAGCTTACTGCAAAACCTTTGACACGACGACAGTGGCGTCACTAGGGTTGATGTCACCCAGTGCGGTAACTCATGGTGTCACCCCCATGGACCTCCTCCCGTACCAGACCATACAGAATCCTTAGTAATGTTTTTTGTACTAATGTTACTCGTTAATCGTAATTCCCGAATATCACTGAATGTAACGGCAATAGTAGTGACATAAACAACTAGCAAAATTTAAATTACACCTTTAAATTACAATATCGTACGCACAGCCTAAATGTATTTACATTTACATAGTTTCACGTGGTTAAAGTGAACATTCGGTAAGAAAACAATATAATTCGAAGTAAAAACGTTTAAGAACTACATCAAAATTATGTATATTGATACAGTACATGTAAGCTGGGCTTACGAAAAATGTTTTTGTGGTTATAACTAACTACAGGGATATTTTTTCTTTTTAATAATAAATTTCTGCTGAAACACTGCACAAAGATTTTATAGATAGTCATTTTGGTGTCACCCCCTCTGATGATGTCGCCCCGCACCCCCCTAGTGACACCAATGCACGACGAAGTAGAATAAAATTATGAGAACGTTAGAAAACAAAAATGCTAATATACATAGCTATATGTGATTAAGATAAACTGGAGTTTGTTCTGTATATGGAATACCCAGTTCAACTCCATATGGGTTATAATTAGGGCACTGAGGAGCAATATGGATTAGTAGAAGGCAAAGGCTCAAATTAAGATCATATATTCGTAATAATCAACAACAAATCAGGATTGCCAACCAAATTAAATATCATGATATAAAAATGACCATACGATAAGTCGTCGGGTGCATATTTCAGGAGTATCTGAGACGACAATGAAAGCATAAAAACATTGCAGAAGCGGAGATAACTTTGCCTTTTTGCAAATGCAACCCTACACCCTGCAGGCTCCCTATATAGGAATATAATCATCCGTGTATTCTACTGACAAGAGTAATTCTTGAGCAAAGTTCACTTCCTTTTTTAAAAGCGATTCTTTACTCTAAATCTCCGACCCCAATTCGTGGACCACTACGGCACATTAAGGGAGATAACGCCAGATATTTTACATAATCGACATCATTTCACTCAAGACAAACCCATAAGTAAGTGCTCAGTCAACTTCAGCAAATATGGAAGGATATGAATGCTAATTGTTCCCTATAGCATGCAGGCTGTATACATGCCTAATCCACACACCAATTTTTCTAGTCTTACGTTCAATGCTATGTTCCAGCAGTCTGAGCCTGTTTATTCGTCGACTTCAATGTCGTTCTCTAACAGGCGATCGTTAATTGTCCTTAGTATCTCTCCCTTATCTAATGTCTCCACTATGGGTGCTCTCGAGGCTAGTATGTTAGCTTGTCTGTCTCATTGCCGCGTACCCGAATAGGATAAAGGCACCAGCACGGATTTCATTTACAGACTGCAAACGTTTTTAATGTACTGTAGAATGTTTAAAATGTTGCTTTATACTGTACACCGAGCTGAAAATGTACCATCGCCAAACGTGATTGAGTTGTAGTGCTTCAGTGTTATAAAACGTTCGGAAATTCGTGCCCACAGAAAGCGTCAATTTTCTCCAAAACTGTTTGTTGTATGGACATGAATTTTTGCATGCAGTCTTAGATTTTCCATGCAGTTATTAAAATATTTTTTGCCCTTACAAAACTCATGTCATGTTCGAATTTTCTTCTTTACGTTATATAAAAAACTCTTTCTGTTGTCTGGGTTAATTTTTAGTAGTTTTACAGGAAAGTTACAAGATCCGTTCAAAAATATATATTTTTTTTAATTAGTTATTCGCGACTGTGTACAATAGGTGCGCACTCGTGCGGACATGTAGTCACTACACTAATTAAAAAAAAAAAAATTTTTTTTGAACGGATCTTGTAACTTTCCTGTAAAACTACTAAAAATTAACCCAGACAACAGTAAGAGTTTTTTATATAACGTAAAAAAGAAAATTCGAACATGACATGAGTTTTGTAAGGGCAAAAAATATTTTAATAACTGCATGGAAAATCTAAGACTGCATGCAAAAATTCATGTCCATACAACAAACAGTTTTGGAGAAAATTGACGCTTTCTGTGGGCACGAATTTCCGAACGGACTATAGTGCTTGAGTCGCAGTGCTTCAGTGTTAGTGCTTGAGTCGCAGTGCTTCAGTGTTAGTGCTTGAGTCGCAGTGCTTCAGTGTTAGGTGCCTGAGTCGCAATGCTTCAGTGTCAGTGCTTGAGTCGCAGTGCTTCAGTGTTAGTGCTTGAGCTGTATTGCTTCAGTGTTAGTGCTTGAGTTGTAGTGTTCATAAACTACAGCTACAGGTGGGGGAAATACAATACTAGTTCTATTAATTGGTGAAGAATAATGTGTGGCAGCCTTGGTCGTGGTCGTTTCTATCATGTGGCCGGCTGTGTCGTAGTATCAATGTTCTAATGTATAGCCACCTGCCTGCCCAGGCTCTTTTACCTCTTTAGTTAGCATTGACATGCTGTATAATTATAACAGTCACACACACACACAGCACGTGATGCGATAACGCCATAGTAATTGAAATACTGTTTATTTAAACGTGAGAGGATCATTGCTGTCTGCTCTGACCTCCACATCTGGTCCATCACAGAATATACAATGTGTAAGTTCTTTCTCAATATTTATTCCCTTCCCTCACTCTCTCTCGTTCAGTATCGAATCTACACCTTCTGATCTTTAACCATAGATGATCACTCAGGTGCTATAGTCTCTATTTCTGTTCTTTCTTCCTTACAATTTCTTAGATTATTGTTATATGTATCTTCTCAGTGTTCAGGTTATCTATTGATAGAACCGGACCTCTCCGGGGTTGTTACTTTTCCTTTCATCACTGAAGAACAGGACTACTGTATGTCTATGTATTAGAATTCACTCTACGTACCTTTTCCCTTTCTGAATAAAATCTAACTCACACCGTTTCTCCTTCTAGACAAGAATTCTCACTATTTAATATTTCGGGTTAATCATTACCAAAACTACTTCTTGTCCGTGAAATATTCATCACCTAAACTACTTGAGTACTGCCTTCAACATGGCTACTCGCGTACGTGCCATCTGCACTCTCTACCACACGCATCTGGACTGCTCCTGAGAAAGCGTGCTTCACTGGATTATCGTTCACCCCTTTCATGCGCATTATTGTTCGCCCATCCCCTTTTTGTACTCTATATCCGAACCTTCCTATTTACAAGTATAATTCTCCTTATTCGTTCCCTTTATCTGCCACAAATGTATCGCTATCATCATCATCATATCACTTTTCTTTGTGCTCCTTACACATCATGGATCCAACGCTGGAGCCGGTATGAAGCCTGCAACAAGCAGCTTCCATGATATTGCAGAGGTAGTTTCTACGGCTAACTGTTTTAAATGATGAAGTTGCCAGACCCATGCACAACCTCATATTAGTCGCCTAGTACGACATGCCTGAGGGTGCAGTAGGCCTATTCTTTCTTAGATGTAGGGTTATGGATGTGCTGCGCCTTGAGCCTATCACAACACCGACCGAGATGGATATCTAGCAAAAGAACACATACTGTGCCACAGTACATCAAAGCTTATAAGGATGGATATTTACGTGGGAAGAACGTACTGCAGGACCACGCCCAATGTCTCAGTTAACAACCACTGATTTTCACTTTTTAATGCCAACGCGATTTAGCAATTTTTTCACCTGCATAATCTCAGTTTTTTTTCAGTTCTGTCTGGGCTGTCGTATACATATAATTTTTTTTTTACTGTATTTGAAGTTTAAAAATTAGTTTAGTGGGCGTGTACCAGGCGCGGCTTCATTCTATATTAAGAATGAAGGAGAGGAAGAAGAAGAGGACAACGAAGAAGAATAGGCGGACGACGGAAAAAAAGAGAAGAAAGAAGTGAAGTATGTGATAGAGAAGAATAAAGTGGAATAGAAAGAAAAAAGAAAAAATTTAGAGCAGGACAAACAGAACAAAGCAGAGGAACAGAGGTAGAGTAAGAAGACATCATAGCAGGAAGAAAGTGTAGTTACCGAAGTAGCTACCTCACCATCTCGTAACACGTAAATAATACGAGGGTGTGCATAGGGCTTGCAACCTCATCATGTAAAACAGACTTTTACAGAAACCGCTGCTGCAAAGAGCATACGAGTGCTGTCATATAGGCTTTCTTAAGGGGGACAACTTCAGTGGTGGTTCCATGCAAAAAGAGAACAACGTCGGAGAAAGAGAAGAAGAAGATGAAGAAGAGGAAGGAGAACAAGAAATAATCGGAGAAAAAGAAGGTTAAGAAGTTGAAGGAAATGAAATTGGGGAGAAGAAGAAGGTTAAGAAGTAGAAGGATAAGAAATTACGGAGAAAGAAGAAGAAGAGAAGGGGGGGGGGGGGGGAAGCATTCATGTGAGAGTAATAGCACTCACGATCAACATTTATTTGGTCCGATCTGCGCTAACTGTAACATAATTTTTAGCACCAACTGCTAACATTCTATATAGTTTTCGCGAACTGCAAACATTCTACAGGTTGATTCAAAAGACCCGTCCTGTTTTTAATTGTGTGTATCCCTTGTTGCGTCCGATTGGCAGAGTGGTTAGAGCATTGGACTCTCGCGGCAAAGATGCCAGGTTCGATTCACGGTATCGACACGCTTCAGTCCACTCAGCTGTAAATGGGTACGTGACTTTGAAGATTCCTTGGTATTATCTACACTGTACATCTAGACTTTTCCTGTGGCTTTTCTGCCATTCCAATACGTGCTGAGTTGACGTCATCAGCTCCAGTTTCTCCAGCGTGGCTGGCATTTAAATGATCATCACATCTGGTCAAAAGCTAGGAGGAAGAAGTGCGTGGCATACTGTGCATTCCCCGCCATCCAAGGGGGCTCTCCGATTACGCAAAACTAAAATACTGTGCTCTGGTTCTGGGCTCTCCCAAAGAATTGTCACGTCCTATATAGAGGCACTTTTCAGCTCCGCAACATGGGCTCTTAGTGAGATCCTCCTGCTTGCAGCCAACCAGATAAAAAGCTAGAGTTAAGTTTGGGGCTCAAGTGACTCCTCCAAGCTTAGTGCGCAGTGATCGGTTCTCAACATGTTTCACCACAGGGGGAATCCCCGGAAGTGTGTGTGTGTGTGGATGATGTCAAGAGTCGGTGAGTGTGTATTTAACCTCAAAGACTACTGTAGCATTGTGCTTAGCCGGTGGTCACAAAAGGATGACTCCAGGCATGCATCCATTTTCATTTTCGTTCTGGGTGGAGCACAAGGCCACCACTGCACCTGGTCTCATTTCAGGACATCTGCACCAAAAGCATGCATGTGATTTTTCAACAGTGGCTGCTGTAGCAATTTGTTTTACATCATGAAGTTGCCAGCCCTACGCACAACTTCAAATTAGTCGCCTTTTTTCGACATGCATAGGAGCAGTAAATCCATTCTTTCTTTGTCTCCCCAGAGACTCAGAGAAATGTGCACAATGCAATTATTCAAACCACTTAAAAAATACTCTTAGTCAGATAAGTCAGCCATAACCACGCAGGCGTTAAAATCTGATTATGGCTGTAACATTTGCTCCTTTGAAGTCGCGCTTTGAAGTGAGCTCGGGGGAAAACGCACCCACGTGTTATCAGACGAAAATTACGTTTGTCCTCTATTGTATATATGCGTGCGGAAAGCCAGCAGCACTAAATTATATGTTTAAAAAGCTTGTAAGGCCTTGGAAACATGGCGTCATGCTAAAATTACATTTTTTAAAATACATTTTGTATTAAAATGCACAGCGCCTGGTAATAAAACTGTCGTTAAGTTTACCTAGGCATATATTGACTGTAACGCTGTCACAGGTAAACTAGATGGCCTCTGCAGAAAAAGGGCAAAATACTCCAGTCTCTCTCTCTTCTCTCCCCCCATTTCTGTTTTATGCTACTTATGCCATTAGACATTAATGTGAGATTAATGTACAGTTTTCTGTTCAACACCTGAATTGAGCTTTGGTTTGTGAATAATATACGTTTTAATATGTCGGTCATGGTATTGAACCATACTTTTCTATGTAGCTCTCTCTTCTTCCATCTTTTGGCTTGATTTTGCAGGCCTCTTGTCTGTTATGTTGGATTCTACTTCTCTATCTCCAAATTCCTAAAGGGTGCGGACATAAAATGATAATATTTGATGACAGATCACAGCAACTGGATCTGAATATACTCATGGAATACACAACGATTATGAGAATAGGGATCCCGTTACAAGCCCATTGAGCCATATTGGGAATATGGTGTTAGGCCCATATTTTCTTGACCATCGGCACACTAGGGGTGATTTGGTCAGTATCACGCCGGCCGATTATGAGAATAAATGCAGGAAGTAATAACCAGATTGAACGCGAAGAAACGTCTATCCAAAATGTGGGTCAATGCATGCATCTTGACTGCAATATATATAGACAGAGTTGTAGGAACTAACAGTGTTATCAAAATAAGAACACAAGAGGCTAGAGGAGCTTTCCGTGTATTAGGAAATATCTGGAAATCAAAAGAGATGAAGCTCAACAAAGACATCTTCGACTCAAATATCACGACTGCTGGGAGCCGCGCTAGCGTAGTGGTTACCACACCGCTATGGCGACCGGGTGATCTAGTAAGGCTGTATGAGTTTGTAGTGTGTTTGGCTTTTTCTGGATTATGTTGCTAAGTATTGTAAAGATGAAAACATCAAGTTTGCCTATCATGTGAGTTCGCTGTTTGTGTTGATACAAATAGCCAAGATGGCGGTTTTATGATGTGTCGATCGGACAGTGTTTCAAAACATTACAGATTTATTGAGGGCTATTGTTACTGCTCCAGGTACATTTTTGTATGTACCTGCAAGGATACTTGGAGAGGAGATGGGCACCACCAAGCAAACCTCTTGCCCACTGAAATGCTATGATGGAAAGTCAACTCAGTAATAATTTGCCGGATCGGCCGATGCCCGGATTAACAACGACCGCGCTCTCATTGCCCCTTGAGAGTGATAAGTCAGCGAATGGGGTACAAACACCTGTTTTGAAATATCTTGTATTATCTATTCTCTTGTATGGGTGTGAGGGCTGGACACTCACTGCAGATACGGAGCGAAGGATTCAGGCTTTCGAGCATAAATGTTATAGAAGAATTCTGCGCATTTGCTATAAAGAGCACAAAACAAATGTCTATGTTAGAGAGAAGATAAACACCTATGCAGGCCACCAAGAACCACTTTTGTCAATAGTGAAACGTCGAAAGCTTGCCTGGTTTGGGCATGTAACTCGTCATGACTCTCTTTCGAAAACGATCCTTCAGGGAACAGTCGAAGGTAAACGGAGAAGAGGAAGGCAGAGAAAATCCTGGGCTGATAACATCAAAGAATGGGCAGGACACGGTTTTTCCACACTTGTACGCATTGCTGAGGATAGAGAGCAGTGGAGGACCCTGTCTGCTGATGCTTCCACCATGGCACCCCTACGACCCATGACGGGTTACGGGATGAGATGAGATGAGATATGGGGAAAGGATTTGCATAACAACATATGGGGAAAGGATTCGCATAACAACATATGGGGAAAGGATTTGCATAACAACATATGGGGAAATGATTCGCATAACAACATATGGGGAAATGATTCGCATAACAACATATGGGGAAATGATGCGCATAACAAAATATGGGGAAATGATTCACATAACAACATATGAGGAAAAGATTCGCATACACTCATGATAGTGATAAAGAGAATTCGCAAGGCCTTAAACAGATAGCACGGAACAAGAAGGCATGGCATGAGTTTGTTGAAGATCTATGCTCCGAAGGTTGATGAGCGCCGAAGGTTGATGATGATAATGGTCTCGCTGATTGTGACATCATAAGCTTAAGAGGCGTTTTCTACAAACAGCTGGCCTCCACAACAACCCCACTTAATCCTCAGTGACAATCACCTCTGTTGGGTCACGACTGTGTATTCAGTTATTTATGTATATAACTAGCAATAACCCGTCAAAATTGACAGGTTTTTAATTGCAGCCATCTTATCATTTTGATCCATAATAATAAGTCTGCAAAACTTTAAATTAAAATTTTGTCTTGAAGAAACTATCAAAAACTTACAATTTAAGGTTATTTTTAAGAAAATGATGAGTTAAATCCGTTTCCCGAATGAAACTGGACAGAAGAGTATCTTGATTGTCTGTTGATTTAATCTGCATCTCTGCACCTTCCTGTCTCCCGTTCATGTACTGTTTATCAATTGTGTTGTTGGCTTCTTTCCACAATCAAACTGTTCATGCACAACGTCATTTGCGCACTTTTCTATTTTCGGGAGAGTACATATAAGGAAAACAATACAATTATTGCCTAACTTTCAACCGCAGTTGCACCTCCTTAGCTGTGGTTGAAAGTTAATGTACTCTCTCGAAAATAGAAAAGTGCGCAAATGGCGGTGTGCATGATGTGACCGACCGACGTACTTAAGCGGGAATTATGGTATTGGATAGTTATATGAGCGTCCGATTGATAGAGCGGATAGAACGCTGGTCTCTCGCGGCAAAGATGCCGGGTTCGATTCGCGGTATCAACACGCTTCAGTCTACCCAGTTGTAAATGGGTACCTGACTTTGCACTTGAGTTAGGGAAGGAAAAGACAGCGAGGAAGGGAACTGGTCACCCTATCTCTTGATGCTGCACCTAGTATGGTGAAGTCTCTAACATTTAATTCCCTTACGGCTGTATCTACTAAAGGACTACCTGTACCTTAATAGTTATATGCGTGTATATATATATAAATATATATATATTTTAAGATTAAAAAGATATTTCCTATTTTTATATAGTTATTTCTTTATTCTTATCCAACTAATTTATATGAAACAAACTTCACAATAAAGACAATTAACTGCCATTGTATTACATAAAAAGCTATGTCACAATAACATGACAACTCAACATGAGATCCAATTTGTTCAACACGTGATTTCATAGTGGGCACCTCCTGTTGTTGCTGTCTCTTGTGACGTCAGTTTATTCGTCTTTTTAGATTTTATTGTTTTATTTTGTTTCTGGGAATAAAAAGTTAAAACAAAAAACGATATTTATCAAATGACAGGTATTGCCAATTGTTGTGACATTAGTTTCAAGTACATCAAGCACATACAAGTGATGATACAAAAATTTTAAAACAGTGAGTGACTTTTCAATCACTCAATATCTTTGTTTTTCATATACGGATGACAAGGATACACACACATAGATATGCACACACAGAAGATTATATGTACACATAAGCATGCTTAAATACAGAAGAGTACTAATACAATCAGACCTTAAGGTCTTTTATATTTGAACATGCGTCCTAATATAACCGACTAGGTTGAACGGGACACGCCTCGCCAAAACGAGGCAAAATTTTATTTAAAAATTAAAAAAATTTTAAAGTACTAATAACGTGTTTTACAGCTCATATATACGCCAAAACTCTCTTCCGCTCTTTCTTGAACAATCAAAAAGTTCTCGTTTTGCCAGTAAACTTTCACTTGCTGCGCGAGCATTTATGATCACACTCATAAAACCATGACCTACCTTGAACCATCAGGAAAGTCTAATATTCCCAATTCGCTGTAGAATCCTTTATCAAAGTTTCCCCTAAACTTTGATCCGTCACTCAAGGCTAGAATTCCATATCCATGGCGACGACCTTCAGAATCCCAATTTCCACGATACACAGAGTCATCAGGGTAACGGAATTCACCTCGTAGGCCCATTCCACCAGAAAGCTGTTTGTAGCAACTTCGTGTGTGTTTGGAAGATAACTAGAAATGGAAAACAAATATTAATATTAGTAATAATGCATGCACTTGTTTTTGTAGGCGGCGATGGCAACTCAAAGCATTAACAGCGTTCACGCTGAAAGCTCTTACTTACTTACTTAGTCGTTCTTCTTCTACCTTGGCGTGTAGTGGTTAGCCAGAGAGAGCGCCATGCTGTCTTATGGGCTGTCTTCCTTTTAACAATCTTACTGTTCATGCTACTATTCGTGATCTCATTCATGAGGACCTCCTTCCTTCTAGTGCTTTGTCTCTCCATATTGTTGAAAGTAGTCTAGGTAAACCTTCCTTCTACATGCTTCCTAAGGTGCATAAAATTGGTAATCCGGGTCGACCCATTGTTTCAGCCTGCTCTTGTCCTACTGAACGTATCTCTGAATTCCTGGATAGTACTCGTATTTTGCAACCCTTAGTCCCCAGTGCTCTTTAATCCTTGTATATCTAGAACATATTATGCAGGAGGCTCTCTACGATTATAATACAACCATATCGATTGGAGGCCGACCTCTTTGCAATCTACGTTTTGCTGATGATATCGATCTTATAGCTGGAACAGAATCAGAACTTCAAAACCTTACCTCTAGACTGGAGAAAGTAACAAGAACGTACGGGATGGAAATTAATATTTTAAAAAAAGCAAAATATTGGTGAATAGCCATAAGAAACATGTTCCGACCAACATTACGTTAAATGGGCAAACGTTAGACGAAGTTAACACTTATAATATCTGGGGTCCACTATATGTAGTGATGGAAGATCAAGTAAAGAAATCAAGACAAGACTTGAGATGGCCTCAGCTGCCATGACAAGGCTGAATGTGATCTGGAAAAGTAACATCAGTTTTCCTGTGAAGATCAAATTATACTTCTTCTTCTTCTTCCTCGTTCATCCTGAAAAGGACGTTGGTTGCGTTGTGTCTGTTTACGCCGGAGCTGCGATATCTGTGCCTTTCGGCCGACACATCCGACTTCAGCACGGCATTTTTTGGGACCAGGTTTGCCTTCCCTCTTCGATCCCTACTCTCTCAGCCAGACATCAGTGATGCAGCCTGTTTCCAGGACCACCACGTGGAGGTGGAGTAGGGTCTTTGTCAGCTCTGGTTCGCTGACCCTGACGCAAGCAGCAAGGCTATGGGTCGCTGACTTCATTCTCTATTGCTGCATCTTTGGGTCCCGATCAAATTATACAAATCACGTGTATTATCTATTCTCTTGTATGGGTGTGAGGGCTGGACACTCACTGCAGATACGGAGCGAAGGATTCAGGTTTTCGAGTATAAATATTATAGAAGAATTTTGCGCATTTGCGCTTGCATGTAAAACTCGTCATTACTCCCTTTCGAAAACGATCCTCCAGGGAACAGTCGAAGGTAAACGGAGAAGAGGAAGGCAAAGAAAATCCTGGGCTGATAACATCAAAGAATGGGCTGAGGATAGAGAGCAGTGGAGGACCCTGTCTGCTTATGCTTCCATCATGGCACCCCTACGACCCATGTCGGGTTACGGGTGGAGATGATGAGTGGTCAATCTACCTTCTTTCTTGAAGGACACCACCCATGCTATCACTACCTTCGATTCAATTCATTTCACGCCTGACCATACTTACCGTCTTTTCCTTCTGGATGTTTGTTCGCTTTACACTTCTATTCCAGATTCTGATGGTCTTCAAGCACTACAATTTTTTCTCGACCGATGCACTGACCTTACTATTAGCACAGGTCCTCTTCTTCGCCTTGCGGAATTAGTTCTTACTCTCAACTCTTTTGAATGCAATGGTCAGTTCTTTAATCAAATTAGTGGCGTTGCTATGGGCACCAAAATGGGCCCGAGTTATGCTTGCCTCTTCATGGGTCACTTTGAACATTTGGTGCTTCAAAGTTACGATGGACCATTACCTGAGTTTTACCGCCGCTATATTGACGAGGGAATTGGAGTCACAGACATGTCTGAAGTTAACCTCCGTAGATTCATTGACTATGTTGGCAATTTCCATCCTGCCATCAAATTCACTTATCAAATTTCCACCACTTCAGTTAACGTTCTTGACCCTACAGTCAATATTACTCCGACTGGCCTTACTACTTCTGTCTTTTATAAACCTACTGACGCTCGTGTTTTTCTTCTTTACATCTCTTCTCACCCAGCTGTAAAGATTCTATTTCCTTCTCCCAACTTCTACGCTTACGTCAGATATGTCACAATGAAGATGATTTCCGTGAACGAGCTCAAGAAATGCTCGAGTTTTTTCGCCGACGTCACTATCCCGATAGAGTATTATCTGATGCTCTTAATCGCATTAGTCACGTTACTCGTCAGGTGGCACTTACTGCCAAACCTACCACAACATCTGACAGACTCAAGCTTGTCTTAACTTTCCACCCCCGCTGTTTGGCGGTGAAAAAAAAATTATGTTTCGTCATCTGCCTATTCTCCACGCTGATCCTGATACCAGAGAGTTGTTTCGTGATACCCCTTTGGTGGCATATCGTAGGGATAAGAATTTTAGGGATATTCTTGTACACAGTCGCTTGAGACTGTGGCGTAGAATGGAAATATTGATACAGTAATCTGACAGCCTTTGCTTTCCCATTTAGTGTCTACCATTGGCTAAGCCAAACCACGCAATTTTCTGTCTGTATGACTCATCTTTGAATCCACACCCTTTTTCTTGGAACATAACAACAGAGTTGTTTACAAACTTTTCGCAACCTGCCAGTCTTAACAGGGGAGCGAATCACGTTTGTTTACCTGCGTTTCTTACGCGAGCTGATTTGCCAATTATCGGTCATTAGACAGATGCGCGGGGAAATAACGGACTGTTTGAAGAGATACAGGGGCGATAATATTTTCCCGACCACCTTTGATGTTCGTACGTTTCAGGGGGAGGTAAATGTCTGATCTGCTGAAAGGGGACGTAATCTAAGAGAGGCCCGTGCACGGCTAAGTCTTCTGATATCGGTCAGCATCGCTGAGTAGAATTAACAAACAAACCTTTGATCGGGGAAACGCAGTTTCCTGATTTCTCTACTATACAGAAGGTGTGAACTATAACATCTTCTAGTGATAATAACTCCATGATCTGTATATATACCGCGCTCTCTTAAATTCAGTTATTAGAGTCGCTCAGAAATTCTTAGATAATTTAAACACGCCGGACTATAACCATTCTTTGCTAAATGTGTTAAAGTGTCTCGTGGGTATTTCATTTTCTGATTTGTGGTAATAGAAATTGTGATTAAGTGTTAAGATGTGTTAAGTTAACCATTTTAATTCACTGTAATTCCTTAGCGTTTAAAACTAGTGAAATAACAATGCGTAGATATTTTTTTGCCAGTCGTTCAGTGTAATGTAAATTCCATCACCACACTTTCTTACACAATAAGATACGGGCTAGCTGACTGAGATTATTACGAGTGACAAAATAGAATTCGCATTATATTTCATTGTGTGAAATTATATAAGTGACTAGTGTTAATGTCATGTGAAAAACAACAGACGCCGACAAATAGCTAGTAGTGACAGGCGATTTTTGTTAAAGCGCGCGTATGGATAAATTAAATAATAATTGACTTTGTGCGCTGTTCATTTTCTTGCCGGCAATAACGGGGGAGGGTGCATACCCTTTTTCCCGACATGTCATAGCGGAAAACTTACGGGTGGATAGGATAGTAGCAGTTTTTTTTCATAAATGTTCTTTTCTTCCTAAATATAGCTCATGATCAAAACCAGCGGACATCGGTCTTACTTACCAGTACCATTATTATTATTTTGGGTCTTCGATTTTTGGACTAGTTCGGTCCTCTTTCTTCATTCAGTGAAGGATTAATGGTGTCTTCTTCGTGGCTACAAGTCCCAAGTTCCTTCGTGAACCGGTTGGGCCCAAGAGATCAATAAACGTTAAGATTAAATCGTAACTGGACTGTACATTACCCAAAATTATTTATTAAATTTTTCCAGCCCACTGGGCATACGAAAGAACATACATTCCTGACGATTAACTGCCGTAGCAACGGAGTGATCCAGAAAACTACGCTGTTTCAAAATCGGCACTCACCATAGAGCCAGCCGATAGGATTTACCATCATTATCATTTTTACATATTGTAACATTTGCCTTAGCAACCAGATGCTTAGCAATACTGGAATTACTTTTCTACTTTTGCAACTGTGAACGTCCAGAGTACGTCTTCCTTCAGTAACTATTAGCGGTGACACTTGGTTCATCCAGGAAAAATTAAACCAACACATTTGGCGTCCACCTTGTAATTATTATTCGATATATAGGCTGGACTGGGGCCATATTTGGGCAACCCACCTGACAGTATAGGTTCAGGAACTATTGTAATTTTTCAAGGGATACCAACACCACGAGTGGGTAAGCGAGATTGTTTGTGGCCACATATGACAGAGAGAATGAGAGAGAGAGAGAGAGAGAGAGAGAGAGAGAGATTGAATATTTTCCTTTGTTACAATCATTGTACTAACTTCTTTTTTATTTCGCTAAACTGAGTACTTTACTGAGCAGTAATTCAGTGGGGAACTTGTTCTTCATAGTCTATTCTGTAACCTAGTGCTTATCTTTGACCTTTGGGTTAGTAACTTCTTTTGGGATCCTTTCTCAACAAGGGGAGGGCACTTATTCGGTTATTTTTATATATCTGTAAACATGATTTTATTGATTTCTCTATATGTTTGATGTTGTAAAACAGTTAATGATAATAAACAACAAAAAGAACTTAAATTTGTGTGTTGGTCAGACCCATACCCAATTAACCATAGTTTTCTCACGTTTTGTGTGTTTTGTTGTCACATAATTGTGTGTGGGTGTGTTTAGTTAAACTTATCTTTCTAGAGATAAGGGGTTGAAAGATTGTCTTACACTAAAATATAGTCGTATAGATAGGCTGGACTAGAGAAACTATTCAGTCCAGAGACAGATCTTCTCCTTAACTACAGTAGAACTCCATTTATCCGAACTTCTTTGTAGAGGATGGGTTGGGGTAATGGTCGGTCGCTTACGTACAGGAAGTCAGTTAGATCATAAAGTCAGTTAATATCTGGTTTACCACTCCAGTGTACGTGTGCGTTCTAGGCAGAACACTGGCTAAACAGACAGTTCAACTTAAAATAATTGTGTCCTGCTACTACAGCAGAATAATTTTGGTGTACAAGTATTTCTCTGTGCGATATGGCATCTTCCAGTAGGCCTAAAGCATATAAAAGGAACCGCAATGTTTTGTCAATTGAAACGAAAACAGAAATTATCAAGAGACTATGAAAAGGTGAAACTGTGTCTTCACTTGCGAGGATTTTCAATGTTGGGAAAGCTTCCGTCTCTGACATCAGAAGTAACAAGGATAAAATTATGAGTTTTGCATCGAAATTGGATTGTGAAAATGGGTCGAAGAAACGTAAAACCATGAGAAATGCGAAATATTTGAAATTGGAAGAGGCTTTGCATATATGGTGTCTGCAAAGAAGAAGCAAATCGGAACCTATCTCTGGCTCTCTATTGTGTGAAAAGTCACTTCAGTTCAACAGTCAACTTGACGGTCCTCCTGACTTTAAGGCTAGCCAGGGATGGTTAAGAAACTTTAAATCTCGTCATGGCATACGAGAACTGGAGATTCAAGGGGAATCTTTATCTAGCGATGCAACTGCCGCTGAAAATTTTAAAGAAACATTCTTGGCTTTTTTTGAAGAAGGTTATTCACTCGATGATGTGTATAATGCCGATGAGACTGGCTTATACTGGAAATCATTGCCTCAAAAATCACTTGCATCTCAGCGCGAAGCAGCTGCCCCTGGGTTTAAAAAGTGCAAAGAGAGAGTAACAATTTTGGTAGCCGCGAATGCCAGTGGAAGTCATCGTTTACCGGTGCTAATGATCGGCAAAGCCAAAAAACCACGTTGTTTAAAGAATGTGACATGTCTCCCATTGTGCTACAAAGCACAGAAGAGTGCTTGGATGAATAGTGAAATATTTCTTGATTGGTATACAAATCAGTTCATCCCAAATGTGAAGAGGTTGAGAGAACAAGAAAAGAAAACTGGAAAAGTAATTCTTCTACTGGACAATGCACCATCTCATCCAGAGAAGGATACATTGAATGCAGTTGATGCAAATTTTAAAGTAATTTTTCTGCCTCCCAATGTAACAGCACTGATTCAACCAATGGATCAGTGTGTTATAGCAAAGCTTAAAAAGATGTACAAGAAGGAAGTCCTGCGTCGTTTATTGTTGGCTGAAGATGAAGAAAGTGTGGTGGCGTTTTCCAAAAAGCTTAATCTCAAAGACTGCTGCTATATGTTAGCTGATGCTTGGACCACCCTGTCACAAGATAATCTCAACAAGGCTTGGAATAGATAGCTTGGGGAAAAAAAGAGGAAATGAAACTACTGCAGTGGACACAAATGATGATTGTATAAATGAAGTTGTGGAACTGTTTCAATGCCCGGATTTTCGGACTGTGACAAAGATGATGCACACGTGTGGCTAGAAGATGATAATGATTCTGGTTTTCAGTTTTTGAATGACGAAGAAATTTTGTCTTTTGTGCAAGAAGAAAACCAAATACATGTAGTGACCGATGACGAAGACTCCTCAGAAGTACATGATGTACTTGTAGATTATGAAGAAAACCCAAAACGTTGACCAAGTCCTGAAGAGGCCTTTATAGCACTAGAATCAGCGATGGCTTGGTACGAGCAAGAAGATGACAGCTGTCCTACACAGCTTCTGCTGTTGAAGAGAATGCGGGACTTAGCAGCCAAAAAAGACTATCCAGTTTGCTGCAAAAGCGGAGTCCTCATTATTTTAAATAGTGGGCTACATCTGTGCAAGTACATGTATACGTAAGTTGCGCCTGGTTTTGAATCGTTTGTAATGTTATTTTGAAAACATTTCTCTTTCTTAAAAAAAAAAAATTAATACAAGTAGTACATGCACTGCAGTGTAATGAAAGATTTTGGTGATACAGTGATCTAATACAGTGTGGGTATTATTATTACAGTACAAGTAAATATGATTTATAGTGTATTTTCCTTGTGATGGTTAATTATTTTTAGAAATATGTGTACATGTACTCGATACATTATGTAATCCAATTATCCGAACATTTGATTATCCGAACGATGCTCGGTCCCATGGGGTTCGGATAAATGGAGTTCTACTGTATTCACTCGTGAACTCTATTTCTTATACCTTTATTCTCACATATTTACCACTATCACCTCTGCTCAGACGGGACCATAACTATCTTCTAACCTATCTAAAAAAAATTACGACAGAGGCGAACCAGTCCTTCTCACTTTGTTACTAAACCGTGCCAACGCCGTATATGTAAGACCTGTCCTTTTGTACTCCAAACTCAGTCAGTTTCTTTCCCCAACGGTAAATTTGTCTGACATTTCCTCTGGCCTCCTTTCATGTTGTCTTGTTTTCACAGCAGCATCTTAAGTTTTTTAGCATTCTTGGATCGCTTGTTTTCACAGCCATCTTAAGTTTTTCATTCTTGGATCCAGCTAAGTGACTTTTTACTTGTCTTTATAGTGCTGTTCATTCCTGTCTTCGTTTCGTTGATTATTTACTTTCTTGTTTCGATATGTCTTTCTGGTTTTACGATTTTCTTGCATTATTATTGTTCTCGTTTCGCTCTGCACCGTTGTTCCATCTGCTTGTATCGCTCATTTGGTGTGTTCTTCATGATCACATATTTTTGTAGTACGATACCTATATGTAATTCTTGTCCTTGTCACCTGTTCGTAACTGTGGCTGACGAAGGGTAAAACCCGAAACGTCCCGTGTTTCCTGTGTACCGCTTACTTGTAAAACTGATTTCATACCATTTTATTTTTTAATTTATATATAAGTTATTTCTAATGTATATAATTATACCCATACATGTGAAAGAAGCTATTTCTAATGTACATAATTATACCCATAAATGTGAAAGAAGCTATTTCTAATGTATATAATTATACCCATAAATGTGAAGGAAGCTATTTCTAATGTATATAATTATACCCATAAATGTGAAAGAAGCGATTTCTAATTTATATAATTATACCCATAAATGTGAAAGACGCTATTTCTAATGTATATAAGTTATACCCATAAATGTGAAAGAAGCTATTTCTAATGTATATAATTATACCCATAAATGTGAAAGAAGCTATTTCTCTCATCTCATCTCATAACCGGAACCTCTTCTACCCCGTGAAACGAGGTGTAGAGGGGACCATAGTGCACAAGGCCCATGGGCAGGACATGTAATCAAAGTGACTTGGCAAACAGGTGATTAGCCCATTGTGCCCGAAGCTATTTCTAATGTATATAATTATACCCATAAATGTGAAAGAAGCTATTTCTAATGTACATAATTATACCCATAAATGTGAAAGAAGCTATTTCTAATGTATATAATTATACCCATAAATGTGAAGGAAGCTATTTCTAATGTATATAATTATACCCATAAATGTGAAAGAAGCGATTTCTAATTTATATAATTATACCCATAAATGTGAAAGACGCTATTTCTAATGTATATAAGTTATACCCATAAATGTGAAAGAAGCTATTTCTAATGTATATAATTATACCCATAAATGTGAAAGAAGCTATTTCTCTCATCTCATCTCATAACCGGAACCTCTTCTACCCCGTGAAACGAGGTGTAGAGGGGACCATAGTGCACAAGGCCCATGGGCAGGACATGTAATCAAAGTGACTTGGCAAACAGGTGATTAGCCCATTGTGCCCGAAGCTATTTCTAATGTATATAATTATACCCATAAATGTGAAAGAAGCTATTTCTAATGTATATAATTATACCCTTAAATGTGAAAGAAGCTATTTTTAATGTATATAATTATACCCATAAATGTGAAAGAAGCTATTTCTAATGTATATAATTATACCCATAAATGTAAAAGACGCTATTTCTAGTGAATATAAGTTATACCCATAAATGTGAAAGACGCTATTTCTAATGAATATAATTATACCCATAAATGTGAAAGAAGCTATTTCTAATGTATATAATTATACCCATTAATGTGAAAGAAGCTATTTCTAATGTATATAATTATACCCATAAATGTGAAAGAAGCTATTTCTAATGTATATAATTATACCCATAAATGTGAAAGAAGCTATTTCTAATGTATATAATTATACCCATAAATGTGAAAGAAGCTATTTCTAATGTATATAATTATACCCATAAATGTGAAAGAAGCTATTTCTAATGTATATAATTATACCCATAAATGTGAAAGAAGCTATTTCTAATGTATATAAGTTATACGCGTAAATGTGAAAGAAGCTATTTCTAATGTATATAATTATACCCATAAATGTGAAAGAAGCTATTTCTAATGTATATAATTATACCCAGAAATGTGAAAAAAGCTATTTCTAATGTATATAATTATACCCATAAATCTGAAAGAAGCTATTTCTAATGTATATAATTATACCCATAAATGTGAAAGAAGCTATTTCTAATGTATATAAGTTATACCCATAAATGTGAAAGAAGCTATTTCTAATGTATATAAGTTATACCCATAAATGTGAAAGAAGCTATTTCTAATGTATATAATTATACCCATAAATGTGAAAGAAGCTATTTCTAATGTATATAATTATACCCATAAATGTGAAAGAAGCTATTTCTAATGTATATAAGTTATACCCATAAATGTGAAAGACGCTATTTCTAATGTATATAAGTTATACCCATAAATGTGAAAGACGCTATTTCTAATGTATATAAGTTATACCAATAAATGTGAAAGACGCTATTTCTAATGCATATAAGTTATACCAATAAATGTAAAAGAAGCTAGTTTTAGGGACCCAAAGATGCAGCAATAGAGAATGCAGTCAGCGACCCATAGCTTGACTGCTTACGTAAGGGTCAGCGAACCAGAGCTGACCAAGACCCAACTCCACCTCCACGTGGTGGTCCTGGAAACAGGCTGCATCACTGCAGTCTGGCTGAGAGAGTAGGGATCGAAGAGGGATGGCAAACCCGGTCATAAAAAATGCCGTGCTGAAGTCGGATGTGTCGGCCGAAAGGCACAGATATCGCAGCTCCAGCGTAAACAGACACAACGCAACCAACGTCCTTTTCAGGACGAACGAGGAAGAAGAAGAAGATACCCATAAATGTGAAAGCCCCGTGTAGTTCGGGGGAGGGGGGGAGGGGTGGTATCTTATGAAACAAACAAAGAATAGGACTACTGACTCGCTCAGGCATGTCGTACAAGGCAACTAATATGAGGGTGTGCATGAGGCTGGCGACCTCATCATGTAAAACAAATTTAAGGGGGCCAGCTTAGCTGCAGTGGTGGCTCTAAGATCTATAAGGAGCAAAACTTTTGATGATGATGATGAAGGTGAAACTGCTGCATAAATACGGTACAAATGTAATAACAAAGCAATACCAAATAGAGACAAACAAAAAAGCTAAAACGAAGGAATACAAACTTTATTTATCCAGAGTAAAGAAACAGGCATTTTCATATTTGTGCCCTGCAATAACACAGTTCTAAAAAAGTGTTACAAAATTAAAACATACTTAATTGCACTCTTAACTTACAATGCGTCATGTTACAGGCCGGCAATGTAACCAACATGTTAGACTGACTGACAATAAACTATGCCTCACAAACACGCACGATACAAAAGAAGATATTCAAGGTAAGAAATAAATCAACAGACAAAGCAAGTCGTGGGACAATCAAGCTACACGTTTACACTGAAAGACAAAACTGAAAGAAGCTACACTGGCATCGCATCATAATCAGTCAGCTCCCTTAGTAGCATACGCCTTCGAGTAATTCTTCTGCTTCCTCGTTCATTATTGATTCTAAGAAAGGCAGTATACAGCTCATGGTCCCTGACATCTCCAAACAGTTTTTCGTGAACATAAGCAGGTTGTTGTCACGTGCTACTCCGTTCACTGCTGTATATTGAGTAGGAGTGCAGCAGATGTTAGCTGTCGTGGCGCTGATGTTTCCGGTGCAGAGATCTGTTGTACCAATCCTGTACTTGTGGTATAGATCGTACCTCAATATGTTGTGTCCAGTGCGTAGCCGGAAAAGGAGGACATTGTCTCGCCTAAACAGCTGATGATAGGCATCATTTTGTTTATGGTCTGGGCGTTCATTTTCCTTTTTGGGCTTCACTGTGGCTTTTATATTTTTTTTTGCCATTTCATAAGTTGTCCCTACATTATTTTGTTGAAACGCTCCTCCTTCCTTACCAAATTTGTCTGCTTCCTTGTTCCCTGGAATGTTGAAATGGGCTGGTATCAGTAATTCACACGTAGCTTTTTGTCCTGTGCCATCCGTTAAGGATCTTACCATATCTTCTTTATCAGTTTCATGCTTGTCTCCAGTTTCATGCTTGTCTCCAGTTTCATGTTTGTCTCCAGTTTCATTCTACGTGTGTTTGTTGGTCTCCCTCTACCTCTCTTACCCTGAGCATTTGTGAATGTATTGCCTCCCCTGCTTTGCAGTAGAGGTCCAACAGTGGCCAAAACTCAAGAGTATCTATTATAGGCTTCAATGGAGTCTATCTTTACACAAGATTACTCTTGGCAGAAATGTAGATAGAAGAGTAGTAAAGCTTCTATCACATGGGAGTCTTCACAAGATATTCAGATAAGCGAAAACAATGCTGGCTGGCTGTTGCTGAGCACGTTAATTCTGTAATCTGCCGTCACCTTTTATGAAGAAATTACGCAATGGTTTATTCTAGCTCGTTAAGCCCCCACCCCTGAGTTAATCTGTAGAATTATTATTATTCTTATATAGCGCTGTTTAGAGTGTGTGTTTAGTAACTTTGACTGAGACAAACATGTACATTTAAAATGATTGAATCGAAGTTAAATTGGTATAATTACAAATAACAAAATTTAATAATCACTTTTAAGTTTAACAGTTTAAAAGAAAGGAATAATAGTTAGTTACAAAATGATGGGTGATGGCTTTTGGATAAGAAGTTCAAGTGGCAGCATATAGATTAACTTAGCTGCCAATGATGTTTCTAATCCTCCTCCTGATGGGTAGGTTTTCTGTACACTGCTGTCACTCATCTGTGGTCAAAGTTCAGGCGCCGCACGTTCCCAGAACGTCAAGGAGTAACGGCCAAGCTGGTTCTGCGTCTGTCTATAAGACCCTCTTATGATGGCGTCTCGCACAACGTCAGTCCATTTCTACCTTCACTTGGTTCCAGAGATAGTACTTTCTGCTGGTACCACCAATAACTGGTAATAGAAATAGAAACGAAATGCTCTTCTGAGTATTGCGTTTTCCAACCCATAGTTATGTGTTCCTATCTTCCCATACCACCACCCCATGTCAGAATTTACCCTCGATGAGAATTAAATTTAATCCCTCAGGATAAAACTTCCGTTACATTTAAACTGAATAGCTTTAGCTTTACATTACATTTAAGTGAAAAGATTAAACGTACAGATATAATATGTTTACATTTACATCTCTACTGTTTGAAAAAGTGCTCACAATATAAATTCATTTATGTTTTATTTATGTTTATACCTGTTAAAAAGCTTGAAACTTCCATTACTTTAAAATTAATATTTTTTTGTCGTTTACATTTACACTGAGTGAAAAGCTTTGAAACCGTAAGTATTATTCTTAGAATGCACATCATTTCTTTCATCTTTCCCTCCCTGCTCCATAGAGAACCTGGAACTATTTTATGCTTTTAGTTCTCTTCAGGAGAACAATCAATAAAGCAATCACCAGCCCATGCAGTGGTGGTTCATGAATCCTCATTCTAGATACTGAGGTTGCCAGCCTCAAATGAGTTTGACATCTAATTGCGAGTTTCACACATTAAACTTTACATTGTAATATATACATATATATGTTAGTTCACATGTTAGTAATAAAATATGAAATGTAAATCACAACTTACGCCAATCCTGGCTACAGACGTTTTGCTCAGAGGACTTAAGAAAAAGGTGCAGGTAGCTGCCTTCTTTCACGTGTACTGGGGGTCGTTAATTATAACTTCAATTCCCTGACTCCGTGTCTTTATTCGGTTTCCTAGTCCCGGTGTTCCTTATTATTATTTTTTTTCGTACGCCCGCTAATACTCGAGGCGAAATCTCAGGTTATTATTAATGTCTAACCTGACATTGATTTTTACGTAAGTATCCTATTTTCTTGTACAGAGACAAGTGTCCCTCGCCATTCAGGCAGATACTCGCCGTTTTTCGGAGGTACCCATTAGAGCTGGGTCGGCTCAGGAGCCGCCAGTCCCTGGTCGACGACACTCCTTCAAATGTCCTCGCCAGGTCTCGAGTTAATCCAGTCCAAATCCCGGTCGACGAAAAATCCTCAAATGCCGTCGCCCGGGTTTGATCCTGAATCACCCGGTCGCCAGAGCGGTGTTGTAACCACTACGCTAGCGCGGCTCCGGTGTTCCTTATCAAAATATAGAGATTTCCTGTGCTTTGTAAGTCTTATTTGGTTCTCTAATCAAAGGTCCGGTTATCCAAAGGAATTATGAATCTAGTCTTCACTCTGGCGAGGTTTGATGTTGTCTTGGCGAGAGTGAAATTCACAGTGAAATAAAACTGCGAAATGGGCAGATTATATCCCTATCTTCCCAATCATTGTTGTTATGAATCTAATAAGAAATATTCAATCATTTCAAACAGGTCGGGTGTGGTACTTTCAATATATTTCCGACATGAAAATTTTTTGCAAAGGTCACGTCTCCCATATATGTTAATATGCTATCCGATGCCCTCGTGTATAAACTTACAGACAGATCGGTAGACACACATGACAACATGCCCACATGTGTCACACAGACAGTAATGTTGGTGTGTCAAGGATGACCCGGAAGCGCTTTTGTCATAAGTTCCGCCTCGTGCACGAGTTATCCTGTGTTTCGCCAGACAAACAAATCTGGTTCTCTTCAGCACTCTTGCCCAACAAAAGATAAACAAGCACCGTCGCTTGAAAAGATGGTCAGACAGATTTTGCGATAAAATATTGTCTCTGACCGTCTAATAACCTGGCGTAACTTAACACGTCTTTGTGAAGCGTGAATGCGACACAACAAGGTAAGAATTACGCCCGTAGCAAATACTGCCATAGGGGAGTGGCGTGTTAGAGAATTTCCTATGCTTTGTCCAGCATAAAGAGTAAAATGTATGAAAGGGAAAAATGAAATGCCAAATAAAAGCGATCGGAGAGAAAAATGAAGAGGAAGAAGTGATACTGTCGTAGGGCTAGAGGTGTGAGAGATCACACAAAAGGACAGGGACAGACATTTCGTCACAGCATTCCAGAATAACAACTGCCTTGTAATGCTATCAACAGGTTTCCTCAGTGCAATTCCAATCCAACGCCAACCTCTTCTCATCTCTTTTTCCAGTGTCACGTGCCTAAACTGGTGATCTTATCATACCATTTCAATCCTTCTATTCTACGCAAGCATCCATTTATGAAAGGCTGTAACTTCTTCTGAGATTGACAGACAGCCATGAAACATATTAGACTTTACAGAACATCAAGCAGCAAGTTTAAATGGTACGCAATCATGAATTAAGTTAAACTGGTAGGCAATTATGAATTAAGTTAAACTGGTAGGCAATCATGAATTTAGTCAAACTGGTAGGCAATCATGAATTTTATCAAACTGGTACACAATCATGAATTAAGTTAAACTGGTGGGCGATTATGAATTAAGTTAAACGGGTAAGGAATTATGAATTAAGTTAAATTGGCAGGGAATTATGAATTAAGTTAACCTGTCAGGCAATCAATAATTAAGTTAAACTGGGAGACAATCATGAATTAAGTTAAACTGGTAGGCAATTATGAATTAAGTTAAACTGGTAGGCAATCATGAATTAAGTTAAACTGGTAGGGAATCAAAGAGTAAGTTAAATTGATAGGCGTGAATCAAACAACATTGAAATCTGATGGTTAGTCAAGCTTATAGTATGACAGACAATCATAAAACAAGACTGACAAACAATCATAAAACAAGACGGAAAGACAATCATAAAACAAGAATGCTATCAATGATAAAACAAGACTGACAGACAAGCAAATGACACATTAGGCTGGCAATCATTCAGGCTGTATTCTACACGTCTGATGCACAATCAAGAAATAAGACGGAGACGATCAAGCCACACATTATGCCACAGGTAACTGTCGTGAAACATTCTAAATCCACATATATAAATTAAAAGGTAAATGTAAAGCCTAACACATACATTCAATAAAAGGAAAAGAAGAATGGTAAAGAACAGTGCAGTCACAATGACTGTACTCGAGATCCCCCTTTTTCTGCTTCGTCTGCATATTCTCACGCTTTCACGTTTACTAGTAAAGCCTACAGCAGCATACACGCGTTTCAACAAAACAATAAAACGTGTACTGTATTTCTTAGAAAACCTTGAGATACGCAAGCTGCTTAATGACCTAGATTAATATTCCATTAATTTCATTTTATACACTACGTTAACATAAACGAAAGGACAGATGGACTTAGGATAGAAAGAGAGAGGGCTGAACGGAGGAACGCCGGCAACACTAACACGCGTCTCGCGATATAAAATTAATGCCACCCCCAAGCGTAAGGCATGAAGCACTAACTTTTTTTCAAATAGACAGTGATAAAAAACACTACCAATACGAGTGTTAGGTTTAAAAACCTGTTTAATGCTTATTAGTAAACATGACATTATACTGTTTTATGTCTGAAAGCCTGACAGTACCGAGACACCACATCGTATCGAAGTGAACGGGAGGTAGAAGAAAATGCATATTTTGAACGCAGCCACTTAGCTCCATTAAATTTATATATTTGGGTTCCTTGGGACTTGCTGACCAAGAATATGTTAAGTGTTACGCAAATAGTCTAGGAATTAACAAATTATAGCCAAAAGAAAATAGTGAGGATGTCTGACAGCACCAAATCATAATCGCACAGTGGCATGTTTTGAAACCACCATTTTACGGGAAATAGGCCACCATGTTAAATCCGATTTGATTGGAGGGAATGATATGTAAGGCTAAACATGATTAGTCGGATTGCAAATACTATTTTTGGTTGTTAGGGGAAACGTAGGAAGGGTAAATTTTTTCAAAAGCTTTGTAAACATGGCCCTATTGGCTAGACCCGTTGATATAGTCAATAGGAGCGTCTGTTCAGTGCCACATTTTAAAATAAACTTACTAAGAAACAGTGCGTTGAGATCCAGCTCATATTTTTCTAAATAAAAGCCTGGGACAGAGGCAGATCGGAATTTGTGCCATAATTCATCACCAGTCAACGTATTTGTTTATTATTTCCATGAATTGTGGTAAGATTGACATATTTGATATCTTTTTGATGAAAATTGAATGTGAATTGATAATTTATGTCTGTATATGTGTGTGGTTCAGTAGCAAACATGAGGCAAAGCCTAGATAGTGCTCCAACCTGAACAAAACTTGTCGGAGAGAAGTATAAATGCATGGGATCACCGAATAGTACACTGACACCTATCTTATTGACTAGAAGGAACTAATGCTGGAATTGCAGAGGCGTAGTAACCATTAAGGAGAAGAATACTGGTGTAAATTGTTTCAGATGAAGCTAGCAGTTGGCCTACCGCTCTGAACTCAGTGTTTGTTATGTATTGTGTTCAGTGTGGAAACAGATTATAAAGTAGTTCTGAAGTAGGAGGTACAACCTTCTTGTTTCAGGGACCGTGGTCCTAACTTATTGAAGCAGCACCTGGTCTGAGTTTTGCTGAATCCAGAGGCTGATAGCATACCCCTTGGTCCAGATAGCGACCAGTGAGGTGTCTCAAGAACACGGTGAAGCAAGCGAGCAGAGGAGTCTGTTTCCTGCCGCCCTCACAGAAGATAAGATTCTGTGGCCAGAGCAGCTCAATTTTATGTGCCCCCTCTAAAATTGACAATATTATAAATAAAGAAGGACAATAAATTGTTTCAAATGACAGGAACTGTGGACTTTTCCCAATACTATTTCCACCATAAGCAAACACTTGAAGTCATGATGACAAACAACAACCTAGCTTGAAAAAGCCAGTATTACCTCATAGTACCACTTCACAACTTACACACATAGGATAATAATAATAAAAATTTCAACACAAAGATCATTTCTATAAATTGTGTACATACAACTTGTAATTACATTTGATTGTGATTCCTGGTTCACTGTGTAGTTTTTTTTTTTTTTTTTTTCGTTCGCCCGCTAATACTCGAGGCGAAATCTCAGGTTATTATTAATGTCTAACCTGACATTGATTTTACGTGAGTATCCCTTTTTCTTGTACAGAGACAGGTGTCCCTCGCCATTCAGGCAAATACTCGCCGATTTCGGAGGTAACTGTGTAGTTGAATCAGGATATCTATTATTGAAAGGAATTAATACATATATTTTTAAACTTTAACACTTGACTCATTTAAGATAGTCTTATAGAGTGTTATATGTGTGTGAGTGTCACAGTGTTGTAAAGTGTTGTGGAATAAATTAAATTGTTTATCTGTCTGTTGTTGTTGTGACTTACACTTCATCATTTTCATAACCCTAGACATTCAACGTAGTCATCACATTATTCCAGAATAATTCTGACTGGGGTATAAATGTGGTAGCAAGTAAGGTCATCTGTAATACACCACACTTATTAGATACAGATACCTTCACAGCTGATCTCAGTCAGTACACTAAGTCCCTTATAAATGTTTATATCATCCCACTTTACCACATATATTGGGGTCTCGCTCCCGGGATATTGAACTTTCTCCTATTATATATATTGGGAATAATAAAAATTTAAAAGGTATCCTTGGGTGAAAATAAATAAGGTTGAGCTCTCAGTGCCTGTGGTTGTCCTTAGATATTTAGTTAGAGATTGAATTGTTTAGTTAGATATTGTTTACATTTGCCTGTTAGAAAATGGCCGACTTGGCAAAATTTCGATCTGCTGCTATGCAGGCTGCAAAAGAATTAGGAATGGACGGGCAAGTTATGATTGCCTATGTCACTACGGAAGGTGACAAATATATTGAACGTGAAGAAAGAAGATTAGAAAAAGAGGCTGAAAGAAAGTTAGAGGCTGAAAAGGAAATTAAGAGGTTGCAGATTGAGGCTGACAAAGAGGCTAAAGCATTGGAGGCAGATAGGGAGATCAAAAGGCTCCAATTAGAAGAACAAAAGGCAGAAAGAGAAGAAAAGAGATTAGCTGCAGAAAGGGAAGCCGAGGAAAGAAGACAGGCTGCAGAAAGGGAAGCCGAGGAAAGAAGACAGGCTGCAGAGAGGGAAGCAGAAAAGGAGGAGAAGAGATTACAAAGGGAACATGAGTTACGACTAAGGGAGTTTGAGTTTCAAGGCCATGCTCCTGAAAGTGGTGCCAGTCCCTTTACCTCTGATGCTACTGCTAGTCAGGGAGCCCCAACCTCAGCTATGAACTTTCATTTAGATCATTTTGTTGAGAAAGACGATGATATCGAGAGCTATCTAAATAGACATGAACTATTAGCTACCACGTATGGGTTAGAGAGAGAAAGGTGGAGCTTAAAATTATCTCAAGGACTTCGTGGTGCAGCTTATGAAGTTTTTGCCAAAATGAGCAGAGGTGATCAAGAAAATTATGACATGCTAAAGCAGGCTCTTTTGTTAAGATATGAGAAGAATGGAGAATTTACTTACTTACTTAGTCGTTCCCCTTCTACCGTGAGGTGTATAGGTTTGGAAGAGAGAGCGCCAGACTATCCCACCGGCTGTCCTCCTCCTGGCCTGGTTCCATTCTAGTCCTCGATCCTTCAAAGATTGTCTAATGTTGTCCTCCCAGCGGACTCTGGGCCGCCCTCGGGGTCTGGATCCCCGGCTCTCTGCCTCCCATGCCTGTCGTGGCATCCGATTTCCCCTCCCCCCCCCCCCCCACTCTGCAGACATGGCCAAACGATCCCAACTGGGACTGTCCTACTTGGGTCTGCAGGGGGTAGGATTTAAGGCCTTGACGTATTGTCTGGTTGCGCACCATGTCTCCTCCTGTTACCTCAACCACCTTCCTCAGATACCTCATTTCTGAGGTTTGGATCTGGCTTTTATGGGTTGTAGTCATTGTCCATGACTCGCATCCGTATGTCAAGACTGGGACACACGTGGAGCGGTATACAGCCATCTTCGTTTTCTTACCAACCTCTCTCTTGCTGAGGAATCCTCGATTTATGGCCTGAAAAAGTCTCCCAGCTGCTGCTTTTCGAGTGGCCAACTCTTCTTTGATGCCTCCCTTTCGGTCTATAATAGGTCCGAGGCATTTAAAGTGGTCGACCTGCTCCAGGACCTGTTCTCCCAGCTTAATCTGATGTTTTCTTTCTTCTCGTGATATCACCATGGATTTTGTTTTAGAGCTGCTTATGACCATCCCTCTCTTCTCCAGCTCTTCCTTCCAGACTTGCAGGTTGGATTGGAGATGTGCCTCTGATTTAGCAATCAGGGCAACATCATCAGCAAATGCCAGCTCCGAAATATAGACCTGTCTCATCCTCCAGTACCCCACTGAATACTTTCTTGTTCTCTCCTTACATGCCTTGATGACATCGTCCATAAGGAGTATGAAGAGGTAAGGTAATAAGATATCACCTTGTCTTACACCTGTGGTGGTCCTAAACTCTTCCAACTTATGGTAGAATGGAGAATTTTATAGGAAAAAATTTAGGAATGCTAAACTACTGTCAGGTGAAACCTATCACCAGTTCTCTGCACGGTTGGAGACATACTTGGAGAAATGGACTTCTCTGGGGAAAACCCAAGATCTTAAGGAAATGATCCTTATTGAACAATTAAGAGAGTCCATGGCTCCAGACCTGAGAAAGTTTCTCATGGAACAAGGTGCAGAGAGGCTGGGTGAGCTACTAGATGTCGCTGAAAGGTATCAAGCAGCTCAGGCAGAGGTATCAGGTAATAAAAAGAAACAGGTAGATAATTTTAAGGCACCACAGAACTTTAATAAATTGGATCCTAGAGATCATAACAAAGGTAAGCACCAGTTTGATAGGCCACGGTATGACAATAAAAATAAAACCCCACAATTCGATGAAAGGAAATATGATGAAAGAAAATCTTTCAACCAAGGAAGGAGATGGTGTAAAAATTGTCAGATGGACAATCATGATACTGACCGTTGTAGAAGGAAACCTGTGTATATGGCCACCCTTCAGGTCAGGTCAACCTCAAGAAAGGAGGAGGATATTCTGATAGATACCACTCCAGAAAAGATGAGGAAGGCACAGGCTGGGGATAAGACCCTCAAGCCTTGTTTCAGGAAATTGTCAACTTGTCATACAACTCCAGGCAAGGGAGATTTTTACATGAAAAACAAGTTGATGTATAGGAAGGCCGGAACTAGATCCAATGGTCACGGACAGTTGGTTCTTCCAAAGGCATATAGGGCAGACTTAATAAGGAGCTTACATGTGAAACAGGATGGGGACCATGAGAAAATAGGTACCATCATTCAAAAGGTAGCTCAGAATTATTATTGGCCAAAGGCAAGGTGGGACATTGAGAATTTTGTAGAAAGGTGTAGCATAGCACATGAGGGAACACCCACAAGTGGGAACATTGATCAGGACCTTGACACGCCACGGGGCAAACGTAGGCCTGACAATAGAAAGAATAATAAAGTGGACCAAGTGGAATGGAAAGCCCCTTTTCACGGACAAGCTTCAATTGACTGTTTTACAATGGCCACTATGCAGCGAGTGCAAAAAGATGTCTTACCCCAGGATAAGCCGAAAATCCCTCAATCGGACTTAAACAAACTGGAGGAAGAGGATGTGAGAGGAAATCTCTCATCAAGAATTCTAAGTGGGGAGAAAGCCCCAAGAAAAGAATTGGTAGCGGTCGTTTTGTGCATGATAATTCTGGGAAGAAAAATCATCACTATAGCGCTTCGAGTGGAAGAGACCATACCGGTGCATGGACAAATAGGTCCACAAAATTAAAGGTCCATATGAAGCGCTGTTAAGAACGTGGACTGATGAAAAGGCAGAGGAAAATATTACATCCTCATACCAATATGTGAATGAGCTGACCACTCGTTAAAAAACTGGCTGGAAACTTGCCAATGAAAATTTGAGACAAGCCAGGAAGAAACATGCTGCCTATTACAACAGGAAAGCTAAAGACAGAGATTTGGCTGTGGGAGAGAAGGTACTGCTTCTTCTACCCGGTAGTCAGAATAAATTACAAATTGGATGGCAAGATCCATATACAGTTCTATAGAAGGTGTCTAGAACCAATTATAAGATAGATAAGAAGGGGAAAGAAAAAATCTATCATGTGAATCTCCTGAAGAAATATTTGGAAAGAGAAAATCAGGAAGAGACACACTTGTTGACCTTGTCCATTGCCATGGAGATGAAAAAGGAACCACTTTCATCATTTGAATATCCATTACACCCCTGTGAGACAGCGGCACAGGTGAAAATCAGTACACATTTAACGAACAATCAGAAAGAGAGAGTGCAACAGGTTCTAGATAATCATACAGAGGTGTTAACAGACCGACCGGGGCATACAAACTTATTGGAATATGATATGAAACTGATAGACCCCACACCTGTCTGTATGAAACCCTATTCGATTCCTTTTGCTAAGGAGAAAGCTTTGAAGGAAGAGATAGACTATTTGTTGAAGGAAGGAATTATTTCACACAGTGAATCTTCGTATAGTTCCAGTGTGGTGCTCTTAAGGAAACCCTCTGGAGAACATAGACTCTGTATAGATTACAGGAGACTGAATGCTATCACAGAAGGACAGGTGGATCCATTGCCGGATACAAATCAGTTGTTTGCCAGGCTAAATAAAGCTAAATATTTCTCAAAAGTGGATCTGAGTAAAGGATACTATCAGATTCCAGTAAAGCCTGAGGTTAGACCATACTTAGCTTTTAGTACCTCAGAGGGACACTATGAGTTTAACAGATTGCCATTTGGATTGAAGAATGCGCCTAGTGTCTTCTTTAGAATGATGAGAAAATTGTTGGATCCTCTGAATAACCCATGCATCACAAATTTCATGGATGATATCCTTATAGCAACAGAAACATTTGAGGAACACATTGACTCTCTGAACATGCTGTTTAATCGACTTAGAGAAGCGAATTTAACAGCCCGACCAACCAAATGTTGCGTTGGATGTAAAGAATTAGAATTCTTGGGACACACAGTCCATCAGGGAAACATGACCCCTGACCCCAAGAATTTAGAGAAACTAAAGAAAGCCCCGAGACCACAAACCAAGAAAGACGTGAGATCCTTTGTCTCATTATGTGGTTTCTACCAAAAGTATATCAAAAACTTTAATTCCATATGTGCACCGTTAACTGATTTGACACGTAAAGGAAATCCAGATCGAATTACATGGACATCACAATGTGAATTGGCTTACCAGGAATTGAAGGAAAAGCTCACAAGCAAACCTATTTTGAAATTACCTGACTTAAGTCAAGAATTCATTGTAAGGACGGATGCCAGTAATATCGGGTTAGGTGCGACCCTGTTACAGAAATCAGATGCACTGGATGGGGAATTAAGCCCAGTGGCATATGCTAGCAGAAAGTTGAATAAAGCTGAAACCAATTACTCAACTAGCGAAAAAGAATGTCTTGCAGTAATATGGGCGATAAAGAAATTCAATATTTATCTGTATGGGAAGGCATTTAAGTTGCAAACAGATCACAAACCCTTGTCGTTTCTAGCGCAGGCTAGGCATGAAAATTCTAGGTTACTCAGATGGTCATTACTTATGCAGCCTTTTGAGTTTAGCACAGAGTATATTTCTGGAAAAACAAATCTGGGAGCGGATTTTTTAAGCCGCCATCCGTGTGATGAGAATCACCGTAAGCCCCAGAAATAATAATAAATTTCTCTATGTGTATATAGAATTATAGACTGACATATAACGTCTGTTTTAAGAGGGGAGAATTTGTCGTGAAACATTCTAAATCCACATATATAAATTAAAAGGTAAATGTAAAGCCTAACACATACATTCAATAAAAGGAAAAGAAGAATGGTAAAGAACAGTGCTGTCACAATGACTGTACTCGAGATCCCCCTTTTTCTGCTTCGTCTGCATATTCTCACGCTTTCACGTTTACTAGTAAAGCCTACAGCAGCATACACGCGTTTCAACAAAACAATAAAACGTGTACTGTATTTCTTAGAAAACCTTGAGATACGCAAGCTGCTTAATGACCTAGATTAATATTCCATTAATTTCATTTTATACACTACGTTAACATAAACGAAAGGACAGATGGACTTAGGATAGAAAGAGAGAGGGCTGAACGGAGGAACGCCGGCAACACTAACACGCGTCTCGCAATATAAAATTAATGCCACCCCCAAGCGTAAGGCATGAAGCACTAACTTTTTTTCAAATAGACAGTGATAAAAAACACTACCAATACGAGTGTTAGGTTTAAAAACCTGTTTAATGCTTATTAGTAAACATGACATTATACTGTTTTATGTCTGAAAGCCTGACAGTACCGAGACACCACATCGTATCGAAGTGAACGGGAGGTAGAAGAAAATGCATATTTTGAACGCAGCCACTTAGCTTCATTAAATTTATATATTTGGGTTCCTTGGGACTTGCTGACCAAGAATATGTTAAGTGTTACGCAAATATTCTAGGAATTAACAAATTATAGCCAAAAGAAAATAGTGAGGATGTCTGACAGCACCAAATCATAATCGCGCAGTGGCATGTTTTGAAACCACCATTTTACGGGAAATAGGCCACCATGTTAAATCCGATTTGATTGGAGGGAATGATATGTAAGGCTAAACATGATTAGTCGGATTGCAAATACTATTTTTGGTTGTTAGGGGAAACGTAGGAAGGGTAAATTTTTTCAAAAGCTTTGTAAACATGGCCCTATTGGCTAGACCCGTTGATATAGTCAATTAGGAGCGTCTGTTCAGTGCCACATTTTAAAATAAACTTACTAAGAAACAGTGTGTTGAGATCCAGCTCATATTTTTCTAAATAAAAGCCTGGGACAGAGGCAGATCGGAATTTGTGCCATAATTCATCGCCAGTCAACGTATTTGTTTATTATTTCCATGAATTGTGGTAAGATTGACATATTTGATATCTTTTTGATGAAAATTGAATGTGAATTGATAATTTATGTCTGTATATGTGTGTGGTTCAGTAGCAAACATGAGGCAAAGCCTAGATAGTGCTCCAACCTGAACAAAACTTGTCGGAGAGAAGTATAAATGCATGGGATCACCGAATAGTACACTGACACCTATCTTATTGACTAGAAGGAACTAATGCTGGAATTGCAGAGGCGTAGTAACCATTAAGGAGAAGAATACTGGTGTAAATTGTTTCAGATGAAGCTAGCAGTTGGCCTACCGCTCTGAACTCAGTGTTTGTTATGTATTGTGTTCAGTGTGGAAACAGATTATAAAGTAGTTCTGAAGTAGGAGGTACAACCTTCTTGTTTCAGGGACCGTGGTCCTAACTTATTGAAGCAGCACCTGGTCTGAGTTTTGCTGAATCCAGAGGCTGATAGCATACCCCGTGGTCCAGATAGCGACCAGTGAGGTGTTTCAAGAACACGGTGAAGCAAGCGAGCAGAGGAGTCTGTTTCCTGCCGCCCTCACAGAAGATAAGATTCTGTGGCCAGAGCAGCTCAATTTTATGTGCCCCCTCTAAAATTGACAATATTTTAAATAAAGAAGGACAATAAATTGTTTCAAATTACAGGAACTGTGAACTTTTCCCAATACTATTTCCACCATAAGCAAACACTTGAAGTCATGATGACAAACAACAACCTAGCTTGAAAAAGCCAGTATTACCTCATAGTACCACTTCACAACTTACACACATAGGATAATAATAGTAAAAAATGTCAACACAAAGATCATTTCTATAAATTGTGTACACACAACTTGTAATTACATTTGATTGTGATTCCTGGTTCACTGTGTAGTTGAATCAGGATATCTATTATTGAAAGGAATTAATACATATATTTTTAAACTTTAACACTTGACTCATTTAAGATAGTCTTATAGAGTGTTATATGTGTGTGAGTGTCACAGTGTTGTAAAGTGTTGTGGAATAAATTAAATTGTTTATCTGTCTGTTGTTGTTGTGACTTACACTTCATCATTTTCATAACCCTAGACATTCAACGTAGTCATCACATTATTCCAGAATAATTTTGACTGAGGTATAAATGTGGTAGCAAGTAAGGTCATCTGTAATACACCACACTTATTAGATACAGATACCTTCACAGCTGATCTCAGTCAGTACACTAAGTCCCCTATAAATGTTTATATCATCCCACTTTACCACAGTAACCCAAGCTACAAATCTGTCAGACAACCATGTAACGAGTCAAACTGACATGTCGACAGACAATCAAACTCCTAGTTGACTAGCCTGTAGCTGTCAGCTTTTGTTCAGTCTGTTCCCTGGTTTCAATAAAGGTATCATAGTCGCTTCGTTCAATCTATTCTTTACTATTCATAATTATTCTCGGCAGTTTCTTTTCTATTCGTGATCGAAATATATTTTAATATTTCAATTACCCTGTCATAGAAACTCTACAACAACACAGGCTCACAGCAGGCAACGCGACACCCACGGCTCAAGAAGACAAACTTGAGCTCGACACCTCGCTTCTCTATGGACCGGAAAACTAAAGCTAAACCGTAAACATTACCACGTCATTCTTTCCCGCAAATTTCTTGTTGTTCAACTTACTGCTAACTGCATTCCAACTAGCAGTGCTATATTTGTTAGTGAAAAAATTTGCTTTATCTTTATTCTTGATTGGAATACTTGAGAACACAAAACTCCATCATCATCACTAGAAACTGTACTAAAAGTTGACCTACCCAAGGAGCTACACAACATAATCAAATTTGATATTACCAAAACAAGAACTAACATATAACAACCAGAACAAATGAGAATGACAAGGAAAAACAAAAACATAATAAAATGAAATAAAATGTCCATACAATATCAGTACAAGAAAAAGCAAACAAACAAAAAACTACCAATTCAAAAACCAACAAACGACCAGCAGATACATTTAAAAAGATGTCAACAGCGAGATGGAGCAATATAGTAAGTCGGAAGAAAATATATTACAAACACTATAGACATTAAACAGTGCCACAACAAACGGCAGAAAAATAACAGCCTGGAAAGAGCCAACATACAAGAAAAACAACAATGTAATGTGCTATATAGAATGATGCACACTATATACCCTAATTATAACACATATGGGGTTCAACCGGGTATACCTTGCCCACGATAAACACTATTTTTACACGCTTTTATTTAACTTGCCTTGTATGTCACTTTCGTGTCACTTTCAAATCTTGCAATCGATTTTTCAATCACTTCCGGATTAGCAATAGCTCTGAAACTTGGCATAGTTGTGTATTCTCCATGACAATACAATAATCATTCGTAAAAATAATAAAATTAATAAAATTAAAAATAATAATCATTTTTTTTTGGCCGCATTAGTTTTTGTACTGTAAGAACATACAAGGGATATAATTCTCATCTTTCATCTTCGGTAATTTATAGATTACCGTTTCCTAGTAAAAGTTATTCGGATAATTTTCAACCTTTTCTGATTATTATTTCATTCTGCTGAGAACATTATGAAATCCTACAGCAGCTACAGCAGGTTAAAATACAAATAGGAAAAAAAAAAATCATTGAGTATGTCAAATAGATGAGGTCATGCATGTGCAGTTTCTTTTTTTGGACGCTGTTCATTTAGTCAATGCTAACGAGTGTTGTATACAATTGGTAGCGATACAAGGGAAGTAATTAAAGTGTGAAACCTACTGTGCTAAAGTGGTCCTATTTTTACAAGCTTTTATTTAACTTCTCTTGTATGCAAACTGAAGATGTCATTAGCAGATCGATTACATTTGACTTAAATTTAAAAACAACAAAAAATGACACTAAAAAGAAGAAAATAAAAAATAAAAAAAATATTTTAAACACACTTTTAATGCACTAAAAGCCAAAAATAATTTTTTCTTGGAGTTTATAGCTTGCAGTCAAAAAATGTAACATCAAATTGACAAAAAGCGTGGGGCGCTGATTCTGCATGAAATTAACTTCTGCTTTATACTTCATTAGACACTTATGGATAAAATATATGATAAGCGCTTAAGCGGCGCTAGCGTAGTGGTTACCACACTGTTCTGGCGATCGGATGATCCAGGTTCGCGCCCTGGAGAAACCATTTGGAGGAGTGTCTTCGACCAGGACTTGAACTGGATTAATTTGAGTCATGGCGAGATTATTTGAAGAAGTGCATTCGACCGGGGACTGGAGTAGCCTGAGCGGCTCCTGAGCACAAACCCTCTGTGGATGGGAAGGAGCGGAGATAGCAAGCATATCTGGCTCCTGACCGGGCGTACACATGCTCCCAGCTTCGCAATGCCTTGAAATGTGTTTCATGTCATTGGGCCGAAGGGCTGAAGCCCAAGTGCCGCTGAATGAAACAAAAAAAAACCGATTATAGATCATCACCATTCTTCTATTTGCTGCTCATGGAGCTACCACTGCAGCTGGTCCCATTGTAGGAAGCCTTCGTCAAGCGAATCTTGTAGCCGTAGTTTCTGTAGCAATTTGTTTTACATGATGAGGTGTCTGCATCGTTCACTGCCTCATATTAGTCGCCTTTTACAAGATTCCTTAGGGAGCAGAAGTCCAATCCTTTCTTTGTCTCATCAGAGACCCCCGGGAACTTCATTATAGATGGCAGTTTATCATTTTTATTTCCATGGCTCCATGAGCTATTGATTCATATGCAGCCTTTCTCATTGTTTTTTATCGTCTCTGCAACTGCCACCATAAGTATGTGGTGGGTACTGAAATCGTTGCGGATAGATTTCGGTTCGTTCTGTCAATTATTTCCAATTTGTATTTTTATATATACTTCCAGGACGAAGCTTCTGTTGAGGTGATGTAGTAGTTTTGTATCCTTTGCCAAAGTAAGGTTTTGAATTACCTACTGTAGTGAACCCCACTGTTGTGGTGAAATTTAAATTGGCTGCCAGTTTAAATGGCCTGCGATTAATTCCTTTCACTGGCTCTTGTACTATTTACGTGATTTGCATTCCATTTCTTCTGTGGCAAAGGTCAGATCTGAAGTCTAGTCTTCTATCATCATCCTTATCAATCATTATCCTCAGCATCTTCATTATCATCATCATCATCATCATCATCCCTACCATCATCATCATTATCATCTTCTTCATCATCATCATCATCAACACCTGCATTAAAATAAACACCTGTCCTGTGCCTTAAGTTCAAGGTATGTTCATGTCTTCTTTATCCCATTCATTTCTGCCTTTTCCGCGCGTTTTTTTTCTCCCTCTTTGTCTCTTGTCCTGGAGATTCCAGATCAGGGACTATCTAGTAATTCTATTAACTGGTTTCCTCAATGTGTGTTTTATGCAACGTCAGCTTTTACCCTTAACCTGTTGTTCCACAAGTGTTTGTCTGGTTCTTTCTATTAGTTCCGCATTACTGATCTTGTCATACCATATCGATCCTTCCATTCTTCGCCAGCATCCATTTATGAAAGTCTGTATTGTGTATCTCACTTGATGTCTGGTTTTTTTTTTAATGGATGTCGTATATTTTTGATAGGGTAATTAAGATCAATTTTGGCCCAGCCTGAATAGGACTAGAACAGGTGATAGCTCAGTGAGAGATCAGGAAAAGAAATAGATTTTTCACAAGTGAACTGGGGAAAGGTAAAATCTGTCCCTGGATATGAAAAATAATCTATCCAGCCTATCGGTTATGACTGAGATTTGTAGATCAGACAGACCTTCCTATAAATATATATTGATATATTCACCCACTCACATCTACACACACACACAGATACGTGACGACACTTAGACTCACAGACGTGAAAACTATATCTATGGAATTGGGATCGTTTGGGACAAGCTGACCGACACACGTAAATAAAGTTTATGTAAATTTTATTTATCATAAAGAATACAACACAACAATATCTTTGAATATCAAAATCAAATACAATGAACATAGGTTAATGAGTTAATTACAGAGTTAGACTCATAGGTCTAATCCTCCCTCCCTCTGTTGAGACAATATCCCGTTAGAGCAAAGTTATTAACCCCCCAAAGAGTCAAAGGTTTTTACGCTTACTTACTTACTTAGTCGTTCCCCTTCTACCGTGAGGTGTAGAGGTAAAGGTTTTTACGCTATGGTCTAAAATTCCCTCTACAGTAAAGAACAGAGTTATAAGTTAATCTATTCTGAAATAAAATAAAGGAGCAGCTTTAGCAAAACTTGCATAAGCAAATACCAAATAAGTACATGGGTTATATCCAAATAGAATTATTCTTCCCACGCTTTCTCTCGCTCTGTCAAACCTGTGATCACAAATTCCAGTCTCTCTTACCTACAAAGGTGCGTTCACCACATCTGGAACAATTGTTAATGGCACCCACAGACCATCCACGGTTGGTTGTTTTGCGAATCAAGCCCCAGTTTCTCCAACGACTAATTAATCAAATGTCGGGAAACTTATAACTTGTTCACTCTTATAAGTAGGATGCTAATAAAGGTCACTTCAATTTTTTGTCCAGGTAGTAAAATAATTAAGAGATCTAAATGTCCCAGTGTACGTTAGCTTGGAATCTTCAATCGTTACAATCAAATGTCAGGCAAACAAATCGGTTCAGGATCAATCTTCTTCACAACACGTGGTCGTTATACAGGTACTGTTAATGTTAGATTTGATAGCCCCAACAGGCTGAATGTTTATGAAATTGGGAAAAGAACTCTGGATATTCTATAAGTCCAGTTATAATTTATTCTTAAATATTATTTGGGTTGGTACTCTGTCTCTTTCTGGGTGTACCACGAGACGGACACGTCACCTTGAAAAACCCGATATTATATCAGAATGTTCTTTGATAAAGTTTATTTCCAGTTTCATATGGAATGGAAGCCGCTGGTAAGGTTTTAGGGTTTGACCCAAATACTGTATAGGAAGAAAATACTTAATAGAATATAGTATAATTCACAATCCTATCCTTACCCAGCGTAACATAGAAGATATATTATCCACTTCGGTTATTTAACTTAAATTAGAAACTGTAAGCTTAGAGCTAGTCTCATCGTTTAAAAAAAACTTCCGTGAAATACATTCTAGTCATTTAAAAAGAATCAATCATCATGAATTAGAAATAAATACATATTTCGTCCACATTCATGATGAATCAGTGCATTACTTAGTTGGTTAAAATATTTTCTGACTGGTAACTAGCAGTTAATTAAATTTTATTATAGCTTGAAGAGTTTAGCTAAAAATATTTATTTGTTCTGCTATCCACTGTAACACAGTAAAACTTTAGAGAAATAATATAATGGACCTAACTTAGTAAATCACTCTGCACAGAAAATAACTAGTAAAATATAATTGACGATTTAAAAAAATTAAATCACTCAAACTACTAGTATAGTATTCTACCTCAACACCGAGCTACTAAGACTTATCTCCAACGACTACTAGGAAATTCACTTTTACAAGTTATATCTAGAATCGAAGCTAGTTATCTAGAGGAATCTGTGAGGTACTGGATGAATTGAGTTAGATTTCTGTGGTATATATATTAAAAGATGAAAGAAGATAGTTAATTACCCCCCGAAAAACCAGGCCCTGTTAGATGTTTACACCTACGGTACATCTAAGCATTAACTTAGGCCTGCTAAATGAGAAAGAGAGACAAACCTATTTTGAGTAATAGGAGGTTTAAGTTAACCCAACAGGTGTAGGCGAAGCTAGGTAAAAAAAAAGAAAAATGAAGATAAAGAAAATAGATATATGAAATCAATTATCATAATCTGCCACAATGGACATGAGAAAATGGCCACCTGGAGTTGCCTGGTTTCCTAATTGCTGGTTTTCTTTTCCCCTGAACTCTACCTACCCGCTTCTAATAACTGTTTCACTATGCCCCTGTCTTTCTGGGAGACCGTTCAAATCCTTTGTTCTTTGGTAACAAGTTATATATTACATCGTTTCCTAATTTATTATGCTATCTGCTCCGCCTATATCGATTTGTCCTTTTATTTAAAGTTGTTTTTCTTTAGCTTACAGTTAGTCGCATGCCAGAATTAGTATGCCCCCTTAGTGCTCTTTGTCGTGAGTGTGTAATTTTTGAGTATTTGTCGAGTAAGACAAAGTGGGTGAACTGCAAGATTTATAGAGAAAACACAGATAAGGTATGAAATTAGGGAGAACTTAAGACGACCTAGAAGGAGGTCTATTAACGATATCAAACTTTCCAAGCCCACAGCTCACTTATGTAGTCTTAAGTATCACCCGCTCTCTCTTCTTTCTCACAGATAGATAGAGAAATAGCAAGAGCTAAATAGGTATTGATGAAGCGCATTAACAAAAGTTTAAAATTTATTAAAGTTCTTTTTAGCTTGTATAGAAGGAAAAAAAAAATCATAGCAAACAATAACTGATCAAATAAAAAAGTTAACAATTACATCAATTCATACAGCAAAGAACAAAACCAACTAGTAGGTCCCGACAAGGAAAATAAACAGCGTCAAAAATCCTTCCGCTTCTGTGGAAAAATACAAAATAACTTAAGTCAGTGTCTTTATGTCTCTGCTCATAGCTGGGGATACTTTATAAATCCACTGAAGACGCTATCCATGCGCCGTGTTCACACAAAAAAACAAGATAGGCTGTAGATTAACTCTGTCTTTCCTCTGACAGCTAATACACACAGGGGTCGTACTGACCACAAGGCAAACGAGTCGAGGTCAGCTCAGGGCAACCTTCTGTATTGGCGCTCTTATCCAGGCGCGACGAATTAAAACAGGCATACTTCGTATTTGGTACTCGATGCGTAATCTGGTTGGGTCTGGTTTGAGATCTTTTGTTGGAACTGCGTATTCCGTTTAAGAACACAGTAAGATAAATTCAGTTAAGCTGGCGATGATGTGTTGATGGACATGCTGGATGCAACTACGCTCTGACTTGTACTAAATAAGCGAGTAGGAAACCATTACTGCACAATACGTGACGTCTAAACAACATCTGGAAGTTCTCTCAGTACAGCAAAAGCACAAAATTAGGATTATATCAGAGCTGTGTGCTTTCTGTGCTTCTCTATGGCGCGGAGAGCTGAAGAGTTACAGAGAAGGAAATGTCGAAATTGTCCTCTTTTCACACAACATGCCTAAGAAAAATTCTCCGAATCTTTTGGCCGAATACCATCACCAACCAAGATCTGCTTACTCGGAGCAAGCTTTAGGACATGCACACCATCATAGCTGGCAGACGCTGGAGCTGGGTTGGCCATGTCCTCAGAAGAGACCCCGATGCCATCACAAGAACAGCTATGCTATGGACCCCTGAAGGAAAACGAAAGAGAGGCCGACCAAAAACAACTTGGCGGAGGACTGTGGAGGCTGAGATGCAAAGAATGAACCAGAGTTGGGGCACTGTACGAAGGATGGCCGCCGACCGAGCAAAGTGGAATCAATTTTTTGTTGCCCTACAAGATGCCACCAGGCGTAATGGCCACTGACTGCTTTGACGGTCGGCGGCTAAGGATCAAAGAAGAAGAAGACTTGATGTCAGGCTGAGTCATTGGTTCTACACTGCAGTGAAGGATATTCAGGTAATTTTTCCATCTGCTGAGTAAGGAGGATAAGCGAAATATAGTTGACAGGTACTTGTTGATACTCATCGTGTTATCTGCTTACTGGAAAACCGCTTGGCATAAGGGAGAGTGGTGCATTCCCTCCGTTGCGTACGTATAGTCCTACTTTGCTTTAATAGTGGGGGGTAACTGGAACTAAGACTAAACATACACCCATCACCTCAAGGAAAATAAAATCCTAACTTTAATGTTATACTACAGTATTTGTTTTATAATTGCAAGGCAAGTCTCTGTGTTGTTTCTTTCCACATGAGTTGTCCTCCTGTTACTTCTACAAAATCAATTGTCAACATGCATCCTGCATAGGCTAATATATTTGTGTGAGCGTTTGCTCTGACAGAAAGAAAATCGACTCAATGTCTTCTTCCAACTGAACATATGGGTTGTCCAACCATGTAGTCCCCGTTGAGAGGATGTACTATTTAGTGTACATCATTACGTGAATTTACAGAAAATATAAGCACTAGATACATTACACAATTAAACTGTATGCGCCCCATGGGGTAGATACACAAAAGGGAAAAGTAATAACCTCCCAAAATGGAATACATACAAGTGCAATGTTTATGCTATTATGATACTTTGTGACTTTACATGGGACATAATTCTTTCACCGGCTGGTGGCTAATTTTTAGACTGCCTGGTAAATTATATCTAAACTACCCAATTGACATTCTATAGTAAACACTAACAAAACTAATAGGCTCTAAACAGATTAAGCATCTGTTAGCTTAGGTTGTTGACTGCGCTACCTTGGCACTGAATAAATTACTGAGGCATTGTCACAGAAAAAAAACCCGCAAGTCACTGCTATCAGTTATTTGTACAATAATAATTAAGAATATATGATATGACAAATATCAACTCACCCTGAGATACCAATTATTTTAGCGATACGGTAGAATCTTATGCTCACAATTGCCTGTGTCTCATTCGGTTTATCCTCAGGTCCAGTTTGTTAACGAGTGTAAAGACAGCTAGAATCTATCAGACTATATAGTCCAGAAAGGGACGCTTACCTGGCTATCTGCGTTCACGTGCTTTTTGCAGGTATTCGGGCCACTCCGCTTTCTATTGTTGTTGTTGTTGTTGTTTTCGTCTACTATGTTGCTGTAATACCCTGTTCAACCTGAAAGTTGGTTATAATTGGGGTATATTGTGTGTTAGGTTCTTCGGTGCTAGTCGTCTGTTAGTCCTGAAAAGGACTGGTCCTGAAAAGGACCACTTGCTGGTTGTCTGGTTTCCTCTTCGTTGCTTGTCGGTCGTGGTGTGTTCATGGTGTTCATTTCCTGCCTTCCTATCTGTCTTGTGTCGTTTTGTTAGTTTTTGCTTTCCTCGTTTCTGTTTCTCTTGTCTTCCTGCTTTCCTGTATCTGTAATAGTGTTTTTTTCTATTATTGCTGGTAGAAGTTTTTCAAGTGTTTCTTCGATGACTTCCTCGTCTGATTGTTCGTTTGTTTTGGTCGCTCTTGTGTTTGATGTCATTTCCTCAATGGCTCTTCGCTCTGTTTCGATTCTCTTGAGGATTGTGGAGTTTTCTTCCTTCAGTTCTGTCAGCCTCTTGACATCTGTTTTTATCTGCTGCTGGATTCTTTTCATTTCTTCCATCATATCTATGACGCTCTGTAGATCTATTACGTCTTCACCACTGTCGGTTGGTTCTTCGGGAGCCTGCTTGCTTCTGTTTACGACCTGTAGTTTCATTTCTTTCACTTCAGCGGTCAGCTTGTGTAACTGTCGTCTATCTATTATGCGCTGTTTTTCTGCACCATCCGCAGCCACTCTGTGTTTTGCCTCCTTGAAGGGGATGTTTTTGGACACGGCCTCCTTCAAGATGCTCTTTGTTTCCTGAAACACAGGGCAGCCTCGGTACCTTGCCCCGTGGTTTCCATGGCAGTTTGCACAGGTACGGTTTGCATTAATTGATTTGTAGTTGTGGTCCTCCTTCGCCCTGGGGCAGTCGCCATATTGGTGGTTTCCCGCGCAATATCGGCAGACAGCGTCTCTCCTGCATGTTTTCTTGGTGTGTGAAAACTGTTGGCAGTTAGAGCACTGCATGACCGGAGGTATATATGGTTCTGTCCTTTTTGTTGATGTTTCGAGCGTTAGTCTCTCGGGTCTTGTCGATCCTTCTACCGTAACTATCATCAGGTTGGTATCTTTCTTGGCCCAGGTTTTTAGCCTTTCGACCTGCGTGATTTTAAGATTTGCGTTTTCCGCTTGAAGGCGTCTGTGGACCTCGCCTTCTGAACATCTGGTATCCACCCCTCTGATGACCAACTTCTTTGTTGTCTTGTACTTTTCCACCACCACTTTTATTTGGTGGGGCAACTGGATTTCCTTTGGACCGGATTCCAGTTCGATCATCAGCGAGGTTGTTTTGTCTGTGTTGTTGAGAGAAAGCACTACTCCCTTTTCGTGCCTCCCTACTTTGGCGATACCTCTCCGTCCAGTTATCACCTCGAGGATGTTGATCACTTTGTTGTCGGGTAGGGCCCTGAGTGAGGCCTCACTTCCTGACGTCTGGGTAATTTTTACGATCCTCTCCTGTATCGTTTCTGTGTTGTTTGTCTTTTTAGTGTTTGGTCTTTGTTTCCTTCTACAGGCTTGGTTCGAATCTTGTTCATGTTCTTTGTTATACGGTGTCATATCTTGCGTCTGAGCCCTTGAGTTGTCAGCGGTTGTTTCCTTAGGATCAGGAATGGTATCTTGCTTCTCAGTGGTTTCGATGTCCAGCACGCCTGGGGCTACTTCTGCCGCTGCTTCTTGAAGAGCGAGCCTAAGGGACTCGTCTCCATCTTCAAGTCTTCGAAGTGCATCTAAAATGGTCTCTGCGATATCTTCCTCTTGTACCTGTCTGTGTTGAGGAGCTGCCTCTATCACTTCCTTCATAGTGCTTGCAGGTGGGTCGGCTGTCATCTCGGCATCGTGCGGCTTCTCTGTCATAGACCGGGTTTCTGCTGACGAGTCGGGTACGTGTGGTGGTGGCAGCCTGGATATAAGCTGTTGTTTTCTTTTCTCCAGCTGTCGTAACGCTCTCCAAATTTCTTTATGTTCTGGGTCTTCTTTATCTAGGCAAGGGGTCGGGCCACTCAGACTCTCAGTCGGGTCGACGCATGTCACAGCTAACTCCGTCGTGTCCGGAGTTATAGAAGGGCCGGTCCCGGCACGAGTACTTGGAGCAGTCTTGCTCTCTGGCTGTCTGTCATTGTTGATTGTGATATTGTGATTAACCTGGCTGTTCTGCGCTGGTGGGCTGGTGTAGACCTTCCTCTTTTTAGCGTGTGGCTTATGTCTGGGCATTTTGACGATAACGCGATCTTTTCTCGAGTAGTGGCGTCCTGAGAAGGACGTTGGTGTCTTGTGAATGTGGAGAAAGTTCCGCTTTCTAGCGTAACCCTGAGTAATATATACATTAGTCTAGAATCATCATCAGAGACACAAAAATTCCCTGTAATTCTTAACGTTACCCAGCTTTCAACGGGTTGACTCTCTACGCCGCTCAACTACAAGAGCCTCTTTATTAAGGCTGCCGCCCGTGCATTGGCTAGAGTGGTCAAAACACTATTACGTGTTAGGAACGTCCCCTGGGCTGGCGTTCTACAAACATGCACGCAGGTGTCTCTTATGCAATGTTATCTTACGCTGGCGAGTGCCGACAACTGAGGACTGAGCAGTGAATTTATAAGAAGCGAAATGAAAAACCAGACACGCCTTGGGGTCTGAGCGGAAAATAATAAAACTACAGCCGCGATAGAAGAGTTAAAAAAAAAAAAAACTAAAGTTCATATAGCCGGTAGGAATAACAAAAATTGAAAGAGTAAGGCCAGGAGAGGGGCTGGGACCGATTGGAAAGTTCAAATTTACTGTCAATTCACGACACTCTTCTTTGTCCTGGAATCTGTAGTACGAGTTTAAATGTTACCTTAATGCAAGCTACATTGTGTGTTCGATTTGTTGCCGTAATTTACGTGCATTTATTTTACATTCATGACTTCTTCTGAATTATACTGGATGAGGTTCAGCTCACATGTTGATGTTTTCTTTTTCTTGGATCCTTAGCCTTACCTGACAAAGCCGGCAGTGGCCACCACGCCTAGTGGCATCTTGTAGGGCAACAGCAAACTATCCCCACTTTGCTCGGTCGGTGGCCGTCCTTCGTGCCGTGCCCAAACTCTGGTTTATGCTTTGCATCTCAGCTTCCGCTGTTCTCCCCTGCCTCTCTTTTGCCGTTCTTCTGGGGTCCATAGCATAGCAGTTCTGGTGGTAGCGTCAAGGTCACTTCTGAGGACATGGCCAATCCAATTCCAGCGTCTGCCCGCAATGATGGTGCGCATGCCTTTTTGACTGCACCATGTTAGCAGTTGTTGGTTGGAGGATGGTATTCGGCTAAAAAATTCGAAGAATTTTCCTTAGGCAGGTTGTGTGGAATGAGGATAATTTGGACATTTCCTTTTCTGTTAATGTCCACTACTCCGCGCCATACAAAAGTACAAAAAGTACGCAAACCTCGTATAATCTTAATTTGGTGTTTGTGCTGTACTGAGAAGATTTCCAAATGTTTAGATTTGCAACGGCTGTTTTGGTGTTACTGGTGTCTTTGTTGTTCCACCGTCTGGTGTTACTATGATTCCTAGATATGTAAATGTATTTGTTTGTTCCAGCTTTTGGTTCCTTATTTTTATGAGCTCAGGATTTATTACATTGAGTGTCGTGACCTCTATCTTCTTCAGGTTGGCGTTCAGTCCCACATATTGGCTATATTTATTTAGTCTGTCTGTTTTTTCTTGGATGTGCTGATGTGAATGTGAGAGTAGTGCAATATCGTCTGCGTATTCTAGATCTTCCAGGGTGGTGAACGTTTTCCATCTTATTTCTCTAGGGGCATCTTCTGTTGTCTGGCGCACACCCAGTCTATGACAGTTAAAAATAGTATGGTTGACAAGGGGTAAAAATCGTACACATGTTTTCATTTCGAAAGTAAGGTTGCTCATGCAAAAAATGCATGTAAAGTTAGCTTAGAGACTTTTGATGATCGAAACAATACACCTAGGGATCCCGTATGCCCTTAGTATTTTTCATAAGCTATCCTTGTGTATGTTGTCAAAAGCCTTTTCAAAATCGACAAAGTTTATATTTAGCTGTCTTTGCCATTCTGAGCACTGCTCTATTATGTTCCTGAGGGTGTGTGGCAGAGATATTATGATTAATAAATTTCAGATATCTATTCTTTATTCTACACTTGTCTTTTACTTTTCTTTCACTCTTTTAATTTTTTTTTCTCTCTTTTACCTTTCTTTCGCATACGTTAGATTGTTAGCAATTCTAACCTTTGTCTTTTCCTTTCTAATTTAGCAACGCATTTTATTGCTGTTAAGCTAAGTTCTTTGATGAGACCGAATCATGGTAATTCGTTCTCGACAGCGATAAGAAGTAAGACGATCGTCTATCACTTTTCTCTAATCTGCTCGCCTATAAGTTAATTATTCAAGGTGAAAGATTTGAGATGAAAGACAAGCGTGCGTGTATTTCGTTTATGACCATAGTCTTAGGCAGTAATAGTGTGAATTATCGAGAGCAGAAATCTCTTGCACGGTCTGGTAAATCATGTTACGCAAGATCTAAGAGAGACTGTCCGCTCGATTTGCGAGTCTGTTTCGGTGTCAGCGTGAGAAATTCGTTTCCTTTGTAGAATGAGCAAGAATTTATGTAGATTTTCCTCTGTCGTAGATTTTTGATAGGGGAATTAAGACATAGATTGGTCCCTTCTGAATAGAAATAGAACAGGTGATAGCCCAGTGGGAGATATTAATAGAAATAGATTTTCACGAGTGAGATGGTAGAAATTAATAGAGTCTGTCCCTGAAATCGAGAATCTTCTCTCTTTTAGCCTATCTTCTACAACAGACCTAGAGGAGTCAGACAGTCTATTAGAATATATATTAATATATATATATATATATATATATATATATATATATATATATATATATATATATATATATATATATATATATATATATATACCACTCACGTACACACACACATAAGTGACGCCAGTTTGACGCACAGACGTGAAATCTATAACAATGGAATATAGATATTTGGGACGAGCTGACTGACACACTGGTATAAGTTTATGTAAATTTTATTATCATAAGACAATTTACCCACACCATAAATTTGAATATCAATCACATATAAATACACATAGGTTAAATAATAACTAAAATAATAATAGACCCATAGGTGTAATCCTTTCCCTCTATGTAGAGCCTACGATCCCGTTAGCAGAAAAGTTATAGCCTCGAAAGAGTCACAGATTTATACGCTATGGTCTATGATTCCCCTCTACAGTTAAGAACAGAGTTGATATATTAATCTATCCTAAGAGGAAATCAGCATTTGAAACAAAAATTGCATAAAAAATTTTCAAAGTGGGTGCATGAATATAAAATGAAAGAATCACTCGTTCTGCTTTCTCTGTTCATTCAGCAGGGGCCCCTGACATACATTCTTACCTACACCCGTGCTGTTTTTCGCCTTCTGGCGCAAACTTCAGGATACTTCTCTACAGTGAATCTGTGTTCTTTTCATAAAGCGAATCCCAGCTCTGCAGATACAGGTTTCTTCCGATGTTCCGGGGAGCATTCGCTTTATAGCTATATTTTCAGATTACTAGTAAGGTCGCTTGAACCAGTTTGGGTAAGAAATGTTAAACGGGCACAGGGTCAGAATCACGAGGTTTCCCCTACTTAGGAAAATGACAGGTTTGTAACTACTTTCAAATGTAAAATTCTTGGTCACATTACAATTTGTCAAAAAAAAGTCGGAAATGTTTGTAGCGGGAGGTTATTTAAAAGTATATATTATGTAAGAGTATGCCAGTAAAGAGTTCTGACCTTACAAGTAATACCCCAGTCTTAGAAATAAGCACTGGTGTATTGTTATCATAAAAATAGTCAGACTGTAAAAACCTTGGTCCAGTTGGTAAGAAGTAGTACCAGGATTTAAGGTGTCTCCTCCCTATGACTATCTTATGATTACTTATATTCTAGGGGATACTAAAATGAACATTCACTGAAACCACAAATGGAAGAAGTGAATAAATCCTCAGGTACAGTTAAAATAGTTTAATAATTACACTAATATTCTATTTCTACTAGTTGGAAAAGAGTATACACATATATATAAAAATATTCACACAATTACTATTATTGTCTGTTTAGACTTCAAGATCTTAAATAATAAAGTTACTGAAATCACTGTTATTAGTCCTTTGAATTTTAGGATAACTGTCATCAGTTGACTGAGTTTATGTATGGTTACTTATTGTTTTCAACTATTGGCTGTTTCACATGTATAGGTGGTCAGTGTCAAACAGGACACTTATCTTTCCAACTTGATACTGCTGAAACTGTCCTTTGCTGATATCAGACTTGGTAGGCCCAACAGTAGGGATGCCAATGACCAGTTGAAGTTCACTCTTTGGGGTCCTGCACTTTGGTGGGATTGCCTCGGATGAACTACACCGGCTTCTGATACTGGACAGTCTGGTTTGAGTTATTTCATGGAACCTGCAACATATCAGCCTTGGCTAGTATCTGGCTAGACTTGTAGCTGACTAGCACAGATGTCAGACCAGTCAGTCATCAGATGTCACCGTTATACAATCATAGTAAGTAAGGACATCATTTCAGTGATATAGCATTAATATTAACATTTCAATTAAGTATAACTGACTAGCACATAAGTCAGACAAGTCAGTCATCAGGTGTCAGAGTTATACAGTCATAGCAAGTAACATCATTTCAATGATACAGAATTAATATTAACATATCAGTAATAAACATCATCTGGTTTAATCCGCTCCTATACATCCCTTCATATTCTATAACTTGATCCTTCCAAATCATATCAAGTACAAATTCAAATCTGATGCTATCTTAGCAACTACCCAAAATTAATACATAAAATAAATAGAGTGAGTGACCACGTGATCAGGTTGCTTTCTACTGAAACTGGCTGTAGAACACTCCAGTTTACCAGCTGTAAATGGGTACGAAGTTGTGCGCTCGAACTAGGGAAGGCAAAGGCAGCGAGGAAGGGGACTAGTCACCTAACCTCGTAAAAGCGGTATCTTCCATGCTGAAGCTTCTAACAATTTATTTCCCTAAGACAATCTCTGGTCATGGGACTGCCTTTATCTTCGTAAGCGATAATGCATTTAATATCGACGAGATACAGCATTAAATATAATAAATATTTTCTATTTGGCTGTGGGGCTAGTTTTGATACGTTTTTGTACAAGCAACCATCTTCCACTAAGCACATGAATAAATCATATTAAAATAATAATACGTTATATCAATGAATATTATACAGGCATATTTTGTGAATTCTAAATGAACCTGTAATACAAAATAAAAGAAATTATTATACAGGATAGCTATCGTAAATTCGCTTACCCTCAGACTCCAGACACTTAGACTGAAATTTTCTGGCGATCCGCTCACACTTCAGATGGATTTAGAGTCGTGGCGTTATCTGCCCTCAGTCTTGTCTCAACCTCTTGCGTTGGGTCTTCTCAGAGTTTTACCGAAACGCTTTATATACGATAGCGCGAACGTATCGGAGAGCAGATACGTCACAGCCTAAGACTAGACCTGAAAAAATCCTTCCCGAACCGTGATTTCAGCCGATCTGTGCGTCGACTGAAATTTTGCCTTTCTCATTCTCAGCATATATAATATCCATATTGTTCCATCTTATCTAGTTTTATACAGCTGATAAAACTCTATCTTCCTATCCATGTAAATTCCCAAACTGTTATTTGTTGATTTTAATATTTAGAACAGAAGTGGGTTTACATGCTTTTAGCGTAACTGTGGGCAGCCGAAATACGCATATATCTCCGTAAATGAGAACTTCCTACCGTTCCATCTTATATGCAGTTATACACCATCCTTCCCTGTACTGAAATGTAAAATCCTTTTCATACGGATTCCCTTCTGTTTTTATTATCGTTGGCGATTTCCTCTGTCCGATACACATTTCGCTGATACGCCGCCATTTTGAAAGCGGTCGTTCGATCGTAGACGGGTTTATAAATCTAACTGATCCCGTTTGCAATGACTTGAAACCAATTTTGCGACATAGCTCCCCCATATTTTAAGCTGGATGATATCTAGCTTAACTATTGGGTACAAGACAATTGCAAATCGACCATTCCGAGGTTAGTTTTCCTTCCTTCTATCCTCCTCAAGCTCTGTGGGATGACGACTAAGAAAATCTGCGCCCACATTCTGTTTTCCCGGAATATATTCAATAGTGAAGGAATATGGCTGAATCAATAATGACCATCTTAGTAAGCGAGTATTTGCATGACGTGATGAGGCCAAAAATGACAGGGGTTGATGATCGCACTGGACCACAAATGGCTTGCCATACAAATAGGGTTGAAACTTATTGATGGCCCACACCAATGCTAAACATTCCCTCTCTATAGTAGAGTAATTCTTTTCTGCCGCGTTCAACTTGCGGCTGGCATAAGCAACAGGAAACAGTTCCTCATCCTGGGTCTGAGATTTTTGCAAAAGCGCGGCCCCAATTCCTACATTGCTTGCATCAGTCCGTACTATAAACTCTTGCGTCAGATCTGGTAACTTCAGAATAGGCCTACTAGTGAGTTTATGTTTCAATTCTGAATATGCATGCTCACACTCTGCAGTCCACTTTATTGTGTCCGGCTTCCCTTTCTTTGTCAGATCCGTCAAAGGTGCACATAAGGTATTGAAGTCTTTGATGTACTTTTGATAGAATCCTCCTAAGGATACGAACGACCTCACATCCTTTTTTGTCTGTGGTCTAGGTGCATTCCTTAACTTTTCTATATTTTTGGGATCAGGAGACATGTTTCCATGACAAATTGTATGTCCCAAAAATTCTAATTCCTGACATCCGATTACACACTTTGTTGGACGAGCAGTCAAACCTGCCTCTCTGAGTCTACCCAGTAACATTGATAGAGAATGTAGATGATCCTCAAATGTTTCCGTGGCTATGAGAATGTCATCCATAAAGTTGGTGATGTTAGAGTTGTTCAAGGGTTCCAGCAATTTCCTCATCATCCTTGAAAATACGCTTGGTGCGTTTTTCAACCCGAATGGTAGTACATTAAATTCGTAGTGACCATCCGAAGTGCTAAACGCCAGCATGTGTCGGATCTCGGGTTTGACAGGAATCTGGTAATATCCCTTACTTAAATCGACCTTAGAGAAATATTTCGCAGTACTTAGCGTCGAGAACAGCTGATTGGTATCCGGTAATGGATCAGCTTGGGTTTCTGTGATCGCATTTAATTTCCGGTAATCGATACAGAGTCGGTGTTCTCCACTTGGTTTTCTCAACAGTACAACACTTGAACTGTAAGGTGATTCTGACTTGGAAATGATTTGTTCTTGCAACAGATAATCAATTTCCTCCTTCAATGCCTGTGCCTTGGCATATGGTATAGGGTAGGTCTTCATGCAGATAGGTGTTGGATCGATGACCTTCATATCATATGTCAATAAATTGGTGCATCCTGGTTTATCAGTTAACACATCTGCATGTGTTTTTAAAACTTCTTTAACTTGCTCCCTCTGTTCCTGAGTTAACTGAGTACTAATTTTGACTTGTTCATATGTCTCAGTCGGTCTTAAGGGATACTCTATTGAGGTAAGTGGTTCATGCTTCATTTCGGTTGCGATGGCCAGAGTCATCATATGAGCTACCTCCGTTGATGTCCTGTCATAATATTTCTTTAACAGATTAACATGGTACACCCTTTCTTTGCCCTTCTTGTCAATTTTGTAATTAGTCCTCGATATTTTCTCTAGCACGTTATATGGACCCTGCCAACCAATCTGCAGTTTGTTGTTACTGCTGGGCAATAGAAGAAGCACTTTTTCTCCAACAGCAAGTTCCCTATCCTTTGCTTTCTTGTTATAGTATTCAGTATGTTTCTTTCTGGCTCTGCGAAGATTGTCATTAGCCAATTTCCAGCCCATTTTCAGTCGAGTGGTCAACTCATTTACATACTGAATTGATGAGGTGACACTTTCCTCTGCCTTCTCATCTGTCCAAGTCCGCAGCAATGCTTCCAGTGGACCTTTTATAGGCCGACCAAACAACAATGTGGCCGGTGCCATTCCTGTGGAATTGTGTGGGACTTCCCGGTATGCGAATAATGCAGCGGGTAAGTATACATCCCATGTTTCAGGTTTTTCACTTGCCAGCTTCCTGAGAATAGAAATGAGCGTACCGTTGAACCGCTCGACTTGACCATTTCCTTGTGGGTGATAAGGAGAGCAATGATAATGTCTGGCTTGAAAAATCCTGAACACTTCTTGGGTTAGCTTTCCCTTGAACTGGGAACCATTGTCCGTCAATATTTGATGTGGAAAGCCTAACCGGGTGAATATTGTCAACAATGCCTCTGCCACATGCTTAGAATCTATAGATGCCATGGCTACGGCCTCTCCCCACATAGAGCATGTATCAACTAGAGTTAAGATATAACTATTCCTTCTCTTAGTCCTAGTGAGGGGTCCAACAATATCCACTGCAACTCTCTCGAATGGAGTACCCATGATTGGCATTTCTCCTAGAGTTGCTGGTGCAGTCCCATGCTTGGGGGCTACACGTTGACACTCTGGACAAGATTTCACATATCGTTTGATATCTTCCGTGATCCCTGGCCAGTAATAGTGACAAGCTATCCGTTGACTGGTGGCACCAATTCCCATGTGTCCACTAAATGGAATAGCATGTGCGAGCTCCATAACTTTCTCCCTGTATGACTTTGGTACTACCAGCTGTCCATGTCCTTGAGGTCCTGTACCAGCTTTTCTATACAGTAGTCCATTTTTCATATACAAGTCTCCTTTTTCTGGAGGGTTATGGGCCTTTGGCAATTTGCCAAAACAAGGCTTCAATGTGTCATCTTCTGATTGAGCCTGTTTCATCTGCTCTGGCTGAGTATTGTTAGGATTTTCCTCCTCGTTTTTGGTGCTCGACCTGGTCTGGACTGCTGCCAGGACAACAGGTTTTATCGGGTCACCCAAAAATACATACCTACACCCCAATATCAGCGGGTATATAGGGTCATCTATCACTGCGGCTGTTATCACTCCTTCCACGTAGCGAGATTTCACATTGATCCTAGCTATAGGAAGTGTCATGGTTGCTGTTCCCTTAGTTGCCCCTTGTATTTCCACGGTTTCTGTGGTAATTTGATCAGAGTGCACTAGGGTTGAACTCACAACTGAGTCGAAATCCAGGCCGGTATCATATAAGCACATGACTCGATTTCCGTTCACGGTTACGAGCTCACTCACAGGGGGATGACGGAGGCTATTCTGACTCCCTGTCAGTTCCATCATATCTGTCCTATTCCCTGTTGCTAAACATGCAGCGTGATGAGGGGTTTTCCTTCTACAATCTACAGTGTTGTGGTTGCTCATCTTACAAATTTTGCACCACTTATCTCCCTGTTTGTAGGGTTTCTTTTCCTGAGTCTGAGGGTTCTTGTCCTTATTATCAAATCTTGGTTTATTTCTGTATGGATGATCCTTCTGGTCAAACTGGGTATTCTGCGGTGGTGGCTTATATCCTTCTACCTGCTTCCTTTTTGTTCCTACCAATTCAGCTTGAGCTGCTTGGTATCTCTCTGCACATTTCAAAATGTCTTCCAGCCTCTCTGCTCCTTGTTCCATAAGGAATTTCCTCATTTCTTGAGACATGGAATCTTTCACTTGCTCTAACATAACCATTTCTTTCAGATCCTCGTAGGTTTTCTGATACTTACCTAAACTACTCCATTTCAACAAATACGTTTCTAGCCTAGCTGAGAACTGGTTATATGTTTCTCCAGGTAGAAGTTTAGAAGTTCTAAATTTCTTCCTATATGCCTCAGAGTTCTTTTCATACCGGATCAGTAAGGCTTGCTTTAGTATTTCATAATTTTCCTGATCTTCTTTGGGGAGTTTCAGAAACACATCATATGCAATACCTCTCAATCCCTGGGATAACTTTAGACTCCATTTTTCCTTTTCCAGTCCATATGTAGAGGCTAGCCTTTCATACCTATCCAGGTACGACTCAATTGCGTCCTCCTTTTCAACAAATGGATCTAGGTGGAAGTTCATGGCCCCATTTGCTGTGTTCTGAAAAGAGCTATTCGCAGAATGAGGTGAGCTATTACCATGGGTGATAGTCCCAGCCTGAAGTTCAAGATCAAGCTGTCTCATTTTCAGCTCATGGTCTCTCTCTGCTTGTAACCTCCTTTCTTCTCTCTCAGCTTCTAATTTCTTGGCTTCTCTCTCTGCTTCTAATTCTAATTTCTTGGCTTCTCTCTCTGCTTCTAATTCTAATTTCTTGGCTTCTCTCTCTGCTTCCAATTTCTTGGCTTCTCTTTCTGCTTCCAATTCTAATTTCTTGGCTTCTCTCTCTGCTTCTAATTTCTTGGCTTCTCTCTCTGCTTCTAATTGCTTTGCTTCTCTCTCAGTGTACTTTTCACATTCCGTCGTGACATACCGGATCAGAGCATCACCATCCATGCCAAGCTCTTTTCCCACCTGCAGTGTAGCAGACCTAAATTTGACCAAGTCAGCCATGATGTATCTGTAGTCTAGTAGGGCAAGTGATCTTACTCAAACTAATTTACTACAATATAATTAACTTAGTTAAAATTAAAGTTAATTAAACTGACTTCACCATATATGAAACAGCTTTCTTTATCTGTACTCAATGGTACTCCTAAAAATATAATTATTTCCTACTATGTTACTCTTTCCAAAAAATTTACAAAACAAAATTTCTACACAGCAGAAATAGAAAGTTGGCTCAGGAATATCAAAGATATATCCCGCAGACGAGCCCCCACTGTAGCGGGAGGTTATTTAAAAGTATATATTATGTAAGAGTATGCCAGTAAAGAGTTCTGACCTTACAAGTAATACCCCAGTCTTAGAAATAAGCACTGGTGTATTGTTATCATAAAAATAGTCAGACTGTAAAAACCTTGGTCCAGTTGGTAAGAAGTAGTACCAGGATTTAAGGTGTCTCCTCCCTATGACTATCTTATGATTACTTATATTCTAGGGGATAAGTAAAATGAACATTCACTGAAACCACAAATGGAAGAAGTGAATAAATCCTCAGGTACAGTTAAAATAGTTTAATAATTACACTAATATTCTATTTCTACTAGTTGGAAAAGAGTATACACATATATATAAAAATATTCACACAATTACTATTATTGTCTGTTTAGACTTCAAGATCTTAAATAATAAAGTTACTGAAATCACTGTTATTAGTCCTTTGAATTTAAGGATAACTGTCATCAGTTGACTGAGTTTATGTATGGTTACTTATTGTTTTCAACTATTGGCTGTTTCACATGTATAGGTGGTCAGTGTCAAACAGGACACTTATCTTTCCAACTTGATACTGCTGAAACTGTCCTTTGCTGATATCAGACTTGGTAGGCCCAACAGTAGGGATGCCAATGACCAGTTGAAGTTCACTCTTTGGGGTCCTGCACTTTGGTGGGATTGCCTCGGATGAACTGCACCGGCTTCTGATACTGGACAGTCTGGTTTGAGTTATTTCATGGAACCTGCAACATATCAGCCTTGGCTAGTATCTGGCTAGACTTGTAGCTGACTAGCACAGATGTCAGACCAGTCAGTCATCAGATGTCACCGTTATACAATCATAGTAAGTAAGGACATCATTTCAGTGATATAGCATTAATATTAACATTTCAATTAAGTATAACTGACTAGCACATAAGTCAGACAAGTCAGTCATCAGGTGTCAGAGTTATACAGTCATAGCAAGTAACATCATTTCAATGATACAGAATTAATATTAACATATCAGTAATAAACATCATCTGGTTTAATCCGCTCCTATACATCCCTTCATATTCTATAACTTGATCCTTCCAAATCATATCAAGTACAAATTCAAATCTGATGCTATCTTAGCAACTACCCAAAATTAATACATAAAATAAATAGAGTGAGTGACCACGTGATCAGGTTGCTTTCTACTGAAACTGGCTGTAGAACACTCCAGTTTACCAGCTGTAAATGGGTACGAAGTTGTGCGCTCGAACTAGGGAAGGCAAAGGCAGCGAGGAAGGGGACTAGTCACCTAACCTCGTAAAAGCGGTATCTTCCATGCTGAAGCTTCTAACAATTTATTTCCCTAAGACAATCTCTGGTCATGGGACTGCCTTTATCTTCGTAAGCGATAATGCATTTAATATCGACGAGATACAGCATTAAATATAATAAATATTTTCTATTTGGCTGTGGGGCTAGTTTTGATACGTTTTTGTACAAGCAACCATCTTCCACTAAGCACATGAATAAATCATATTAAAATAATAATACGTTATATCAATGAATATTATACAGGCATATTTTGTGAATTCTAAATGAACCTGTAATACAAAATAAAAGAAATTATTATACAGGATAGCTATCGTAAATTCGCTTACCCTCAGACTCCAGACACTTAGACTGAAATTTTCTGGCGATCCGCTCACACTTCAGATGGATTTAGAGTCGTGGCGTTATCTGCCCTCAGTCTTGTCTCAACCTCTTGCGTTGGGTCTTCTCAGAGTTTTACCGAAACGCTTTATATACGATAGCGCGAACGTATCGGAGAGCAGATACGTCACAGCCTAAGACTAGACCTGAAAAAAATCCTTCCCGAACCGTGATTTCAGCCGATCTGTGCGTCGACTGAAATTTTGCCTTTCTCATTCTCAGCATATATAATATCCATATTGTTCCATCTTATCTAGTTTTATACAGCTGATAAAACTCTATCTTCCTATCCATGTAAATTCCCAAACTGTTATTTGTTGATTTTAATATTTAGAACAGAAGTGGGTTTACATGCTTTTAGCGTAACTGTGGGCAGCCGAAATACGCATATATCTCCGTAAATGAGAACTTCCTACCGTTCCATCTTATATGCAGTTATACACCATCCTTCCCTGTACTGAAATGTAAAATCCTTTTCATACGGATTCCCTTCTGTTTTTATTATCGTTGGCGATTTCCTCTGTCCGATACACATTTCGCTGATACGCCGCCATTTTGAAAGCGGTCGTTCGATCGTAGACGGGTTTATAAATCTAACTGATCCCGTTTGCAATGACTTGAAACCAATTTTGCGACAATGTTATTGTTTGTAATTTCTCTCGCCACAGGGGCTGAATGTACAATAAGATTGTTGGGAAGAATTATAATCTGGCTCGATAGGCCCAGTTATTTCATTTAGTTTTAAAGTTAGTGAGATGAGTACTCTGTCTCTTTCTGGATGCGAACACACTGCCAGACAGGTTGTAACTTGGAAACTCACTTATTTAAATTACAAAATGTTTCTTCTAGTTTTTCTCATATACTGAAACAAAACCGCTGGTAGAGGTTGGGCTGACCCAAAACTGTATAAGGAAGAGAAAAGTACAAAATACTTAACCACAATATTATACGCACATCCTATCCTACTCTCGCGAAAAATATAATATTCACTTCGGTTATTAACTTTAAGTTTGAGACTATAAGCTTAGCGCTTGTCTCATCGTTTAAACTTCCGTGAAATAAATTCTATTCATTGAAAAAAATCAATCATCATGAATTAGAAATATATATAAATATATTTCGTCAATACTCAATGATGAATCAGTGCATTTACTAGTTAGTTAAAAATATTCTCGGACTGGTTACTAGCAATTTAATTAAATTTATTTATAGCTGTAAGAGTTTTAGCTAGAAATTACAATTTAGTCTGCTTTCCACTGTAACACAATAACTAGAGAAATTTAACTGACTTATCATTTAGTCACTCTACACTGCAATCTAGTGAAGATATACTTCGAACTAACAATTATATCACTCAACAATACTAATCCATATATTTACCTCAACACAGACTACTAAGACTATTTCCTCCAACGCAAACTGAGAACTCCACTTAATAAAGTAATTTCTAGAAGCGCCGCTAGGTATGTCTAGAGAACTGCGGAGTCTGAATGCATACTGGATACTGAGTCTAAGATTTCGGGGTATAAATATATGAAACTGACAAAGAAAGCTACGCTATTTCCCGAACCAGAATATACCAGACTTTACACTATAAAACCTCGGAGAATTCTACGTTCCGATTTCAAATCAAAGATCTGCTCAACGAAAGACCAGAACTCATGCTCTTTCACTAGATCAAGCGTCAAGTAATTTGCTAATCAGTGCGAATTTCACATCTTCTGCTTCGTATGGCCATTACTAGCAAGCAATGTCTTTGATCTGCTCATTCTTACCGTGGTTATTACTTCACTAGCGAGCGGGTTTTTCAAGGGAAATAATAAAAATCTGCTCTACTTGTTTCCCGAGTTAACGGCTCTTGTCCTAAACTTTAATTACCCCTTTGATCGCTGTCCATCGAACCATACATTAACTTAACGCCACCTCCCATAGTTGCGTCACTTTACAACTATTCTCGATCTCTCTGGCTTCAAAATTAAATGATGCCAGCTCACTTATGCTAATCAGGTCTGCTGGCAACTACATCAAAGAGATAGCCAACAGCCACAAACTGCGTTCTAAAATGTAGAAGAAATGAGAAACAGTTAGCAGTGTGTGTGGGAAAGTAAAAGTTAACAGCAAAATATATATAGGTGAAAAAGGCGAGTAAAATAGAAATGAGGAAAATGAAAATAGATATAGAAATGTATCACCATAATCTACCCCATCCTCTAGGTGCGAACATGTGGCAGAGAGAGTCTGGGGTTTCGATAATGTAATGATTTTCCTTTCATCAGAGATATATTTATACCAGAGCAGTTTTAGACTTCATTCATTCAGACATCCATGATTAAATGAAAGTCAGTTAATTTTCTCTAAGTTAATGTGTTACAGTGGATAGCAAAATAAATTAAAATTTCTAGCTAAAACTCATACAGCTATAAATAAAGTTAATTAAATTGCTAGTAACCAGTCCGAGAATATTTTAACTAACTAGTAAATGCACTGATTCATCATTGAGTATTGATGAGATACTTACGTATTTCTAACTCATGATGATTGATTCTTTTAATGACTAGAATTTATTTCACGGAAGTTAAACGATGAGAAAAGCGCTAAGCTTATAGTCTCTAACTTAAAGTTAATAACCGAAATGAATATTATGTTTTACGCGAGGGTAGGATAGGATGTGTATAATATTATGTTAAGTATTCTGTATGTTTCTTTTTCTTTATACAGTATTCTGGGTAAAGCCCAACATCTACCAGCGGTTTCAGTACATTTGAGACTAACTTAGAAGAAACATTTTTATACTTAAATAAGTGAGTGTCCAAGTTACCACCTGTCTGGCATTGTGTTTGCATCCAGAAAAAGACAGAGTACTCATCTCACGAACTTTAATACTAAATGCAATAACTGGGCCTATCGAGCCAGATTATAATTCTTCCCAACAATCTCAGTGTACATTCAGCCCCTGTGGCGAGAGAAATTACAAACAGTAACATTTCCGACGTTTTTTATACTAATTGTAGTGTGATCAAGAATTTTACCTTTGAGAGACGTTACCAACCTGCCTTTTTCCTAAGTACGGGAAACCCCAGGATTCAGACCGTGTGAGCCCGTTTATAATTTCTTACCTGGACGGATTCAAGTGACATTACCAGTAATCTTAAAATATAGTTATAAAGCGAATGCTCCCCGGAACATTGAAAGAAACCTGTATCTGCGGAGCTGGGATTCTCTTTATCAAAAAGAAAAAAAAACAGATTCACTGTAGAGAAGTTGTAGCAAGTGTAATTTGCTGGGGAGGTTAAGATGTTACCTAAAAGGAAAGAAAGCTGTGTCTGTGACAACCGTGTGAGGTCAAGCAAATGTAAGCCCCTGACTCTAAAAGATGATGATGATGAGGATGATGTATTATTAGGGAACCTAACGCTACCTCCCTAGATCTCACACGGTCTGAGTTTTTATTCTAGTGGCTGGTGTCTGATGTGCCTAGTGTCTAGGGGTGAAATGACAATGGTGGTACATCAACACAATACACTTTAACTCACTATAAGAAAATGAATAATACTGTGGTTAAAGTTTTCTTTAAAATTGAATTCTTTTCTTTGTACAATTTAATCTGCCTGTCCTGCCATCTCTTTTGGACAGGTCTTTGAAAATGAGGAAAATATATTTTACATATATTGATTAACTAAAATGTCTGGACTCTTTGTCCTATAAGTATAATGTCATTATATTATTCCTGTAGGTGTATTCACAGACTAAAACTTTAATAGCTACTAGTGTTAGTCAATTGTTAGGAGGAGCTGTTGTTTCATCACGCCCCATATAATTCTGTTTAGAACAATTTTTATTTGAATGAAGTGTCAGATGTCCCAGATATTAACACATCACCTGGGATTCTTGGTATGAAGATAACAAGTCAGTAGGTCGCTGCAGAGAATATATAGATCGGCACACACAAGCTCCTTCAGGCTATCAGCTGACAGCACAAACCTTTGAAAGGAGACTTTTTCTTTACAATCACTCATCAGGTTTCCTGTCACCGGCTGGTAACAGGAAATAAAAACCCTGCAATAAAAGACACCCTGGCCTTTTCACATCTGATCACAACTTTTTATCACTATTGTACACATGATGGTATGGGGTCAGCCTCTTGTGCGTACAGGTGCACCAGCCCCTAATTTATATGACTCACACCTTTCTGTGACCAGACCTCAGGTCCCTATGGCCGATACGCCACTGTACTTTTACATAGTTTTCTTCAATACAATAACGTGGAGTAACCACATCTCCTTTTGTATGATTTTTTTTCTTTTCTTAATTATAAACGCTCTAGGCATGTTGAAGAGTGTTCATGGAACACAGAGGCTTACTAACATCTTCTAATATAATAATATTAATACATAATCATAACAATATGCAACAGTCAAATACAGTTCAATGTGAGGACTCAAAAATGTTTGCTCCCGGCCTGTCGTTCACTTTTCCCAATAGCAGTATCTAACTAATGCAGTTTTAATCAAGCATGTAAAAATACATAAAGCATTCTTACCACAAAGTCAAAGAAATATGTCACAAATAACGTTGACTGGCAAAAGATATGGCCTCAGTTTTCTCTGCCCTGTCCAGAATGTGAATTTAGTATTTATTTTACAATTTATCACATCTGCTCTCAACGTTCTTGTCAAATGGCCACGAGACTCCTAAGCCTTTGGCCAATATCTATTAGAGCTGGCCAATGAAATCAGGCAACTACCAAATTTTGAATTTAGTTTTGAAAAAACAAAAACAAAATTCCAAACAAACTATGTGTCTCGTAGTCCATTGGTCAGTCTGCGTTAGTTATGCCAATACAAAAAGATGTTTAGTTTTGGTTAACATTTTCCTACCTCTCCCCTATACTCCTATACTCTTATACCACCCAATCGGATTTGAATTACTCCAATGCCTCTTTTTGTAAACTTGCGTCCCCAATAACGTTATGTCTAAACGAGCAAGAACACAGTCTGTCCGTCCTAGCGTTCGTAGACATATAGTATTATCTCAATAACTTGGCTAATAATTGGACTACCATATATATTGAAACATATTATTTCTCAGGAGACACTAAGCTATCCTAATATATGATTTTTATGGTCAGTTTCATTATGGTTTAAATTTTCAGTTTTGTCACTGTCAATCGTCAAATATAACTTTTACACAAGTCGGCCATCTCCCCCCCCCCCCCTTCTTCCCTCATTCTCTATCACTCTTTTCATTATTCAAATAAACCAACAAGTTTGAGTGACGTCAGAAATACACTACGAGGCGAGAATTTAAACTGTCTGTGTGTTTGTATCTGCTGGCTTTGCCCACAGCGTGTATATAGTAAAGGAACCACGTGCAGAGCGAAGAGGGTTTTTTCAAAACGTTGGTAGTGTTGGCGTTAATTATTACAGTCGTTTCGTTCTTGCTACTGAAAAATGTCGGAGTCACTACTAATTATAGCGTTAAAGTTAAAATACTACGTTAATTCAAACGGGATTTGGGTGTCACAGTTCTGGCAGATCGTTAATTATAAGTCTTGCCGCAGTTTCGGGCAGCAGATCGGACAAGATGTTAAAATGTTAATTGTACGTCTCGAAACCGAAACTAAAAGGCGTGTTAGATTTTACGGCAGGTCATTTTTTTAAGCATTTCCACTGCACAAAAGACAGCGCTCTACTGGCGTCGAAGATGACAATCGTCAGACACCTGCGGGCGGGTTTATTTATTATCATAGGACTAAAATCTTACTGAATTTAGCGATGATCTCACAGATTTCGCTACACACCTCCCTTCCTAAAACATGCATCCATTGCTTGTTACAATCTGTGAGATAACTTAGCGCAAATGAAGTCCTACGCGTTTTTCTGATGAATACTCTGCCTTTATATTTATCATGGATTGATGCAGGTGGGTCAATTCAAAGTAAGCACTACTGACGAAGGTTGCCTCAGACCTCTGCAATCCAAGAATCTATTTCAGTTATGTTACTGAACAGCTGCAAGTGTTACTGCTTGTCTAATGCTGATTATAAATCACTTTTTCACCATTACTTTTCCTGAGTTTGTCTCATGACATGTCCAGAAGTTCTAGACCTCCCTCAAGTTTGCAATAGTTATGAGGAGAGAATCTATAAAATGGTGATGGCAGAGTTATGTAGAGGATCCAATAATTCTTTTATCAGCCTGGATAAAACACTCCGAGTATCCTCAAGTCCAAAAGGCAACCTAGGGATTCATTATGCTCCTCCGAAATGTTCACAGCCAACCATTTGTCTGCGCTCCAGCTGACTTTAGTTAGGAAACATCCTTTAATAATATTCATATATGGTTCTATAATGTTCCACTCAAATGGAGGCCATATTCACCAACTGTCTTCTCCGCCTAACAACAATTTTTGGTGAAATAATATAATAGGTGGGGAAATGAATTTCTGCATCAGAAATCAATTCGCCCTGTTTTAGCATTGTTATAATATGTGGGTGATCTCCAGCCAGGGTCCGTACAATACTTCCCCGTGGACTGTGTAGGGTCGGTTAACTACCAATGTTACCTGTGCCCTTATAATGCTAAATTAATAGCCATACTGTGAAGCGCTGTGAGCATTTCCCAATCGCTCACTCGTCCACTCCCCACTTTTCTTCTGTTAACATTTTGTTTCGGGTTCAAATCTGGCGGATTATCTTCAATGCTAATGTTGGCCAGCTCACGAAAAGCGGCTTCAAACTGAGCCTGGGATGACTGGTCTTTGTTTATGCGTTCTATTGGTGCCATACGCAGAGATGCTAAAGTAAAGGTTTTCGGGGAAGTCGGGTTGTGAAAAGGGGCGTTCCTATACACTTTATCTATCTTTTCCTTTTTATTCTTCCTAGTAGTTTCAGGCCTACTTTCACCGGAGTACTTGGGTAAGTCCTGATAATGTTCCCAACGTGTGGGCTTTCCTTTTTTATTTTTAGACCCATGTGTTTCAGAATGCTTGGCGGGCATCTGGTTATTAGTTTTCCACCCTGTGGAATTTACCTTGCAGCACTGGTCACAGGCCTCAACAAATTTTTCAATGTCTTCAGCTATGCCTGGCCAGAAATATGCAACAGATGTCCATTGGCGTGTGGTACCCATCTTCTGGTGTCCACCGTCTGGTACAACATGTGCTTGTGCCATCACTTGTTCCCTATAACTCTTGGGCAGCACTAGCTGTCCTTCCTTGTTGGATCCTGCTTTAGCTTTCCTGTAGAGCAGTCCCTCTTTCATATAGAATTTCCCTTTTCTAGGGTGTGTATGGCTGTTTGGCAATTTGCCAAAGCAAGGTTGTAATGTTTTGTCCTTTGCCTGGGCCTTTCTAATTTGTTTAGATGAATGTTTGGTGGTGGTGTGTCCTCCTTTCTAGGGGTCGACCTGACCTGGAGCGTGGCCATTACCACAGGTTTTACAGGGCTTCCTAGAAAAACATACTTACTTCCTAACACCAGCGGGTAGTTAGGGTCGTCACACACGGCTGCTCTAATCACTCCTTCCACGTACCTAGTCTTAACATTTATGTTGGCTACGGGAAGTGTTATGGTGGCTATTCCCTTTACGGCCCCTTGTATCTCCACTTTCTCTGTGGTATACTGGTTAGGGTGCACCAGGGTTGCACTCACAACCGAGTCATATTCCAAGCCGGAATCGTAAAGGCCCCTGACTCTGGCACCATTACATGTCACTTCTTCACAGATGGGGGGATGTTGAAGATTAATATGATTCTCTGTCAGTTTCTTCCTCCCTTTGTCCACTGTGATCATGCATGCCGCTTTATATGGAGGAACTTTCATACCACAGTCAATTGTATTATGATTATTCATCCTGCATATTTTACAATATTTTCCTTCCTGTCTGAAGAGTTTCCTGTCATTGAATTGTGGGTTTTTGTTTTTATAGTCATTGTGTGGCCTATCAAAATGGGGTTTTTCTCGGTTAGGTTCCCTATTATGATTATAATATTCACCTTGGTCTGGAGGGGTTCTATTATTGTCCACCTGTTTTCTTTTACTGCCCGCTACTTCTGCCTGGGCTGCCTGATACCTCTCAGCAACATTAAGTAACTCATCCAGCCTCTCTGCACCTTGTTCCATGAGAAACTTTCTCAAGTCTGGAGCCATGGACTCTCTCAATTGCTCAATAAGGATCATTTCTTTAATATCTTGGGTTTTCCCCAGAGCAGTCCATTTCTCCAAGTACGTCTCTAAACGTGCAGAGAACTGGTGATAGGTCTCACCCGACAGTAGCTTGGCATTTCTAAATTTTTTCCTATACAATTCTACGTTCTTTTCATACCTTAGTAAAAGAGCCTGCTTTACCATTGTTACGCACAAATAATTACTTTTTTCCAAAGTCTTTGTATGATCGTTTTTCGTATGTATGATCATTATTTGACTGAAATGCATGTTATATATATTTTATGGTCAAAGGGACAGAACCCGATATATCGATACTGCTATTTTTTATGAGCTTACCTCCTCTTGTATAGAGACACGTTCGGTCTATAATGTCTTGAACGAAGCGTGACCATATCTCCTTATTTGGTAGTATCAGTCAACTGTTGTAGATGTTTGAAACCTTTCTTAACGCTTCTGTTCATGTCCATAAAAGGCGCGACTGTGTAAGACTTTTATCTCGAATGTTCTTAGAATCGTCTTATTGTGAACAGCGACTCAGAGATTGTCACTCTGCGCATGTCTCGACTGGGTTGTCGTTTGTTGTTCCGCCCAGGTCGGGCAGTTGAGAAATGGACTGATTAGCGAGCGGACGCGACTGCGTCTTGTGATTCTCTGAGGGAAATACATTGTCTTTGTGAGTTAGTTAGCTAACTAGACTATTTCCCCGTATTATTCAAGCCTGCCTGGAGGCATATGTTCATGGTTGTTTTTCCGAAATAAGGTAATTCCTCTTGTATCGAACTTTAGGCTATCATCTAGAGGTTCGTCATTTTGTCGCCTTTTTGCTCGCCTGTGTGATTCAAAATGGAGAGGTACTTTGACTAGGATTAAGTCACCGGTATCTTTATACCTGAACTAGTTATATATCTATGGGTCGCTCTAGACCAACAAGACTATTGTCTGTGTTCCAGGATTCGTTATATCAGAGATCACGTCCAAGTCAGATGGTTAGACTTAGGAAGGTTATAAAGGTCGAGCTGACCTGTAATCCATGTATGCTACTCACGTGCAGACAGTAAACGGACGTATTGTATACATCTGATCTGCTAGCATCAGGAAGGAATAATTATTATTGTCTATGAACATTAAGGATCTGCAGCTGACCACGGTTGCAGAAGTTATATGTATTATTTATCAAGCTTCGCTATGATATTTGTTTTCCATACAACTATTGAGTATTGACTTCTACATGACTGTCAGTTAACATGAGTTTGAATGCTGCATTCGTTGTACTATGCCGATGATAACATAAGTATCATGACTGTTTTGTGGCGTGCAATAAATGGTATAAACCTAAAGCGAAGTTACCATTTCTATGACTCTACACGTCATGTTGCCTGTGGTGTACCCTGAACTGTTCTACTGCAACACACACACAGCAACAATCTAAACCAGATAAGACACCCACATCTTGCATTGTAATACCTGGTGTCGATAGAGGTGGTAATTTGACGGCATCCTAATTCCACCCTTATCAACCATGTTATAATTGTCTTGGTCATTCCTGCTCATTTTGGAAAAAAACTTCATAAGCTGTTCCCCTAAGACCTTGGGATAACTTCAGGCCCCATCTTTCCTTTTCTAGCCCATAAGTTGTACCTACTTAAATATGCTTCAATATCATCGTCTCTCTCAACGAAATAATCTAAGTGAAACCCAATGGCTGAGTTGGAGGCCCCCTGACTAGCAGCAGGGTCAGAGGTAGAGGGGCTGTGACCATAGTCAGGAGCATGGCCTTGTAACTCCAGCTCCCTCAGTCGCAGCTCGTGCTCCCTCTATAATCTTTTATCTTCTGCTTCTGCTTCCCTCTCTAATCTTTTATCTTCTGCTTCCCTTTCTAATCTTTTATCTTCTGCTTCCCTTTGCAGTCGTTTTTCTTCAGCCTCAATTCGTAAACGTTTAATTTCTGCCTCTCTATCTAACTCTAATTTCTTCATCTCCCTAGCATCTTCTAACTGTATTCTCCTCTCTTCAGCTAATCTATGTTCTTCCCTAGCAATAAACTTATCACATTCTGAGGTGACATAGTCAATCAAGACTTGATGCCTCCATGTTCATGTCTCTGGCAGTCTGCACAGCAGCAGAGCGAAACTTGGCCAAATCTGCCATCTGATAAATACTAAAATGTTCTAACTCAATTTCTAAAATAAGTACAACTCTAATTAATTATTCCATTCTCTGACACTTCATCGATTTCCCTAATCTTGGGCAATATAATAATGGGGATTCCCTGGGTAAATAGAAATGTTGTTACTGCTAACTCCCAGAACAGGACCCCAATTTATGTAGTACTAGAAGTTCAAATCCCGGACAAGCCTACCAATATATGTAGCAAGTTAAATTTGCTGGGGAGATTAAGATGTTACCAAAAAGGAAAGAAATCTGTGTCTGTGCCAACCGTGTGAGGTCAAGCAAATGTAGGCCCCTGACTCTAAAAGATGATGATGATGAGGATGATGTATTATCAGGGAACCTAACGCTACCTCCCTAGATCTCATACGGTCTGTATTTTTATTCTAGTGGCTGGTGTCTGATGTGCCTAGTGTCTAGGGGTGAAATGACAATGGTGGTACATCAACACAACACACTATAACTCACTATAATTAAATGAATAAGCCTGTGGTTAAAGTTTTCTTTAAAATTTGACTTCTTTTTTTTTACAATTTTTATCTGCCTGTCCTTCCATCTCTTTTGGAAAGGTCTTTGAAAATGGGGAAAATATATCTTACATATATTTATTAACTAAAATGTCTGGACTCTTTGTCCTATAAGTATAATGTCATTATATTATTCCTGTAGGTGTATTCACAGACTAAAACTTTAATAGCTACTAGTGTTAGTCAATTGTTAGGAGGAGCTGTTGTTTCATCACGCCCCATATAATTCTGTTTAGAACAATTTTTATTTGAATGAAGTGTCAGATGTCCCAGATGTTAACACATCACCTGGGATTCTTGGTATCAAGATAACAAGTCAGTAGGTCGCTGCAGAGAATATATAGATCGGCACATACAAGCTCCTTCAGGCTATCAGCTGACAGCATAAACTTTTGAAAGGAGACTTTTTTCTTTACAATCACTCATCAGGTTTCCTGTCACCGGCTGGTAACAGGAAATAAAAAACCCTGCAATAAAAGACACCCTGGCCTTTTCACATCTGATCACAATTTCTTATCACTATTGTACACATGATGGTATGGGGTCAGCCTCTTGTGCATACAGGTGCACCAGCCCCTAATTTATATGACTCACACCTTTCTGTGACCAGACCTCAGGTCCCTATGGCAGATACGCCACTGTACTTTTACATAGTTTTCTTCAATACAATAACGTGGAGTAACCACATCTCCTTTTGTATGATTTTTCTTTTCTTTTCTTAATTATAAACGCTCTAGGCATGTTGAAGAGTGTTCATGGAACACAGAGGCTTACTAACATCTTGTAATACAATAATATTAATACATAATCATAACAATATGCAACAGTTCAATGTGAGGACTCAATAATTTTTGCTCCCGGCATGTCCTTCACTTTTTCCCAAAAGCAGTATCTAACTTTTGCAGTCTTAACCAAGCATGTAAATACATAAAGCATTCATACCACAAAGAAATATGTCACAAATAACGTTGACTGGCAAAAGATATGGCCTCAGTTTTCTCTGCCCTGTCCAGACTGTGAATTTAGTATTTATTTTACAATTTATCACATCTGCTCTCAACGTACGTGTTGATATAAAAATTTCTTGTCAAATGGCCACGAGACTCCTAAGCCTTTGGCCAATATCTATTAGAGCTGGCCAATGAAATCAGGCAACTACCAAATTTTGAATTTAGTTTTGAAAAAACAAAAACAAAATTCCAAACAAACTATGTGTCTCGGAGTCCATTGGTTACTCTGCGTTAGTTTTGCCAATACAAACAGATGTTTAGTTTTGGTTAACATTTTCCTACCTCTCCCCTATACTCCTATACTCTTATACCACCCAATCGGATTTGAATTACTCCAATGCCTCTTTTTGTAAACTTGCGTCCCCAATAACGTTATGTCTAAACGAGCAAGAACACAGTCTGTCCGTCCTAGCGTTCGTAGACATATAGTATTATCTCAATAACTTGGCTAATAATTGGACTACCATATATATTGAAACATATTACTTCTCAGGAGACACTAAGCTATTCTAATATATGATTTTTATGGTCAGTTTCATTATGGTTTAGATTTTCAGTTTTGTCACTGTCAATCGTCAAATATAACTTTTACACAAGTCGGCCATCTCCCCCCCCCCCTCCCTCATTCTCTATCACCCTTTTCATTATTCAAATAAACCAACAAGTTTGAGTGACGTCAGAAATACACTACGCGGCAAGAATTTAAACTGTCTGTGTGTTTGTATCTGCTGGCTTTGCCCACAGCGTGTATATAGTAAAGGAACCACGTGCAGAGTGAAGATGGATTTTTTCAAAACGTTGGTAGTGTTGGCGTTAATTATTACAGTCGTTTCGTTCTTGCTACTGAAAAATGTCCGAGTTACTACTAATTATAGCGTTAAAGTTAAAATACTACGTTAATTCAAACGGGATTTGGGTGTCACAGTTCTGGCAGATCGTTAATTATAAGTCTTGCAGCAGTTTCGTGCAGCAAATCGGGCCAGATGTTAAAATGTTAGTTGTACGTCTCGAAACCGAAACTAAAAGGCGTGTTAGATTTTACGGCGGGTCATTTTTTTAAGCATTTCCACTGCACAAAAGACAGCGCTCTACTGGCGTCGAAGATGACAATCGTCAGACACCTGCGGGCGGGTTTATTTATTATCATAGGACTAAAATCTTACTGAATTTAGCGATGATCTCACAGATTTCGCTACACACCTCCCTTCCTAAAACATGCATCCATTGCTTGTTACAATCTGTGAGATAACTTAGCGCAAATGAAGTCCTACGCGTTTTTCTGATGAATACTCTGCCTTTATATTTATCATGGATTGATGCAGGTGGGTCAATTCAAAGTAAGCACTACTGACGAAGGTTGCCTCAGACCTCTGCAATCCAAGAATCTATTTCAGTTATGTTACTGAACAGCTGCAAGTGTTACTGCTTGTCTAATGCTGATTATAAATCACTTTTTCACCATTACTTTTCCTGAGTTTGTCTCATGACATGTCCAGAAGTTCTAGACCTCCCTCAAGTTTGCAATAGTTATGAGGAGAGAATCTATAAAATGGTGATGGCAGAGTTATGTAGAGGATCCAATAATTCTTTTATCAGCCTGGATAAAACACTCCGAGTATCCTCAAGTCCAAAAGGCAACCTAGGGATTCATTATGCTCCTCCGAAATGTTCACAGCCAACCATTTGTCTGCGCTCCAGCTGACTTTAGTTAGGAAACATCCTTTAATAATATTCATATATGGTTCTATAATGTTCCACTCAAATGGAGGCCATATTCACCAACTGTCTTCTCCGCCTAACAACAATTTTTGGTGAAATAATATAATAGGTGGGGAAATGAATTTCTGCATCAGAAATCAATTCGCCCTGTTTTAGCATTGTTATAATATGTGGGTGATCTCCAGCCAGGGTCCGTACAATACTTCCCCGTGGACTGTGTAGGGTCGGTTAACTACCAATGTTACCTGTGCCCTTATAATGCTAAATTAATAGCCATACTGTGAAGCGCTGTGAGCATTTCCCAATCGCTCACTCGTCCACTCCCCACTTTTCTTCTGTTAACATTTTGTTTCGGGTTCAAATCTGGCGGATTATCTTCAATGCTAATGTTGGCCAGCTCACGAAAAGCGGCTTCAAACTGAGCCTGGGATGACTGGTCTTTGTTTATGCGTTCTATTGGTGCCATACGCAGAGATGCTAAAGTAAAGGTTTTCGGGGAAGTCGGGTTGTGAAAAAAGCGGGCGTTCCTATACACTTTATCTATCTTTTTCCTTTTTATTCTTCCTAGTAGTTTCAGGCCTACTTTCACCGGAGTACTTGGGTAAGTCCTGATAATGTTCCCAACGTGTGGGCTTTCCTTTTTTATTTTTAGACCCATGTGTTTCAGAATGCTTGGCGGGCATCTGGTTATTAGTTTTCCACCCTGTGGAATTTACCTTGCAGCACTGGTCACAGGCCTCAACAAATTTTTCAATGTCTTCAGCTATGCCTGGCCAGAAATATGCAACAGATGTCCATTGGCGTGTGGTACCCATCTTCTGGTGTCCACCGTCTGGTACAACATGTGCTTGTGCCATCACTTGTTCCCTATAACTCTTGGGCAGCACTAGCTGTCCTTCCTTGTTGGATCCTGCTTTAGCTTTCCTGTAGAGCAGTCCCTCTTTCATATAGAATTTCCCTTTTCTAGGGTGTGTATGGCTGTTTGGCAATTTGCCAAAGCAAGGTTGTAATGTTTTGTCCTTTGCCTGGGCCTTTCTAATTTGTTTAGATGAATGTTTGGTGGTGGTGTGTCCTCCTTTCTAGGGGTCGACCTGACCTGGAGCGTGGCCATTACCACAGGTTTTACAGGGCTTCCTAGAAAAACATACTTACTTCCTAACACCAGCGGGTAGTTAGGGTCGTCACACACGGCTGCTCTAATCACTCCTTCCACGTACCTAGTCTTAACATTTATGTTGGCTACGGGAAGTGTTATGGTGGCTATTCCCTTTACGGCCCCTTGTATCTCCACTTTCTCTGTGGTATACTGGTTAGGGTGCACCAGGGTTGCACTCACAACCGAGTCATATTCCAAGCCGGAATCGTAAAGGCCCCTGACTCTGGCACCATTACATGTCACTTCTTCACAGATGGGGGGATGTTGAAGATTAATATGATTCTCTGTCAGTTTCTTCCTCCCTTTGTCCACTGTGATCATGCATGCCGCTTTATATGGAGGAACTTTCATACCACAGTCAATTGTATTATGATTATTCATCCTGCATATTTTACAATATTTTCCTTCCTGTCTGAAGAGTTTCCTGTCATTGAATTGTGGGTTTTTGTTTTTATAGTCATTGTGTGGCCTATCAAAATGGTGTTTTTCTCGGTTAGGTTCCCTATTATGATTATAATATTCACCTTGGTCTGGAGGGGTTCTATTATTGTCCACCTGTTTTCTTTTACTGCCCGCTACTTCTGCCTGGGCTGCCTGATACCTCTCAGCAACATTAAGTAACTCATCCAGCCTCTCTGCACCTTGTTCCATGAGAAACTTTCTCAAGTCTGGAGCCATGGACTCTCTCAATTGCTCAATAAGGATCATTTCTTTAAGATCTTGGGTTTTCCCCAGAGCAGTCCATTTCTCCAAGTACGTCTCTAAACGTGCAGAGAACTGGTGATAGGTCTCACCCGACAGTAGCTTGGCATTTCTAAATTTTTTCCTATACAATTCTACGTTCTTTTCATACCTTAGTAAAAGAGCCTGCTTTACCATGTTATAATTGTCTTGGTCATTCCTGCTCATTTTGGAAAAAAAACTTCATAAGCTGTTCCCCTAAGACCTTGGGATAACTTCAGGCCCCATCTTTCCTTTTCTAGCCCATAAGTTGTACCTACTTAAATATGCTTCAATATCATCGTCTCTCTCAACAAAATAATCTAAGTGAAACCCAATGGCTGAGTTGGAGGCCCCCTGACTAGCAGCAGGGTCAGAGGTAGAGGGGCTGTGACCATAGTCAGGAGCATGGCCTTGTAACTCCAGCTCCCTCAGTCGCAGCTCGTGCTCCCTCTATAATCTTTTATCTTCTGCTTCTGCTTCCCTCTCTAATCTTTTATCTTCTGCTTCCCTTTCTAATCTTTTATCTTCTGCTTCCCTTTGCAGTCGTTTTTCTTCAGCCTCAATTCGTAAACGTTTAATTTCTGCCTCTCTATCTAACTCTAATTTCTTCATCTCCCTAGCATCTTCTAACTGTATTCTCCTCTCTTCAGCTAATCTATGTTCTTCCCTAGCAATAAACTTATCACATTCTGAGGTGACATAGTCAATCAAGACTTGATGCCTCCATGTTCATGTCTCTGGCAGTCTGCACAGCAGCAGAGCGAAACTTGGCCAAATCTGCCATCTGATAAATACTAAAATGTTCTAACTCAATTTCTAAAATAAGTACAACTCTAATTAATTATTCCATTCTCTGACACTTCATCGATTTCCCTAATCTTGGGCAATATAATAATGGGGATTCCCTGGGTAAATAGAAATGTTGTTACTGCTAACTCCCAGAACAGGACCCCAATTTATGTAGTACTAGAAGTTCAAATCCCGGACAAGCCTACCAATATATGTAGCAAGTTAAATTTGCTGGGGAGATTAAGATGTTACCAAAAAGGAAAGAAATCTGTGTCTGTGCCAACCGTGTGAGGTCAAGCAAATGTAGGCCCCTGACTCTAAAAGATGATGATGATGAGGATGATGTATTATCAGGGAACCTAACGCTACCTCCCTAGATCTCACACGGTCTGTATTTTTATTCTAGTGGCTGGTGTCTGATGTGCCTAGTGTCTAGGGGTGAAATGACAATGGTGGTACATCAACACAATACACTTTAACTCACTATAAGGAAATGAATAAGCCTGTGGTTAAAGTTTTCTTTAAAATTGAATTCTTTTCTTTGTACAATTTAATCTGCCTGTCCTGCCATCTCTTTTGGACAGGTCTTTGAAAATGAGGAAAATATATTTTACATATATTTATTAACTAAAATGTCTGGACTCTTTGTCCTATAAGTATAATGTCATTATATTATTCCTGTAGGTGTATTCACAGACTAAAACTTTAATAGCTACTAGTGTTAGTCAATTGTTAGGAGGAGCTGTTGTTTCATCACGCCCCATATAATTCTGTTTAGAACAATTTTTATTTGAATGAAGTGTCAGATGTCCCAGATGTTAACACATCACCTGGGATTCTTGGTATCAAGATAACAAGTCAGTAGGTCGCTGCAGAGAATATATAGATCGGCACACACAAGCTCCTTCAGGCTATCAGCTGACAGCATAAACTTTTGAAAGGAGACTTTTTTCTTTACAATCACTCATCAGGTTTCCTGTCACCGGCTGGTAACAGGAAATAAAAACCCTGCAATAAAAGACACCCTGGCCTTTTCACATCTGATCACAATTTCTTATCACTATTGTACACATGATGGTATGGGGTCAGCCTCTTGTGCATACAGGTGCACCAGCCCCTAATTTATATGACTCACACCTTTCTGTGACCAGACCTCAGGTCCCTATGGCAGATACGCCACTGTACTTTTACATAGTTTTCTTCAATACAATAACGTGGAGTAACCACATCTCCTTTTGTATGATTTTTCTTTTCTTTTCTTAATTATAAACGCTCTAGGCATGTTGAAGAGTGTTCATGGAACACAGAGGCTTACTAACATCTTGTAATACAATAATATTAATACATAATCATAACAATATGCAACAGTTCAATGTGAGGACTCAATAATGTTTGCTCCCGGCATGTCCTTCACTTTTCCCAAAAGCAGTATCTAACTTTTGCAGTTTTAACCAAGCATGTAAATACATAAAGCATTCATACCACAAAGAAATATGTCACAAATAACGTTGACTGGCAAAAGATATGGCCTCAGTTTTCTCTGCCCTGTCCAGACTGTGAATTTAGTATTTATTTTACAATTTATCACATCTGCTCTCAACGTACGTGTTGATATAAAAATTTCTTGTCAAATGGCCACGAGACTCCTAAGCCTTTGGCCAATATCTATTAGAGCTGGCCAATGAAATCAGGCAACTACCAAATTTTGAATTTAGTTTTGAAAAAACAAAAACAAAATTCCAAACAAACTATGTGTCTCGTAGTCCATTGGTCAGTCTGCATTAGTTATGCCAATACAAAAAGATGTTTAGTTCTGGTTAACATTTTCCTACCTCTCCCCTATACTCCTATACTCTTATACCACCCAATCGGATTTGAATTACTCCAATGCCTCTTTTTGTAAACTTGCGTCCCCAATAACGTTATGTCTAAACGAGCAAGAACACAGTCTGTCCGTCCTAGCGTTCGTAGACATATAGTATTATCTCAATAACTTGGCTAATAATTGGACTACCATATATATTGAAACATATTACTTCTCAGGAGACACTAAGCTATTCTAATATATGATTTTTATGGTCAGTTTCATTATGGTTTAGATTTTCAGTTTTGTCACTGTCAATCGTCAAATATAACTTTTACACAAGTCGGCCATCTCCCCCCCCCTCCCTCATTCTCTATCACCCTTTTCATTATTCAAATAAACCAACAAGTTTGAGTGACGTCAGAAATACACTACGCGGCAAGAATTTAAACTGTCTGTGTGTTTGTATCTGCTGGCTTTGCCCACAGCGTGTATATAGTAAAGGAACCACGTGCAGAGTGAAGATGGATTTTTTCAAAACGTTGGTAGTGTTGGCGTTAATTATTACAGTCGTTTCGTTCTTGCTACTGAAAAATGTCCGAGTTACTACTAATTATAGCGTTAAAGTTAAAATACTACGTTAATTCAAACGGGATTTGGGTGTCACAGTTCTGGCAGATCGTTAATTATAAGTCTTGCAGCAGTTTCGTGCAGCAAATCGGGCCAGATGTTAAAATGTTAGTTGTACGTCTCGAAACCGAAACTAAAAGGCGTGTTAGATTTTACGGCGGGTCATTTTTTTAAGCATTTCCACTGCACAAAAGACAGCGCTCTACTGGCGTCGAAGATGACAATCGTCAGACACCTGCGGGCGGGTTTATTTATTATCATAGGACTAAAATCTTACTGAATTTAGCGATGATCTCACAGATTTCGCTACAGAAGTGTCCTGAAGTTTGCGCCAGAAGGCGAAAAACATCACGTTTGTAGGTAAGAAAGTATGTCAGAGAGAACGCAGAACGAGTGATTCTTTCATTTTATATTCATGCACCCACTTTGAAATTTCTTTATGCAAGTTTGTTGCTAATGCAGATTTCCTCTTAGTATAGACTAATGTATCAACTCTGTTCTTAACTATAAAGGGAAATCTTAGACCATAGCGTATAAATTTGTGTCTCTTTGGGGGCTTAACTTTTCTTCTAACGGGATCATGAGCTAAACAGAGGGGGAAAGGATTACACCTATGAGTCTATTATCTGTGTTTTGTAATGCATTAACTTATGTGTATTTATATGTGATTGATATTCAAATTTATGGTGTGGGTAAATTGTCTTATGATAATAAAATTTACATAAACTTATACCAGTGTGTCAGTCAGCTCGTCCCAAATATCTATATTCCATTGTCATAGTTTTCACGTCTGTGCGTCTAACTGTCGTCACTTATGTGTGTGTGTATGTGAGTGGTATATATATTTATTATATATTTTTATATACTGTCTGGCTAATCTAGATCTGTTGTAGAAGATACGCTGACCGAGAGAATCGTCTCGCGTTTCAGGGACAGACTATTAATTTCCACCATCTCACTCGTGAAAATCTATTTCTATTATTATCTCCCACTGAGCTATCACCTGTTCTATTTCTATTCAGAAGGGACCAACCAATGACTTAATTCCTCTATCGAAAATCTACGACAGGATGAAAATATAATATGCGCATCTTCTGCTCTTTCTGAATCCTGCTTGTTCAGCTCGTTGGTTTTCTTAACTAAAGTCCAATAGTTTTAAGCTTCATCTTTATTACTGCTACTACTAGGTGGTGATCACTTCCCACATCTGAATCTCTTCTTACTTTCATATCTTGTAATGAATGCCTCCATCTTCCATTGATCATTAAGTGGCCTATTTGGTTTCTGTCGTGGCCATTTGGTGATTCCCATGTTGGTTTGTGAATTTCTTTTTGTGGGAAGAAAGTTCCTCCAATGACTAAGTTGTTAATGCAAGCCTATCAGTTATCACCATTCTCGTTTGCAGCACCGCTACCGCATCTGCTGATTACCCTTTCATAGTATGTATTGTCTAATCCAACTTTGCTATTGTTCACAGGCATATAAAACACACCGATGTTTACCTGAACAAAACTCTTATCATGCCAATTGTAAACTAGCTTTTCAAATCATGATTTTCAATGAGGGATCCTGGTTCAAAAAATAACCGCTGCTCTGACACGTTCAATTTATCAAGACAGGATTGACTCAAAACGCGATCGTCTAGCTCAGTGTTTCTCAACGGGGGCGGTACCGCCCCCTGGGGGGCGTTTTCAAGATGTCTGGGGGCGTTCTGGTGGGTCGCAACGATTGGGGGTCGTCACTTCCATTCAGGGGGGCGTTGTGTACATTTTTACAAGAATCAATACGAAACAATTACAAAAGATATTCCCCTTCGCATAGCTTGTAAACACGACAGTTTTTATTTGCTCTGCGTCCCATGGAGTGTTTCAAGGATTCCAAACGCAAAATTTTAGTTTCTGGGATGTTACCATTGTCAGGAGACAGTAGAATTTTTTGATTCAATCAAAGAAGAATTTAGCACCGAAGGAGAAGTATTGCGAAACGATGTGGCCTACTTTCAGATATGTTTGAAAAGTTAAATGACGTTCTTCTTAAGCTACAAGGAAATGAGATGAATCTGATTAAAGTGAAAGGAATTATCATGGGGTTCATCAACAAATTGACATATATAAAAATAATCTTAGTCGCCGAGAACTTTCTCATTTTCCATGTTTATTGCAGTTAGGTGGGGACAGGCATAAAGATTCAGATTTAGAGGTTTATTGCAGTCATTTGGACGCTATTAAAAATGATATGAGCATAAGATTTAAAGACTTGCAAGAACTAATAATACCGGATTGGGTGATTAATCCGCTTAAATCAGACGTGGAACAAGTTAGTCAACATTTACAAGAAGAATGAATTGAGCTACAAAATGACTTCGAGGCAAAAGCACGATTCAGTCACACACATTACGAAAAATGTTGGATCCAGCAGAGGCTTGCATATCCCGTTCTTTGGTGTGAAACTAAATTGCTAATTACAGTATTCCTAACGTCGTATTTGGTGGAGAAGGGTTCAGTGCAGTAGTGTTGCTACAACAAAAGCAACGAAACCAACTGCAGATTTGTAATAGAGGATTTTAACAGACTTAGAACCAAATAGTACAAAAATGGCTGAGTCACACCAAGCGCAAGGATCTCATTAAGCTTCATTAGTAAGTGAATTTTTATATAATTATATCATTATTATCAACTAATAATTTTTTTAATTTTTTCATGTTTAAGGTGGTTACATAAGAAGAGGCTTTAATAATCAGATTTGAAGATATATATATGCAGTCATTTAAGCGCTATTAAAATGATATGATTATGATAGTTATAGAGTTGTAAGAACTAATTTTATATCATTTGCTCCACCAATTTGTAATTCAAGTATAATGAACGTGTGTTGTATATAATTCCGTAATTAAACACATATTTAATATAACTATTCTTTTATACTGTTGGGCGACCGCAGCTGAGGTTCAAAGATGTGTGCAAGAGAAATATCAGGGCACTGGACATAAATCCAGCAATGTGTGAGGATGAAGCTGGCGATCGCACCAAGTGGCGATGCTATTTACGGCGCCACCGCAGATTGTGCGGAAAGAAGCTGACACAACAAGCAGAAGAGAGGAGAAAACGTCGAAAGGACCACCAGGAAAATAAGCAGCTGAGGACTGTCACCTCAGGGGCGCATTCCCATAGTCAGTTATGACTGGAGGGAGGCTATTATGATTATTATTATTATGCTTTTATAAATGTGCTGTCTCTTTTTCTTTATATTATAAGAAAAGGTCACTCATTAACTTCATTGCTTTTTTAAAAGTATGATGGAATATATGTATGTGTGTGTGTGTTTGTGTATACATGATAAAGAGCAAGAGGGTGCTAAAAGGGTGGGGGGGGGGGCTTTTAAAAATATTAGTTGTCAAAAGGGGGCGCTGCTACTATCAGGGTTGAGAAACACTGGTCTAGCTGAAGGATGAACACGCAATGCTGAAAGACACAGATGAAAGACAGTATGTGAATGTGTGCTACACAGCATTATACTGCACCTATTGAAAGATAAGAATAACTCCAGGGGGGAACGGAGGGATGGCACAAAGCTTTTTGTGAATTTCACACATTTCGTCTTGAATAGACTGGATTATCAGCGTGGCGTAACTACCGCCCGGGTGAACCGGGCTGGTCCCGAGGGCGACAGCACCGAGTAGGCCCTGGAAAGTAGTGACCAGAAGAGACCATTTCCTATCTATCTATCTATCTATCTATCTATCTATCTATCTATCTATCTATCTATCTATCTATCTATCTATCTATCTATCTATCTATCTATCTATCTATCTATCTATCTATCTATCTATCTATCTATCTATCTATCTATCTATCTGTCTGTCTGTCTGTCTGTCTGTCTGTCTGTCTGTCTGTCTGCCTGTCGATCCATCTGTCTGTCTGTCTACCTTTCGATAGGGCAAGGCCTCAAAACCCAGCCCCTGCAGATCCAAGTAGAACAGTCCCAACTACGACGGGTTGGCCATCTCTGCAGAATGGAAGCAGATCGGCTACCATGATAAGTATGGGAAACCAAGTACCAGGGATCCAGACCTCCAGGCTGACCCAGAGTTCCCTGAGAGGACAAAATTATACAGTCCCCGAAGGACCGAGGACTAGATTGGAACCAGGCCAGGAGGAAGACTGCCGATAGGACAGTTTGGCGTTCTCCCTGTCAAACCTCTACAGCCCAAGGTAGTAGAGGAACGACTTAATAAGATTGAGTAAGTAGTTACATTTCTCTCTCTCTCTCTCTCTTTCTATCTCTCTCTCCCCCTCCCAACCACCTTCCCGCCTCTCTTTAAATATTAAACAAACTGAACTTTACAATAAATGACGTTTATATGTTTCACAAACGTCGACTTGTTGAGCGGTTATAGCGCGTACTTTTCAAGACCAAGTCACCGGTTCGAAACCACGTAACGTCACGTTCCTTTCCACCAAACTGTAAATGCCTAACTGATTCTGCGCTTGAGTTCATTTATTCATAACCCCCCCCCCCCCCCCAACCACTCCCAAAGGAGCACAGGCCTTCAACAAACACATGCCAAGTCCTCTTGTCACGTGCCATCAACTCAAGTTCTTTCCACGTTCTCCTTATCAGCATGTTTCCACTCTTGAGTTAGGCAGGACAAATACAGCGAGGAAGGGAACTAGTCTTCCCACCTCATAAAGTTATGACCTAGCATAGTGGTCTATTACACTTCTCTCCCCTACGGCGGTATCCACTATGGGACTACATTTACCTTTTTTTTTTTTTTTTTTAACAGTTCAGGCTGTGACGAAAAAGCTCTTTACGCAACGTGATCATGTTATCCTGCTTTTTAACTTCCAGCGAGTACGCTCAATTTCACAAGAAAAATTATCAACAAGAAACAGCACATACGACATGAACTTAGCAGAGATTGGAAACGTGAGAGAACATATTGTTAAATATGAAAACAGCTTGTCTATTACTAATCTTCCTTATATAGAATGATCTAACAACGTCTGTAACCAGCAATGAACCAATTCCGTGAGCTTTTCGGGAAGACGCGGAAAGGCGCGCATTGCACCGTGAAAAATTAGAACACAGATTAAAAGAACGAGCATGACTTTTCAAAGTTTCATGGTGTATATTCGGTAAAATACGGAAACGGTGTGCATTGCACCATGAAAGCTAAATGTACGGTAACACTCATTAAGAGATCAAACACCAGCTTTGCGTGGAAATTTATGTATTCCTCTCCTCCCTTCCCCCCCCCCCCCCCCCCCCCCCCCCCCCCCCCCCCCCCCCCCCCCCCACCCCGCCCCCCCCCCCACCCCCCCCCCCCCCCTTCCCCCTTATTACACAGATTTTCTCGCAAAATCACCATCTGTACATATGGATTCGTATCTCTATCTTAGGTACCTTATATATATATATAACAGTAGGGAATGAGAAACGTTCATACAAATGTGTAGTACACATCTGTACAATAAAATATATTTTGCTATAGGAAAAAAAAATGATCACAAGTAACAGTTTTACGAGGTTGAAAGAAATTAGAGGGGGGCATGTGCCCCATTTCGCCCAAATATTTGGTTTGTTGAAAGTTTGGTTACACAGATCCAATGAAGGTGACATGGAACGGAAAGGTAGGAAAAGACCACAGAAGAAAGAGTGCCGTCATCAGGACACGCAGTAGAAACAGCACAGCATAATTCCTTCCAGTCATTACAGTGCAGTCCAGATAAGCGGAAATCGCTTTTAAGCCGAGTTTTGGTTAAGTTGAAGCAGTTTTGCAGGTCCCGGCCAGAAGTCTTCCTTGATAGAAACTCCTGATAAGCAGAAGTTCGGATAAGCTGAAATATTTTAGATGGCCCAAGCGGCGCCGGCTTATCCGGCTGCACTATACTTGGCTGGTTACTTGCTTGTATGTACATAACCAGCTGATTAGTCATTGTTTCCAGTGACGTACAATATGGGCTGCAAGTTCAGCTGTTTGCCCGGGTGACATCCGACACTATTATTACAGTACTTTACAATCCTGTTTCAACAACAAAAAATTACTTGCAATCTTAAAATATTTTTCTGTGTGCTTTAATGGAAGGGGGCGGGGGTGCAAAAGGAAGGATACGCCCCGGTTGCCAAATACTTTAAGGGGAGGAGCTACACTGAAATGCTATTTTCGTTATTAATTGCTGGATTTCAATGAAAATGCAGACTTAACCTATATCAATACTAGATACGCGAAATGAAGAGTTTGATGGCACTGCACCCCTGATTGCCATAGAAACGGCGGCCATATTAGATTCTTTTGTTCTATTTCAATTTGCTAAGACGTTTTTATTTATTAAGCTATGAGTACCAAATTTGAACACAACGTTTATCATTACATTTTAAAACTTTTTATGTGATGGACTTTTGATAACATTAATCAAAAAAAAGTTGTAGGACTTTGAATATAGTGTCTAAAAATAATAACAAATTTTGCTAAATTTTACATTACTTTTTGCAATAAATCAAAAGTTTGATCAGATACTAAAAATCCATTACACAAAAAGTTTTAAAATATTATGGGCAACATATGTGCCAATTCCCATGGCAATTAATACATAAGTGTGGAAGTTATAAGAAAATTAGGATGAGAAAAATAGATTTTGAGAAAATCGCATTTTTCTCCATAAATAGACTACAATAAAATAAGTATGTAATATTGCCCCTGAAAAATTGCTCACTTATCATTTAGAACATACTGGCAGAATAGCCAGCTTCCTCTGCAGCTTCCTATCTGGCTTTCTGTTGAGATTTGTGCCTAATTTCCTTCCTTTTCTTAGTGCAGTTTTCTGCCGTTTTAGAGATGAGCAATATTGGATTCTTTGTTCTATTTCAATTTGCTAAGGCTTTTTTTATTTATTAAGCTATGAATACCAAACTTAAACACAACGTTTATCATTACATTTTAAAACTTTTTATATGATGGATTTTTGATAACTTTAATAAAGTTGTAGGACTTTGAAAATAGTGTCTAAAATAGTAACAAATTTTACATTACTTTTTGCAATAAATCAAAAGTTTGATCAGATACTTAAAATCCATCACATAAAAAGTTTTAAAAGAATTTTGGGCAATATATGTGCCAATTCTTATGTCAATTAATACATAAGTGTGGAAGTTATAAGAAAATTAGTATGAGAAAAATAGATTTCTATAAAATCACATTTTTCTATATAATTAGAATATAATTAAATAAGTATGTAATACTGCAGCAAAAAAATAACTTACTTGTCATTCAGAACATACCGGCCATATATCCAGCTTCCGCTGCAGCTTCTTGTCTGGCTTTCTGTTGAGATTTGTGCCTAATTTCCTTCTCTTCCTTAGTGCAGTTTTCTGCCGTTTTAGAGCTGAGCACGAAACGTTTACGCTTTCTTGCTCCTGCCAGTCGACAAGCCTCTTTTCCACTGTTCAGCCCCAGGACTTACTTGAAAAATATAGCAGCCTCATGTCCTTCATTAAATTCAGCAACTGCACTTAGAAGGCAGAATTCCATGCGCTTTCGTGAATGGAAGATATGCTTTGGCACTTTACTCCAAATAACTGAATGAAGGCTCTCATTGGAGTTTTCGGTAACCTTTCTTTCACAGCGACTCAACAGTTTCAGATTTGTCAGGCTGTCATACACTGGTGTCAAATGTCTGTTCAACAGCTTAAAGTCCAGGGGCGTATATATACGTTTTTGATGCCCAAAACCATACTCATTCCTAGATAAGGCTGCTTTATAGAAACACCAAGAGTCTTGGCCAATAGAACAAAACTGATGCAGGGGATAATCATCAGTTGAATAGCAATGATGTAGGCTAGCCATAATAGCATTTTTCATATCAGCTGCAGTAGCATGTTGCCTGATAGCCCTGGAATAATAAATGCCAAGCTTTCGGGTGGCTGCATCTGTCAGACGGCCACGCCCTCCAGGCGTAACTTTTTGCTTGCGGCAATCAGCAACTAAATTACGAAGAGCTGTATGCATTCTTTTTCCTACATGATTGATATACTATTCTTTGATGATTTCATATGGTTTAATTGCCATTCTTACATTTAACATGGTGGTGTAGCGAAATTTGTGTCGTGTCACAGACCGGCCCCAGAAAATACTAGGGCCATATGGTTTAATTGCCATGATCTGCTTGAATGCTTTGCTATCACCATCACTTACTGGCACTTGTCCAGTTCTTGTCTTCAGTTCCACATTGGTAACCTTGTCATACCATTTTAATCCCTCTATTCTACGCAAGCACCCATTTATGAAAGTGGTTGTTCTCCATGTCTCCGAGCCATACAATAGGACTGACTTCACATTTGAGCGAAATTTGTGTCGTGTCACAGACCGGCCCCAGAAAATACTAGCTGCCTCAGCCTCCATCACACCTGAACTTCCTAGAAAGAAGAAAAGGTATGAATTAGTAACACTTAAAATAATGATGTAAGCAAACATTGAACACTTTCCTTTGCAATGTAGAAGAAAATGTAGTACAATGGAAGCAAAGCAAACACATGTAAGTAATAAATTATATTACTAAAACTGATACTTATGGAGAAATAAAAATTACATCAGTTTAAATTTTTAGACAAGGAGAAGGAGAAACCAAAAATAAGATTCAGAAGTAAATACCTTCAAAATTTATATCACATCCTTGCTTCACATGCTCCTCTGTCCATTAGCTGAAGTTTCCCGGGGCTTCCTTCTGGTGCCAAGAACCAGTTGTAGCACATGCCTGACAGTATTTTGAAAGCACACGTGCATCTATAACAAGACCTGTCGAGATCTCCTCAACAAAACCAATACCAATTTTTGAACTGTGGCCTCCTGTGAGCCAGCTGCCATCAAAACGTACTCCAATATCCATAATATATTCATGATTTGGTTGATTGCTCTGAGCACAGTTTACGCTGCGTGCTAGCTTAGCAGCGTGAGCAAATATTAATTTTGCGAGTTCTGGTGTTTGCAAATAAAATATTTGTGCAATTGTGTTGAAAGTTTTTTATGCAGGCTAGGCATATCCATGTTCTGTGCAAAGTAGTTAAATATATAGGGTCCCATTCCTGATAACAACGATGATAGAACTGCAACTTTAATCACACTGAATGAATTATGTTCATCAACCGATGATGTGTGTCGTATATTTTTAGATAGGTTAGAAGATATTTATGGTCCTGTCTGAGCAGAGGTTATAGTGGTAAATAGGTGAGAATAAAGGTGTAAGAAATAGATTTCACGAGTGAATAGTTAAGGAGAAAAGCTGTCTCTGGACTGAATAGTTTCTCTAGTCCAGCCTATCTATACGACTACATTGTATTGTAAGACACTCTTCCAACCCCTTATCTCTATAAAGATAAGTTTAACTAAACACACCCACACACAATTATGTGACAACAAGACACACAAAACGTGAAAACTATGGTTAATTGGGTATGGGTCTGACCAACACACACATTTAAGTTCTTTTTGTTGTTTATTATCATTAAACTTTTTACAACATCAGACATATAGAGAAATCAATAACAATCTTGTTTACATATATATAAAAATAACCCTCCCCTTGTTGAGAAAGGATCACAAATGAAGTTAATAACCCAAAGGTCAAAGATAAGCACTACGTTACAAAATAGACTATGAAGAACAAATTCCCCACTAAATTACTACTCAGTAAAGTACTCAGTTTAGCGAAATAAAAAAAAGGAGTTAGTACAATGATTGTAACAAAGGAAAATATTCACTCTCTATCTCTCACTCTGTCATATGTGGCCACAAACACTCTTGCTTACCTAATAGTGGTGTTGGTATCCCTTGAAAAATTACAATAGTCTGAACCTATACTGTCAGGTGGGTTGCCCAAATATGGCCCAAGTCCAGCCTTTATATCGAATAATAATTACAAGGTGGACGCCAAATTTGGTGGTTTAATTTTTCCTGGATGACTCATGTATCACCGTAAATAGTTACTGAAGCAAGACGTGCTCGGGACATTCACAGTTGCAAAAGGATAAAAGTAATTCCTGTATTGATAAGCATCTGGCTGCTAAGACAAATGTTACAATATGTAAAAACTTATGGTGATGGTAAATCCTATCAACTGGCTCTTATGGTGAGTGCCGATTTTGAAACAGTGTAGTTTTCTGGATCACTCCGTTGCTACGGCTGTCAAACGTCAGGAATATATGTTTTTTTCGTATGCCCAGTGGGCTGGAAAAATTGGATAAATAATTCTGGGTAATGTACAGTCCAGTTACGATTTTAATCTCAATGTTTATTGGTCTCTTGGGCCCAACTGGTTCACGAAGGAACTTGGGACTGGTAGCCACGAAGAAGACACTATTAATCCTTCACTGAATGAAGAAAGAGGACCGAATTAGTCCAAAAATCGAAGACCCAAAATAGTAATAATGGTACTGGTAATGTTAAACCGCTGGCCGCTGGTGTTGATCAGGAGTACAAATCAGAAAATGAAATCCCCACGGGACTATCTAACACATTTAGCGAAGAATGGTTCTAGTCCGTCGTGTTTAGATTCTCCAAAAATTTCTGAGCGACTCTGATAACTGAATTTGAGAGAGCGCGGTATATATACAGATCGTAGTGTTATTATCACTAGGGGATCTTACAATTCACACCTTCTGTATAGCAGAGAAATCAGGGAAGTACGTTTCCCGGATCAAAGGTTTTTCGTTCATTCTATTCAGCGATGCGAATCGACATCAGAAGACTGGCCGTGCCCGAGCCTCTCTTAGATTACCACCCCTTTCCGCAGATCAATCGTTTACCTCCCCTTGAAACGTACGAACATCAAAGGTGGTCGAGAAAATATTATCGCCCCTGTATCTCTTCAAACAATCCGTTATTTCTACGCGCGTCTGTCTAATGACCGATAATTGGCAAATCAGCTCGCGTGAGAAACTAGGTAAACAAACATGATTCGCTCCCTTGTTAAGGCTGGCAGGTGCGAAAAGTTGGTAAAGAACTCTGTTGTTATGTTCCCAGAAAAAGGGCGTGGATTCAAGGGTGAGTCATACAAACAGAAAGTTGCGTGGTTTGGCTTAGCCAATGGTAGACACTAAATGGGAAAGCAAAGGCTGTCAGATTACTGTATCAATATTTCCATTCCACGTCACAATGTGTACTTGATGCAACAGTTTTGTTGCAAACACAACAATTCACTTTGTTGTGTTGAACAAGACTTCTCTTGGCCTTATTATTCATTTCTGCAAACAGCTTCCCATAGCATTCTGGACATGCAAGCTGACTAACAAGGTTACATAATAATAATAATAATAGCCCCTTCAGTCATGACTGACTATGGGAATGCGCCCCTGAGGTGGCAGCCCTCAGCTGCTTATTTTCCTTTTCGCCGTTTTCTCCTCTCCTCTGCTTGTTGTGTGAGCCTCTTTTCGCTCAATCTGAGGTGGCGCCGTAAATAGCATCGCCACTTAATGCGATCGGCAGCTTCATCTTCCTATGTTGCTGGATCCATGTCCAGTGCCCTCATATCTCTCCTGCACACATCTTTGAACCTCAGCTGTGGTCGCCCAACTGTTCTCTTGCCATCTGCTAATTGTCCGTAGAAGATGTCCTTTGGGATGCGACCATCTTCCATGCGGCGAACATGGCCAAGCCAGCGAAGTCTGCGCTGTCTAAGCAATGTATACATACTTTGAAGGCCAGCACGTGACAAGACCTCGACATTTGTCACTTTATCTTTCCACGAGATGCCGAAGATGTGGCGTAGACACCGTAAATGGAAGGTACTGGGCCTTCTTTCTTGCTTAGCATAGGTCGTCCAGGTTTCGCTGCCATAAAGGAGTGCGCTGGTGACGCAGGCGTTATATACCGCAGCTTTGGTCTTCGATGTGAGTTTGGAGTTTCCCCAAACACGCGATGTGAGGCGGGCAAAGGTAGCTGCAGCTTTGCCAATGCGGCTGTCGATTTCTGTGTCCAGTGAGAGCTTGTCATTGATGGTAGACCCTAAGTATTGAAGTGGTGCACCACTGCCAATTCATAGTTATCGATAGTGATAACTGGTGCAGCACCCACATCCTGACTCAGCACATTCGTTTTCTTTGGACTTATATTGAGGCCAAAGTCCTTGCATGCTTTACTGAAGCGATTCATCAAGCTCTGAAGCTCCTGTTGGTTTTGAGTGACGACTGCAGCATCATCAGCGAACAACAAGTCTCTTATAGTGACCCTTCTGATTTTTGTTTTTGCCTTCAGCTTTTAAAGATTAAACAGACGGCCATCTGACCTAGCGTGAAGGCATATTCCTTCAGTTGCATCTCTGAATGCATGTTTCAAGAGTAAGGCAAAGAAGATCCCGAAGAGGGTCGGAGCCAGAACACGGCCTTGTTTAACGCTACTTCGTATGTCCAAGGGCTGTGACGTGCTTCCAGCATATTGGACTGTTCCCTTCATGTCGTCATGGAATGACTTTATCATTTCCAGCATTTTAGAAGTGCAGCCTATTTTCAGGAGGATTTTGAAGAGTCCATCTCTACTAACCAGGTCAAATGCTTTTGTGAGGTCTATAAAGGCGATATATAAAGGCCTCTTCTGCTCTCTTGATTTTTCCTGAAGCTGGCGGAGAGAGAAGATCATGTCTGTTGTTGATCTACCAGCTCCGGAATCCACACTGTGACTCTGGATATATGCGCTCAGCTAACTTGTGTAGTCGCATTAAGATGACTTTGGCAAAAATCTTACCAACAATACTGAGAAGAGAGATGCCTTTGTAGTTATTGCAACCACTTCTGTCTCCTTTATTTTTATACAGTGTTACAATCTTGGCATCTCGCATGTCTTGAGGAATAGTTGTCTCTTTCCAGCACTGGCCCAGCATCCTATGCAGGGGATGTAATAGCGTGCTCTTACAGCATTTGATTAAATCAGGAGGAATCCCATCACTGCCTGGTGCTTTGCCAGAGGCCAAGCTATCTATGGCCTTGCTGATTTCTTCTAATGTTGGTTCGGCATCCAGCTCCTCCATAGTTGGCAGACATTTGACAGCATCAAGGGCTGCAGGCGTAACGGTATTTTCTCTAGCGTAAAGCTCAGAGTAGTGCTCGACCCACCTCTCCATCTGCTTACCCTTATTGGTTAGCTTATCTCCGCTGATGGTTTTTTAGCGGTGCCGTCTTACTTTTTTGGAGCCAAGTGCTTTCTTTATACCGTCATACATTTGTCTAATGTTGCCTGTTTGCGCTGCGGTCTGGATGCTCTCACTGAGCTGGAGCCAATAGTCATTTGCACAGCGTCGAGCAGTTTGTTAAACTTTGCTTCTCGTAGCCTTCAGCATCTGTAGGATTCTAGCACTCGGTGAACGTTTGTATTCATTCACAGCACTGCGCTTAGCTTCAATGACAGGTGCCATCACATCTGATGAAGCATCAAACCAGTCATTTGACTTTGCCGTTTTCTTACCAAAGGTGGCAAGTGCAGTACTTTGAATGGTGTTCCGTAGATGCTCCCAGTTCTCTGTAATAGTATCACCATGCTGAGGGCTACTGAGCACTTTATTGAAGGTCGCAGTAAATTGAGCGATCATGACAGGGTCTGACATCTTGCTGGTATCAATGCATGGTTTCCCGTCATGTCTGATACCATAGAGTTTTCTAGGTTGTGCTCTGATTTTGCAGCAAACCAAGGAGTAATCTGTATCATAGTCTGCACAATTGTACGAGCAAGTGAAGAGTACAGACCTGAGAAGTGGCCTTCTGACGAGAATCAGGTACAGTTGGTGCCAGTATTTGGATCGTGGGTGTCTCCATGACACCTTATGCTGGGGTTTTGTCTGAAAGTAGGTGTTGGTCTCGCAGAGGTCATGGTGGACACACAACTCTAAGAGCCGTTGTCCATTTTCATTCATCTTGCCAATACTAAACCTGCCCAGACATGAAGGCCATGAAACACTATCGGCACCCACTCTGGCGTTAAAGTCACCAAGGAGAACAAGCTATTCTTGCCTAGGTATGCTTTTGATGACTGCTGCTAGATTCTCGTAGAACTCATCTTTAGCTTCTGAGGCAGAGTACAGAGTAGGAGCATACACACTGACAAGGGTGATGGGACCTGTGCTAGTTTGCAGGCGGAGCGTTAACAGGCGTTCTGATCCATTCTCACCTGGTTCAACCATTTTAGTTAGCGATTTTTTGACCGCAAAACCTACTCCGTGTTCTCTAGTTTTATTAGGATCTTTCCCTTGCCAATAAAATGTGTAGTCCTTCTCGCTCACCGTTCCAGAGCCCGCCAGGCGCGTTTCCTGAAGTGCAGCTATTTCCACCTGAAGTCGTTTAAGCTCATCATTAATTATGGCTGTCTTCCTTACATCCTGTAGGTTTTCGGATAGTCCAGTCAACATAGTCCTGACGCTCCAGCATCCCAATCTGAGAGTTTGCTTATTTCTATTATTACGATAGTTGCTTGGTGCAAAATTTTCTGTCCACAGTTCGGGTTTGACCCTAATCCCCATGCACCCAATGGGGAAAGCAGACAGTGGCGGGATAACACCTTATTGACTGGGGGCTGCCCAGCTTGAAGCGGGCGGTAGCTGTCCAGTGAGATCCTAGAACCTCTCCCACTGTCGGAAGTAGCCCCTGGCGCCATGCCCTACGCCAATTGGGCAAAATGCTTATAACCGGTAACTGCTACTTCCCGTGTTTTGCCGACACCTATAGGGTGAAGCTGGAGTGTCCTCTCCAGGGCGCGAGCTTGGGCACAGTTATATGGAGATCAAGCTGTTGCCCATGCAGCATGTTCCCCCTCTCCACACAGCCGGTAGATCCAAAGGAACGGCAGTAGCCGATACAGTTTGGTACCAGCCACGTCGCAGGAGTTGCCAGAATAATGTCGAATCAACATTAGACTGCTTTAGGGACTCCGACTCCGGATTTATCCTCAGGGTTTACTCCCGAAGCCAATTCCATAAATGGATATTCCAGCAAGGCAGCGGTGGTTTGAATTTAGAGTTCCTTCTCTTAGATAAGCTACCAACCAAGGATCACGAGCCCTATCTGCCCGAAGCGGCTGGTTTTAAGGCGCCAGTCGCTCGCCTTTGCCCCTTCTCCCGTCATTGGAAACAGTTCCGCCGGGCTCAAATTGAGCCACACGTGAAGGCCGGGAGCTGAACTTGGTTGTCAGAGGCTGCTTGAGGCGCGTGCCATAGGAGTATTTTATCTGCAGTGAGAGATTATCCTTACTACAACTCCCGGATGTAACAACCTTTAGGAACCAACAAGGTTACATATCTCAGACATATCAACTATAGTTCTGGAGACAGTATTGTTAGGTGTTGAAGCTTCTTGCACCGATGAGGCACTTAGTTCCAGCTTTTTACAGAACCGTGGCGTGCTGTGGGATAAAGAGGTAGAAGTTGTAGATGAGCTTGTGCTGGCTCCTTCATTTACAGCTGAAGCTGACAGTATAACCTCAGGCAGACTATGCTCATTAGGGGGACCATAAGGTTCTGAAAAAAGTACATAATAAATAATCACAGCTCAAGAAACATGTCACATGCTTATAAATACCATGATAATTTATCGTATAATGTGGAATCATGTTATTTTGTCACACCAGAAAAATGTGATCACTCTTTACTGCCAATGCGTTTACTAATAGCTTACAAATATATAAATTAAAAAGAAATAATAGCTTATTCGCGTGACTTTTCTTTTTAAAGTATATCGTTGAACCCTTTATGGGTTATAATTAGGACATATTGTGTATTAATTCAAGAAAATTAAGTCAGATTTCCAATATCCAAATAGAGTACCTTCTTCCCCCCTCCACTCAGTCCTACCAGAGTAAATCAAAACCAAATATGTGTAAATGTTTTTGTGCGTGACCTCACCACATGTGACTGCCTGGCTTTCTACAGTGATTCATTTTGCACCATTACCATAACAAAATTAGCGACTTTTACCTGCACTATCTTGGTTCCATCGCTTCGCTCTGGCCTTTTCCAGTTTTAGATGACGAAAGCTATTCTTTTTTCGAGACATTTTCACGCAAAAAGTTCCGAAAAATGAGAATAACTAAATGTGTATACAGAATTTATTAATCTGACGCCATAATGTAAACACCGCGGTTACAAGTCCCGTGGATTCACGCAGCCAATAAACAGTTTAGAATAGGGTGCGGAAAAGACCGATGTCAACGAACGCCCGACGATTTCCATATATGGAAATAATCGGTAAAAAATGCGACCTATAAATTCTCGATCTTGGCGGGTATAATTTTGTTATTTTTTGTTAATACCGAAATAAATGAACTACATCACAGGATTCCCCAGATCTAGGCGAATCCAATGATGAATAATACGTAGGGGTGTAAGCTTGGTTGCTATGGAAGAAACTAGGTCTAATTAGACATATTTTCTCGAGTTTGAGAAAATCTCTCCGTGCCATACCTTTTTCAAAGTCAAAATACATATTGTAAAAATGCATTTTGACATTTAATTCTGTTATATTTAAATTCAGGAGATGCTAAAGTATCAGAAAATGGACTAATCCCAAAATCCTTATATTTTTTTATTTTGACGAAAATTTAATTCCCGCTCCTCATTAAGTAAACCTTTGACTGTTTCTGATGGTAACCTTGCAAATTTTAAGTATATTATGAATCAAATGGTCACTAATTAAAATTAGCTCCAGCAAGCTGTGTTGTAAGTATGTAAGGCGGAAATACCAATGACCATGATTCAGTTAAATAAAAATTTTTTTAAAGTATGACGGAAAATGTCTCCTTCAACCTCAAGTGGGTTGTAGTTATGATATATAATGTCTATTTATTTTTTCTTAACCAGCGGCGCTAGGGCTTTCAGCCCTTCGGCCCAATGACATGTCATTGCGAGGCTGGGGAACCTGTGGACTTTCCTTCCAACCCGGTCAGGAGCTTCGCTCCTTCTTATCCACAGAGGGTTTATCTCAGGAGCCGTTCAGATTATGCAGTCAAAATCCTGGTCGGTGACAACCTCATCATGTAAAATAACTTGCTGCAAAAACCACTGCTGCAAGAGCATGTGAATGCCTGGTGCAGGCTTCATGCAAGGGGGGACCTGCTGTAGCAATGGCCTCATGCTCCATAAGGAGCGAAAAGAAAAATGATTACGATATTGAACAGCGGACCTAGGTTAGTCTATTCTCAATACCTGTTCTATAGTTAATGAGTGAATGACTTGCTTAATAATATAATATTGGGATTCTCTGTTATTTACACCTCTTACATTTTAGTTGGAAATGTTCTGCATTATTGTCTTGTAGACATTCAGGGAATGAGAAAGGTTCTTCTAGTCTAAGATAGCCCGTCCCCAGCTGTAACTCAATACATTCTTTTTTGCTAGGAATTTTTAATTCCATGTCTTATTGCCTGAGAGTTTCATATCCGTGTTGATTCCACTTCGAGTATTCTGTACCAGATGTAAATGCTGGGTTGCGTGTTTAGGGGGATAAAAGTAAAATGGTATTTTTTTTATCTAGTATCAAGGTTGCAGAACAAATTACAAGCTAACAGATCAAGCGCGAAACGTTTTTAATGAAGGTCTTACCTTTGATCACTAGCAGGTAAAAGGCTGAACACGGCTATGTTCCTTTCACCTGAATGTTTATAACGTCACCAGCTTTAGGGTCACATATCCGTGACGTAAGCGGCACGGCTTGTCAACATGGTTGACTGTGGCAACCCTCGCTGCGCACAAGAAAGGCGTTCTTTTCGAAGGGACGTTCAAGTTTGGAGCAAAAAACTACCTCTTGTATTGGGTACGTGCGGTTTATTTCACATGCTGTTTTTTCTTAGCTTTATCAAGGTAGAAATTTTACAGGGTTGACGTGAGTTGCCTACTTCCCTGGTGTGTCAAATTTTCTGAATCATCTTGCTTACCGACGAAATTACGATCGATAACGTGAGCCCCTCTGTTTCTGACTATGCCCGTACATTTCGTGGGTGTCTTTATTCTCATAGTGATATCAGAGCGTAATGTTCTAATCGGTCAAATTATGCTTTATGGCACAGTTTTATATTGGTTATTAACTAATTTAATTTACCTGGCAAACATTGTAAATCGCACCTGTAGACTCAAGAAATTTATACTATTTTGTGTTTAGCAGTAGGGGCTTACGTGAACACCGCGCTGCTTCAAAGATGACCACGGGTGAATTTTGATCATGCCACTTCCTTTTTTTTTTTTTTATAATGCCCTTTCAGCCTCTGATGGGTTATAATTAGGATATATATTGTCTCTGATCCTAGATATTTTTAATTGCCGATATCTGATCTTCGCGTTTCCAATAAATTAAGTGCCATTATGTGGTGATGTAGGCCTACATGTGTGTTTTCCTTTGTCATAAAACGGGAGTCTTCTGTTATTAGTCATGGTGTTAGTAAGGGGGAGGAGGGTGTGAAAGCCTGGGGTGTTCGGGATGATAGGCTACATAAGTCACTATTTATTTGTAATAATCAATATGTATTATCAGAGCTTCACTACATTTTCAATTTCCCACCATACTCACTAATCCTTATATATTAATTTTGAGTTTGTTATACTGTTTTACTATATTGTGTAGTTCTCTAAGTCTTTCTATTCTCAACATCTGTTCTACAGTTATGGATGAATTGCATGCCTGTAAATAATCTAATATTGGTATTCTCTGTTGTTGATACTTCTTATATTTTAGTAGGAAGTGCTATATATTATTTTCTTGTTTTTTTTTTGGTTTTTTTTAACAAAGTATACTGTTCAACCCTTTGATGGGTTATAATAAGGACATATAGTGAAATAAATTCAAGACAATAAAATCAGTTTTCCGATATCCAAATATAGTATCTTCTTCTGCCCTGCATTCAGTCCAAATAGAGTAAATCAAAACCAAAATTGTGTGAATCAGTTTGTGCGTGACACCCCCTTTTCTTCTAAAATAGGCCCTTCCAAGTTATAGTAGTAGTAATAAGTAATTTCTTATTGCTGGGAATTTGTAGTTCCCTAGATACTTGACATATTCTCATTAGAGCCTTGAGCAACTTATATGCAGGGCCGGATTATCCATTAGGCTAAGTAGGTTGAAGCCTAGGAACCAGGAGCTCTTGGGGGCCTGTGCATAAGTTTAAAAAAAACACCAAAAAAGCCTAGAGGCCCTTCTTGGCTTAATCTGGCCCTGCTTATACGCATGTCTACCTTTCAGACTTCAGTCCCACGCTACTGTCCACTCATCAGTCACTATTCTCTCAATTAAGCTTTTGATATCTGTTATACTCATTCCCACATTTATTAGGTTTTTATTAGATTACTTTTTTTAGTTTCCTTATCTGCCTTTTTATTTCCTTCTTTGCCAACATGAGAAAGTACCCAAGCTATTAAAGCTGAATGTCCTCTAGATCAGGCATTGGCACACTTTAGCATGCTGAGACCTGATTCTCTTTCATCAGTGAAGCTGCATTGTACCAAATACAGCAGTTCATTGTAGCTACTTTTACAGTTTTTCAGCTGTAAATAATAAAGTAACTCTACATGCTTGTGAAATAAAGAAAGCATTAAGGTAAACAAAAATTAATTGCAAAAAAAATAGTATGTGCATGTGTAAAGAAAGAAAAATATTACGTGAATGAGAACAAATTGAAACAAACATATAATATTTAAGTACTAGTATTACAAAAAATGTAACAACATGGACTTAATATAATGATGATTTGCACTGCATCCCCTCATTTAAGTCTTCAAATTTTGGTATGACATTACTAATGGCCCTTCACATAGATTTGTCTGTTTTTTCATCAGACGGAGGAGAGGGATAATTGGATTTAACAATCAGGGCAACATCGTCAGCAAATGCTAGCTCTGAAATACAAACATGTCTCATTTTCCAGTACCCCACTGAATACTTTTTTGTCCTCTCCTTACATGCTTTGATGACATCATCCATGAGTAGTATGAAATGATTAGGTGACAGAATATCTTACAACAGTGGTGGTCCTGAACTCTTCTGACTTATGGTTTGCCGTACTCACATAATTTCTGCAAGTCTTGTAGATGCTCTGTATAGCATGTATCAGAGCTACTGGAATGTTTTTCTTTGCCAAGCAGTCCCAAAGTTTTCTCCAGGGGACCTTGTCAATGCCTTCTCCAGATCCAAGAAACAAAGATGCATCTCACCTTTAAACTCAAGAGCCTTTTCACTCAGCTGTCTATGTCTGAAGATAAGGTCTTGAGTACTTCGGTTTGCTCAGAAGCCACATTGGACCTCACTCATTTGTGGCTCAGCTAGGCGTCTCTGCTGCAGGATTGTAGAGTAAATTTTACCAGGGACACTGAGAAGAGATATGCCTCTATGATTCCCACATTGTTAGTTTTCACCCTTTTTAAATATTGTTGTTATGATGGCAATCTCCCAATCCTTTGGTATGATCTTGTGGCACCAGGAATGCCATTAGGACTCTCAGGATTAATAGGTTGCCTGCTGCTCCCATGTACTTAACCATTTCTGGTGTTATACCATCATGTCCTCATGTTTTGCCTATCTTGATTTTCTCCAGTGCTGCTTTCAGTTCTTTCATCTTGATGCCATCTTTGCCACCATTGGTTTCCTCTTCTGTGATAGTGCTTATCATTTCTGAGGCTTGACCTTTCTTGCCACCAAGGAGCTCTGAGAAATATTCTTTCCGTCTTTCTATTTCTTCCTTTGGGACAGTAAGCAATTTGTCTTGCTCGTCCTTTATGAATTTAAGAGGGCACTGTTTTTCCTTCCTCATTTCCTGTGGGGTCTTACTTACTTAGTCGTTCCCCTTCTACCGTGAGGTGTAGAGGTTTGGAAGAGAGAGCTCCAGACTATCCTATCGGCTGTCTTCCTCCTGGCCTGGTTCCATTCTAGTCCTCGATCCTTCAAAGATTGTCTAATGTTGTCCTCCCAGCGGACTCTGGGTCGTCCTCGGGGTCTGGATCCTTGGCTCTTTGTTTCCCATGCTTGTCGTGGTATCCGATCTTCTCCCATTCTGCAGACATGGCCAAACCATCTTAATTGGGACTGTTCTACTTGGGTCTGCAGGGGGTAGGATTTAAGGCCTTGACGTTGCGTACCATGTCTCTTCTTGTTACTTCAACCACCTTCCTCAGATACCTCATTTCTGAGGTTTGGATCTGGCTTTTATGGGTTGTAGTCATTGCCCATGACTCGCATCCGTATGTCAAGACTGGGACATAGGTGGAGCGGTATACAGCCATCTTCGTTTTCTTACCAACCTCTCTCTTGCTGAGGAATCCTCGATTTATGGCCTGAAAAAGTCTCCCAGCTGCTGCTTTTCGAGTGGCCAACTCTTCTTTGATGCCTCCCTTTCGGTCTATAATAGCTCCGAGGTATTTAAAGTGGTCGACCTGCTCCAGGACCTGTTCTCCCAGCTTAATCTGATGTTTTCTTTCTTCTCGTGATATCACCATGGATTTTGTTTTAGAGCTGCTTATGACCATCCCTCTCTTCTCCAGCTGTTCCTTCCAGACTTGCAGGTTGGATTGGAGATGTGCCTCTGATTTAGCAATCAGGGCAACATAATCAGCAAATGCCAGCTCCTGTGGGGTCTTGTAGAATAATTTCTGATTTTCTTGAGCATCTTTTACTAGCTTTTCTCGAATTTCTTCCCAGGATCTCTGTTGTGCTGCTAGCACCTAATTCTATGCTGAGTATCACATGTTCTCTGTATTTCTGTTTTTCCTGCTGTGTTTTTCTTCTCTCTAATTTTCTCTTTAACTTCTTCTGTCCACCAAGGTGTCCTCTTTCCCTTCTTCGTAAGTCGGACTCACCACATGCTTGTGCTGCAGCTGCTTTAATGATGTCCTTGAATTTAAGCCACAGGGTTTCCAGGTCATCAGGTCATTTTTCTATGTTTCTCACTGCTGTAGCAATAAGTCCCCGATACTTGGTCTTAACTTCTGGCTCTTTTAGCTTGCAGATCTTAATACTCATCTCCCCTGCTCGATTACTTAGTTTCTTGCGTGATGGTGGGCAAGGCCTAGGCCGAGCAACTCTTTCGGTTGTTCTTTTAATAGTCAGCAACATAAAAAATGCCATCTGGATTTTGGAAAGCTGCCTCGTTTTTTGTTCTTTTAGAACAATCTTTCAGATTGGGTGCCAGAATGTTCAAACAGTATTAATGATAATAATAAGTAACCGAAGAAGCGATTAATTAAGAATGATGCTTGACATTTAAACTGTTCAGAGAAAGAAGGTTTTGAAAAGCATTCTTCCACTAATAAAATTTGTAAAAAAAAATAAAATGACTGAAACGAGCAAATGAAGAAAATTAAAATTTAAGCAAATTAATTAAATTTAGAATAAAACTCTTTGGTAATTATTATGACTATACTAATAATATGAAACTTATAGTCTGCTCTTCCCTGACATATCTCAGTGCGGATCTTGCCATGTAACAGTAACTCTGTTCCTTTAACAAATGTATTCTCCTACTTTCTTCAGGACTTGAGAGGATTGCCGCTGACTATGTTGATGAAGACACAGCTCAACGTTTGTTGAATCCATATCCAGGTACATAAATTGTGATTATTGGACAGATTGAAGTGTAAGCGGTGGATGTTTGCTGTTTGAAGAAGCACTTTGAAGCTAAAATGTTGATAGGAATGTGCCACTGTGTTTATTTTCAGTTTCAACAAAGTATCTTTATGAACTTTAAGTAGTTTTATTGGACAAGTCAGGAAGTGGTATTCTGTGAGAAAAGTGGGTAGTGATATTTTTTTGGTAGGTCATGTTATGGTTTTCTTGGGCTCGTCATGGAATGATTTCCTTTGGTAACTGATTTATTGGTTCTCTGAGGTCTGTTTGATAATAGTGTTCTTGAGTAAAAGTCAAGAGTCGAAGCAAAAGTCACAATTTTTATTTTCTGCACTTCTTACCTATCATATCAAATTGTTTCATTGTTGAACATTACTATGCATTTCATGAGAAATGTCATGGGCTATGAAAATTATTCTGCTGGTTGATACGGTAATTTAGTGTAACTTAAGCATTTAAAAACCTGATTAACACTTCTCATTGTTTGATTGCGTGAGGCATTGCCTTCATTTGGTTATTAGTATATTTAATTCACAGCTCAACTTATAATAAATTGGTTTTTTTTCCTAACACAGCATGGGAGCAGGAACTTGTCCAGGATTTTGAGCCACCTAAGAGATGCTTTCACTGTGATAAAAAACTGCCCAATATATATGTAAGTTTGTTTCTCGTGGCTGCTAAAACTGAGATACTAAGTTGAAAAGTGCAGGGCTTAGAAAATATTTAGAGATAAAAAGGTTTCTAACAAAAACACAAAAAAAAACAAAGAAAACCTGTTTTGGAGGAAAAGAAGATAAACTATGCTGCTTTCTTTATTTTGTCAGTATTTAACTATTTTCTCTACCCAAAGACTTCCCAATTAGTTTTCAAATTTTGCTGCTTTGCAACTTTTTGCATGTTTAAATAATAGCCTGTTGAGATTCGGTTCTTGTTTATGTTTGTTTATAAATACTGGTAAAACTGAATATGATTGCATTAGATTCAGCAAGAAGGAATGCCAAGCTGGCAGTCATATCACCAAAGGAAAAGTCTAGAAAAGGATATTGGGCATGAGTAGAAATCATCAAAAGAGAATCCTCTAGATACATTTTATTTTTAAAACAAAGAACCCCAAACATAATGCAGAGAGACCAAGAGATGCCACATTGGACGTTCTTACAGACAATTGAGGTAAACACAGGAGCATAACAGAGATGTATACTGTCAACCCTACTGTTTAACATTGTTATTGACTCAAGGATAGTATAAGAAGTAAACACATTGCTGCATGCAGATATGTGAAGGGTAACATATACAGATGTTTAAAAAATACTGAAAGTGCATACAGACATGCTGAGTTTGGTATAATATGAAGCTCAGTACCTCAACAACGTCGGCATCTGTGGCCTAATGGATATGAACGCAGTTTCATAATCTAGATATACCAGGTTTGAAACCTGCTGCAGACAGTTTGGTAGCAGATTGCTTTGTGTGGATTTTTAACAATGGTATAAGCGCCGTACCGTTCAGAAAGCAATGGCAAACTACTGAATGAAAAAATTGCCTAGAAAATCACAAAAACAGCCAATAAAAGCTGGGGTTGATTGCCACGTCCTGTAAAGGATAAGCAACTAACTTAGCCTCAACAACAGAAGCCGGGAAGGTGCAGAAATTCAAGCTCCCGAAACATCCATATAAGAACTATGATCATCTAAGTGTCAGAGAGTTAAAAATCTTCAAAGCATGTTTATAGAGAATGGTAGAATGAACAGAGAAACAAGTGAGATTTGAAAAAGATAGTACAGTTGCTTACAGACTCTCCCCACCCATACATCAAGAAAAAGTGACAGCTGGTAAATAGCATACTCATACCAACACTTCACTGTCAATGTCAAACATTGGCATAATCTAAAATACAGAAAAGGAAGGTCATAACATATGGGATGAAAAAGACTGCTAAAAACCCAATTAGGAGAGAAGGAAAACAAGAAATGTGAAAGTTTGATATCAGGACATATGTGACCAGTTGGCCTATTCCTACTACTTAAGCGCGAATAACGCTACTATTAAGTAGAAAATCATATTAGAGACTAGCTAGTTTCATTAACACTAGTCAGAAAGGAATGACGTCATCAGATCTGGTGTGGGCACAAACAGGTAGGACCAAAGAAGAGGGGAGGTCAAGTTTCCGGTTTGGTTTGGGCAGCGGTACGGTCATCATGCTGCGTTGTGATAGAAATTTTAGGTAGAAAATTTAATGTCGACATGTATGCTTTCATGGAAGTCAATGCCTAGAACTGGCAGATGAAAACAGTGTATTAAATAGATTTTTCGGAGACTGAGAATACATGTGTTATGTGATTTTACAGACAGAAAGGTCGAAAGCATGCAACCTTCACACACCTCAACACTAGGTGACTAAACACGAACATGCTCAACAGTGAACTGATTTAGAATTCAGCGGGTCATTTGTAGGCTCGTATTGTCTCTGAACCTGTACAAATTAATAAATACGCATAGTCATCAGTATTGCCAGTATTATATATGAAGACAGTATTGTCAGCATTATCCAACCAAACAGTGTTGCAAGCATTAAATAAGAATACAGTGTTGCCAACATTATAACACAAAACAATGTTGCCAGCATTGTATATGAAAACAGGGTTGCCAGCATTATATGTGAAGACAGTATTGTCAGCATTATCCAACAAAACAGTGTTGCCAGCATTGTGTATGAAAACAGTGCTGCCAGTATTATATAATAAAAGCAAATGGTGTCGCCAAGGTTGTGAGTCATTACCCCCCATGCGGACTAGGTGTTCAGGTGGATCAATGCCAATTATTATTCTGTAGACTGACCTTTGTGAAGTAATCATCTCGGAGTTAACAGTAGGGAACGCCTTTTACATCCAGCATAAACTTTTTCCATAGGCACAAATGAATTGGTAACAAAATATATACAGCTTGGAACCAGCTAACATCGTCGTACATCTATTAAGTTTTTATGGATGTATACAAGACATCGAGTTACATCTTCATCATACATGAGGTTCAAGAAACCTGGGTTGTAAATAAAACATCTAGAAAAGATCATCTCTTGCGAGAGTGAGTATAGAACTAGATGACTAGACCACTAGGACTGTCACACATACCATGTATCAGCTACATAGAGAAATGGAAAATAAAATACGCTAAATTTACTACCAAACACAAGTCTTCAACAGACAGTCTGAGATACTTGTTTAACATAGAATAACATTGGCCATAGCAATGCAGATGGCATGAGAACAGTAAACTGTTTCCACTCACAACATTTAATGTGAAAAGAGAAAGTAAAGAAAATATGTGCACGTATTGAAATATTAATTTCATAATGTCTTTTTCAGAAACGCATACATAGAATAGTTGATGAAGCCAAGAAAGGAAAAGAAAACAGTGGAAAAATTTGTGAGTTAATTATTTGGAAGTAAATTAATGTTAAACAGTACCGTAAAATCTCGTGTATAATACGCACTCGTGTATAATACGCATGCTTGATTTAGCCCAAAATTTTCTGGTAAAATGGAAATTCGTGTATAATACGCACCATAATTTTTCAAGATTTTATTTTATGAAACATTTGTTAAAAAACTGAAAGTATAATAACAAACAGAAATAGGTACGCAACACCTACATTTTAGGTACTTTGGACTCCCTCGTCATCACTCTCACTAGAAAGAAGCTCATCTAGTGTTGTCGAGTCAATGCCATTATTGGTGCCATCATAATAAATATCACCATCATCTTCATCCGATGACACCTGTTCTTTCTCCCACAAAATGTCGTCCTCGCTGCCATCAATTTTATTCGAAATAAAACATTTGAGGAAGCCTTGTTGAATTATAGTCGTATCTAATTCCTTCCAAGCAGCAAGTACCCACTCTGCGACATCTGTGAGAGTCGGTTGACGCATACGGCCACCAGCAGTATATGTGTGATTACCGTCGCTTAACCATGCATTCCATTTACGACAGATAGCATCTTTCATCGGCTTATTAACAGCGACGTCTAAAGGCTGCAACAGACGGGTTATGCCGCCTGGAATTATAACCAGATCAGATTTTATTTTCTTCATTTCCTTCTGGATAGAAGGCATCCAATGACACCGAATCGAGTCGAGCACCAACATGGAAGATTGTTTTCGGAGACCACCTGGACATGTTGCCCAAACACATTTTAACCAGTCAATGGTTAGTGCTTCATCCATCCATCCTTTAGCATGAACACGGATGTGTACACCTTTCGGAAATTGTACTCCTTTTGGTAGAGTCTTTCTCTTAAAAATTATGAAAGGAGGCAACTTTCCTCCATCTGCAGTACACGCTAACATAACGGTGAAGTGAGACTTCTTGTGTCCAGTTGTACGTATAGACACAGTTTTATGCCTTTTGTGTCTACAGTCCTGTCGTAGGGCATATCGAAAGTCAGAGGCATTTGATCGGCGTTTCCAATCTGTGCAATGTCATAGATATGTTCTTTTCTCAATTTGATTACGAACTTTTGGAACTCCAGAAGCTTTTTTTCGTGGTCGTCTGGAAGATGCTGCGCGATAGTAGTTCTTCGACGAACTGAAAGACCATGTCGCTTCATAAAACGAACTGCCCATCCATATGACGCTTTAAATGTTGTTGTGCCTGTACAAGATTTTGTAAGTTCCAGAGCTTTAAGTCGTATTTCAATGCATGAAACACCGGTGCCTTGTTGCCTTCTATCCACTACCCACTCCAATAATGTTTTTTCTAGGTCTGGAAGATCTGGTGGTGACCCACGATTCGCCTTTTTCTTACTAGGCAACACTTGCAGCGCCTCTTTGTTTTTTCGCCATAATCGAATGTTACACTCGTTAATGGAAAAATGTCGACTTGCTGCCCGATTGCCGTTAGATTCTGCATATTTTACCACTATGAGCTTTTCTGCTGCAGTATAACATTTTCATTTTTAGGGCTCAAAATAATAAAACAACAAACTTCACAACCAAGCTTAATATCAAAACGGATTGAAGACCAAGAGTGCGAAATGCGTTTTGCGACAATGTCTGACACATAAGAAAACACATGGCACATTCAATTTCGTGCCATTTTCACTGTTAAATTGTGACAAAAACTTGACAGACTTTCCAATGTAGGTTACTTTCGAAATCGAAAATGACGTATTTTTTTAGTACTCGCGTATAATACGCACCCGAGTTTTAGCGGGTAAAAATTGTGCGTATTATAAGCAAGATTTTACGGTAATTGAATTGACCCCATGTAGTTCCCTGGGGTCTCTGAAGAGGAAAAGAAAGAATAGGACTACGGGCACCCTCAAGCATGTCATACAAGGCCACTAATATGAGGTTGTGCATGTGGCTGGCAACCTGATCATGTCAAACAAATTGCAACAAAAACCACTGCTACAAGAGCATGTGAATGCTGGTGCAGGCTTCCTGCAAGGGGAACAACTGTATTGGTTGTTCTGTGCTTCATAAGTAGCGCAAAAGAAAATGGTGGGGATGATGAGTAATTGAATTAAATCAACCTTTTTAACAATCAACTTCCCTCCTGTCATTCTTCTACTAGTTCTTCTCATTTTTCACTCTATAAGGAGCTTGAAGCCACCTCTGCAGTTGGTCCTTATGCATGCAGCATGCGTGGTACTAATCATTTCATGTGCTCCTGCAGAGGGATTTCTGTAGCAGTATGTTTAACATGATGATGTTGCCAGCCCCATGCTAAGTCTCACATTAGTCACATCTTATGAAGTACTAGAGGAAGCAGTTGCCCTGAGAGACCGCCAGAAACTGCTCGGGATGCTGCACCATTTTCAAGTCTGATAAGAAACTATACAGAGCGATACAACAGGAGGCAATCTGGTCATTAGAAAAGGTCCCGCCATCGATCAAGTGTTTCAGCACCTTAATCTCCTTTACACTGTAGGGGGGTGCGCAGGCCCACTTGCTGCATGACTCTCAAGTGTCAGCCACCTGTTGTCATGTGCAGATAATTTAATCCACTCCACCTTGGTTGCAGCTTTCAACTTGACTCTGTTTTTCTGCCAGTTGGAGGCAATTGTGAAAGTAACATGCTGAAAATAAATTACTATCCTGAATTCCATAACCCACAGCGGTTGTTCCATAGCCAGCATGATGCCCTTTCCGCATTTCCACTGAGTCTCTTAAGTGCACTTGATCTTGACTGTGCTTTCAAACCCAATTGTTTCAGTAGATCATACATTGAGGCAGCAACTAGACCTCTTGCACCTACCTCATCAGCCATGACCCTTGCAGTGAACCCGTCATGTCTCAAGTCTGTGACCAGATCATTATACTTGGCGACTTTGAACGAGTGTTGCTTGTCCAACCTGGATTCAAATGACATGGTCAGCTTAATCATTATAATCTGGTGCAATGATGAGGAATGTAGCACTAAATCTGACCATCTTCAAGATCTTCTGATACTATCTGGATGTGCCCCTGGCCCAGGTACGTCTACTGCCATCTCCCAATCATGTGCACAGTCAAGAATAGATGGTAAACTGCTACTTGATTTACTTGGATGTGCTGGCTTTCCTGCTCTCAGAAAGTATGTATTTGCAGTACTCAGTCTGACTTTGCTGTTTGCCTTCACCCTTGCCAGGTCTGTTGTAGCAGCCAGCTCATATAGTACTCTGTTGTGGCACCATGCGTATCGCCCTTGCCCTTATGACACCTTGCAAGTGGAGAGTACATGTTCAAGTGTCTACATCCCATGGCACAAGGGGCACTGAGCATCATCAGACTTTCCCCATCTCACAAGGTTTGCAGACATTGGCAGGCGGTCATACATTGATCTGATTATGAAGCTGAAGGGTGTCATATGCCATATATCATTCAATGTCAATGACCTTTGCATGGCTCCTTCCCATGTAGTCTATTGGCCTTGTTGGGCCTGCTGCACCGCTTTTATCATCCTCTTATCATCCTCTTATCATTCTCAGCTACTTGTATCTCCTGAATTACCATGTCTCTGCATTCCCAGTTTGATGCCTTAGACCACCAGCGGATGTCACCATGGCCAAATCCCCACCTGTTATTATGTGTATATTCGATTACTTCCTTCAGCTTGAGCGACTCTTGGGCAGCACCAACAACTTCATTCACTTTCCACTTCTTTCCAGTTTTCAGTGTGGGCTGAATGGACTTTACTTCGTCATCTTCTGACTCGCACAGCATCATTTCGACTTGAAAGGAAGCAAAATCTTTTCCTTCTTGCAGTACAGTGCTACATCTGACAAACCTGGTGGTACCCCTAGCCATTTCCTTATGAACTTTTTGATCTTTCTCTCTATAGCTTCCACTGTACTTGTGCTTATTTAATATATAAGCAGTGGCAATAGCATTTTAGAGATCAACATGAACTGGAGGCACCACCGCTTGAATTTTCCTATGAGTCTGCTTTGGTCTGCGATCTGCAATCCTCTGTCTGCCATTTCTGTTGTCTGCTGAACTGCCTTTGAGTCTTTTAATGAGGCATCATACACCCTGCCAAGACTTTTAACAGGTTCCTCAATGACAGTAGGGATTCTCTGGTTTGAAACCATGAATGTGGCCTTAGTTATCTACCCTTTCCTGACTGATAGGCTTCTAGACTTCTTAGGTTTGAAGCTCATTCTTCATCAGCTGATTAGTTCATCCAGGAGCGCTAACATTCTTCAGACTTTATGTTCATCTGATGTCTGAATTGTTGTGTCAACTATGAGGGCTTTAAGCGGTGGCATGTGACACCTTCCATTAAGCTTTGGACCTCTCGCAAATCCTTCAGCCGCTTTGAGGATTACCTGCATAGCCAACACAAGGCACACAATCATGTTATGACAGATGGGTATATTCGTGAAATATCTTTTGACTTTAACCAGTGCTTGAAAAAAACAGCTGGACTGTGAAAATAAAGCTGATGAAGGTGCTTTACTGAACTATCCATCTGTTGCAACTTGTACTTGTGTAGCTATTTTTATTGTTAATCAGAATCGACCTCACTGCACTCCGGGCAAACCCATAGGTGCTCAGTCTCCCTCAGCAAATGTCAAAGAGTATGAATGCTAATTGTACCTGTAGCACGCTGGTTCTACATACGACGGATGCATCCTCTCTCACGTCCATTTCTGCTAGTCCCATGCCTAATGCCAAACTCCAGCAATCTCAGCCATGATGATTCATTGATTGCAGTGTCATTGTCCAGCAGGCAATCATTAATTGCCCTTAGTATCTCTCTTATCCATGTCCACTGTCCCCACTATGGGTGCTCTCAAGGCCAGTCTGTCAGCTCTCTCATTGCCACGTACCCCTGCATGACCAGGACAGTAGATCCACACCAGTTCTTGAAGACTTGAGGATTCTATTTATGTTTTCCATTCCTGCTGCAGCCATTCATTCTGAACTTTCCGAAGCATGGCTTGAGAGTCTGACAATATAACTGCCCTGGTTGATGTAGTTTCAGACAGCCACCTCAGTGCTGCAGTAACTGCCTCTACCTCCATTCTCATGCTGGAGGTTGTTGTCATGTAGGCTCCACTTTGTTCAGCGATGACCCTGCCCTTTATTCTCACAGAGAAGCCCCATCCTGATTTCTCACCACGCACTACAGACCCATCAGTGTACACAATGGAGTCTTCATCCCCATCATGATCACTTATCAGCTGATTAATCTCCAGCTCTGCTTTTCCATTGCCCCAAGATCTGCACTCTGCCAAGACTAATGATGACCTGCTGGTAGTTTAACCAGTTCTCCCCTGACTTACTCCATTCTTCCACTTTGGATACATTTTCAACCCTGGTCACCTGACCAATTGTAGCCTCTGCCTGTGCCATCCATGACATCCCCCTCTTGATTCTTGCTCCTTTGATGTCAGCTACGTTCTCATGTAGGGGTGTCTTTTGTCGGTGGTTTCCCGCATATAGGCTTTTGCCTGGGGCATCGCATATCTGGATCTAATCGACAGCAATCCGAGCATGTATCTGTAACCGTCTGTTTTGTAACGGCCACCATAAATGTAATGTACTGTTTAAGAGTGATGTGAAAGCTGGCAGAGTGAACGTGTCGTTTATCACCTGGACTGTGTAATGTTGCGGTGTCGATGTAGGTCACCAGAAATGTAACGGCCAGGAATGTAATGGCCACCAGAGTGAGGCACTGCCAGGGGTACTATGATCACTCACAGTAAACAGCGTACATGTTGTAGATCTGTGATATTGGTATTATGATGTGCTGAGTGTGGGTGTAGACGAAAACACGAATGCTTGAGGCTCTTAGTAAAGTCAGTAATGCACCCATACACTCACATGCAGTAGTCAATGATGAATCGAAGACTGCTGGCACGTTTCAAACATTTATTTACGAAACTGACAGAAGGATCAACAGGACAGTCAAATCGACGAGATCAAGGACTTCACATAGATAATAAATGACTGTTAAATGTCTGGTAATCAAAGGCTTGCATCATTCATCAAACATCATCTGTCCTAATGTTACAATATGTAATGTAGCTTCCGTACCATTAACTCAGCGCGTCAGGTACTTAATTAGCTCTGTCGTTCAACAAACAAGCTCCTAAATTGCGTAGCAATAATACATAAGGCTGTTATTCAACTGGCATAGCTCGCCAGGTATATTTCCTCTTGCTGAAAATATTGGCCGTAATATAGGGTCTCAATATGTAGACAGCTGTGTATCCTTTTTTAGCAGGCACGATCAAACCATGCTAAACATATATATATATATATATATACCGCCAACCTGTGGCGTCCACAATAACTTATCATCATCATTAGGCTTCTGTTCACTTGAAAACATATAGTCTCATTTGGCTAGAACTAGAAGCAAAGAAGAAATTCTGTCTCTCAAGATCTGTGAGCTTCACTCGACAGATAGGTAATTTCAAATGTTCTGCAGCCAAAGGCATAGTAATAAGAATGTCATTTACCTTCATACAGAATCTTCCGGATACACACTTAACAAACAATCACTGGGGAAAACATTGACATTTCAGTCATATCGAAACTTTCCAATCCCCATGATGATATAGAGGAAAATCACAACGGACATCGTCGTCCGACAGCCCAGAACACAATTTAGATGACGGAAGTCACAGTTCGCACTCAGAACCCTGCGCATGCCTAGACAGCATAAAAATGAGCATCGTTCAGACAGATCAACGACAACGATTGAAAGAAAGAGAAGATAACCCTTTAAACAACCTGTCATAGAAGTAAATACCCAATTATCCAACTTTGACCAACAAAGTTTTACAACAAAAGTATTAAATAGATTTACCTATATGACTCCGTCAAAACAACAAAAGTATTAATAGATTTACCCATTATGACTCCGTCAAAACGACAAAAGTATAAAATAGATTTACCCATTATGACTCCGTCAAAAATGAGCAAGATACCACAAGCTCATGACACATGAATAATGTGCCAATGAAAGAATCAACCGGAGAGAATCAAATCATCTCACCAAATAATAGAAAATATCTTCGGGAAGGTACCATCAAAGAAACCTCAGTTGCTGGCGATACTAACACTATCAAACAATTATGCAGACCGAAGTCATATCAATATACAAATTACACTGTTATCACATTAACACTCTTCAGACCGGATATATAAAAAATCGTTCCAAACGGAACGATGACTTTTGAAGTAAAAAAAGGACATTTATTTTTTAATTTTGACTTCAAATCTATGTTTTATATTAAGAATACATGTTACAAATTATATTTGTGCTAAAAAATATACAGCTTTCACTTATTTTGACTTTGAAATTACACGCAGAAAAACGTAAACACTGAATTTGTCCGTCCGCCATTTTGGATTTTTCCGATCAACTCGACTTAACAGGTCGTAAACAAAATGCAGTCTGAAAATGACTACAATGCATCTAGTGATGTAGATTCCTGTTTTGATGATTATTCAGAGGACTTGGAAACGTCTGATGAGTTGGATGGCGAAAATACAGCTCAGAACAACTCAGATCACCAGCCGTACATGTAAAGGTAATGTTAACGAAATGACAGCTGATTTTGAAAAGTAGTAAAACAGTCGTTTTAGTGGGCTATTGTAGTCAGTATAGCTGCTTTCTGTTTGTTTTTGGAAAAAAGAAACAAATATTTCACCTTTCAAACAGTTAACAAAGAACTCATGGCACCAGGAAATAAATATAAAGTGAATCTGACGTAACTTCTGAATCAGCTGATTTTTCTGACCTCATTTGCCCTGTGTCTCTGCTTTTAAAAATTATTATTTACATCATATGACTTTATGATTGACAGTATTCCTTTGTACGGAAAATGTAATGTGTGTCAATTTTCGTGTGTACACTAAACTGTAACTTTGAATTCTATTGTTGATCTGTAAAAATTAATTTTAAATTGTTCTTCTTGCAGATGTTTTGGTTATGATGGACTTGATGAAGTCCCACCTTCCAACCCTCCACCTTTTTCGCCTGAGAGGGTTCCAGTCTGCAACTGTCAGAGGTAAGCACCAGAGAAAATACAAAGCAGTTTTTGAGACCCATTGACTTCTTCAAACTGTAATTTTATGAAAGAATAATAGAAAATATATATAAGAAAAGGGTGTTTCCTGTTTGACAGTATATTAGAGAGAAGCCAACAAAATGGGGGATGAAATTATGGGTTCTTGCTGATGCTGTTAGTGGATATACTTTGATGTTTATTTAGGTAGGATCACTGCAAATGGACCATTTGGTTTAGCTTATACTGTAGTTAGTTATGAAAGTAGTGGACAAGAGTGACCAGCCAATTAACAAGTACAATGTTTTGAGAAAGACCAATAAATATTGGAAAACTCTTTTTTTCATTTTCTGGATATTGCTACGGTAGACGCTTACATTTTATTTCAAGACTAGCAGAAAAAACACCCAAATGTAGAAGACCAGCTAGATATGGTCAGCTAGATTTTACAGAAGAACTAATCCGGAATTGGGGAACATAAGTTTGTATGATGATGCACTACTCGCTTCAAAGCCACCAGTTTTTTCTCAGCACACCATGGACCCCAAGTTTACAGAGACAAAAAGAAGTTGTAAGCTTTGATATCAAATTGTAAAGATTGAAATAAAAATTTAAATGTAAAGTTTGTAATATTTTCTTAAAATGTGTTCATGCAGGTAGGAATTGTCTGTCAGAATACCACAAGCCTTAGTAGGAAATATATAAAGATGTGTTGAGTCTTTATTATGTCACCCTCATAACTGATTTTACTTATGTGTTAGTGATCATACAGTGTTACACTAGAAATATGTCTACTGAAGTCATATTTCATTATTTTAGCTAAGATGTTGCAGCTACCTAAAATAACTGTAATGTATTCAGTGGAAGATTTTAAAAAAAAAATTTTTTTTTGGAAAAGCCTAGTTATGTAACATTTAAAATATTTGCATAATTTTATTATTTAATGTTGAATTGTTTTGGAAATGTAACATGTAATGCAGAAATGGTTAGACTACAATAAAATATGACTGTTGTTAATTGTTCTGATAATACTTTATTTTTTTCTTCTTTGTGAAATATCATGTTTATAATTTTTGTGTATTTTTCCTGTTGACTTTCCTTCAATTTTTTAAAACTCTCATCAATATAAATTTTTAAAATATTAATTTTACATCTAAATATGGTAGTCTCTTCAATTACAAACAATTTGATGTATAACACTCTTGGGTAGACTTCAAATTATAATGTATCAAGGAACATTAGAAGTCAGATATGTCAGAGTATGAGAAAATGATACAAAATATCAGGTCTGAAGAGAGTTAATATATGTAATGGATGGACATGACCAAATTTGTTAAATTCCTTACACATTATCTAACACTAGAAGTATATTATATACAAATAAGTGCTGTGATTTCTTGAACAAAAGTAAGGTATGGCGTCATCATGGTTCTCACAAGCGCTCCGTACTTGGTACTAGTTTGCACTGAGAACAATATAAATGACATTAATTAGTAACATGCTATAATGCACTATAGTCACTACAAAATTATCTAAATATTATATGTGGCCATTTTAACATTTTTCCTTTTCTTATTTTTTTGGCCTTTATTTTATGTTAACCTTAACCTTCGACATTACACCAAAGATAGTAATAAAGAAAGAAAACAATCAATTTACTAATCTAAGGTGAAACAAATGTATTAATGTATATTATGAACAGACATGAGTCTGGAAATGTATCATGAAATCTAGGACACAAGACTTAAGTGGAATCATGTGGGAATCTAGACAGTATGTCCGCCATCACATTATCCGAACCACGGATAGCCCGCACCGTGAAATGAAAAGGTTGAAGAGCAATAGCATATCGAGTAGATCTCGAGCTCTTCAAATCCTTGTTCTGCATAGCTGTAAGAGCTTTTTGGTCGGTTTCCATAATGAAATGCGCGCCTAGAAGGAATCTTTGTAGCTTAAGAATGGCCCAGACCATAGCTAACAATTCACGGTCTAGAACCGAATAGTTCCTTTCTGCCGCATTCAATTTCCTAGAGATATACATCACAGGATGCAGCGTTCCTGAATACTCCTGCATAAGTGCCGCCCCGATCCCAGTGGAAGAGGCATCACTACGAAGGACAAAAGTCTTATCAATCGATGGTAGTCGTAAGATAGGAGGAGATGAGAACAAATTCTTAATCTGATCCAATGAAGATTGGCATTCTTGAGACCAGCGCACCATGTTAGGAGAACCTTTTTTCAATAAAGTTGAAAGAGGTGCCATAATGGAGGACAGATTCTTAATGAATCTTCTGTAGAATTGTATTAATCCCAAGAGACTACGTACTTGCTTTTTTGTTTTAGGAACGGAGATATTTAATATCTTAGAAATGTTTTGGTCCTCTGTCTTCAATAGACCATGACCAACTCGATGACCTAGGAAAGAGATTTCACTAAACCCAACAAAGGCTTTAGAGGGTTTTGCAGTCAAATTATGCTCGCGTAGAGTAGACAGTAACTCATTTAAACCCGAATAGTGTTCTTCCCAAGTATCGCTGAAAAGACAGATGTCGTCCAAGTATGCGATGACGTCTGTACGATATGAGAGAATTTGACGCATCATGCGTACGAAAGTAGCTGGGGCGTTCATCAGCCCGAAAGGCATAAAATTCCATTGATACAAACCCCTAGGTGTTGAGAAAGCAGTGAAAGGTTTGGCGCGTTCAGTTAACGGAACTTGCCAATAGCCTTTCGACAAGTCAAGTTTAGTAAAGAATCGCGATTTAGAAAGTCTAGTAAGTAGATCTTCCAATAAAGGCATAGGTTCAGCATCAAACTTCGTAACCTGGTTCAATTTGCGATAATCGACGCAAAGACGTATGTTATTGTCTTTCTTTCGAACAATAACCATGGACGAAGAGTATGCTGAAGTGGATGGTTCAATTATTTTCAATTGTATCATTTCATCCAATTCTTTCTCGACTTGCGCTTGGAAATGAATAGGGATAGGATATGGTCTTACTCTGATCGGATTATGATCAGTAAGTATAATGTCATGTTTGATAATATGTGTGTGTCCAGGAATATCGGTAAGGACATCCTGAAATGATTGTAGCAAGGAAGATACTTGACGCTGTTCCTCAAAAGACAAATTAGAAGAAACCGAAACGTTTCTCCATGATTCCGTAGAATTGAGTGGAATCATAGAAAGAGGTAGATTAACATGTGAAAACGTTGTTTCCTCCTCCTGTATAACCGACAAGGATGAGATATGACCATGTTGGACCGGAGAATCGTCCGTCGCCTGGAAAATAGGCTGCAAATAGTCTGGTCGTTCAATAAATTCCTTAAGCATATTTATATGGAAGGTTTTATGCCTTCCATCAATATCGACAACATAGTCGACATCGGAAATTTTTTAGACTGTTCTATATGGACCTTTCCATGCAATGAGAAGTCTGTTCTCCCTCGAAGGAAGTAAGACAAACGCTTTGTCTCCAGGACAAAGTTGACGTAGGCATCTCTTCTTATTAGCGAATTGCTTCACCTTTTCTTTGGCAAATTTGGAGGATGAAGTAGCTAACTTGCATGCTTCAATAATCTTATGCCTGAGAGCAATGACATACTCATATGAAGATTGAGTGTCATTGTCAATATTATCAGCAGTTATCAAATCGTGTAGCAAGGACATAGGACCACGCGGTTGCGCGCCAAAAACAAGTTGAAAGGGAGAAAACCCTGTATGTTCGTTGGGGACCTCTCTATAGGCAAAGAGAGCCGCGGGTAAAACCCTGTCCCAATCCTGAGGATGATCCTCAGTAATCTTGCCAAGTAAGTTCTTAAGTGTTCTGTTAAGACGTTCAACTAACCCATTAGACATTGGCATATATAAATACACAATATGTAGAATGTGTTTAGAGGAAGGCTCAGCTTTACACAAAATAAAGGCACAGTTTACACACTAAAACCGGCCACTTATCTTTTAGCACAATCCTCAATAGCCGCAAAGATGCAATATAATGCGGTACTACTGTCAACAACAATGGTAGATGATCCACCGTTTAAGGTCACCATAACTTCATAACAGGCAGTGGTCTCCAAAGTGTAGCTACACAAATCATACTCGACACCAGTTGAGACTAGAAAATCCAACATCGATATGTTTGTAGCATGTAGTGTAAACAACCAGCGGTACTGTTTACGTTCTTAGGTTGACAGGTAACGATGTGACTTGATAGTTCAGAATGTAGTGTAAACAACCAGCGGTACTGTTTACAATCTTAGGTCGACAGGTAATGATGTGACTTGATAGCCCAGATATATTGACATCTTTTGTAGAACTCCAGAAATGTATAACAATGTCACTTCAATTCCGTAGCAGTTGTGGTCCATGTAGCAGTAACACAAAAATGCCAACGCTAGTGTTTATGTGAGTCAACTCAGTTGTTGACCTATTTGCCACTGTCTTGAAAATGTAGAAAACCCACAAATCTGGTCCACCACAAATGTAACCGTCTGTTTTGTAACGGCCACCATAAATGTAACGTACTGTTTAAGAGTGATGTGAAAGCTGGCAGAGTGAACGTGTCGTTTATCACCTGGACTGTGTAATGTTGCGGTGTCGATGTAGGTCACCAGAAATGTAACGGCCAGGAATGTAACGGCCACCAGAGTGAGGCATTGCCAGGGGTACTATGATCACTCACAGTAAACAGCGTACATGTTGTAGATCTGTGATATTGGTATTATGATGTGCTGAGTGTGGGTGTAGACGAAAACACGAATGCTTGAGGCTCTTAGTAAAGTCAGTAATGCACCCATACACTCACATGCAGTAGTCAATGATGAATCGAAGACTGCTGGCACGTTTCAAACATTTATTTACGAAACTGACAGTAGCATCAACAGGACAGTCAAATCGACGAGATCAAGGACTTCACATAGATAATAAATGACTGTTAAATGTCTGGTAATCAAAGGCTTGCATCATACATCAAACATCATCTGTCCTAATGTTACAATATGTAATGTAGCTTCCGTACCATTGACTCAGCACGTCAGGTACTTAATTAGCTCTGTCATTCAACAAACGAGCTCCTAAATTGCGTAGCAATAATACATAAGGCTGTTATTCAACTGGCATAGTTCGCCAGGTATATTTCCTCTTGCTGAAAATATTGGCCGTAATACAGGGCCTCAATATGTAGACAGCTATGTATCCTTTTTTAGCAGGCACGATCAAACCATGCTAAACATATATATATATATATATATATATACCGCCAACCTGTGGCGTCCACAATAACTTATCATCATCATTAGGCTTCTGTTCACTTGAAAACATATAGTCTCATTTGGCTAGAACTAGAAGCAAAGAAGAAATTCTGTCTCTCAAGATCTGTGAGTTTCACTCAACAGATAGGTAATTTCAAATGTTCTGCAGCCAAAGACATAGTAATAAGAATGTCATTTACCTTCATACAGAATCTTCCGGATACACACTTAACAAACAATCACTGGGGAAAACATTGACATTTCAGTCATATCGAAACTTTCCAATCCCCATGATGATATAGAGGAAAATCACAACGGACATCGTCGTGCGACAGCCCAGATCACAATCTAGATGACGGAAGTCACAGTTCGCGCTCAGAACCCTGCGCATGCCTAGACAGCATAAAAATGAGCATCGTTCAGACAGATCAACGACAACGATTGAAAGAAAGAGAAGATAACCCTTTAAACAACCTGTCATAGAAGTAAATACCCAATTATCCAACTTTGACCAACAAAGTTTTACAACAAAAGTATTAAATAGATTTACCTATATGACTCCGTCAAAACGACAAAAGTATTAAATAGATTTACCCATTATGACTCCGTCAAAACGACAAAAGTATAAAATAGATTTACCCATTATGACTGTCAAAAACGACTGCAACAGACTCTCATTGTCACAATGGGGGTATCATGCGTACAGCCCAAAACTAGTCGCATCCCTTCATTTTGAATGCATTCTAGTTGTTCACATTGTGACACTGACAGCGTGGGTATTTCTAGCCCGTATACTTGATTACTGAAATCACGAGCTGATGATACAGGAGAAACAATAGTCTCTTCCAAGCGCGCAGCAGCCATTGTTTTTAAGGCTGCCAGTCCTCGCTTGCACTTCTGCGTGATTGGTTCGACATTATACTTGAACGATAGCCCAGGATCAAACGTTATAGCTATAAAACTAACAAACGTACTAGCAGAATTGAATTAGCATTCAGAGGTGTCTGCCATTTTGTTAATGGTCATATTTTGTTCATTTTCTTCTATTCCATTCCTTATGAAGCATGCAGCCTCCACTGCAGCTGTTCCACCTCACAAGAAGCCCACATTACAACAAATGCTGGCAGTAGTTGTTTCTGTTGCCATATGTTTAACATGATAGGGTTGCCAGCCCCATGCATGACCTCACAGTAGCCGCCTTTTACGACATGCTTGAATGAGCAGTCCCACTATTCTTTCTTAAATTTTTCACAGACCCCTGGGAACTACAACTGGAATTAATGGTCATTTTTCCTCTAATTCCTTCCAGTATATTTGAATTCGGTGTCTGAAGTTGCTGGCATGTTTTTGACATAGTTTTTTTTTACTCTGGCTGTAGTATGAATGCTTGTCTGGGAAACGTTTATTATTCTTTGCATAACATATATTATGTTCATGCTCTCTTGTTTCCTAATGCTACCATTACGTTTTTATAGAATTTTAAAGTTTTACTTAGGTAATCACAAATGTATTGTCAGAGATTAATTTTTTTCTTAACAAAAATTTCTGTCCACGTTTTCAGCTGTATGAATTGTGTCCATTTCTTAAAAAGCTGACAGATATCAGTGTACAAAAGCAGCAAACTTAAGGAAAACTCGTTTCTTTACGAAGTGCTGACAGCAGTGAAGTTTTTTTCATATTCACTTTGACATAATTCACCATAGAAGGTGATAACACAATATTCTGCAGGACTATGTGCAGACATCCTGTTGAGAAGCTGGTATTCACAGCACCCAGCTCATAAAGTGAAAGGCCATGTCCTCCATGTCAGTGGGTTTGATGACAGCTTGTAGTTGGTACACCTTCAGATACCATCACTTGAAAAAAAAAATAAGTAACTAATAGTCTCTGATGAAGCCGTGGAAAATCTGCATCCATTGGATTTTTAATTTAAAAGGTGCGTGTTTTGAATTAAATGTAATATTTTTTTGGTAAATAAAATTTTGCCCCGTTTTGACGAGGCGCATTCCGTTCAGCCTAGTTGGTTATATTAGGGCGCATGTCCAAATTTAAAAGACCTTTAGATCTAACAACATTAATAATATATATAAATGTGATATGAATATTTCATGAGCTACATGGGATAGATAGCTTCAGTTTTAAATCTTAAAGGACGAGAGGCCAGTGTTCAGAGCCGATGTTCCCAAGTGCTCGTGACAGGAGGCGAGTTTTTGGGACCTCTCTATTTGAATTAAGTTTTTGTTCAGTTTTGTCCTAATTATGTACTACATCTATCCTCATTCAATTTCCGTTACAACTAAGTATAACATTACCACACATTAAAAAAAAAAACTTGAAAAGAACTGACCCTTAAACTTTAAAACTGTATGAAAACTCAAAGTGACTGAAAATTCCTCGCATAAAACATGGGAAAACAAGCATGCCCTTTAAGAGTTAAAATCCATTAAAAGTGTGAAAAAGTGTTTCTTCTTTTCAGAAGACATAATCAGTTTCCAACTCGTAAAAGTGAAAGACGTACTCTTGCTGAGTGCATTTGATGATACTTTTTATTTGTTGCAATTTCACATACCATCAGTTGTGTGCTGGGTATACTGCTACTTGTGTTTTGCTTATGTGAGCATGGATCATCTTCATTCATCATGTCAATGCCGTGCTTGCACTATTTTATTTGGACTTGGACTCATTATCTCAGGTACTATAATCATGCAGTAACTGCCTAATTTTATCTTCTTCAGGTCTGAGGTCTCTTCAAGATTTAGTGCCTTTTTGTTTGGACTTTTACACCCGAGGCTTAGGACAAGAGCTGTTTAGTGAAGAGGTGAAGGCACATTTCTTGACCAGCGTCCAGCAGCCTGAGGTCAGAGAGGAATCAGATTCACAAACGGCAGTGTCTGCTGACACCCTTGCTAAACTTGTAGTGCCACATTTGGCAGTGGATCGGTCAGTTGTTTTGTATTTTTCTTTCGGTTTTTTTTCCTTAACCGCTGTTAACACCAGGCTTTATGAGTAGAGTTGGTAGTGTTAATGAGTGATTGCCAGAATCCATTTTGATCAACAACAGCTAAAGAGTCAAGCCAGTTTTTTTTTTCTTCTTTTCTCCTTTTCACTCCTCATAAAAAATATGGAACCACTGCAACTGGTCCCCTTGCAGGAAGCCTGCATCATAGCTTTGATGTTCTCTTGCAGTGTTGGTTTATGTAGTAGTTTGTTTTTCATAGCCGTGGTAGCACAGTAGTTAGTGCACTGGCTTCCTAGCTCGGTGGTCCGTGGTTCAATCCCCAGTTGAGGTGGGGTTTTTTTTAGACTGCAAACGGCTCCGAGGTCGACCCAGCCTCATAAACTGGGTACCAGAGGAACTCTGGCAAGGTTAAGGTGGCCAGCATGATGCTGACCACATCATCCCTAGTGTGCTGATGGTCGAGAAAATTTGGGCCTAACACCATATTTCCAATATGCCTTAAGGGGATGTAACGGGATCCTTGACCTTTTACCTTTGTTTTCCATGATGAGCTTGCCAGCTCCAAACACAGCCTCATATGACCTGCCTGAGGTCCCAGTAGTCCTGTTCTTCCTTTGTCTCCTCCTCCGAGACCCCTAGGAACTACACACGTAAAGGAACTATACACGTAAAGCCAGTTAGTTTTGAAAATTTGTATATGAATGTTACATGTGCTATACATTTTTTGTTCAGTGATTTTCTATTACTTTGGGACACTTTATTTTCCATAGTTTTACAAAGTAAACATGTTTTTCTAATGTGATGCAGTAGTTTGTATCTAAGCGCTATTCTTGTGACCTTTCCTTTGTCAGCGTTTTTTAATGCCATAGAATCATTAATTAGCACATATCATCATCAGCTCCCCAAGGAGCATAGGTCTTCAGCTAAGTCTTCCTCTCCCACGCCATCAGCTGAAGGTCTTACTATGCCTTCCTCATGCCTGTCATGTCTGTCTCCAGGTCTCTTCTCCATGTGTTCTTTGGTCTCCTACCTCACTTACCCTGGGGATTCCAGAACAAGGGCTGTCTTGTAATGCTTTCAGCGGGTCAAGATAGTCAAGCTGTTTAGTCAGAGTCCACTGGATTCCATTTTTGGTGGCTGAGTCATTGTTTTCATAACCTAATCTATAGCCACTATAAGAGAAGACAAAAGTGACTAATGGCATCTGTGTTATACTCAAGTTCGTATTTTAAACGGTTCTATAAGTTGTCCTTCATTGAAAAATGTACTGAAACACTTTCTGATCTAGTTCGAGATTTTAAGTTGCCAACAGAAAACAAATTCCCAAAGCATGGTTGTTGTAGAACACTGGAAAATTGATATTATGTTCATATTTTTCAGCGTTTTGGGTTAGTTGCCAAATCGTGTAAAACTGTTTACCGTGGCTACTAGTGATAGGACCACACAAAAATGCGTGTACACCTCGTCTAATGGCTGAATAGGCTAGAAACTTGTTTCAACAATTGACTGATAGATCTAGCGACGAGGACAAGAGTGAAAACGGTGTGGACATTGTTTGAAATAGTGATTTTGATAGAGATGGGGCACAAGCAGTTATAATTGTGAAAATATTGCAAGTCCTCGGCCATCAGACAGCCGTTAAATAGCAACAACCAATATTAGAGTTACAAATGGTGCTTATTGTAATAGTACATTCATTTATCTTTAAAATGAAGTGTAATTCATAAAAATATGTAAACAATTACGAAAACTACAGCTTACTTTATGCAAACACCTACAGGATGAAAATGGGAAAAAAAATTTATTCGGCCACAGTGTGTTTTTCAATTCGGTAGTTAATGTGTTAATAATGCCTCATCTTATTCCAAAGTGATTGTCTGTGTAAACTGTCAAATGCCTTTTCATTGTCCACAAGGCCAGTGTAATGAGGTGAGTTCAATACCAGACTTTGTTCAATTGTTATTCTCACTATGGCTATCTGGTCTGCATGTCCAATCCATTGCCAGTGTCTACATCCAGCACATGAGGACCTAAATTTATTATGTATTATTCACCAAAGATCCAGGATAATATATCTGTTTTTCATGTCGTCTTCCTTATTTTCTCCCCCTTGTTTCACTCTTATTTTAACATCTATACAGCAAAAGTAGCTGCAATTCAACCAACAGGTCTGGGACGAACATTAACTTTTGCCGATGACATACTCATTTACCAGACTGGCTCAGACAGACAATAAATGGTCAGAAGCATACATGAGAGTCTACAGGCGGTTTCTGAATGGTTTGAGGAAACCTACTCCAAAATCAATCCTAACAAAGCATGTATGCTATGGTGCTCCCTAAACAACTCCATATTGAAAGCAGATCTCCCAGACATTACTCTCAATGGTCAGTCAATTGAAAGACACAACAAGCTAAAATATCTTGGAGTTACTTTTGATCGTGGGCTATCATACAAGTACCATGTTGATCACATCATACAGAAATGCAAAAGAGGCCTAGCAGCCCTGAAAACAATGGCTGCTGCTCACCTCGAGCAGAGACTACTGTTTCTTCTATATCATCATCTGGTCTTGTCAGTAGCTGAGTTTGGCCTGGGAATACTTGTGGTGGATTTGATGTTATAAGATGTTATTCCTATTGTACTGAATGAGGTCAGCTGTGAAGGTCCCTGATTATACTAAATGTTGGGTTGATTTATCAGAACACCTTTCTGCTACCACCTTACGACCTCAATCAGACTTATTCTTGACTAATATGTATGTTAGCTACGTCTATATGTCTAGGGTTATGAGTGTATGATGTATTGTAAGTACAAGTACTACAAACACATGTATTTACTAACACACATATATATATATATATGACTGAGTCAAGACTACAACCACAAACACACTGACACTCTAAGAAATATATCTTATAAAAGTCTGTGTTAAAAGTTTGGTAAAATGGTTATTTACAATTTATTTGGCCTGATCAGAATTTTCTGCATCGGGTCCAACAACCAAAATTTGATATTATGAATGTATTTATAACAATTTAAATACTACCATGGATCTTCTGTCCATTCAATTTATAATAAGACAATCAAAATATGTGTATCTAGGTTCACTAAGTTAATGACACTGGTAATTAATAGTATGGGTGGGGTACTGTCATCATTCCCTCTTTCTCTTTTAAAATTATCTTGAAAGTTTCTTGCCAACAATTTATTTTATGTTATTTCTATACAGAAATATAGTATTATAGTGGATAAACTGAGTGCCGACATGTATGGCACTTATCTAGATAATAGATGTTGCTGTCATTTTCACAGGCTCTCTGGTATGACCACGCTGACAAGGTTCCTGGTGCAGTAACTAGACCTCAGGGTCCAAACAATAGGTTACTTTAGTACACTGCAACAACGCCACCAGGGTTCTGGTACCCACACTGTACCAGAACAAAACCTCTGAAACAACGTTATGATTCTTAAAAACACATCTAAATTCCCTGTCACATGTAATAATTGACATAAAGAAAAAGGGTCAGATCTCTCTGACCACCCCATACCACTCTGAGATGACAATGCATTACCAGTGCCCCTATTCTGTTTCTTAAGGGCTACAACGCCTCTGACACTGCAAAATGCTGATCTCCCATAAGATAACGGGGGTTAGCTTTCCCACTGGCAACTGTGGAAATCATTTTCAGTTATGCAATACACATTAATTGTTACTGCTTGTAGTGAATTTCTAAATACAATATCTAAATTAATATATAACAATATAGGGCATAACGGCAAAATAAGAAAGTATAAAAGAATTTTCTGCTAGAACTGTTGGTATCGCCTACGCCTTCAGATTATTTGCTAATGCAGAAGACGAACAAAACGGTACTCAAATTTTTCAAATTCGTCCTTGACATAATCACTTTTCCTAGTTCTAAGAAATATGTGCTTAAAATGCATTGTGAAACGAGGAGGGGCAAGGCTCGATAACACGCAAAGCACGTCTCAATTGGTTCTAAGTCTACAACCAACTTGCACGCTTTGCCTTAGGGGTTTCCCCAAAATACGATGAAAAAGTTAGAACATGTAGACGACACGGGTCACTAAAACGACTTTAGCTCTTATTAGGAATGACGAAATTCTATCGTAAGTACAGAAGACATCCCCTAGTATGGAAGTGAACGGTGGTAACAGCAAATACACGACTATCATAGAAGAATACATATTTTGAACGAAGCCACTTAGCCCCATTAAACTTATACATTCGGGTACCTTAGGACTTGCTGACAAAGAATATGTTATGTGTTTTGCAAATAGTTCATTAATTAACAAATTATAGCCAAAATACTATAGTGGAGTTGACTGACAGCACAAGATCATATCTGCTTATATTTTTTTATGGCATGTTTGGAAAACACTGCTTTGGGGGAAATGAGGCCAACAAGTTAGATACGATTTGATTGGCTGTAGTAAAATGTAAGGCGAAACATTATTGGGTGACCTGGAAATACAAGTATTGTTGTTAATGGAAACATATAGGATGGATAGTTTTTTTCAAAGGCTCATGTAAACATGGCCTGATTGGTTAGAACGTTAGATATGGTCAAGTAGAAGCGTCGGTTTACGGCCATTTTTGAAAATAAATTCTGTGAAAATCAAGTACGATGAGAGCAGGCGGAGAAATTTTCTAACATAGGAAAAGCCTGGACATAAGGGCAGATCGAAAATGTGCCATATTGCCTAGTCATCGTTTAATTGTGTTATTTCCTTGCATCTGTGGTAAGATTGATTTTCTTAACATTTTATTTAAAATAAAATTTGAATGTGAAATACTAACATACGACTGTAAGTAAGTGAGTCTATGGCAGACTCAAAACAGAGTCTAGAGATTGATCCAGCATATGAAAGACTATCAGAGAGGTGTAGACCAACTAAATTATATAGGATTATCATCAGGAGCATAATACCTATCCTATTGTATGGACAACAGATTATTGCTGGAATTGCAGAGGCGTTGTAACTATTAGGGGAGAGGAATACTAGTATACCTGGTCACATCAAAAGAAACTGGTGAAAAGGATTGTCGTAAAGAGCTGATCTTACATGTTTGTTTGTAATGTGCCTGTCCTGGTTGTTGAGTATTAGTGTAGGCTGTTGATTACGAAGGAGGCATATCCTTCAGATTTCAGAGGGTTTTGGTTGCTGTCAATAACTGGTGCCAGACTACAGTGGGCCGATATATTCATGCCACAGTCTTGACTTTTCGGAGACAACTGTAAACCACCATCATCCTTGAAGAAGTGGGAGCTGAAGGTTGTCGTTCGGTGAAGTGCAGGAAGATTCCTACATCAGATTATGAAGATAGGTGCATGTTTCGGCACCTGGTCGCTCAACTAACATTATAATAGAATAAGAGATGGGGAATAGTGATATAAACATTCCATCAGTGTCCCCAGAAGTATAAATTGATTGATGTAATTAATTTCTATGATTTCACTTTGATTGTCAGTCCTGATTCCAAATAAATTAGATTCAGGACAATAAATTGAAAAACCTTAACTTTCAACCACTGACTTACTAAAGATAGTCTCTTAAAGTGTAGTTTGTATGTGATTGTCGTGGTACTGTTATGTTGTATTAGATAATAAAATAATTTGTGTAATTGTTTATCTGTTTAGTTGGTTACTGCAACCTTACACTAACATTTCATAACCCTAGACACCAAACGTAGTCATCTTACATTCTATCTAGAATAAGTCTGAATGAGATCATAGTGGTGGTAGTAGAAAGGTACCCTGGAAATTTACTCTAATATTTATTATATTCAGGGACCTTCACAGCTGACCTCATTCAGTACACTAAGATTTCTTAACAACAAACTGTATTAACATCAAACCCACCACACTGCTGTTACTGCTTGAACACAACCCCACAGGTCCTGCCTAACTCTGCTGGGGACTCTGTACTTAGTCGAAAACCTTCCCAATCGAGCAGTATCGCAGACACCAATTTTATTGAAATAACAAAATTAATAATTTCTTTCCTTACCACAATTCAAAGAAATATCACAAACGTACGTTGACTGGCTTTAGCATAAATAGTAGTTTAAATTCAGCTTTGCCTTCTGTTCAGACTATTTCAATGGTTAATAACACACTTGGTACTGCTGAGGACAACGCAGCTTGCTTCTAACATATTTCTTTTCAACTGGCGCTGAGCTGTAAACGCTTTTTGCCAATATGCCTAGACCGGCCCAATCACAGCGAGGGTCTAGCATTTCAATTTTCAAAAATTTAAAATGAAAAACACTACTTAAAACTTCTAGGAGTGATTTTTCTAAATATAGATTTTATCTTTTCTGCCCAACCAATACTCTCTGACTACCCTCCTATACCCTCCTATCGGATTTGACTTACTCCCTTGCCTCCTTTCAAACTATCGTTCCCAGTAACGTTACAGTTAACGAGCAAGGACAACAATCCGTTCATCTACGCGTTTCCAGTCAAATAGTATTTCCTCAATAACTTGGCTAATAATTTGACTACCATTAATATTAAAACATATTTGTGCTCAGAATACACTAAGCTACACGAATATATAAGTTTTATGACAATATTCATGTGCGTTTAGATTTTCAGTTTTATCACTGACAGTCGTTAATTATAACTTTTTACATAAGTCTACCATCTTTTCCCCTTCCTTCTCTCTCACTTTTTAATTTTTCAAATAAACCAACTGGTTTTTGTGACATCACAACTACACTACACGTCTAGGATTTAAACTGTCTGTGTGTGTATATCCGTTAGCTTTGCCACAGCGTGTATATACTAGTTGTCTCGCGGGCAGAACGAAGCGGGTTTTGGCAAGGCGATGGTAGCATTTTGCGTTAATGTATTACAGTCGTCTCGTTATTGCTACTTAGAAAAAGTCCAAAAGACTACCAAATTTTGCGTTACTGTTGACAGATTACGTTACTTCAGACAGCAGTTTGGCGTTACATTTCTAACAAATCGTTAATTATAAGGATTGCCGCAGTCTCCTGTAGTAGATCTGGCAAGCGGCCAAAATGTTAGTTGTACGTTTTCGAAACCGAAACTAAAACGCGTGTTAGATTTTTACCGTGGGATCGTTCTAAGCCGTTCCATGGCACAAAATTCAGCGCGATGCTGGCGTGTGAGAGTATCACCGTCAGACACAATAGGGCGGTTTTATTTATTATCATATTATGACTAAAATCTTACTGAAATGAGCGATTATTCTCGCAGATTTTACTACAATACTCTTGCTGTCAGTATCGCAATGTGAACGACTGGAACACATTCAAAATTAAGGGATGCGTTTAGTCTTGGGCTGTACGCGAGATATCCCCATTGTGACAATGCAGTATATGATTGGCTTGCTGTCTATTAAATCCAGATATGAGATGGCTCAGGTAAAAGCCTATATGCGAGTAACCACAGATAAAAGTCATCCCCTACACATGAGCATAGCTGACATCAAGGGAGTACGAATAAAGAGGGGGATGTCATGGATGGCGTAGGATGGGTCAACTATTCAACAGGTGACCACAGTTGAAAACATATTCAAGGGAGAGGAGTGGAGTAGGTCTAGTGAGAACTTGGCGACCTACCAACAGGTCATCATCAGCCTTGGCAGAGAATGCAGAGCTTGGGGCAATGGAAAAGCAGAACTGGAAATTGATCAACTGATAAATGAAAATGTTGGGAATAATGATGCCGTTGTGTACACTGATGGGTCTGTAGACCATGATGGGAAATCAGGATGGGGCTTCTCGGCTAGAATTAAGGGCATGATCATCGCTGAACATAGCGGGGCCTACATGACAACAAACTCCAGCATGAGAATGGAGGTAGAGGCAGCTACTGCTGCTTTAAGGTGGTTGTCTGAAACTTCATTGACGAGAGCAGTTATTGTGTCAGACTCTCAGTCCATGCTTCGGAGGGTCCAAAATGGATGGCTACAGCATGAAATGAAAACCTCCATAGTAGCCTCAAATCTTCAGGAACTGGTGTGGATCTACTGTCCTGGTCATGCAGCTGTACGCTGCAATGAAAGAGCTGATAGACTAGCTTCAAGAGCACCTATAGTGAGTGCATTGGATATGGATAAGGGAGAGATACTGAAGACAGTTAATGATGGCCTGTTAGAGAATGACACTGCAATCAATGAATCATCACGCCTGAGATTGCTGGAGTTTAGCATTAGGCATGGGACTGGCAGCAATGAACGTATGAGAGGATGCATCTGGCGTATGTACAATCAACGCGCAATAGGAACTGTTAGCATTTATACCCTTCGACATTTGCTGAGGGAGACTGAGCACTTATGGGTTTGCCCGGAGTGCAGTGATGTCGATTCTGAACAATAACAACAATCACTCTTGTTACACGTTTTCTTGCAATCAGTTTCGTTGTTTGTGGTGCAAAGTGCAAATTTTAGAGATAAAAACTAAATCAAAGTTTGGCCATAAAGAACAAGAAAATGATTTGATGTACATTTTTGACAGGAGTAAGGTGCACAAATAAATCACTGTACTCGCATTTTCAACTCACGACTTTGCATTTAACAAAAAGAAGGTTCTCCAGAGATTTCAAATACAGTTTCTCTTTTAAATTTCATACATAACAAGACACACTATGACTATAAAATGTTTTTAAGCGTAATGGGAGAGTGCTTCATCCAGTCTAGTATGTGTATATATTTCCACGTTTTTCACATTTTCAGGTCGAGCAGGAAGCAAGAGTCAAGAAAGCAAGGCTACACAGAGGAGGACTTGGACTGTGCCGTGTCAGATGTAACGAGTGGAAAACTTGGCACGAGGAGAGCAGCTATGATATATGGAATACCACGATCCACCATCCGCAAAAAAATTGGGAAATCAGAAACGGAGGAAATAGCTGTACTTAAGGATGAAGACGAGAGGTCACGTATTAATGAGGTAGTGTTTCATGAGCCTGATTATTCTCATTGCCAGACTAATTTTAATATGTCAGATCCTGGCCTGCTTGGCTTGAGTGAGTCCATATTGACCAGAGCTGTGCCTTCCCTTGTATCCACATTTCCCATCAATGCAAAGCTGCAACTCGATAACCATGACTTTTTTCTTGAGTGCCGCTTGAATCAGATTAGACGCCTACATAATCTAAACGGTCTTAGTGAGAAAAGGCCTCCATTCGCACATTCAAACCACCTTAAATTGCCATTGCTCATTGATGTGGTCCGCAAACTTGTACACCAGAAGTTTGAAGAAGTCAAACATGAATTTGGGTGGAAGATGAATATGTTTGAAATAAAGTCAAAGCATGAGTTAGAGATTTTCAGCCCCGTCGTATCATATTTGCCAACATTTTCCCATTATGATGCCAGCCATAATAATGAGAATCTCTCAGCTCCTGAGTACAAGCTCAGAATGGAGAACTTCTGTTCAGACATGAAGAGAAGATATAGTCCTGTGCTCAAGCCATTTGGAAAAGTTAATGAGTGCAGTCGAATAGGAGATACCCTGAAAGACATCATTGCCAAATCTATCTCTGAAAAAATCAAATTCAGGGAAGGAAGCTCTGATGAGGGCTCTTTACCATCAACACCAGTTATAGCTGGGAAATCCAAGGATCACCATCTTTTTAGTCTTGGTGCAGAACATCCCCACTCTAGTAAAGGATCAGAGACTTTCACTGATGGGTCCTCCCCACCAAAACGTCCCAAGAAGATTACTGGTCAGCCAGGCAACCATATGACAGTCTCTGAGACCTGTTCAGGCTTCTCGTCCAGCAAGAAATCACGTCCAAAGAGAGGTCAGTATCGTAAGTACAACTCACAACTCCTGATGGATGCAGTGAGGGCTGTACAACGTGGAGAGATGAGTGTGCATCGTGCTGGAAGTTACTTTGGAGTCCCTCACTCCACTCTTGAGTATAAGGTAAAAGAGCGGCATCTGTTGAGACAAAAGAAACCAAGAGATATGCAGTCACCTTCTTCTGGTTCTAAGAAAACTGTGACATCACTTCAGACAACTGGCACAGACTCTGGCCTTATTTCTGAGGATGATGATCTATTTACATCAAAGAAACACAATGATTCATCTTCTGCTAGATCATCCGTTTCCTCAACTTCTTCCACATCATCCCCTCCACTCAATATTTCATGCATTTCTAAAATTCCACCCTCGTGCACATCGAATTTCCTCCCACTATCATCTTCCTCTTTTTCCCCTCTTTCTTCTAGTGCCTTAGGTGTACCTCGCAATACAGATCTAAAAAATCTGGCTTGGTTTCAGCCTTATCTTACCTCTGCATCTCCTAACCTTGACTCTACCATAGGACTCATTCCCTCTGATCTTACTCTCAGTAATTCAGCTTCAGAACTACTGATAAAGCTTCAGCACAAGGTACAAGCCAAGGGATCCTCATTCCCAGGTAACAGTGCATTCAGTTTACCATGTATGAAAGAGCATGTTTTAGATCTAGGACAAAGAAACAGCAGTGGTGCTCCCATGTCAAATCGGCTTGCGCTTTACAACGAATCAATCTAAAATGTCCTAACAACCATTTTGTGATAACAGGAAAACTATTTTTGATTCTCTATGAAGTTTTTAGAATTACAGATGCTTTATGTGTTTTATAACCATTTTTTTTTTCCTCTGAATTCTATTTCTTTTTTTTTTTTAATACTTATTCATGACTTATAGATTGCATATGGATAAAGGATCTCTTTTTATACGTCATGTATTAATTTGTATGTGTTGAAAGATGAGACAGAGTTGCTATTGGAAACCTATAAAGTGTCTTTAAATATTATTTTTAAAGTCGTGTACAGGTTTCTTATGGCAGATGTTGCTCTGAAAATATTGATAAATCTGACATAAGTCAGCTTTTTGCTTTACCTTATACATTCCAATAAATCCAGTGTGTGGCTTGCTTTTCACTTTTCTCTCTCTACATATTTTGAGCTGTTATGAACTTATCTTACTATTATTGTTTAATGCCATTTTTAAGTTCTAAAAGCATGCCTCCCATACCTGTCAAAGGCAGTGTTTTATGAAATATTGATGAGCCTTGGCATGCCTTCCACTCTTTCCAAGGGCAGTGTTATTTGAAATATTGATGAGCGTGGCATGCCTTCCACTCTTTCCAAGTATGCATGGAGGCATATCTGGAGTCATCCTTATATGACCACCAGCTATGCACAATGCTACAATATACGTAGATGGATGTGAACATATGTCTGTGAGGCTAATTACATCCTCACTGACTATTGAAATCATCCACATATTTCCCGGGATTCCCCCTGTGGTGAAACTTGTTGAGAACCCAGCATTGCACACTAAGCTTGGAGAAGTCACCTGAGCCCCAGGCGTAAATCTTTGGCTTTGACTTGGTTGACTGCATGCAGAAGGGTCTCACTATGGACCCAGTGATAAACAGGGGAAGCTGAGATTGGCTGTGTGCAGGACGTGACAATTCCTTGGGAGAGCCCAGAACGAGAGTACAGTATTTCAGCTCTGCATAGTTGGAGAGTTCCCTTGGATGGCGGGGAATGCACAGTATGCCACACACTTCCTACTCCTAGCTTGGGACCAGATGTGACGATCATTTAAATGCAAGCCAAGCTGGAGAAACTGGAGCTCGTGACTTCAACTCAACATGTTTCGGAATGGCAGAAAAGCCACAGGAAAAGCCTAGATCTACAAGGTAGATAATATCACGGAGTCTTCAACTTGGTATTGGCTGCTAAAGAGTGAGAAGCTCAGCAGCCCTAGTTAAACAACAACAACTCTTCCCAAGGGCAGTGTTGTTTGAAATATTGAAGAGCTTGAGTTTTCAAAAGTTGTAATATGATACACAACTTTTAAAAAATAACGTGTCATTCTGTCTGAGAGCGGTTTTCAATATCTTAGTTATATGACAGATTTATTGACAGTAGTTGGCTACTTTGTGCTTATGAGCTACCACTTTTGTTAGTTGGCACCATGACAGATATTGTTAGGTGTTCTGTTGGTTTAGAAACTCTTCCAACAGCAAAGGGGGGAGTTACATAAGAAATCATGCTAGGGAATGTTGTAAAACTCTTCACCGATGTTTTTAATATATTCTTGTGCATGAAGTCACTAGAGTAGAAATGCGACATTGATAAATGAGTTGATTACCATATTTACTAAAGTATCAGTTCATTGAAAGAACACTGTGCAGTTTTTATGTTGCAAAAATAATTTTTAAAATTTCTAGTGCAAAGGTCGCATGTTGTTTCTTCAAGGCAGTTTTAAAATTCATGGCAGTTTGATGTCCCCTAATGCTGCAACCAAACAGATGGTTTTTCAGCATAATGATCACCATGTTTGTGTTTGATTTCATATGAGCTTGTGTTTTGTAGTGTTAGTTTAACAAGATAGTATAGCCTTTCTTGTTAGATTGATTTTTGGATGACAGACAGATGACGTTTTCAATGTTTATGAGTACAGTGTGTTACAGGCGACCAGGAGCAGTGTTGGATAAAAACCTATACTTGTACTAGACAGGTCTTGGGAGTGTCTGAAAACAAATAAAATATCATGTCAGCAAAATGGAAACTGATCTATCTACACAATTCCCAGTGCATTTGTCAAGCTTCTGCAGCAACTTAATGTTGTGTTGAATCATTAAAACTTGGTTTTGGGAGGGTGGATGGGAGGTGGAAGGTCAGATGATGCCAACAGGCAGACTGAAATGTGTATCTTTTTTTCATTCTCTTCCTGACATAAAGCTTATGTATTGGCTGGATTCATAGGTTTATGGTGAATTTTTCAGCAAAAAAAGTTTGAATAACACACTTGCAAATACCACATGACAATGGATGTATCAAATATCTAGTATATGAAGTCATAGTGACAGAATAGAGACTGCTGGTTTCATTTATTCATTGTGTATGAAATCAGTATAGAAGGTTATGCTTGGAAAGCTTTATCCTTTACAGTAGATTTACTACTCTATGGAGCTTTGTTGCAGTATTTGAACAACTGAATAGAAATCAGACTTTTTATGAATAGATTTTACTCACATTGTATGATACTTGTTATTCAGAATAAATGCATTCTGGATTTTTATCTTCTTTAGAATGAAGGAACTGATTTTTCTATAAACAGTTCCAAGTATGTAAAAGTATCTAGATTGTAATAATTGAAAGATTTTTTTAAAATATGACATTTTGGAAACATTCATTTTATAAATCAGCCAATTTAGTCTGTTGTACTTGAAGTTTACTTCAGAGAGTTTACCAGACCTAGGAATATGTTGGAGAAAGTTGAGAGTAAAAATAGAAGGCAAGCCTCAGTCTTTATTATGTTACAATCATCATTAACCACACTAACAAAACTGTCGGTATCTAGTTCACACTTGTATCTTTATCTAATGATTATATTTTGCAAGGTTGATTCATGCTTGTTTTTTTTTTCACTTTTGTGGGCAGTGAATGCCATGTAATATTGGTTCAGTGCTTTTTTAAGAGTAATATGTGAAATCCACAAAATAGGAAAATGTTATGTTAAGCTAAGCGTGAGTTATATGCATTCAAAGCGTGTGTACATAATTTTGTAACACCCTGTGTATTATAGGGCTAATAGATCTATTGATATTCAAGGCCTAGAAAGACATCATGCATGTAGCATAGGCATGCTCCTTTTGCTTTTGGCCACTAGTGTATCTCGGTGAAGTAAATTCATTTTCACTGAGTAGCACATGCTATACCATTCTTATGTTGCTGTTGTTGTTTAACTAGAGCTGCTGAGCTTGTCGCTGTTCACAGCCAGAGGCAAAGTTGAAGAAACTTTGGCATTATCTACATTGTAGGTCTAGGCTTTTCCAGTGGCTTTTCTGCCATTCAGAAACATTTTGAGTAGGAATCGTGAGCGCCAGTTTCTTTCCTGGGTATTCTTTTCTGTCCTGGCAAGCATTTGAAAGATCCTCACATCTGGTTTCGAGCTAGAAGGGTTATGTTCTGCTCACAACCACTTCCCAGCTCCCCTTGCATGTCATTTATTCATTGTGAGATCCTCCTGCACACAGCTCCACAAAAGTAAAAGCCAGAGTTAAATCTGGGACTCAATTGAAATTCCCCCCCCCCTTTTCAGTTTAGTCTCCAGTGCTGGGTTCTAAACATGTTTCACAACAGGGGGAGTAGGGATGGTGGGCCACACTGGTGTGGTGGCTCGATCCCTGAGCGTTGACTAGGTTTCTCGAAGATTGCCAGTTTCTAGGAAGCACCACATGGAGGTGCTTCAAGGTGGTCTAACCCTGGAATTCATGCAGCAGCATTGTAAATTCCTGTGCATTGCTTCCTCATGTTAAACACACTTCTGCAGCCGTTATGCTCAGATTTGTGCATCAGGCATTCGAGGTCTGTAAATAAAGGTCAAGGTAGTCCCATAGCAGATACTGCCGTAGGGGAGTGAAGTGTTAGAGACTTCACCATACTAGGTCCAGCATCGAGAGGTGGGATGACCAGTTCCCTTCCTTGCTGCCTTTTCCCTTCCCTAACTCAAAGTCGGGTACCTAAGTACAGCTGGGTAGACGAGCATGTCGGTACCGTGATTTGAACCTGGCACCTTTGCTGCGAGAGACCAGCGCAATAACCACTCTGTCAATTGGACGCTCTTGAGGTCTGTAGTAACATTATAAAATCATCTAGTTTCAAACTTTGTGGAGCATTTTTTTCTGCTGTTACCAAGCTTATTACTGCTTGTATATGGTGTGCAATATTACCTTTAAATGATTGTTATAATGTAGCTACAATATTTGAATGACCTTGTCTATATAGTGCCTGATTAAAGCTTCATATATACAACAGCTAGTATATTTTAACCTTAAGGTGAATGAAAATTTTTTATTTTCCTTGTGCAGTTAATATATTGAAGGCATCGGTGTCTTTCGTCACCCTATAGAACACCTAACAATGGAGGCAAATATGATACCCATAAGTCATTTCCTGCGTGATTTTATTTGATACGATACAGTTTACACATATAAGGAGACCTGAGTGCAAAAATGTTTTATTAAGGACAACTCTTAAAGCAGCAGTTGAGTATAATCATGAATGTCCTTAAGGTTACAAAGGTGCTATTGATTAAATATGTATAAAACAAAATTTGAAATGTAGGTGATATGTATTTTATTGTTGCCTTTATTGTTGAAATTACTTTTTTATAACAGATCACTACAAATGTTTAAACTTTCTAGTCAGAGTGTCGCTTTAATACTTTTACAATAAATATCTGTCTTCATGTTGTTCATTGTACAAAACAAAGCCACACTTCATTAATTCTTAAAGGACGGAGCGGATTTCCCATACATGCCAACTAGTACAGGTTACCCATATTCTGTACAGGTTTTTTTTTCAATTTTGTACAGCTGTACATACTTTCTGTACAGGTTTTTGCCTAATTATTTAAAAAAAAAAATATATATATATATATATATATTGTTGTAATACTCCGTATGGAGTTTCCTATCTTATCCTATGGAAGAATTGTATCAAATGTGCTCCATACAAACAAGGAAAAAGCAGTAAACAATAAGTTATGCGAAAAACAAATTCTCTTGTTTTCTCAAAGAACAAAATGGTCATAGTTTGGTTTTTCTGTCTTTTTATGGTTTCTTTTTTAATTTTTTTTTTGTACAGGTTTTTTTGAATTTGTTACAGGAGTTTCAGATTTTTCATCTCTGGGGGTTAACATGTATCGTTTTCCCAGGTTTGACATAAATAAATTTCTGTCGCTTTTAGTTTTCATACAAAGTTAAGTTTAAGGGTCTTTCCAAGTTTTTTTTTTTTTAAAACATGGAAATGTTATACATAGATGTACAGGAAACTGAATGAAGATTAATAAAATATAAAATTAGGAATAAATGAAACAAATGCTTATTCTAAATATATCGGCCCTGAAACCTGGCCTCCTGTCACGAGCGCCTGGGAAAATCGACCCTGAATACTTGTCTCGTCCTTTAAGAATTAACAGAGATGTCATGTTTAGGATTTGCTTCAACAGCCATTTTAATAAATATTCAGTGGTGAGGCAGTTTTATGTTAACTACTGTAGATTTTCATTACCAGACCTAATGGTCTTTTATATTTGGACATGTGCCCTAATATAACCGACTAGGTTGAACGGGATGCGCCTCGCCAGAACAAGGCAAAACTTTATTTAAAAAAAAAAAAAAAAGTTTTATGTTTTTATTTTTCACACCTGCATCATCTAGAAGGAATAAATGTCTGGTTCATTAGAGGCAATGAATCTGTAGAATGGTTCATTTAAGGCAGGGGTTCTTTACCTTTTTGCCCTCACACCTCCCTTGACAGTAAACTAAATGTTCACACCTCTTGTCCTTCTCCAGACTAATCAGTGAAACAAATCAAGGCATAGTTAAAGATACTGTAATTAATGAATTAATCAAGGCATAATTAAAGATGTTGTAATCAATGAACCAATCAAGACATAATTAAAGACATTATAACATGTGAAAATAATCAAGACATTATTAAATATATAATCAGTGAAAATAATCAAGACATTATTAAAGATATTATCTAATCAGTGAAACCAATCAAGGCATAATTAAAGATATTATAATCAGTGAAAATAATATAGACATTCTTATATAATCAATGAAACCAATCAAGGCATAATTAAAGATACCATAATTAGCGAAAATAATCAAGACATAATTGAAGATATTATAATGAATGAAACCAATCAAGCCATAATTAAAGATACCGTAATCAGTGAAACCAGTCAAGGAAAAATTAAAGATACTATAATCAGCTAAAATAATCAAGACATAATTAAAGATATTATAATGAGTGAAACCAATCAAGCCATAATTTAAAATATTATACTCAGTGAAACCAATCAAGCCATAATTAAAGATATTATACTCAGTGAAACCAATCAAGCCATAATTAACGATATACTCAGTGAAACCAATCAAGCCATAATTAACGATATAATCAGTGAAACCAGTCAAGGCATAATTAAAAATATTATAATCAGTGAAACCAATCAAGGCATAATTAAAGATATTATCTAATCAGTGAAACCAATCAAGCCATAATTAAAGATATTATAATCAGTGAAACCAATCAAGGCATAATTAAAGATATTATAATCAGTAAAAATTATCAAGACATTATTAAAGATACTATAATCAGTGAAACCAATCAAGACATTATTAAAGATATTATAATCAGTGAAACCAATCAAGAGATTATTAAAGATATTATAATCAGTCTAAATAATCAAGGTATAATTAAAGATACTGTAATTAGTGAACCAATCAAGGCATAATTAAAGATACTACTACAGGGTTTTTATTTCTATCCAGTGTGTCTCATACACAAGGAAAAATATTTATATAAATGACCTAAGTAAGATGACTGTTGCTACTTTTGGTCAGTAAAGACAGAAATTCGAGTAACAGTCTTGGACAATGCTAGGAGCATGTCATGCCAGGCAATCTAGCTGACTTCTAGCCCTTATCTTCATACTGACCAATATTGAAAATCCAGAGTCACAGAGATAGGTAGTAGCAAATGGGTTCGAGTCTAAAGAGCTTTCTTTGCCTAAAAGTTGGAACCTAAACTTTAGGATTTAGGACAGTTGGAACCTAAACTTTAGGAAAGTTGGAACCTAAACTTTAGGAAAGTTGGAACCTAAACTTTAGGAAAGTTGGAACCTAAACTTAAGGATATTAACTAGTGATAAAGCAACTGCAATAAATTTTCTGGGAGGCACCTCACATATCCCCTCTGCATCTCCCCTGTTGAGGCACATCCTCCAGGTTAAGAACCCCTGATCTGAAGCAGTAATGCTGCAGTTTGTTTAGGTGTTGAAGATGTGGTCCAGCTTAAATAGGACAGTGCGTCTGCTGTGGCCTAAATTTGCTGCTCTTTCTTTAAACACTCATTTTATTATATTATTCATTTTGAAGAAAGAACAAAAACCTTCTTTACCACATTTTTATCTTTAACTCCTCTTTTTCTTATTATTTAAAAAAAAAATGTGTGCTGTTCTGATTTTCTTTGGTAAAACCAACTTTTAAGAAGTGTATTTTTTTCTTTTTTAAGAATTTTGTTTTAAAGCGAGCAGTTGGGTTATGTGCAATTTTTGTGTTTATTTATTTATTTATAGTGCCAAATAATTTACTGTCTCAGGTCATTTTACGTGTCTTTTTTCCCCTTCTTCCTTATTTTTATTTTGTTGGAATTTTCAGAATGTGATATTGCTTGCATTTAAAAAAATAACTTTAGTCAAGTTAATTTATTAATTTACATTGTGATGATTGTTTTTAAAGTTTTGAATGCAGATGTATAACACGGAGAATCTAGAATTCTGAAATTTGGAAGGTGGTGTATCTAACATTAGATCTATGTTGCATAGCTATATGTGGGTTAAATTGAATGTGCGGATGTGTAATTTTGTCATATATGTGAAAGATTTGTCCATATATTGCTAAACTGCAGGAATTTTCATATCTAGCTAAATTGAACTCAGTATACTTTACATTCACGTTTGAATCAGATTATATAATCAAGCACTGAAACACACTATTAAGAATTGCTTACTTTAATCTTCTGCCAAAATAAGTTACTTTTCTCTTTTCATGGCAGTTTACATCACAGAACATCCTTTCTCACTACACCATTTTATGCCATAAAACATCTTCCTCACCACTCCATTTTGTTTTGTAGAACATTTTTCCTCATTACACATTTTTTGTGTCATAGAACATCCTTCCACACCACACAGTTTTGTATCATAGAACATTCTTCCTCACCACAGTTTTATGTCATAGAACATCCTTTCTCACCACTTAATAACCTTATACACTGTTCTGTGTCTTCCTCAATGAATAGTTTTGTCATAGAACATCTTTCTTCACTACACATTTTTTGTGTCATAGACCATCTTTCCTCACCATATAATAGCATTATTCATTATGTGCTGTGTCATTAAATAGTCTTTTTCACCACACAGTTTAGTATCTTAGAACACCTTCCTCATCACACTGTTTAGTATCATAGAACACCTTCCTCACCACATAGTTTAGTATCATAGAACACCTTCCTCACCACACAGTTTAGAATCATTGAACACCTTCCTCACCACACAGTTTAGTATCATAGAACACCTCCTTCACCACACAGTTTAGTATCATGGAACACCTTCCTCATCACACATTTTAGTATATAACAACTTCCTCACCACACAGTTTAGTATCATAGAACACCTTCCTCACCACACATTTTAGTATCATAGAACACCTTCCTCACCACACACTTTAGTATCATAGAACACCTTCCTCACCACACAGTTTAGTATCATAGAACACCTTCCTCACCACACATTTTACTATCATTGAACACCTTCCTCACCACACAGTTTAATATAGAGCACCTTCCTTACCACACAGTTTAGTATCATAGAACACCTTCCTTCTCTCTCTTTCTCTCTCTCTCTCTTTTTCTCTCTCTCTCTCTCTCTCTCTCTCTCTCTCTATCCCTCTCTCTTTGTGAATGAAGGACTATGAGTAAATGTACTTGTGTATGCTCAGTTTCTGATTGTGATGATAATATTAATTAATCCTGTCTGAAGTTATTAATATTTTAATTTTAATTTGTAAAATGCTGAAAATTGTATTGCAGGGCAAAAATGTAAAAAGGCAATTATGCCTATTTCTTTACCCTGATGAAATAAAGATTTCGTTTATTCGTTCGTTGGTTCCTCACCACACAGTTTAGTATCATAGAACTCCTTTTTCACCACATAGTTTAGTATCATAGAACACCTTCCTCCCTACGCAGTTTGATATCATAGAACACCTTCCTCACCTCACACTTTAGTATCATAGAACACTTTCCTCACCACACAGTTTTGTGTCATAGAACATCTTTCCTCACTACACAGTTTTGTGTCATAGAATATCTTTCCTCACCACACAATTTAGTATAATATAACACCTTCCTCACCACACAGTTTTATGTCATAGAACACCTTCCTCACCACACAGTTTTGTATCATGGAACATCTTTCCTGACCACAGTTTTATGTCATAGAATACCTTCCTGACCACAAAGTGTTGTGTCATAGAACATCTTTCCTCACCACATAGTTTTATGTCATAGAACACCTTCCTGGCCACAAAGTTTTGTGTCATATAACATCTTTCCTCACCACATAGTTTTATGTCATAGAACACATTCCTCACCACACAGTTTTGAACCATGGAGCATCTTTCCTGACCAGTTTTATGTCATAGAACACCTTCCTGACCACAAAGTGTTGTGTCATAGAACATCTTTCCTCACCACACAGTTTTATGTCATTGAACACCTTCCTTACCACAAACTTTTGTGTCATAGAACACCTTCCTGCCAACATAGTTTTGTGTCATAGAACATCTTTCTTCGCCACACACTTTTGTGTCATGGACCATCCTTCCTCATTGCATATTTTAATGTCATAAAACGTCCTTTCTCATCACACATTTGTGTGTCATAGAACATCCTTCCTCATTGCACATTTTTATCTCATAGAACATCTTCTCTCACCACACAGGTTTTTGTCATAGAACATCTTTCCTCGCCATAGTTTTGTGTCATAGATCATCTTTCCTCATCACACAGTTTTGTGTCATAGAACATCCATACACACCACAGTTTTGTGTCATGGAACCTCACAAATCATCTGTTGCACAAAAGAACATAAGACAGACTGTTAACACATTAACTACCGAATTGAAAAACACACTGTGGCCGAATTAAATTTTTTTTCCCATTTTCATCCTTTAGGTGTTTGCACAAAGTAAGCTGTAGTTTTCGTAATTGTTTACAGATTTTTATGAATTACATGTCATTTTAAAGATAAATGAATTGTACTATTACAATAAGCACCGTTTGTAACTCTAATAGAGGTTGTTGCTATTTAACAGCCCTCCGATGGCCGAGGACTTGCAATATTTTCACAATTATAACTGCTTGCGCCCCATCTCTATCAAAATCACAATTTCAATCAATGTGCACACCGTTTTCACTCTTGTCCTCGTCGCTAGATTTATCAGTCAATTGTTGAAACACATTTCTATCCTATTCAGCCGTTAGACGAGATGTACACGCATTTTTTGTTGTCTATCACTAGTTGCAACGGTAAACAGTTTTGCACGATTTGGTAACTAACCCAAAACGCTGAAAAATATGAACATAATATCAATTTTCCAGTGTTCTACAACAACCATGCTTTGGGAATTTGTTTTCCAGTGGCAACTTAAAATCTCGAACCAGATCAGAAAGTGTTTCAGTACATTTTTCATTCGTTTTATTACTAAAATTAGATTGGCGCTCTGAGCGGCTTGCGGTCCAAATGTGTTTATTTTGTGAGCCGCTGACAGCGGCTTGCGGTAGTTAATGTGTTAAGTGGCTTACTGGTAAGAAAACGAAGATGGCTGTATACCGCTCCACCTATGTCCAAGTCTTGACATATGGATGCGAGTCATGGGCAATGACTACAACCCACAAAAGCCAGATCCAAACCTCAGAAATGAGGTAAAAAAAGTATACCGCATGTTTGATCCATGAATGGTTTTTAAAGATAGTAATTAAGAGAAATAACATTCCAAACATATACCATATAGTGAGAAAAATTTGGAAAATTATTTCACATTTGTAGCATTTTTAGATTAAATTTAGAAGGAAAAAAGTATCCCAGCTTTGTAACATTTAATAAAAGTTTAGAAAATCAATTTTACATAGGTAACATAAAGACTACGAAAGTATTTCATACTTATAACATGACAAAAGATAAGAAAAAGTATTCCATATATTTTCAGTCTTTAAGTTTTGTTGCATTGTAAAGCATAGTTTATGCTAATTGTTCACTACAAAAGCAGCTGTTATTTATGTTTTTAAAAAAAAAACATACATTGTTTAGGTTCTTGAGCAAAGAAGTATGGCCACTGAAAAAATATTGGTTCATGGCAAATTAGAATTAATTGATTTTTTAAAAATATTATAATATTACAACTATACAGATTAATAAGCTGACGATATGAGATTTCTGGGAAAACACTCTAGTTTATACTCTAAACAAGCTTATGTAGTAACTCATCAGGCATTGACATGGAAATACAGGAAAATTGGAAGAGGGGAAAGTCAAGGAATTTAAAAAGGGTGAAAAAAATAATAACAGTATTGATGTCAATTTTAACAACTGAATAATACACCAGAATCATTTAATGTTTCATCGTTAGCCACAGTCACAGACAGGAAACAGGTGACAAATTATAATTTTTATAGCAGCCCTCTGTATTATTTATATAAATGGTCAAGGATAGTGAAAAGACACCATGATATTACTGAACTGAGGTTACCTAGAAAATAATGGAGATACAAGCATTCAGATGTTTCAGTGGCATTGATTGGTTGATTTTTTCCAAGTCTGATGCATTGATTCCAAGTCTAATAAATTGGTTTGGTTAATTGCTTCAAGTCTGATAGATTGATTCGTTAACTCCAAGTCTGATGGACATTGCAGATGTGTCTTGCACATGACTGAGTCCAAAAGGAACCCTGTTTGGGAAATAAAGGGGAGGAATCACCTAGAAGTTTTAGATAAATTCTTACCAGAAAATGTAATTGGTGACAGAAGGCAAAATATGTAGAAGTAGGTGAAGAAAGACATAAATTAACAGCATAATAGAATGGAGTGAAAGGACTATTCCATGACCAGTATTCTAGACCTGAGGTTCTCGGTATTTAGTTTGGACAGAAGACGCATGATGATGTGCGTATTATTTTTTAGTTGGTTAGGAATGATTGTGATATAAGAGAGCACAGGCCAGACCCCTGATGTATCCCTTATAACTTTTTTCCACTTTTATTTTTTATATCATGTACACATTGTTTATTATTGTCAATAAAGAAAAGCTTATGTAGAATGAATGGAAGAAATATAAAAGGGAGTGAGAGTAAAATTACAGTAAAATAGGTGAAAGAACCAATACAATCACCATAAAACAGATTTGTAAAAGGTCCTAAAGTGATTAAAAGCACTGAAGGAAATGTCAGAGGAAGAGAGAAATGAGTGATGTAAATAACACTTTCAGACTTCTTGTTTTATTTATAAGAATATAATTTAAATAGATGGGAGTTGAAAAGTCGGAAGACACCAACAGGCAGACTGAAATGTGTATCCATAGCCAGTATATGTGAATAACATTTTCAGACTTCAAGTGTTTTTATACTCTTACTTCTTACTTAGTCGTTCCTCTTCTACCCTGGGGTGTAGAGGTTTGCCAGAGAGAACGCCATACTGTCCTATCGACGAACTTCCTCCTGGCCTGGTTCCAGTCAAGTCCTCAGTCTTTCAGGGGTTGTCTAATGTTGTCCTCCGAGCTAACTATGGGTCGTCTTGGAAGTCTGGATCCCTGGCTTTTGGTTTCCCATATTTGTCATGGTAGCCGATCTTCCATTCTGCATATGTGTCCACACCATTGTAGTTGAGACTGCTCTACATGGGTCTGCAGGGGCTGGGCCTTGAGACCTAGCTGTATTGTCTGGTTGTGGACTATGTCTCTTCTTGTTACTTCAACCACCTTCCTCAGATGCCTCATTTCTGAGGTTTGGATCTGGCTTTTGTGGGTTGTAGTCTTTGCCCATGACTCTAATAATGAAATTTAAAACGTTAACAGTTTGATGTGATTATAGTCATAGACAATAGTAAACATTGCTCAGAGACAAATTTCTTAAGGGGGTGCCAGAAGCAATAGAGGATGTGTTGTTATTAAGGTATTTTGTTAAGATTTGAAAACCATTAATTCTTCTGTTTCATAAGAGGTGGATATTTTACAAGATATGTTGTAATGACGTCTTAGTATGTGTAGTTTTTAACTGTTGTTTGCCTAAATGGAATTTGAAAGTACATTCCATACTGTTGCTGTTTCCAATAAGCCGAACAATCTGTACTGAAAATAATACTTTTTTAAATACATGCTCAAATTCTATGACATTAACTGTGTATTTTTTCATACATGTTTTTAATATCAATTTATATGTGTTTTACCTGTTCATTTAAGTATTGCTATATTTATTTCTTGCTTTGCTCATGTTATTTTAAGATGTTGGTATTTTCGTCTTTTTAAAATTTAGTTTTAAGTGCCTTGAGAATTTTTAAAAATTATAATCTTTCCTACGACATCAGATAGCATATATTATTGTATCTTATTCCGTAATCAGAATGTATGTGCAGATTTTTAAAATTTTTGTTTATTTTTGCTTTCTGTGTGGCGATCACTTTGGTGATCAAAGAAAAATCACCAGTCTCGAGTATTCATTGTGGATATTTATCTTTTTATTCAAAATTCTGTCTTCTGCCTTGAATGTAGAATGTTGCCTGTATTGATTAGATGAAAGACAAAACAGTCTGAGTGTGTGCAAGTGTGTCTGTGTGTGTGAGAGATAGAGAGAGGATTTCTCTGCCTGTAATGTAGGATGTTGCCTGTCTTAGATAAAAGATGAGTGTGCATGAGTGTGTGTGTGGGAGAGACAGCTTGCACAGGGCATCAGAACATCAGATGACATTTCTTAAAAATGCCTTTGTTAGTTTAAAATAATGGATTTGGACAACAAGAAAGATAATTTAATTAATAGCTTAAGAAACTTTTATAGAACCAAACATACCATTTTGTCATACACATGTCACCTGCCTGTTGGTAAATATTTGGAGCCATATGATCATTGTCCAGTCTTCTTCTTTTGCAAGTACCTTGCCTAGCGGCATAGGGGATCATGTCTCTCTACAACTTTCTTTCTCTAGTATTGTTTATCAATCCTGTTATTGACTTCTTTCCATGCCATGATGTCAGACTGTCCAGTATTTTCTCTCTTTGTTGTTCTCTGTCTCCTTTTCTTTCAAACTTGTGTTATCACAATATATTCCATCTTTCTTCTCATAATATGCCTGAAGAAAGTCTATTGTTTCCTTCTAACGTGACTAATAAGCTTCCTTTGTGCATTAGCCTCTTTCAGGACATCTTCATTACTCTTATTAGCTGTCAAGGTATTTTTTTATATTCTTACTTGTTTACTAATTGTTTACTTATTGTCTGTGACTTACTTCTGTGATTGGTTCTATATAACACAGAAGAATTCTCTTTCTGACTTTAGTGACAAAGAGTTGTAGCATAAAATACTTTTCATTCAAAGGAATGGTGCTTTAGCATGGGCTATTGGATTGTCTGGTACTTGTGCCATATTTGTGTTTTAACTGTTCATGGCTCCCATATCTTCTGTGCCCCAGTATAGTTTTAAGTTTTCTGTATTCAGAAAAATAAAAAAATATGAAAACAGTTGTTTATTACTGAAGTTGTTTTTTTTTCTTCAGAGTTTGGAAATGTTAATAGGTCTATACAATACAAGCCCAGACTGCAAAATATCTTTCTGACAATGGAATTACAAACATTAATGGGTTAATGGCTTCAACAGCATCTGACGCTTACAAGCTTTGGTAGTAGTATAATCATATTGATTACAGTTTTCTTATTGTAGTATTTCCCATTTTTTACTCCCTATGGAGCATAGAGTCATGCTGTGCGGCTGGAAGCCTGCACAAAAAACATTGATGTAGCAATTTATTTTACAGGATGAGATTGCCAGCCCCTCATTAGTCATCTTTTATGACACACCAGAGGGAGCGGATACTACCTTGTAGCAGAATGGTGGCTAGTGTAACCCTGACAACCCCCAGAGCTATGCCAGCGGGAAATTTACTCCTGGCTGGTTCTACCAAGCTGGACAGGTCTGCGTGGGTAGGGGTCAGACCCAGGTTGGGGGTGTTAGCACAGGGCAGAAACAGCAACAAATGAACAAGCTTTGCTGTGAGATGGACATCTGAAGTCTCAGGCTCGCATGACTGCCAGTGATGAAAGCCGAAAGGAAGCCACTGACATGGAACTAGAGCTGGAGCACCACATGAAGGATGGCTGTCGACCAAACAAAGTGGATACAGTTTGTTGCTACCCTATAAGACACCACCAGGTATGATGCCTGCAGATTGCTTTGTCAATCAGCGGCCAAGGACCAAAGAAAGAAAGAGGTAACAGAAGTCCTGTTCTTTCTTTGTCTCCTACGGGAACTACATGGGGGCTTATTTAATTGATCATATATATATTTTTTCTTTTGGACAAGTGCCATAATACAGATAATCAGTCCATGCGGTAATCATTTTTAAGTTACTCTGTAAAGTCATATGTTGTACCCAGTTTGTTGTTTTTATGTGTTGTTTTTTTTTTGGGTCATTTTTTTTTAAAAGCTGAGGACAGTGCACGAGTAAATGTTGTATACAAAACTTTTTTTTCCAGTGTTGTTTAAATGTTAGAATATTCACAAATTAAACCTTCTTCTATGAACTCAGTTTATATGTATAATCTTTTCAAAATGTTGTAATTATGCTCCAGAATGTTTATTTACAAAGTGTAATCCTTCATTTATATAGTGCGTTTGTGTGCATCTTGTTTGTCATATATTACTTTAAAAATGATGAATGAGCAAATGCTGGTTCCTTTTACAAGAATATATATATATATATATATTTCAAAATGTTTATAAACAAAATTTTATCCATGTTTTGAATGATGAAGTTACAAAGATTATTCCCTGTGTTTATTTCTGAATAACAAAATTGAATCTGTTCTTTATGTGCTGAGTTTGCAAGAATTATTTCATATTGTGGTGTAATATTTATATACAAAATCTAATGCTTGATTTATGTATTGAGTTTATGTGGATAATCCTTTATTATCACATTATATTTCAGAATTTTTATTTTAAAAAATCGATGTTGTTTGGAATGTAGAAAATATAATTTTGTTATGAGCTTAGATCTTTTTGTGCATCATAGAGCTTCTTTTTATTTTTCTTAAAATTTGAGTGTATTAAACAGCTTCTGGTTATTTTGTGGTGATCAGTTATTTTCAACCTTTACCTCAGTTTATATTTATTCTTTTAAGTACAGCTGTGTGAAGATTTATTGAATCATAAATAATATTCATTTTTCACTAATAAATTCCTGACATGTAAATAATACCTGAAGAAACTGAATCTTTGATTATAATTTGTTCCTATTTGCCACAGTATCACATAATGGAAGTATAGCCAAGTCTCATATATCCACATAGAGAATTTGCTTTGTATGAAAGTCTGAAGTCTGCGTTAGTGAGTTCAAACAACTGTCTCACCAGCTTTTTTGGGAAAGTGCGGAAACGGCGTACATGGCACTGTGCTTTGTGCAGGCTGCCTGCAAGGGAACCAGCTCCTGTGATGTCTCCATGCTTTGTTAGGAACGCGAAGGACAATGATGATAATAATGTACTGCTCTTCCTTTTTTTTCTGTCTTTTCTTAAATAGAACAAATTAGAGCTAATGTCATTATAGCATCTGATTAGCAGAATGGTTCGATCACTTTCATCTTATCATATAAGTTCCATAATGACTATCATGGGCAGTCTTTTATCTCATCTACACAACTTCCTGTCCTTGGTATCATTATCATCTTATTTTTTACGTGCCTCATCTCTACAACTTCCTATCCTCTGTATCATCATCATCATCTTATTTTCCACTTGCCTCATCTCTACAACTTCCTGTCCTCAGTATCATCATCTTATTTTTCACTTATCTCAGCTTCCTGTTCTCGGTATCATCATCATCTCATTTTTCACTTGTCTCATCTCCACAACTTCTTGTCCTCTGTGTCATCATCATCATCTCATTCTTCTTTTGTCTTATCTCAGCTTTCTGTTCTCGGTATCATCATCATCTCATTTTTCACTATTGTTTCTTTGTCTCCTCAGAGACTGCCATGATCTACACAAAGCGTCCTCAGCATCAGACCTGTTGTTTCTTTGTCTCCTCAGAGACTGCCATAATCTACGCGAAGCGTCCTCAGCATCAGTCCTGTTGTTTCTGTGTCTCCTCGGAGACTCCCATAATCTACGCCAAGTGTCCTCAGCATCAGTCTTGTTGTTAACCTTGTTTCCTCTGCATGATGTTAAATGGTCTAGCATCTTTTCTATTTGTTGTCCTCTGTTTCCAGTAATTTTGCCTGACCTGACAATGTATTCTATCTTGCGTCTCATAACTTGCCCAACATTATATAAACTGTTTTCTATTGTTGCCTGTAAATCTTTTCTGTGTCAGACTCATTCAGGATATCTTTGTCTTTTTATTTTTTAAAGCAGGACTTTGGATTTTTCATATTTATTTGTAAAATAACTTATATATCACCTCTTTCTTCCTTCCATTGACCAAGATTTTCTGAATAGAATGCTTTCCAATTTATTAACTTCTGGTTTGTGCTTATGTTAGTTTGTTCTTTTATTTCTGAGATGCATCTTCCATCTCATCAATGGTACCTATACCTTGTAGCGGTATGGCAGCTTGTGTACCCTGACAATCCCCAGAGCTATGCCAGTGGGAGATTTACTCCTGATAGGTTCAACCAAGATGGACTGGTCTGCGTGGGTAGGGGTCAGACAAAAGCTGGTACTCTGGTCCTCCAGGTTGCGGGTTTTAGCACAGGGCTGACACCCCTGTCTATGTAAAAAAAATCGCACGTTACGGAAACAACAATAAATGGAAAAACTTTGCTGCGGGACGGACATCCGGAGTCTCAGGCTCGTATGACTGACAGTGGTGAAAGCCGAAAGGAAGCCACTGGCATGAAAATGGATGCTCCGACCGCAAAACACGAATGAACCAGAGTTGGGGCACTGTACGAAGGATGGCCGCCGACCGAGCAAAGTGGAATCAATTTGTTGTTGCCCTACAAGACGCCACCTGGCGTAATGGCCACTGACTGCTTTGACGGTCGGCGGCTAAGGATCAAAGAAGAAGAAGATCTTCCATCTGATGTTATTAACGTGTCGAGGTATTTGAATATGTGGTCTGATTCAAAACCATCCCATGTCCTTTGATGGTGTAGTCTGGAGAATTATGTTTAATTTACTTCTGCCTTCTTGTTATTTAGGCTAAGACCTTTTTTGTTTAACTTTCTGTTACTATCCGTCTCAATCATTACCTGCATTCCTTTGTCACTGATGTTATTAACGTGTCGAGGTATTTGAATCTATGGTCTGTTTCAAAACCATCCCATGTGCTTTGATGGTGTAGTCTGGAGAATTATGTTTAATTTACTTCTGCCTTCTTGTTATTTAGGCTAAGACCTTTTTTGTTTAACTTTCTGTTACTTTCCGTCTCAATCATTACCTGCATTCCTTTGTCACTTTTCAGTATTGCGGGTTGTTTAGATTCCCAGCTTATTCTCAGGAAAATGTTAAGTGTGGCCAGTTTAGGTCTTACTGCATTACTCAGCAGTGATCTGCATGTTCCCAAGTTGATAGTGTTCCCTATATCATATGTTGTGAACAACCTGTCAAACATGCTCACATTTGAAATTGTTATAAAGAAAAATCTCAGCTTTGAATGGACAGTGTCGTTTGTTCAAATGCAAAGACTCGCCAGCAGTTCAGAAGTTATTTGAATAGCTGCACGTTGAAGATACCCTAAATCGTATTTCCTTTTCCTGTTTAGACGACTGTCAACCAGCAATGTTTTAATACGATTTTTTTTAAATTACTGTAACCTGTATTGGTGTTTCTACTTTAAAAAGAAAAGTGTTACCCACACCTGTAAATCGACACGTGACTGCTTGATTGATTTTTTTTCACTAACATCGCAACACCTTAGGAATCTTAACTTCCCATTTCAAGGGAAAAGTAAGATTATTAGTAATTTTGTATCTTAAAGATTTGTATCATTTTTAATATTTTTCAACTAGACTAAGCTTTTCCAGAGATATTTAATTTGTAAAACTGCCAAAACCTTGCGAATATATAAGAGAGAAAACTCGTTCATAATGAACTGGAAGGTGTAGATCAAAACTTGGAAGAAATTGTAATGTGTGATCGAAAATTTTAATGACAGATTTGAAGTAACCACCTCCCAGCTACATACACATCAAAGTCACTGTCCAGTCGATACCAGGACACACAGACATACCATTTAAAAAAAAAAAAAAAATTTGCCTCGATTTGGCGAGGCGCGTCCCGTTCAACCTAGTCGGTTATATTAGGACGCATGTCCAAATATAAAATACCTTTACGTCTGACAACATTACGATGACATTGACAGACATACCATGCAAGTAAGAAGCAGATAGACTAGCAAAACTAGGAGCAAGCTTGGTTCAAACAAACAGTCCTGCAGACAGCTAATCTAATACTCCAGAACAACTTCAAAGAGGAAGGGCTGAACCGATGGGCCAAATGGTCTACTGGACGTGCCGTGTATTACGAAATGGTCCCACCCAAACAAAAATGACAATATCAGCAGCCTGCGACGCAAGGAGCAGAGCTCAGACTTTCAGATGCGAACATAACACACCAGACTGGACTTACGCAAATTAAATCCCTTACCCGAGCCTAATTACCACAGCTGTACCCATCCATACGAGACAGTTTTACGTAGGCTTCTTACATGCCCAGGATGTAACACACAAAGAAGGCTAATGCCGGGTTCCTCAACAGTTCAAATAGCCTTTACGCACTACCCAACAGATACTGGACACGTGCAAAATTATTGGCTGTGAAATAACGACGGGCTCAGCAGCCCTAGTTAAACAGCAATCGACGCATTAAGAATTATCTTATCCTTTCCAATTGTTATTATGTTCCATCTTTTGCCATCAAAGTTGCAATCTTTTTCATGGCGCGGTTTGTTTTTTTCGGACGAGTAACTGCATTATGCGCCTATTGAAACAACGCACAATGTGTTTCCATCCTTAATAATGGCGGATTTTTGTTTGTGGACACAAACTTTTCTTTACTTTTCCCCCAATTTGCATTTCGAATGAGCATAAATTCTTCTTCTGCGTTCGTCCTGAAAAGGACGTTTGTTACGTTGTGTCGCCGTTTCAGCGAAGCTGCGATATCTGCGCCTTTCGGCCCGACACATCCGATTTCAGCATGGCATTTTTGGGACCAAATTTGCCTTCCCTTTTCGATCCCTACTCACTTGGCTAGACTGCAGTGATTTGACAGCATGAATAAGTATCTTATATTTATATTTAGTTGTATATAATGAAGGAAGTTCGTACATTTGCAGTAACTCGACCGATTTAGTCGCTGAAGTCGATAATCCTTTAAATAATAATTCGGTACGTAGTAATTGTAAATTTTAATTTTTTTGTTTTCTGTTTTTTATTAAGTACCAAGGCAAGATTTTAAAAGAAATCCATACATTAACATAACATGTTGCGATAAAACAGCTGTTTCAATCAAATATCAGTCCACTGGCTTTTTGTTTACTACCTCATGCAATTTTTAACGCATTACTCCATAGCTTCATTAACCAAAGCATCCAGATGAATGACCACAGGAGAATTAGTGCCGTCATGAGGGTATGCATCAAAAACAGCACAACATAATTACTTCCCGCCATATTTTGGCGGGTGACTTACTAGTATTACTCAATTTGCTTCAATCTACATCACAATGGAAAAATACATCGGTGATCTCCCCTCATCTTCCAATGGTTTTTGGAGAGTACACTGTATTCTCCACTAGCGTGTCATTTATAATTTTTTTTTTAAAACATTTCGAACCCCACAAGACAGTAGAGTGGCCAGATTCAGACATCTCCATCTTGGTGACTGTCACTTCGTTAAGCTGTAGAGATGTTTTATCTAGATACAGTAGAACTCCATTTATCCGAACCCCAATTATCCGAACATCCAATTATCCGAACACTTTTTCCAGAAAAAAAAAATCTGACGCCACCAGTCACGTTAGACTACAGTTCTGAATCTTTTGATGCGGCAAGCTTCAAATGTGTGCGAACAATTTGTAGACAATGAGATGGGCTAATGGACGGTCGCTTACGTACAGGAAGTCAGTTAGATCATAAAGTCAGTTAATATCTGGTTTACTAATCCAGTGTACGTGTGCGTTCTAGGCAGAACACTGGCTAAACAGACAGTTCAACTTAAAATAATTGTGTCTGCTACTACAGCAGAATAATTTTGGTGTACACGTATTTCTCTGTGCGATCTCGCATCTTCCAGTAGGCCTAAAGCATATAAAAGGAACCGCAATGTTTTGTCAATTGAAAAGAAAACAAAAATTATCAAGAGACTAGGAAAAGGTGAAACTGTGTCTTCATTTGCGAGGATTTTCAATGTTGGGAAAGCTACCGTCTCTGACATCAAAAGTAACAAGGATAGAATTATGAGTTTGGCATCGAAATTGGATAGTGAAAATGGGTCGAAGAAACATAAAACCATGAGAAATGCGAAAGATTTGAAATTGGAAGAGGCTTTGTATATATGCTTTGTGCAAAGAAGAAGCAAAGGGGAACATATCTCTGGCTTTCTATTGTGTGAAAAGGCACTTCAGTTCAACAATCAACTTGACGGTCCTCCTGACTTTAAGGCTAGCCAGGGATGGTTAAGAAACTTTAAATCTCGTCATGGCATACGAGAATTGGAGATTCAAGGGGAATCTTTATCTAGCGATGCAACTGCCGCTGAAAATTTTAAAGAAACATTCTTGGCTTTTTTGGAAGAAGAAGGTTATTTACTCGATGATGTGTATAATGCCGATGAGACTGGCTTATACTGGAAATCATTGCCTCAAAAATCACTTGCATCTCAGCGCGAAGCAGCTGCCCCTGGGTTTAAAAAGTGCAAAGAGAGAGTAACCATTTTGGTAGCCGCGAATGCCAGTGGAAGTCATCGTTTACCGGTGCTAATGATCGGCAAAGCCAAAAAACCACGTTGTTTAATTAAAGAATGTGACATGTCTCCCATTATGCTACAAAGCACAGAAGAGTGCTTGGATGAATAGTGAAATATTTCTTGATTGGTATACAAATCAGTTCATCCCAAATGTGAAGAGGTTGAAAGAACAAGAAAAGAAAACTGGAAAAGTAATTCTTCTACTGGACAATGCACCATCTCATCCAGAGACGGATACATTGAATGCAGTTGATGCAAATTTTAAAGTAATTTTTCTGCCCCCCAATGTAGCAGCACTGATTCAACCAATGAATCAGGGTGTTATAGCAAAGCTTAAAAAGATGTACAAGAAGGAAGTCCTGCGTCGTTTATTGTTGGCTGAAGATGAAGAAAGTGTGGTGGCGTTTTCCAAAAAGCTTAATCTCAAAGACTGCTGCTATATGTTAGCTGATGCTTGGACCACCCTGTCACAAGATAATCTCAACAAGGCTTGGAATAGATTGCTTGGGAAAAAAGGAGGAAATGAAACTACTGCAGTGGACACAAATGATGATTGTATAAATGAAGTTGTGGAACTGTTTCAAGCAATGCCCGGATTTTCGGACTGTGACAAAGATGATGCACACATGTGGCTAGAAGATGATAATGATTCTGGTTTTCAGTTTTTGAATGACGAAGAAATTTTGTCTTTTGTGCAAGAAGAAAACCAAATACATGTAGTGACCGATGATGAAGACTCCTCAGAAGTACATGATGTACATGTAGATTATGAAGAAAACCCAAAACGTCGACCAAGTCCTGAAGAGGCCTTTATAGCACTAGAAACAGCGATGGCTTGGTACGAGCAAGAAGATGACAGCTGTCCTACACAGCTTCTGCTGTTGAAGAGAATGCGGGACTTAGCAGCCAAAAACAGACTATCCAGTTTGGTGCAAAAGAGGATTCCTCATTATTTTAAATAGTGGGTTACATCTGTGCAAGTACATGTATACGTAAGTTGCGCCTGGTTTTGAATCGTTTGTAATGTTGTTTTAAAAACATTTCTCTTTCTTAACAAAAAAAATTAATACAAGTAGTACATGCACTGCATTGTAATGAAAGATTTTGGTGATACAGTGATCTAATACAGTGTGGGTAATATTATTACAGTACAAGTAAATATGTTTTATAGTGTATTTTCCTTGTGATTGTTAATTATTTTTAGAAATATGTGTACATGTACTCGATACATTATGTAATCCAATTATCCGAACATTTGATTATCCGAACGATGCTTGGTCCCATGGGGTTCGGATAAATGGAGTTCTACTGTAGTTGCCCAAAAACAACTACACCTCCCCAGCATCATTACCAGCCATCTGTTTCAATCAGTGACTACTCATTCAGTATTCACACTTCGCGTCTACAGCTAGAGGCTGTACCGGTATCTGCCATCTTGTGGGCGCGCGTGATAAAAGACCAGTTCTTCTCGACCTTGACATTTAAAAAAAAAGGTGATACCATAGCAGATATTTCCGTAGGGGAGTGAAGTGTTAGAGACTTCACTATATTAGATTCAGCATTGAGAGGTGGGGTAACCAGTTCCCTTCTTCGCTGCCTTTTCCTTCAGTAACTCAAGAGAAAAGTCAGGTACCCATTTACAGCCGGGATAACGTGAATCGGACCCGGTACCTTTGATGCGAGAGACCAGCGCTCAAACTACTCTGTCAATCGGACGCTCGACATTTAAAAAAAAAAAAAGTCAAGTTTTAAATAACTCTTTCGTTTGATTCATTGTCATCATCATCCTTACCCTTCAAGGCCGCCGTGAGCAAAGGCCTTCCTCCAACTTATGCCACGCCCTCATGGCCTCTACCATCCGCTTAAGATCTTTCTATGTCGCCTTCATTCCTTTCATGTATGTCTCCGGTTCTGTTGTCCGTGTGTATTTTTTTTTTTCTTCTCCCTCAGCCACTCTTACTCTGGCGACTCCCAGATCAAAGACTATCATTTAAGGCTATCAATGGGAGCCGCGCTGGTGTAATGGCTACGACGTTGTACTGGCGATCAGGTGTTCATGGTTCAAACCCGGCCGTCGGCGTTTGAAGAAATGTTTACGACCGGAAATTTGACTGAATAACCTGAACGGCTCCTGCACATAAATCCCGTGTGGATGGGAAGGAGCGAAGCTCCTGACCGGGTTGGAAGGAAAGTCCACTGACCCCCCAGCCTCGCAATGACATGTCATTGGGCCGAAAGAGCTGGAAAGCTCGAGTGCCGCTGGTTATAGAAAAAAAAAAAAAAAAGGCTATCAATAAGTTTCCACAATGTGTATCCTATTGATTGCCAGAGTCTTCTCATCTTTTGTTCTACTGAACACTTATCTGGTTCTTGTCATCAGTTCCACACCGGTGATTTTGTCGTACCATTTCAATCTTTCTATTCTAGGCACTTGTGAAAGTCGTACAATGGAGCATTGATTGTCTAAATCAGTTGTTCTCAATGTGTGCCATATGGCCGCGGAAAGGGGGGGGGGGGGGGGCATGCAATATTTCTAGGGGGCCACAGTAAGATGGTAACGTACTGTTACGGTATATGATATTAACGCCGTCTGCTAAAGGTTACCAGACGTGCAATTGTAAAAGGTTAAGGCATTTAATATATATTGCGATAGAGGTTTCAATTTTGAACGCTTTAGACACGATCGATTATGACGTGTATAGAGTTGTTTAGGACACAGTCGGTAACTAAGAAACGCTACCCTTTTCACATTGACCGTCAAGCTGTTAAGACGCGTATGACTTTCCTTCCAATGTTGGGCATGGTATTGCCATACAGATATATTTTATGCAAGTACGGACATGGGTCAGTCCATTGCTATTACGAAGATTTGAAATGATTAAAGGTCAGTACGAAGTGAAAAATTAAGGAAGGATGAATTACAGTCCATAGTATTTGATTTTGCCAGACTCATAGACTCACTGTCGGCCGTTGGAAACCCCAACCGCGCGTGCATACAGCTATGACAATATGCATACAGTAATTTGATTATTGGACAAGGACTGATAGGATATCTACATATCTATGCCATATATTTTCAAGTTATAATATGTACCTTTGTGATCAACATGCATGAATCGTTTTGACGTGTAATCTGTATTAAATAATTGTGGACTCAATGGAACCGACTTATCACATCAATCGTATTCCAAGGTTCAATTATTGTTCAGAATCTTCCACCCCTGCATTCGCGTAATCTTACATAGAAGGCACGATACACGATCACTCAAGAATATCAAGAAGATAAAACAATGGCCAGAATTTATAATTACTTTATTGACATTATATGGAACATTGTTCAGAGCTAACCAAACCACTACTTGTATCACCAGACCACTTGCAACAGTGGTGTCCGGTGTCTGGGGATCGACAAAAAAATTTCTGAATGACTTTCGAATGAAATGTTTACGATCAAGTTACGATCACATGATGTGCTGAATTATGACCTATGACGCAGTACTCAGTCTAATGCCTAACAACGCGACGTCACTGAAATTCGTGTAGGTGAAACTATCGGAGAAAAACTGAAGTCGTTCTTTTAAGCCTAACCAAGGGAAAAATAAGTCATTTGAAGCAGACACAAGAAATGGACTACAGGAGCAGGCAGTCAAGGGCATTAGCCTAGCTGTTGACGACCTATAGCACTGACCGAAGCAACGGGAAAGATAAGTCTAGCTGTTTAAATTGTCGTCATTGCAAAACCGTAATACTGAGTCCATTTCGCTTTGATTAGGCATGTCTATGTATTTTCATGTATATATGTTAAATTTGTTTTTCCATCGTATGTATTTGTTGTTAATTCGTGGGCCAGTTGGAGAGGGAACTGAAATCTCTGGGAATGTCGCGAACAGCTGACCACCTAGATTTCAGTCGTTCTTAGGGAACTTAAACGATCGCACTTTTGGAAGCCCATTGAGGTTGCCATTGGACAGTCTGTCCAAATTTGCTACCGTTTGACAATTTGCGTTAGCTGTACTGTCCCGTAGATAATTGGTGTATTTTATTCGTATTCAGTTAATAATTTTATTCAGTTCTGTACCATGTTCGTCACTATTTCGTCCATTCTCCTCTGACTATCATTTATTTTATGATTATTAAATTTTCGTCCGTTATGAGTCCTGTGACGTCATCATTTTTCGCAGTCATTTTTTTTGTGTGTACCTTGAATATTCAGTTGACCTCAGGTCAGACCTTGACCCTTCATTTGGTCTGTGACATTTCCGCTTATTTTATTTAGTTCATAAATTCATTTTTAATTGTGAAAATGTCTTGTTTGCGTCTTGACATTGTTTGTACCCTTTAGTTGCATCATTGCTTGTCTGTCCTCATGATATATATTTATATTACATTAATAATATGCTATTATATGCAATAATACACTTGTAATCTAATTTAATTAATTTTTTCTGAAATTTAAGGGTAATATGGGACATTGCATAATTATGCAGTGATAGTCCAAGAAAGTAGCACTACAATTTATCATAGATGCCTAGGGCATAATAATATAATATATATATATTGACAAAATAAATAATCTTATAGCTACCTTTGAGGTAATAGACCCATTGTATATTATTTAATATACTTTTCTGGTACTAAGAGAGTGACTTAGTACATTGAACAATATCATTACTAGGAATTATACCCAACATTATTGGACATTGAAATTAATTGTGTGATATAATTACATTATATTTAACAGATATCATAACTATTTATGATATAGTATTATTTAGATACAATATTGTTACAAAATATTGTCTATTAGTTGAACTTAGACATTAAGTTCAGTACTATTGTGATTATCTATATTGAATATTCCTAAGTTGAGTAAGTATAATAATTACTCTGAAGCTACTATTGACTAATTTAATCAGTAATTATCAATAATTACTTACAGATAAAAGTCAAAATGCTTACTATAGACCATTTCGTTAAGATTGGTCGTGAATATGGTTATAAATCTCAAGAACTTCGTCAGTTTGCTGAATCAGAACTCGAAAAATATGAAAGAAAGGAAGAAGAGAAAAAGGCTGCATTAAAGAAAGAGGAAGAGGAACAAAAGGCAGCATTAAAGAAAGAGGAAGAGGAACAAAAGGCAGCATTAAAGAAAGAGGAAGCAGAACTTGAGATGAAGCAAATTGCCAAGGAAAATAGGTTGAGAGAGATTGCTCAACGTGAAAGAGAAGAGCAAAGAGCAATCTCCAGGCAGGAAGAAGAGAATAAATTGAAACGAGAGGAAATTATTTTACAACAAGAAATGGAATTGGCGCGTATTAAATTGGAGACAGCAAGATTACAAGCACAAAGTGCTGATGCAAACCAGAATAATAACGCACAAAATGGATCATCATCCAGCCAACCTAAACATTTCTATAACTTTAAATTACCCATTTTCAACTTGAACGTCGACGACCTTTCATCGTTCCTGGCACGGTTTGAACAGACTTGCAAATCTAACCATTTGCCTGAAGAGTCATGGGTACTCAAGTTAAATGAATTCTTGGTTGGAGAACCACTGACAGCTTCTCAAAATGCTGACCCATCAATAGCAAATAACTACGGTGCTATTAAGTCCTTGCTTTTACGAAGATTTCACCTGGACGAGGAACACTGTAGGTTGAAATTTAAGGGAATTCTACCTGAATCTCCAAGGGATTTTGCAGGATTCATTGCGAATATACGCAATACATTTAACAGATGGGTTGAACTGGCAGAAGTCAACAAATCATACGACAAATTAGTTGATTTACTACTACGAGATAAGGTATTATCTTCAGTTAGCCAGCCATTTTTTGCATATTTGCAGGAGCGTAAACCAGGTACTATGGATGAGTTAGAAAAAATTTCTTTAAACTACTGTTCGGCACACCCGAATGCAACCATTTCTAACTCCTCATTAAGAGAACCTCTACCTGTGGCGTCTAATATGGCCTACAATCACAATAACAAACAAAGACATCACAGTGTAGACAGAAGCAGGTTCCAAAGAAATCACAATGTTAACTTTCAGAAGGGACATAATAATGATTTCAACAATAAAAATGAGTTCAACAGAGGTAGATCACGAGATAGAAATTATTCACCTCAAACAAACTACCACAATGGTCAACATAACACTCATTATAATCGATCACATACTCCCAATGATAATAGTAACTGGAAGGGTAATAATCATGGCTCGAGACATCGAGATAATAGTTACTATAGAGGACGACGAGATAATTCTAACAATTATACTCGGAATCGATCTCATTCTCGGGGATCATCTCATTACAACCATAATACAGGGGCGGCAGTTACAAATAATACTACCCCTATAGCTCAGGTCCCACTTGACAATAATACAACACAGTCTTCTGCTGCATGTTTTGCTATTAATTATAATGTGGCAAATAGTTGCCAGCAATGCAATCTTATTTTTCAGAAGGCGAAAGAAACAGTGCTTAACTGCGGACATATTATACCACAGGTAGGTCTTGCAGTCAACGATGGAACAGGCCTACTAATTTTTAACAGGGGATTAGTTAATGGATCCGTCGTCTCAGTGTTGAGGGATTCGGGATCCACAACGATTGGTGTACGACAGTCGCTGGTACATCCCAGCTGTGCAACGGGGGAATATGTTCGTTGCATGACGTTTGGTGGAACAATAGAGTTTTACCCCACAGCTATTATTCATGTCAACACTCCTTTCTTCACAGGAAACGTAAAAGTATGTATGCTAAAAAAGCCTATAGCTGATTTGATGGTTGGTCGTATACACGGCAGTAAAGATTGTACTCCAGATGAGATTATAGAATGGGAGAAACATAACCTATGCACTGGAAACGCCGTGACGACTAGAGCACAGACTCAACTCATGGAGAAAGTTGATGATAATAAAATGGATGCAGACAACCAAGAGGAATTTGTAGTCAATTCACCTATTGACAGGGAAACATTTGCAACCAAACAAAAAGAGGATAAATCTTTAAAAAAAATTTTTTACGTTGGTTGATAAAGTTGACAATCTATCCTCAGGTAATAATAACAAACATTGTTTTGTTATTAAAAATGGCATATTGATTAGATGTTTTCATGACAAATCACAAATGAAACAACAAGTTATGGTCCCATATACTTTTAGACGGTACATTCTTCAACATGCACATGACTCACATTGTGCTGGACATATGGGATATACTCGAACACGATCTCGAGTACTGTCTTCATTCTTTTGGCCAGGGGTGTCAAGAGATATTTCGCAGTATGTACGTTCCTGTACTACATGCCAAGAAGTGAAAGCACGTGGAGCTTTTCACACGGCGCCTATTCAGGCTTGCGATATCTCAGTGAGACCTTTTGACAAGATGGCAATAGACATTATTGGTCCATTGCTACCATCGGCCAGAGGACATAGATTCGTCCTTACGTGCATTGATTTGTGCACACGATGGCCAGAAGCTATCCCATTAAAGACCACCACTACCACAGATGTAGCTGATGCACTACATCTCATCTTTTCTAGAATAGGGTTTCCTAGAAAACTTTTATCAGACCATGGGTCACAGTTTATATCTGACACCATGAAGGAAGTCATGAAAACTTGGGACATTGATAGGAATTTAAGTAGTATTTATCATCCGATGAGTAATGGTGCGGTTGAAAGACTTAACCGTACACTTAAACAACTACTACATAAGGTTACTGCTAAGCACCCTCATGACTGGGACAGAGCACTCCCAGCTGTTCTATTTGCTTATCGGGAGGTACCGCATGAACAAACTGGCTTCTCTCCCTTTGAATTAGTTTTTGGTGCTCCCCCAAGAGGTCCTATGGGACTAATAAAAGACTTATTAATTGACGACGAGATGACTCAGGACACTCAGTCATCTTACGAGTACGTGATTAATCTTCGGAAGAACATTATTGAGTCTTGCCAGTTGGCAACAGCTTCTTCTGAGGCTGCAAAAGCTAAGGCTCGATCTCTACAAAATAAGTCTCGACGATTACGCCAATTATTCCCAGGCGACGAGGCTTATGTGTTACTTCCTCACAATAACAATAAATTATTGATATCTTGGAATGGTCCTTACAAAGTCATTGATAAAATTTCCGACGTCGATTACGTCTTAGATATCAAGGGACACAAAAAGATATTTCATATTAACATGCTCAAGCAATTTCATACACGTCCTGAACACTTACAGTCAATTTTTCATGAACTAGATGACAACACAGTATCCACTTGTCATTATACTAACTTATCTGTCATCCAGGAAGAAGAATCTTCTTTTCCTGAGGTACAGTTACCGTTACCTGTACCAGTAGTTCAACCTACTGAATCTTGGCGGGATGTAACCATCTCTTCAACGGTTACACCGCAACAGCGTCTACAGATTGCTAATCTATTACAATCTTATCCAGATGTGTTGACCGACGTTCCGGGTCGCACATCGGCTATCAGTCATGACATTACTCTCAATGACGATACACCTATTCGTGTACATCCCTATTCTGTTCCTTTACATTTCCTTGCTAAAACTACTAAAGAACTTGAACAGATGTTGTCTCTGGGAATCATTGAGACTAGTAATTCGCCATTCTCTTCTCCATTAGTGATTGTCCGGAAGAAGGACAATAACATTAGACTATGTGTTGATTATAGAAAATTAAATGCTAAGACTATAGTTGACAGCGAACCACATCCACTTATCGACGACTTACTACCACGTCTATCCAACGCAACTATATTTAGTAAGATAGACTTAACTAAAGGTTATTGGCAGATACCACTGACCGAAAAGGCTAAGTACTACACCGCATTTTCCACGCCACAAGGTCTATACCAGTGGAATGTGATGCCTTTTGGGCTTGTTAATGCGCCAGCTACCTTCATTCGCCTGATGCGACAAATTTTATCAGGTAGACCAGACGTTATTACATATATTGACGACATATGCTTGTTTAGTTCGTCGTTTGAGGAACATGTTTTGGGACTTAGATATGTTTTTGACACTCTAAGGAATTATCATCTAACTGCTAAACCTACAAAGGTGCAAATCGCGTGTAATGAGATAACCTTTTTGGGACATATCATTGGATCGGGATATATCCGAACGTTACCTAGTACAGTCTCAAAAATTCTAAACATAGCAATTCCTCAGACGAAGAAACAGGTCAGGAGTTTGTTAGGACTTGTTCAATATTACAGTAGATTCATACCAAACTTGTCATCCATCACGGCTGTATTGTCTTCATTGTTAAAAAAAAGATATGCCGGTGAAGGTGACATGGACTGGTACATGCAATGAAACTTTCAACAAAATTATAAATTTGTTCTCACATGAACCAATTTTAAGACTTCCCGATGCTTCCAAAAGATTTTTCTTACGAACAGATGCTAGTAACTACGGCATTGGTGCATGCCTGCTCCAGAACCATGACGGCATTCTACACCCCACCTTATATATATCAAGAAAGCTGAAGCCGGCTGAAACAAAGTATTCCACAGTCGACAAGGAACTTTTGTCTGTGATCTGGGCAATAACGAAGCTGGAGAAATTCTTACTCGGTGCCCCCTTTACCATACAGACGGACCAACGTGCGGTCGCATCCTTGCGTCGATCCAACCACAAAAGCCAAAAACTTGCCAGATATTCAATCATCCTACAGCCATTCGAGTTCTCCATTGAACACATACCTGGCACTGAAAATTGTGTGGCAGATGCGTTGTCACGTAATCCTATTGACGACGAATAATCAACATTGACACTCTTAAACTACATCAATCAGAACTACATTGGATTGAACGAAGTATCAACTATAAAGGAACTAACCTTGCCTTCAATTCAAACTTTATAAACACTATATGCATCACAGAATTGAACGACAAGACAATCAAGGTATATATACTTACATTCGAACTTCGTATAATATCCATACACGATATACGAATATCATTGAACAATCATGGAATAATATCTGACGACAAGTCGAACTTATTATCCTATGGACTCTTAATTCTTCGATGCAGTTATAAATGACATTTCTTTCCGACGTGGACATTTGAACACTTTTGCCTAAAAGAATTCATCAGGATCAAGACTACGGATGGATCATCATATCCTATACTAATTAATTAGTTAACTTAACTTCTTAATTGAATTATTATCAATAAAATGAAAAGTGAGAAAAAAAAATTAAATAAAAAAACAAAAAAAAAAAAAAAAAAAGAGAACGAAATACTAAAAAGAAGAAATTATGAAAAGAGAAAATAAATCTCACACAAGTATTAGATTAATAATTTTTTTTTTTAATGTACCTATACAGTATTTAGTTAGTTAAGTTAGTTAGTTATTATTCACTAACACTTAACACACACAATTAAGTTAAAACTTATATTCGAATTTCTTTCTATTTCTTCTCACTTAGTTTGTCTTTTCTTCTCTCATAACATCGCATTACATTAGAACCTTAATAATTTAACTCTTAGTTTAATTAATTAATTTAATTTTAATTAGTCAAATTAATTCCTATATGACATACTAATACGACAGACCTTACTTTAATTTAATTTTATCATTCACTATTAACATTGGACATTTATTTAGTTGATATAATGACATGTATAATATTGATATATAATGTGATTTATGATTAGATGACTATGACAAATAGTTAGTTGACACGACCGCAACACGGTTCTACTCAGAACATCGTCGGCCATATGTCACAATTGTGTTAAATTTTTTTGAAAAATTGTTAAGTCGGATAGATATTGAAAAAAAAATCGATAGATTTTTTTTCCCCGGTGTACAGGGAATTGTTACGGTATATGATATTAACGCCGTCTGCTAAAGGTTACCAGACGTGCAATTGTAAAAGGTTAAGGCATTTAATATATTGCGATAGAGGTTTCAATTTTGAACGCTTTAGACACGATCGATTATGACGTGTATAGAGTTGTTTAGGACACAGTCGGTAACTAAGAAACGCTACCCTTTTCACATTGACCGTCAAGCTGTTAAGACGCGTATGACTTTCCTTCCAATGTTGGGCATGGTATTGCCATACAGATATATTTTATGCAAGTACGGACATGGGTCAGTCCATTGCTATTACGAAGATTTGAAATGATTAAAGGTCAGTACGAAGTGAAAAATTAAGGAAGGATGAATTACAGTCCATAGTATTTGATTTTGCCAGACTCATAGACTCACTGTCGGCCGTTGGAAACCCCAACCGCGCGTGCATACAGCTATGACAATCTGCATACAGTAATTTGATTATTGGACAAGGACTGATAGGATATCTACATATCTATGCCATATATTTTCAAGTTATAATATGTACCTTTGTGATCAACATGCATGAATCGTTTTGACGTGTAATCTGTATTAAATAATTGTGGACTCAATGGAACCGACTTATCACATCAATCGTATTCCAAGGTTCAATTATTGTTCAGAATCTTCCACCCCTGCATTCGCGTAATCTTACATAGAAGGCACGATACACGATCACTCAAGAATATCAAGAAGATAAAACAATGGCCAGAATTTATAATTACTTTATTGACATTATATGGAACATTGTTCAGAGCTAACCAAACCACTACTTGTATCACCAGACCACTTGCAACACGTACCTTTTCTCCAGCTAACAGCAGCTAGGGGGCCACAGTAAGAGGGTAACGTACCTTTTCTCCAGCTAACAGCAGCTAGGGGGCCACAGAGGTAAATGAGGTTCAGAAGGGGGCCATGAGCAAAAACAGGTTGAGAACCCCTGATCTAAATATCAGTTTTTCCTAACCTTTTTTTAAAAATTATTATTTAGTTTGTACTTCTAAAGGTCAGCATGTACAAGTTGTCGAGCAGTTTAAGAAGTTGATCCCTTTAACCGGATATTAATGATACAGTTTAGAGAAGTGACTGTGATTTGAACTCGTCACTATAGCGGGTTTGAGAAATAAATTATATTTGTGCATCTTAATTAAAGTATGAAGCGAGTATCGAACTGTGTAGTACCATATGCCTCGACCTTTCCCAAATAATTATTTTTGTTTAAAAATCGCACTGTTTTTAATTAATGATGACGTTGGAACAGTCTGTCAATGAGCAAAAGCGGGGTTTCCGTGCTATTTATAACATTTGGAAAAAAAAAAACAATGATATACAAAGTTATTTCGAGTAAAAATGGGAGTAATCTGCTTTCTTTGGGCATGTTGTGAGATGAAAGCTGGAGTATTTTGTGACAACAGGAAATTTTGAAGAACAAGGAAATAAAGGAGGTCAAAGACATAAGATAACTGGACCGTGTGACATCATGTCCAGGAAGCTGCGGAGAGACATATTCACCAACGCCAGTTAGAATGGTACTGGAAGAAGAAAGCGACAGATTGACTTAATGTGACAGTGTCGTCGTTGTACGTTGTGGTGAGGGCTATGTAGTGTGACAGTGTCGTCGTTGTACGTTGTGGTGAGGGGCTATGCAGTTATGGAGACAATGTGTTGATTACGTTCTGATCCAGGTGGGAACAAATGTAAGAACAAGAGGGGCGTCCAATTGACAGATGAGTTAGAGCGTTGATCTCTCGCGACAAAGGTGCTGGATTCGGTTCACGGGATCGATAATCTCCAATCTATCTAGCTGTAAATGGTACCTGACTTTGCTCTTGAGGTAGGGTCAGCGAAAAGGCAGCGAGGAAGGGAACTGATCACCCCTACCTCTCGATGCTGTACCTAGTATGGTGAAGTCTCTAACACTTCACTCCCTTACGGCAGTATCTGCTATGAGACTTCCTTTACCTTTAAGAACAAAATGTTTTTAAAGTTAGCGAAGTGTGGCTGGGGAATGGGAGGGGTGAGAAGTAGAATATATATATATATTTATAATGAAATTTTTCCAGTGTCACTGAGTATTCATAATGGTGGGCACTGGCGGTTTCGGGCAAAGGCAACGTAGGCTTTTAAAGGGCCTCACACACAAATATATACTTCTCCATTCAACGTAATTTATTTAAAAGGAACTTCGCAAGTCCACCCTTGTCTAAGGCCTCGCACAAAATCTAAAATTGCGACTGTTCGTGAGTGAGCGTCTGTGGAACTGGAGGGTTGCTCAGCTTCGTAGAAACCTGCTATTTCATACTTGCTATGTCCAGAGTAGTTTATCTTAGGGGGGAAAAGGTGGAGGCAAACTTTAGCTTTGTTTCTTAGATAAAGGTTTAATATCTGCTACCTCATGGTCTCTGACTTTGTCCTGCAGACTGAAGTGCTGTGATTCCGACAATCGTGATCCGTGTATAATAAACCTCTTTAGTTATGACACGACTACCACAGAGTGCAACTGAGTGTTGGAAATATGACAAGCAGAAACATCTTTCACACCTCATGTGATGTATTTTTTGTTTCAGACCCAGCGCCATATCCCTTCACTGTTAGTACTTTAGTTAATGACAACCTTCTTTCACCTTCTGGTTGTTTTTAGAAACAGAAGTATGTTTTACAGTAAATGACATATGTACATCATATGTTACATTAAGAAAGCCATAGGGCTAACTGAAATGCTAAATTTATGCACGAACTCATAAATACATTAAGGACCAACACGTGCTTTATAGGCGGGAACATGATATCAGCGAATTTACAACAGCAAAGAAAGGGTATGGTCAGCATATGCCAATATGTTTTTGCTTCAGAGATCTGGCGGTAACTGTTACAGCAGGAATTCTTGTCAGCAAATATTGAGAGAAACTGGAGAAAGAATTTAAGTGCTGTAGTATTCAAAAGTGGCCAAAATAAATATATATGGCTGTGTATGAAACAGCTGCGTTTGCGCAGGAAGTGCTGGGGTGTAGGGTTGTTAATTATAGTGGTAGATCAAAGTTATATATATATATATATATATATATATATATATATATATATATATATATATATATATATATATATATATATATATATATATATATAGTAATCTTTACCTTTAGTGCCGTCGAGTATGTATAATACTGTATGTGTATTTTCGTACCAGTTAGGGTTGGGGTGAAGTTTAGGGTTAGGGTTGGGTGTGTATATATATATATATATATATATATATATATATATATATATATATATATATATATATCAGTACATATAAAATCCCAGCTTTTTCTGTCAATAACGCTAAGGGATGCAAATAAATATTAGACAAACATAAAGGTATGTTTTCAAGCACTCGTAAGAAATAAAGAAGTAGAACACTTGACAACAGAAAAACAACACACGTAAGTGGCTTACCCAGGGTTCGAACCCCGTACCTTCCGTACGACAACACCGCTTAGCTATACAAGCGAATCACACTATCCTCCCGGCCAGCGAGGCATCACCAAAAAATGATGCTTTTACTGACCGGTCATCAGTGCGAAACGCAAGACAACACCGGAAGTTTACAATGGGCACCTCAGCCTATTAATGACGCAATCACTTCTGTCGTTCCCCTATTAAACAGTATATGTCAGTCCACTTTGGTTGAAAGTTAGACATTAATCGTATTGTTTCCCTTATATGTATAAAATAGTAAATAGTAACACTCGACAAAGAAAAGTGCGCAAATGACGGTGTGCACAAAAATATTTATAGAACTGTGGGGATGCACAGTGGGTTTTTAAAATACTTTTGAATAAGGAAAATAGGAAAATTTCCATTAGGTATTGGTGCTTTTGAATTTAATTTCCGTCTTATGGCGGCTTTTACACTAATATATATATATATATATATATATATATATATATATATATATATATATATATATATATATATATATATATATAGATATACATATATATATATATATATATATATATATATATACTTACTTACTTACTTAGTCGTTCCCCTTCTACCGTGAGGTGTAGAGGTTTGGAAGAGAGAGCGCCAGACCATTCTCTCAGCTGTCTTCTTCCTGGCCTGGTTCCATTCTAGTCCTCGGTCCTTCAAAGATTGTCTAATGTTGTCCTCCCAGCGGACTCTGGGTCGTCCTGGAGGTCTGGATCCCTGGCTCTTTGTTTCCCATGCTTGTCGTGGTAGCCGATCTTCTCCCATTCTGCAGACATGGCCAAACCATCTTAGTTGGGACTGTTCTATTTGGGTCTGCAGCGGATGGGATTTTAGGCCTTGACGGATCGTCTGGTTGCGGACCATGTCTCTTCTTGTTACTTCAACCACTTTCCTCAGATACCTCATTTCTGAGGTTTGGATCTGGCTTTTGTGGGTTGTAGTCATTGCCCACGACTCGCATCCATATGTCAAGACTGGGACATAGGTGGAGCGGTATACAGCCATCTTCGTTTTCTTACCAACCTCTTTCTTGCTGAGGAATCCACGATTTATGGCCTGAAAAAGTCTCCCAGCCGCTGCTTTTCGAGTGGCCAACTCTTCTTTGATGCCTCCCTTTCGGTCTATATTAGCTCCGAGATATTTAAAGTGGTCGACCTGCTCCAGGACCTGTTCTCCCAACTTAATCTGATGTTTTCTTTCTTCTCGTGATATCACCATGGATTTTGTTTTAGAGCTGCTTATGACCATCCCTCTCTTCTCCAGCTCTTCCTTCCAGACTTGCAGGTTGGATTGGAGATATGCCTCTGATTTAGCAATCAGGGCAACATCATCAGCAAATGCCATCTCCGAAATATAGACCTGTCTCATCTTCCAGTACCCCACTGAATACTTTCTTGTTCTCTCCTTACATGCCTTGATGACATCGTCCATAAGGAGTATGAAGAGGTAAGGTGATAGGATATCACCTTGTCTTACACCAGTGGTGGTCCTGAACTCTTCTGACTTATGGTTTGCTGTCCTCACATAATTTCTGCAAGACTTGTAGAAGCTCTGTATAGCATGAATCAGAGGTGCTGGAATATTCTTCCTTGCCAAACAGTCCCAAATTTTGCTCCAAGGGACCCTGTCAAACGCCTTTTCCAGATCTATGAAACAAAGATGGATCTCACTCTTATACTCAAGGGCCTTTTCACTCAGCTGTCTGAGTGTGAAGATTAGGTCTTGAGTACTTCGGTTTGCTCGGAATCCGCACTGGACCTCATCCAATTGTGGCTCAGCTAGGCGTCGGAGTCTCTGCTCTAGGATTCTAGAGTAGATTTTACCAGGGACACTGAGAAGGGATATGCCTCTATGGTTTCCACATTGTCGATTGTCACCCTTTTTGAAAATTGGTGTTATGATGGCAATCTCCCAATCCTTTGGTATGGTCTTGTTGCACCATGCTGCCTGTAGGACCTTTAAGAGTAATAGGTCGCCTGATGCTCCCATGTACTTAACCATTTCTGGTGTTATACCATCATGCCCTGCTGCTTTGCCCATCTTGATTTTCTCCAGTGCTGCCCTCAGTTCTTCCATCTTTATGTCATCTTCACCATCATTGGTTTTCTCTTCTGTGCTAGTGTTTATTATTTCTGATGCTTCATCATGCTCACCATCCAGGAGTTCTGAGAAATATTCTTTCTATCTTTCCATTACTTCCTTCGGGGCAGTAAGCAATTTGCCTTGCTTGTCCTTTATAAATTTGAGAGGGCATTGTTTTTCTTTCCTCATGTTCTTTAGGGTCTTATAGAACAATTTCTGGTTTTCTTGTGCATCTTTTTCTAGCTTTTCTCCAAATTCTTCCCAGGACTTCTGTTTTGCTGCTAGCACTTTGTTCTTTGCTTCTGTTCTGAGTGTCACATATTCTCTATATTTTTCCATTTGTCCTGTTGTGTTTTTAGCTCCCAAGTATTGTTTCCATGCCATTTTCTTCTCTCTTATTTTCTCTTTGACTTCCTCTGTCCACCAAGGTGTCCTCTTTCTCTGGTTCCCAAGTCGGACTTCACCGCATGCTTCTGCAGCAGCTGTCTTTATGATATCCTTGAATTTATTCCAGAGGGTTTCCAAGTCATCAGGTCGTTCTTCTGTGTTGCTCACTGCTGTAGCAATAAGCCCCTGATATCTGGTCTTAATTTCTGGCTCTCTAAGCTTGTAGGTCCTAATGCTCATTTCTCCTGCTCGTTTACTTGGTTTCTTGCGTGATGTTGGGCAGTTCCTAGGCTGAGCAACTCTTTCAGTTGTTCGTTTGATTGTTAGCAGGTAGTGATCACTTCCAATCTCTGGCCCCCTCCAGACTCTTGCATCTCGGACATATCTGAATGAGCTTCTCCGAACAATGGCATAGTCGATCACTGACTTCTCATTCTTGGTTGGTTCACATCTAGTGTATGCATGTATGCGCTTATGGGGGAACTTTGTGTTTGTAATGATCAGATTCTGCTCACTGCAGAATCTAAGGAGTCGCTTTCCATTGTCATTGAGAGTATCTTCTCCATATCTTCCGATATATATATATATATAACAGTTAATTTAGTGAATTAATTACAATAATTTATGTACATCAGCGACATATAAATGAGTGCTGACTAGTTAATTTCTCGGGCAAAAATACAATTATTTATGTACATTCATTCAGTCGTTACCCCTTTAATTCCATAGAGAGCTTAGGCCTTCAACAAATGTATGCTAAGCCGTCCTGTCCTGTGCCATCATGTCAATTTCTTTCTATGTCTTATTTATCATTTCCATGTATGTTCTCAGTTTCTTTCTATATGCGTTTTTCGATCCTCCTCTACCTCACTTACCCCAAAGATCCCAAAGCAAAGACTGCCTTGTAATTATATCAACAGGTTTCCTTAATGTGTGTCATGTCCAAAGCCCAGCGTTTTCTTCTAACCTGTTTTTTTAACAGACACTTGTCTGGTTCTTGTCATCAGTTCCACATTGGTGATCTTTTCATGCCGTTTTAATCCTTCTATTCCATGCATTCCATTTATGAAAGTCTGTATCTTCCTGGTTGTCGCTTATACTGTTCCCCATGTTTTACAGCCATTCAGGAGACTGCCTTGACGTTTGAGTTGAATACATATTTTTATTTTAGATTTGAATCCTTCTGATTTCCAAACATTTTCAAATACAACGAGGCGTTCTAATATACAAATCTTTCTCAAAGCATTATCTTAATTAACATTTACCAGTTCTAACATGTGAGCCAGTATCCGTACACAATCCAACAACACATAAACATCTTCCCCTATCTAATATAAACACTTCTTCAGGTTGGTTTTTAAAATTCTCTACCCATCCCTTCAGCTGTAGTCACTCACGCAACTCGACCAGCAGCATTTGTTTCTCACATGTTAGTGAGCCCAATCTGTTCATGCTTGCTGTGAAAGTGGAAGTCATAAAGTTTCCTTCTACTGCAGATCAGATGTGAAAACATCGACCACGAGTTCAGTTGAGTATAAATGCAATGCTCGTCTTTTCTTTTTATATTACGAAATATCCACTTCAATCTTGAGACTGAGTACATTTTGTTCCTACTGAATATTTTTAACTTCATCAAAGATGGTGTCAAACAATGGCTAAGATCTAGAAAGAATGGTGAACATTTTCCGACTAGTCGAAAATATATCTTTGAGGTCATGAATTTTAGCGTCTTGTTTTTATGTCCAAAATAAATATAATTGCTCACTCGGTTGTACAATGAATTTAAATAAAACCTGGTCACGGAATTTTACCAAAGTGGAAGATAAGGAAAAAAAAAAGATTTTCCCATTTACGGTACATATTTTTATTACCATCCATGTTCAAATGAAATTTACGCTCAGCAACAAAATTTGTTGTTTCCTCTATCGATGTGATAAAGTGTTCCTAGGTTTTATTGCCCTGTACCTTTTTCATCATCTTCTTATTTTATTTCTCTCCCGCTTGTGCTCTTTCATCATTTTTAAAGTAATCGTTCTTAATCACGGATTTAACCTAAGTGTAACTTAAATCCCACCTTTGCTATTTCCCTAACCTTACATTATCTTTTGGAACACACCTGGCTCGATAGACAAAATGGTTAGTGCGGGAGGCAGCCAGATTGGCCATAGAAAGAATTTGTTTGATACTGTAATCCCCTGTTTCAACAAAACGAATGACACACATTGGGACACAATAGTACGCCAGTCGGAGCGATCGGCAACCAAGGACTCGTGACACGCACAGGAAAGTTGGTTACGAGACGGTAGTCTACGTTGAGAGCGGCATGTTGTCCACATGACGGAACACTGAAAGAGATTAAAGGAAGCCGGCTCGGGCCAGCAAAGCGACACAAGGAATTTGGGTGACAAGGGGCAGTTAATTTCTGTATCGGGCTGCCAATCTAAAACCACGGATTGTCTCACAATCGAACACGAAACGTGGAGTTGACGAGTCGTTACGACAGCCTACCCACATTAAGCGATTGACGTGCACTAAAATGGAACGCGAGCTTGCCGATGTCGCAGGAAAAGATGGAAGACAGATTATTGTACCAGGGGCAAAATCATAGCACATAGCCCAGAACTGTTACAGACTGGCATAAACAGAAATATAACGGCAAGTTCGCCAGAAGACGGTACGGATTCTCCAACACACGCGGAGCATAGAGTTTCCCAGAGCATAGCCTGTTCACAGCCTGTTTTATAATTTCATTCCTATGTGGATATATAATTCATACATGTGGAATTTAATTGTATATAGTGTTCTTAAGGAACTTGTGACGAAAAAAGGAAGTTAGTAATTTTTTTTTTTTTTCATTATTTAAGATTGCTTTTTGCACTCGGCCTCATAGCTAAATGCGAAAGAACGTTTTTCCATTACTTCTATTCGTTAACGGTTAATTAAATCAAAAATTTTTTTTCTGCTAGGACATATAATGAAGTAACTCATAGTTATACTTCACCTTCATCTAGATTGTTACATCATCATTACAGACTTACATAAGCACACTCTTTTATTCATGAGCGCCTCATGTCATGTATCATAATAAGAGAATCAAAAACAGAATAATCAGCTAGGAAGAAGCCATAGCGAGGAATAAGATAAAAGAAAGTCAACTATTAATATTAGATGGGAAACTTATGAAACAACTTTTGTGTCTTCAATTCTGCAGAAGTCTGAGTCTATACATTATGTGTTTGGCGTCTAATCGGAAATAAGCTAGTATAGCGTAAGTCCGGACAGCAGAACTCACAAGATAGGACATCGTACACTTCCTATAGTTACAAAGAAGATCTCCACGTCCGCGTTTGTAAACGTTGATCACGCAGCATTTTTTTCACCTGTTTATCAAGTGCTCACAAGTTGATTCTCCTATATATCATGTTTAACTCACTCAAAAGCGTATTTCCTCAATCAATATTACATACCCAAAAGTTCACGAGTCTATAAATCAAGATCACTTTGTCACAAGGTGATTCGCCAGGATATCGAGCTCAAATCACTAAGTTCAGCTACTCACCGCGTCAGTGCATAAAGTGAATTCATCTACTCTTATCGTGTATTGCACGGAGAAAATTCTCTCAAACAAGTTTCATTGCACAAAACCCACTTGTTACAAGAAGATCATTTCGTGAAGAGCTCCAGTCTAGTCAGTGCCTTTTCAAGATCAGACAGTGGACATTTTTCTGAGACAACTGTCAACGGTTTGTCGACGGTAGAGAGACTTCCAAGCGTTGAAAGACATTACATCTTACAAGTTCTCGCTATATGTACAAAAGTTTTCATCAATAAGTCCTCGTCTTAAAGATACCCCACACGACGTAACATACATCTACATTGAACAGTCAGTGCATACCATCGCATACTTATACACTGCAGGAAATTTGAAAGACTCATAGACAGTTTAGATTTGACATCAGTGTCAGGTAACACTTAATATATCACCTCATCATTTCACTATTTGCTTAGGTTTACTCTCACATTTAATTAACTACAATTTTACATTTTATATGTGTGTGTGAATTGTCTTTCCGTCATCCTTTTCTCTTTCTACTAACACTATATGTGTATATATTTAACTAATAAACGGTATAGCCGCGTTGATCATTACCTTGTTATTTAATGTATCCCTTGTGCTGTCCGTGTTAAGTATTTGTCAGGTAAAATCCTTCAATTAGAGGAAGTTGGGGGCTCTTTCTTTATGGAGATCTAAGGGCAGAAGTTAATGTCGAAGGAAAACAGGAAACTCCCCATAAGTTATTAGAAAACACTATCTAGTGGAGAGTATTCGCCTTCTCTTCTTCTTGTCCTTAAATCGAATAGGTCTCTTTCTTTCTTAACGAACCAAATTTAAGGAGACCTTCTGGACAACATTCCATAGGCCATCACCATAGGTAACTGTGGTGGGTTCTGATGTTAAAAGAGATAAATATTACTTGTCTACAGATTGAGGTCAGCTATGCAAGTCCCTGAGTCTAATAGTTGAAGATGAGGTTCTCAGGGTACCTGACTGCTACCACCCTACGATCTCAATCTGCGATATATTTTGAGTCTATTTCATATTCTGGTGTCTGTTTGTTTATATGGCTTGATATCTAGGGTAATGCAAAATGTAATGGTGAGTGTATGACAACAAACACAACTTAACTCATTGAAAAGAGATTAAACAAGTCAATGGTTAAAGTTAGAATAGTATGTTACAATTTTAATTTCCTGTTCCTCAAATCTTTTTTGGTACAGGAATGTTTAAACTCAAAATGGAATGGAAATATATTTACAATTCTAATTAAGTCTATAGGACAACTTGTCCTAAAATGTCAATCTGTAAATGTTTATAACAGGGAATTCCCCGATGAAGCACTAGATCCTATGACTGGTCACGATTATGAGGAACGACTTTTCTCATCACTTCCTAAAACTGTTTTATTGCAATAGTGGAGAGTTAATGTTAAATGAACACTCATTAAGCCCGTAGAAGGTTTGGCTTAACTGAATTTCCTTGAGCAATAGTTGATGACTTTCTCAACAACAGTACATTCGTCACGACAGTGAGACCTGGAGACTGCTTCAGCACTCTTGCTTCGGAATATGGGCAAATAAACACTGTTGCCTCGAACTTTGCAGCTCCAGTATTACTTTTTGGCACACTGAGTGTTATAGGATGCAACCCTGCAATAAGAGGATTAAGGCCTCCTAAGTACTTTATACATAAATCTCTCCACAACTAACACTTACACATCATTAAACAGTTTAAGATCAGCTTCCTGTGCTAAACAAATAGCTATCGTCCCTATCTTATTTTGTGACAGCTTCATACTCAGGTAATCTTCAATATCATCAGTTTGGTACATTCCTTTCATAGGAAATTATATTTATTTTACCAAGTCATGTGAAACACTGTGACTTGCCGAAGACAGCCAGTGGTTTGCTGGTCTTACAGTCATAATAGTATATATCAATTTTCAAACAATATGTACCTTCATTGGCTTCATAATTCTACTTAGGCATGCCTGGCTTTTACTAAGGAGTTGCAAGCTTCCACAATGACAAACGTCGCACAACACCAATTTTTGGTTGGGCGCCTATCTATGTTAGACTCTACACATCAATAATACATATACATATCAATAATAATGGTTATCTTACCGCAATCAATGAAATATTTCACAAATGTAAGGTTAACCAGCGATCAATGGGTCAAGCTGAGATCGCCACTGGCCAGAACAGCAAAGGCAATGGGTCATGAATTCCTTGTGTCTGATGATAACCTTACTTTATAAATTTTATCTTCAAGTGGCAACTAAGCGTTAGCAAAACGTTCGTTATATCCCCTCGTTAGTTATGCTCCCCTAAACCAATCGGATCAGGGTAAGCCGACTTGACTCTCTTTTCAAAAATACACGTTCAAAAAATGTGACATCCCCCGATTTTCAAAGTTGAGTGGATATCACTGTGTCTGTCTTTCTGTCTTTCATTTTTATTTTCTACGATATTGTTGTTAATATCTAAACGATTTTAATGGAGAAAAGCAATTATTAACCAGACGACTGTCTGTCATCTAGCCCTTAGGTTTTTATTTCTCTCTTTATCATAGTTTTCATTTTTGTATTTTTCCTCTTTAGTTATTCAAACAAAATACTTTTTCTCTACGGTAAGATACTATATCATAATGAGTAATATAATATTCCTAATAACCAAGTTTAATCATTTCAGGTGTCAACTGTCCTTTCTTTTCCTTTATTATTCAATTAGAATACGATACTTCATCTATATTTCTTTTGCCACCGTTTTCGCTACCCTTCTCAATTTGGTTACTTAGTTTCACTTTCACAATGCTTACGCTAGCTTAGGTTTTCCTCCATGTCAATCCCCTCTTTATTTTTTCTCTCTCTCTCGCTTATTCTAAGAAAATGAAACACGCTTTTGGCCGGTCGCCAACCGTGTTTATGTTAGATTTAATTTCCAAGACGGAAAGGGACCAATGCGGTTGGTCTTGACACGGGGTATCATCGCGTGCATTAGCAAAGTCCAATGTTTTATTCCCACCTTAACTGTAGGGGGAAAAAATGTGCCCTAACAACGGTTTCTAAGGCACTAGTTGATTTTCAAACGCTAGCCTCTCGTTTTCGTTTTGTGTTACCATAAGCAAGTCCTTAACGTCAACTGTCGCATTGTGTGCTATTAATAGATTTTAAAAAACGCTTTTGTCAAGGTTTCATTCCTCCCTCTCTCTTTCCCTCCTCCTTTTTTTCTATCACTCTTTTGGGGAACGAAACACGTGTTATGTTATTTTAAGTCTTTGGACAGAGCAACGAAAAAAGCTAGTGGTTTTGGTATCATTCACTTTGGCGTTAATGCTTTTTCCAATCCAGCGCGAATCGCAGGCGTGGGTGATGACTTTAGGCAAACACGGGCGGGGTGGTAAATTTACTTGGCGTAGGGGTTAAATATTACTGTATTTGGCGATTGTATCATTGATCTCGCTACACATCTCCCCTGTTAAAAACATGCATTCCAATGCAGGTTTATAATCTGTGATACAAATTCGATCAAATGAACTCAACTATGCTTTATGAGTATCCTGGTTTTCTTCGAGAGGGTGCCTACTCAAGAAATCTGCCCCAACATTTTGCGAACCAGGAATGTATTCGATGGTAAACGAATAAGGTTGAATGAGCAAAGACCACCTTTAATAAACGTGCATTACCATGTTTTGCCTGAGCCAAAAATACCAATGGCTGATGATCGCTTTGGACCACGAATGTTCTACCATAAAGATACATCTGGAACTTCTTGATCGCCCAGACTAAAGCCAAACATTCTTTTTCAGTCGTTGAGTAGTTTTGTTCCGCCCTGTTTAACTTGCGACTGGGTTCAATTCCCTCTCTGGTGAAGTGGACCTTTGTAACAATGTGGCCCCTAATCCCACGTTACTAGCGTCCGTTCTTACCCCGAATTCCTAACTCAAATCAGGTAATTTCAATATAGGCTTACTGGTGAGTTTTTCCTTTAACTCATTATATGCCAACTCGCACGGTGCCGACCATTCAATTTTATCAGGTTTACCCTTACGTGTTAAATCCGTCAGAGGAGCACATACGGAGTAAAAGTTTTTAATATACTTTTGGTAAAAACCACACAGTGACACAAAGGATCGCACATCCTTCTTAGGCTGTGGTCTAGGTGCTCTCTGCAATTTCTCTAGGTTCTTGGGTTCAGGGGTCATGCTACCCTGATATACAGTATGTCCCAAGAATTATAATTCCTTACATCCAATACAACATTTTGTTTTTCTAGCAGTCAAGTTTGCCTCTCTGAGTCTATCAAATAGCATATTCAAAGAGTTAACGTGTTCTTCAAATGTTTCCGTAGCAATGAGGATATCATCCATGAAATTCGTAATACATGGATTTTTCAGTGGATCCAACAATTTTCGCATCATTCTGGAAAACACATTCGAGGCATTCTTCAAACCAAACGGTAACATGTTGAACTCATAATGGCCTTCCGAGGTGCTGAAAGCCAGATAAGGTCGGATCTCAGGCTTCACTGGAATCTGGTAATATCCCTTGCTGAGATCTACCTTAGAAAAATATTTTGCCTTATTCAGCCGGGCAAACAGTTGATTAGTATCAGGTAATGGATCCGCCTGACTTTCTGTGACAGCATTCAGTTTCCTGTAGTCTATGCACAGTCTATGTTCCCCAGATGGTTTCCTCAACAAAACCACGCTAGAGCTATAAGGAGATTCACTGTGAGAAATAATCCCTTCCTTTAACAGATAATCTATCTCCTCTTTCAAAGCTTTCTCTTTTGCGAATGGGATAGTATAGGCTCTCATACAGATGGGTGTTGGGTCTAGTAGTTTTATGTCATATTCCAACAAGTTGGTGTGCCCCGGTTTGTCCGTTAACACGTCTGTATGATCTTCCAGAACCTTTTAAATCTGCTCCCTCTGCCCTTTTGTCAAGTGTTTACTGACCTTTACCTGTGCAGGCGTTTCACAGGGGGTATTCGTGAGAGGTGAGAGGTTCATTTTTCATCTCAGTGGCTATGGCCAAGGTCATTAAATGTGTCCCTTCCTGGTTTTGTCTATCTAGATACTTCTTTAGGAGGTTCACATGATAGATTTTTTCTTTCCCTTTTTTATCTATCTTATAGTTAGTTCTAGACACCTTTTCTAGAACAGTGTATGGACCTTGCCATCCAATTTGCAGTTTGTTGCTGCTGCCGGGTAGTAGAAGAAGCACCTTCTCCCCCACAGCTAGCTCCCTATCCTTCGCTTTCTTATTGTAATATGCAGCATGTTTCTTCCTGGCTTGTCTTAGGTTATCATTTGCGAGTTTCCAGCCAGTTTTTAAACGAGTGGTCAGCTCGTTCACATACTGATATGAGGAGGTAACAGTCTCTTCTGCTTTCTCATCTGTCCATGTCCTCATAAAGGCTTCCAATGGACCTTTTATTGGCCTGCCGAACAACAATGTGGCCGGTGCCATTCCGGTTGAGCTATGTGGTACTTCCCGATAAGTAAACAGGGCCGCGGGTAAGTATTGATCCCACGTATCAGGTTTTTCATGGGCCAGCTTTCGCAGGATAGAAATGAGTGTCCGGTTGAATCTTTCCACCTGGCCGTTCCCTTGGGGGTGATACGGACTACAGTGAAAGTGCTTGGCTTGGAATATCCTGAAAACCCTGGCAAAGGGGCGACCGACCCCAACCAGGCGCGTCCACGGGTGGCGGATAGTGGAACGACCTCCAGATATGGTGTGTCAGCTGCGAATTAAGTCAGCATTGCTGGACGAATAAGCAGTCGCGGACCAAACGGTGATGTCCTCCCAGCAGGACGGGGAGGGGTAACAGGTGGCACTGATACCCCCACTGAAATCCCCCATATGTCCTATGACGGGTGCATCAAGCGAGTAAGAGCCGCTATAAGCTCTAGCCACGGGGAAGGTAAACCTCGGTAAACAAACCAACTGCTGCCTTGCAGCTACCACCGGGAGATGGAAAGGCTATGGGAGACAACCCTGAACAACAAACACAACCCGGCCTGCCGAAGACGGAGTGTGTCAGCTACGGCGCAGACACCGGGAAAAATTAGGACACACGCTTTTGCGGTATGGAGTCATGCGACAATCTCGACTTACGTCATGGCGTCGCTCCTATCAGCTACAACCGGGGAGGAGCGGAGCCGGGCCCCTAGCCTCGAAAGGGCCCACCCAAGCAACCGGTGCCTTTGCCAACAAAATGGTCAGGGGAAGGTAAAGTAGAGCAACTGACCAACCAACCCACTATCTTACAGTGGCTCAATGGAATGCAGAAGGAGTGAGGAACAAGAAACCGGAGTTACAAGAATTCCTCAGGGAAAATAACATTGATATAATCTGCGTCCAAGAAACTCACCTAAAAGATACCCAACGATTCTTTGTACGTGGATACCAATCCTTCCGCCAAGACAGGGCAAAAAGAACTAAGGGAGGAATCCTCACACTGATTAAAACCTCAATCCCAGCAGTAGAGACACACAGATCTGGCGAGGACGAACTTGAATACATAACAGTCAAACTACTGCTGCCCAGTGGAGACTTAATGATCACAAACTGCTACAGCCCTCCAACCACAACTCTGGAGCTACACAAGTGAAGCTTGCAGCATCGAGACACCTCATTATGGGTGACTTCAATAGCCACTCACCCAGCTGGGGCTATGAAGCAACAGATCCGAGAGGAGAAGAGGTGGAAGATTGGATGGTAGAGAATAAACTAATTCTAATAAACCAACCAGAGGATAAGCCCCACCTTCTATTCCAGAGTATGGAAAACAACGAGCACACCAGATCTTGCTATGGCTACAGATGACATACATCGACTCACCACCAGAACAGTAAATAACCAACTGGGGGGAAGTGACCATGTACGAGTCACATTACAGATATCTGAGATAAGAAGTGCAGGAGAAATCAATATGTCTCCTAGCTGGAATTTCAAAAAAGCAAACTGGGGATTTTTTAAAGAACAAGCCGACAATTTCTGTCAGAACATTGCCCACTCAAATAACATCAATAAAAACATCTCCATCATCAGTGAGGCAATCATCCAAGCAGCAAAGAAGTCAATTCCACGAGGTAAACGACGAGATAACAAACCATACTGGAGTGACAACCTGGGGCAAACTCCATAGTGATTAAACCAGGTAAAGCACGGGAAACTATGGAGCAAAATCCCCACATTAGAGAACCCCCAGAGGCACAACAGCATAACAACAAGCTTTCAATGAACAAAAGAAAACGCTGAAATCCAAAAAGCTTGGCACCAAGAAGACCAGCAGTCTCAAACATGGAAGTGCAAAAAAGTCTTGAAGTACCAGACGAATCTACTGGGAACAGAACAAAAAAACAAACAGCTTTTAAAAAAGACTCTGTACCATATGCAAGAAAACATTTAGAAAACAACAAAGGTGAAATGGAGCTCTCTTGTTCTGCCACCCCCTAGAAAAACCCGTAAACATGGAAAAAAAAAAAATCTTGGCCACAAGCAGAAAGATCATCAATAAAGGGGGTGGAAAAAAACAATCAAAAATAACAATGGACTAAATAGAAGGGCAACTGGGTCAAAAATAAAAAATGGATAAAAGGGAGAAACAATATTCGAACAGCTGGACCCATAGTCATAAATAAAAGCAAGACAATCGGGCCTCGGAAATAACCAAAACTGTAAAACCTTCAGGGCACTGCGTAAAGGGGGGGGGCCATACAACTGAAAAATGAACCAACAAAGACGAGTGCTCTTTTTCAAAAACAGAAGCCTATCAGATGGAAGGTAAAATGGAAAAGGACAAACCAAAAGGCAAAACTATTTGTAATTAAAAAGGAAACTGAATCACTAAAAACTCATAAAAACAATGGGAGCTAAATCCCAAAGAAACATACCACACACAGCTAGCCCAAGACCTAATTTTTCAATCCCCAGATCAATGGCTTAAAAGGAGCAATGGCAAAAAGGCATTACAAAAATCAGATGGTCAAATAGGTCAACGATCAAGCAAGCTAAGGAATCTGACAAGAGTGCTAAATGAAGAAACAACAACCAGCTACTGTAAGACTGTCATCAAGGAAAATGAAAAATACCACACAGGATAGATAGCAGCAAACATCCTGGCAGATTTCTACAAGGAAGAAAGCACCACATCACTTTCACATGCACGGATCCAAGAAGTACGTAAGGAAGTAAAAGAAAAACTGAAGCACCAAAACCCAGATATCTGCATGAAGTCACCCCTTACTATGAGAGAACTCAGTGCTGCCATAACAAAACTAAAGAACAAAAAAGCTCCAGGAAAAGATGGCATCACAAATGATATGATCAAGAACCTTTGACCTGTAGCCAGGCACAAGCTCCTCCTAATCTTCAATCAATCATGGAGTACTGGAGAATTTCCAGATCGATGGCGAAAAGCAATCATTGTTCCCATCAGAAAGAAACAAAAGGAGAAAACAAGCAAGTCCAGCTACCGACCAGTTAGCCTACTGAGCTGTCTGGGTAAGGTAATGGAAAGAATGGTGAACTCAAGATTACTGAAACATCTGGAAAAAAACCATCTGCTTGATAACACACAGTCAGCATTTAGGAAAAATCGCAGCACCGAAGACCAGCTAGTAGTATATCTAGCCCAGGAAGTAGAAAATGCCTTTCAGGAGAAAAAGAAAGTACTGGCGGTTTTTGTAGACTTGACAAAAGCCTTCGATAAGGTATGGAAAGAAGGACTCCTCCTTAAGATGCTCAACAACAAAATTGAAGACAGAATGTTCAGCTGGATACGGGACTTTCTTCGATACCGCACAGCAAGAGTAAAACTTGACGGGAAACTGAGCCATCGCGTCACTCTACAACAGGGTGTGCCACGAGGAGTTATCTCCCCCACACTTTTTATCATATATATATATATAAATGATATTGCAGAGAAACTGTCCGGGCATATCTCCAGGGCTCTTCATGCTGACGATTTTCTGCCTGGTGTGCTGCTGAACATTTGCCTACTGCGAAGTTCAGGATGCAAGCAGCGCTAAATACCATCGGTAAATGGGCATCAGATTGGGGAGTACAGATAAACCTCTCCAAGACAGTAGCAACCTGCTTCTCTCAGTCAAATCGCCGAGAAACGATCAAACTGCAGCTAAATGGAAGTGAACTTCCAATCGAGGAAAACCCAACATACCTAGGAGTCAAGTTGGATAAGAGACTCACCTGGAAGCCGCACATAAAAGCAGTAGAACAGAGAGCAATAAGAAAGCTCTCTATTATGAAGAAACTAGCTGGCACAAGTTGGGGGGCAAATACCAACATACTTAAAAAAGTCTATACAGGCATAGTCAGACCTGTACTTGAATATGGCATGTCAGCCTGGACCACATCATCTAAAACAAACACAGAATGTCTAGGGAAAGTGCAAAATTCAGGCCTTAGACTAATCACTGGAGGGATGAAGACTTCTCCAATCCAGGCAATGGAGCGATATACCAACATCTGCTCTTTTGATGACAGACGTGAGGAAAAGGTATTCACTCACAGTGAGAAGCTTCTACGAATGCCAAGTCATCCAATGCATGCCAAACTCCATAGTGTGACAAAGAACAGGCTGAAAAGAACCAGCTTCCTAAACATCTCCAAACATCTGCATCGATGCCATGAAGACCTCCCAAATCGATCTACTGAGATTGAAATGTTAATTGATTACGAGGAGCCAGACGACTGCCATGGAAATATATCTATCATCACAGAAGTCCCTGAAATAAAAAAGAAAGGCCACCTGACCCCTCAACAACTAAAAACTTTTGCTCAAGAAATGATTGAAGAAAAGTACAACCCGAAGGAGTGGACACATGCATACACAGATGGATATGCTGAGGGGGCAGTAAAGAACGGTGGAGGAGGCATTTTTATAAGATTCCTAAATGGAAAGATCATCCGAAAGGCCTTCCCAGCTGGAAAGATCTCCAATTTTAGGGCAGAAGCTATGGCACTACTGCAAGCCCTGAAGATCCTCACCAGACCTGAACAGCAGTTACGGGCTTCTCGGGATCCCAGTATGTTCTGGGTGCTTCGATGACTTCTAGTATTTGAGGATGACCAAGTTATTATATACGTATTCAGTTTATAGAGTCAAAGTCCCTCGGGTTCTTATCACTTTTGTAGGATTCCGTAATACTGTTCGTTGGTATCGATAATGTCTGCTTTAACCCTTGTGATACATTCTGTGCTGAATATGTTTCATATTAAATATTCGACCCTTGACTGACCTGTATTAGTCTCTTGTCTTATTGGTTATATTGGCAGTGTGAGATGCAGCGTGTTAAGACATTAATCATCACTGGTCATGATCAGTTGAAGATGAATAGCATTTAACTCAACTCCGAATACGATAGTTGATAAGACTGTGATTTTGACGACTCAAAATATTTAATTAGTAATTTCATACCATGAGCAGACACCAACTACATGGGAACAAAAGTCACATCACATTCATATACGATCTGTAAGAGTTCTCATTATTTCATAAGCACATGTTCACAATCTCTATCTAGAGTTCTGGTTAGAGGTCAGTTCCTTTTAACGGCCAATGTCCTTTGGCATAAATTCAGAGGCTAACTAGACTTACTCCCGTCGCTAGTTTATACAATAGCCTTTTGCACTAGACTTAACTATCCTGCTAGTTCGCAATACACTTATTATGCTAGGCTTACGTCTACTGCTAGTCGTTTAATATCCGTTACACTAGGCTTACGCTTGCCGCTAGCTGTACAATATCCATCTATACTAGTCTTACACTATTGCTAGTAACATAATGTTCCTTTGGCATACCACGCCAGGCTAATCTGCCATAATTATGCAAACTGCGTTATTCATACGACGACTTACGTTTGGTTCAAGAAATACATTGCTCAAATGGCTTCCCAGCCACACAATTAAAAAGTGGTTGTACCACACAATATCAGTGGCAATGGCCACACTTCTGAAACACACTGCCGTTCGGGTCAAAACCCACAAGTCGAATGTATAGTGGCAATGGCCACACATGCCATACGCTGCCGTTGGGGCCGAAGCCCACACGTCGAATGACCTTACAAAGACATACGCGTCATGCATAGTGATATGCATACTTGTCGTTACTATATTCAATTGCGATGTTCCACGGTGCAGCAATCCGAGTTGGCCAAACTCAAATGCTTGCACACATGCAACAATCATCGACATCGGTCGATGAGATATATCTCTATTCGTTTGAGGTGTTCCATGATACAGTCATTCGGATCGTGCACAAATCCAAATGCCTGTAGACATGAAACAATCATCGACATCAGTCGCGGAGATATAATCGTTTGAGGAATGCGCCATGCTGCAGACATGAAGCAATCCTCAACATCATCCCCCTCACTTCCAAACGTGACACTTGTGGCACGGATGATAGTGATGGAGAAGACGCTCGTCTCCCGAACATATCAATATTAGTACTACTTACATATAAACATCATAATCATTAAGTAGACACATTAAATGTTATAACATTAATAATAGCACTTGTCAACATGGTGACTAAAGAGTTAATTCAATTTCTTCTCAGAGAAGTTGCGCGATAAAAGATCTGCCAAGTTATTGTCTGATCCAGCAATGGGCAGAATCGTAAATGAAAATTCTTGAATCAACAAGTACCATCGGTGTATTCTAGCGTTACGCATTGTCCTAGCTGTTATGTAAGTAAGAGGACTATGGTCTGTCATGATAAAAAAATGTGTGCCGATGAGGTATCTTGCTAGCTTCTCCAGGCACCAGACGATGGACAGGAGCTCACGTTCACCTGTCGCATACTTTTGTTCAGCCGGAGTCAGTTTCCTCGACACATAGAAACATGGATGGAGTGTTTCCTTGTAACATTGCAGCAAACAGCCACCCATGGAGTAGCTCGAGGCATCTGATTGCAGAATGAATGGAATACGTATATTCGGTAATAACAAAATAGGTGCATTGCTAAATAATTTCTTAATTGTTACCAAAGCGCTTTCGCAATCTTTGTCCCAACGTACCTTATTAGGACTACCTTTGGTCAACAGTGCGGACAAAGGTGTAGATAGTTGTGCGAAATGCGGAATGAACTTATGGTAATAGTTTATCAGGCCTAAAAGGCTTCTAACTTGTTTCTTAGTTGAAGGGGTAGAAATCTCAAGAATTCTTTTGACTGTATTGTCGTCAGGATACAGTTTGTGGTTACCTATTCGGTGACCAAGAAAAGAAATTTCCTGACAACCAATTTGGACCTTTGAAGGTCGCACAGTCAAACCATGCATACGTAACGTATGTAGAAGGGAAGTTAAACCATCAATATGGTCTTCCCACGAGTCATGAAAGAGGCAGATGTCATCGATGTACGTGATGACATCTTTACGATCGCCAAGAAGGCGGCGCATCATGCGCACAAACGTCGCTGGCGCATTTACCAACCCAAAACACATATAATTCCATTGGTAGAGCCCAAAAGGAGTTGTGAAAGCTGTGTAAGGTTTGGCATTTTCGGCAAGAGGAATTTGCCAGTAGCCTTTAGAGAGATCTAGTTTGCTAAAGAAAGTAGCATTAGATAATTCTGACAAAAGATCATCTAAAAGTGGCATAGGCTCACCGTCTGTGATTGTAATTTTGTTCAATCGCCTAAAATCAATACAAATACGTAAAGAATCATCCTTCTTTTTAACAATCACCATTGGGAATGCATATGGTGATTCCGAAGGAGATATCACACCTAAACGTATCATCTCCTTTAACTCTTTTTCTACCCTATCTTTGTGGTGTAAAGATATAGGATAGGGTCTAAGTTTGATAGGTTTATAATCAGTAAGAGTAATATCATGGGATATAAGCGATGTCTGACCTGGAAGGTCGGTGAGAACATCATTGAAAGAAATGAGAATATCCCGAACTTGATCTTGTTGAGAAGAAGACAGTGAAGAAGAAATAGTCACGTCTTTCCAAGATTCCGATGATTGCAAAGAAGGTAGTTGGAATTGTAAAGGGATAGACGAAGTAGTATCTTCTTCATGAACAACTGCAAAAGAAGCAGTATGATGTGACGAATCATCAATAGAGTTAATGACAGGAATTAATTCCTGTGGTCTTTCAACTGCTAATTTTAGCATGTTGACATGGAAAGTTTTGATTTTACCTCTAACGTTTACCGAGTAGTCAACATCTGTGACTTGTTTGATAACATCAAATGGACCTTGCCATGATATCAGTAATTTGTTATCGTTATGAGGTAGCAACAACCAAACTTTTTCCCCTGGTTTGAATGATCTTAATATTCTCTTTTGATTATGTAATAATCTTGATCGTTGAGTGGCTGATTTTATACTCTGGGATGCATAAGTGCACGCATCGATGATTCGTTGTCGGAGATCAATCACTAACTCGTAGCTGTTTCGAGTGGCTGTATCAATTGATGCTCCAATCAACAAATCCTTGAGTATCATCATTGGTCCGCGAGGATTCGAACCATAAACCAATTCGAACGGAGACCACCCCGTGCTTTCGTGGGGCACTTCACGAAAAGCAAACAGGGCCGCCGGCAGAAGCCTGTCCCATTCACGAGGGCATTCTTCAGTTATCTTAGATAACATCTGTTTTAGAGTGCTATTGTAGCGCTCGCACACACCGTTTGATTGGGGCCTATACGCACTACAAAACGAGTGGTGAACCGATAACATGGATTCTAAATCCCTCATGATGTTGGAAGTAAATTGTGATCCTTGATCTGACAAAATATCTTCCGGAAAACCGATTCGACAAAATATCGAAAATAATGCATCAGACACAGATGCAGTTGTGATGGTTTTCAACGGTATGGCCTCTGGCCAACGCGTGCAAAGATCTACGCAAGTTAAAATATAACGAAATCCATTATTTGAAACAATTGATAACGGACCCACTATATCTACTGCAATCTTTTTGAAAGGTCTCTCAGGCACGTCTGTAATCTGTAAGGGTGCCGTATGGAACCTGCCCTTACGTGCTATACCTTGGCATGTTGTACATGATTTGCAGTATAACTTTGTATCCTTATTAACCCCAGGCCAATAAAATTGTGACGTAACACGAAACAATGTTCTTTTGATCCCCATATGCCCTGCCATAGGGGAGTCATGACCTGTTTGTAGGACCAATGGTCTGTATTCCTTAGGTACTATCACTTGATGTATAATTGTTTTGCCATCATCATAATATCTAGTGAGTATTGATTTCTTTATCTTGAACCATTGTTTAGCCCCTCTTGTGTATTTAATAGTTTTTTGTTCTGCTCGGCTAAACAATCCTTGTAAAGTTGGGTCACTCTTCTGTTTTTCTGCAAAAACAGAAGGTGAAACAGTGCCAACTTGAGACATAATTGTATCTATTATAGGAAGAGGTGGTGTAGCCATATCCGTAGCTAACTGTTGTGCTCTCGTTACAACAGCATTTGCCACCTGTGGGTGAGATTCAACCCACATTGCAATCTCCTCAGGAGTGCAATCTTTAACTCCTGGTATGTTTCCTATTATAATTTCAGTTATGGGTGCTCTCAAGCCGCAGGCATAGACAGTGCCTGTGTAAAAAGGAGTATCAATGTATACTCGTGCCACAGGGAAAGTTTCTATATTCCCACCAAATGTGACACACTTAACTGATTTGCCTGTAAAAGCAGAGGGCTCGATAAGCGAGTGCTTAATGCCTATCGTTGAAGACCCAGTGTCCCGCAAAACTCTTACTACCTTACCCTCCAATATTCCGGGATGAAATGTAAGATAACCGACATTTACACATGCCGACATTGTTGGCATACAATGGCCACAATCAAGTGTAATTGTAGACTTTAATCTGTCTTTCGACTGACACTCATAACATGTATCATTCATTACCATACATGCGTTCGCATGATCATTATCATCATTACCTTTTCCTTTTTAACACTGCAACTATTTGCATGTCTCTGTTTATTTTTGTCTCTCGACGGAGATCTGGCATTACCTTTGTTATTATTGACTGACTTTTTATTGCTATAATAAAAATCAGTAGAGTCATCCTTCCTGGCATCTCTACCATAAGATGATCTCTGTTTATAATATCCTTTTTGATGTGAACCATCATAATCCCTGCCTCTGTGATACCCACGATCATGAGGTGAATATCCTCTATAACCTCGTCGATATGAATTCGAAGGAGAGCGATGACGACGGAAGTTATAAAAACCTCTGTCGGATTGATAATAATCTGAACGACAACGTCCATCAAAGCTCTTCGATCGAGGTCTGTGATCATGTTGTGCCGCGCACACAGGCATAGGATCTCGAATAGTCGATCTATGAAGATCTTTATTCTGATGTGCGGTCTGATACTGTCTTCCGAGTTTTTCATACTCATTGATAGAATTAGGATGTCTTTCCTGTAAAAATGCTTCTAATTCAGTGCTGCATGCGGATAAAACTTTATCTCGCAGCATGAGATCTATAACACCTTCATATGTTTTATTTATACCAGACAGATCAATCCATCTGCTAAGGAAATGTTTAATAGATGCAATGAATTCACCAAAATCTGCATCCTTGCTTGGTTTTGCAGCATGAAAGCGATCTCTGAATCCAGACTCAGTTAACTGGAAACGTCTTAGTAATACCTCTTTTACGACATCGAAATCGCTTCTGCTCTTTCATCAAGACTCATGAAACATTTAAGTGAGTCACCAGTCAAAAAATCAAGTAAAAGACTGCTCCATCTTTCCTTGGGTATGTTCAGAGCTGTGACCTTGATGATGAATCTAGATAGGAAAGAGTCAACACAATCGCGAGTCTGGTCAAAATGTGGCATTTTTAACTTAGGATAAAAAATATTTGTAGCAGCCGCAGTCTTAGTCTGTTCAGACTGCACTTTAGCTAATTCTAAAGCTTTTTCTTTTTCTGCATGAAGTTTTAATGTTTCCATTTCCATGGCATTTTTATGTGCTTGATCCAGTTGCATAAGTTCCATTCTCCTTAATTCCATTTCTTTATCTCGTTGTGCCATTCTTTCCCTCTCAAATTCTCTGTCTTTTTATCTTGTTGAGCTAATTCTTTTCATTGAGCTTTTTATCTGCTCTCTCTGTCTTTTTCTTGTTGAGCTAATCAATCGTTTTTTCCATGGATATTTCAGCCATCTCTTTTTCTTTCATTTCCCTTTCTTGGGTTAATTCAAACCTCCTAAGCTCATCAGCTCGTTTAGTCATTTCGCGCTGTTCCATTCTTTCCAGACGCGATAAATATTCATCATATTTCGTATCTGCAAAACTTTGTAGTTCCGCCCCTGATTTTCCATAACTTTTTCCAATATCAATGAATTCCTGTAGTGTAGACATGATAATAGGTTTCTGAGTACCTTCAATAGTCTATAATATACACCAGGATTATAGAACTCACTATAATATGTACATGAATATATTAATTAATAACAAACAAGTTAGGAGAACATGTGACAAAGACAGTGAAAACAATCAAATGAGTTACAATGAAATGATTTTTCAGTTATACAACAACACTTTACACTTATAAAGTAACTAAAGGAGACTTATAAACAGTAATCAGTAAAAGAAAGAAAAGAATTTACATTACAAAAATATAACAAGACAAGTCGTCATAAACGAACGTGTAGACAAAGAAGTTTTAGATCACACACGACAACAATTGTCAACAGTACTGAAATTAGGTTATGTAAATAAAGAGGACGTAATTCACTTGACGAAACTGCTAAGTACACAAAATATGGTTATAATACTAACTGAAGAAACATTTATTTCCTGACTCAAAAGAAAAAATATAATCAGTCAGATCCTCAGTCAGCAAAATAAGCATGTAAATCTAATAGAAGTTAACATTCACTGAAGCTTTCCTGGGAAAATTCCAGTCAATATTAAACACGACGAATATACGTATATACGAAAAACATGAATGGGGGAACACAGATGATAGTAAAAAGTAAGTAAAGTGATGATGAACTGTAGACCAAAGATAATGCAAGGACAATATGATAATGTTCAAGCGCCTAAGCACAATCAAGAACTTATCTGTTTAGCTGTCCCTCTGAGAAATACATGAATGCATGTAATTCTAATCCTAGTTCCGAAACTTGTCTTCAACAGCTGAGGTCCATTGATGGTAGACCTTGACCTTCGCAGCAGGGTAACCGTTTGAAAGTATTGCTTCGGTCTTCGAACGTAGTTTCTTCAAAAGATCTGCGTCGCAGCTTCAGATGAATTTGATGAAGAGATACATTCTCCACTGGTTCATGTTCTTGAGTGGAAGATTACCGTTCTATCTGCCTGAATCAGTCTCTTTGATGGAAGAAAATTCGGATTCTCTCAGGCAATGTTGTCTGCTAACGTTGACGGCATCAATGTAGTGACGTCACTTTCTGTCCTGCGCATTTCAGTTGCCGGTTAGGATTGAATGAATGATTTTGCATTTAAACGTTCATCATCAGTTTGACTTTCTTCGATACTTGAAGGGGGGAATCCAGTATTCGCGAAATCCAGACACTTTCTGACACCAGTATGTTACGGGCTTCTCGGGATCCCAGTATGTTCTGGGTGCTTCGATGACTTCTAGTATTTGAGGATGACCAAGTTATTATATACGTATTCAGTTTATAGAGTCAAAGTCCCTCGGGTTCTTATCACTTTTGTAGGATTCCGTAATACTGTTCGTTGGTATCGATAATGTCTGCTTTAACCCTTGTGATACATTCTGTGCTGAATATGTTTCATATTAAATATTCGACCCTTGACTGACCTGTATTAGTCTCTTGTCTTATTGGTTATATTGGCAGTGTGAGATGCAGCGTGTTAAGACATTAATCATCACTGGTCATGATCAGTTGAAGATGAATAGCATTTAACTCAACTCCGAATACGATAGTTGATAAGACTGTGATTTTGACGACTCAAAATATTTAATTAGTAATTTCATACCATGAGCAGACACCAACTACATGGGAACAAAAGTCACATCACATTCATATACGATCTGTAAGAGTTCTCATTATTTCATAAGCACATGTTCACAATCTCTATCTAGAGTTCTGGTTAGAGGTCAGTTCCTTTTAACGGCCAATGTCCTTTGGCATAAATTCAGAGGCTAACTAGACTTACTCCCGTCGCTAGTTTATACAATAGCCTTTTGCACTAGACTTAACTATCCTGCTAGTTTTGCAATATACTTATTATGCTAGGCTTACGTCTACTGCTAGTCGTTTAATATCCGTTACACTAGGCTTACGCTTGCCGCTAGCTGTACAATATCCATCTATACTAGTCTTACACTATTGCTAGTAACATAATGTTCCTTTGGCATACCACGCCAGGCTAATCTGCCATAATTATGCAAACTGCGTTATTCATACGACGACTTACGTTTGGTTCAAGAAATACACTGCTCAAATGGCTTCCCAGCCACACAATTAAAAAGTGGTTGTACCACACAATATCAGTGGCAATGGCCACACTTCTGAAACACACTGCCGTTCGGGTCAAAACCCACAAGTCGAATATATAGTGGCAATGGCCACACATGCCATACGCTGCCGTTGGGGCCGAAGCCCTCACGTCGAATGACCTTACAAAGACATACGCGTCATGCATAGTGATATGCATACTTGTCGTTACTATATTCAATTGCGATGTTCCACGGTGCAGCAATCCGAGTTGGCCAAACTCAAATGCTTGCACACATGCAACAATCATCGACATCGGTCGATGAGATATATTTCTATTCGTTTGAGGTGTTCCATGATACAGTCATTCGGATCGTGCACAAATCCAAATGCCTGTAGACATGAAACAATCATCGACATCAGTCGCGGAGATATAATCGTTTGAGGAATGCGCCATGCTGCAGACATGAAGCAATCCTCAACACCATTGCCCTTCAGTGGTTACCTGCCCATTGTGGAATCGCTGGTAATGAGAAAGCAGATGCTCTATCAAGAAGTGGCAGTAAAATGGAACAATACAGCCACCCATTGCCCTATCGGGAAGCAAAAACCATCATCCACAACAAGTACAAAAATCAGTGGAAGGAGGAAGGGGATATATACAGCAGAGATGACCCAATCCACCATCTAAACAGATACCAACAGACGACAATTTTCCGCCTGAGAACTGGTCACTGCAGATTACTTGGACATCTATATCGCCTCAAGATATCCCACACGAATGAATGCCCATGTGGAACTGGTATCCAGACTCCAGAACACATTCTCCAGAACTGTCCAACCCATGATAAATTGCGACGTGCGACCTGGCCAAAAGGTGATGAGCTCCAGCAGAAGCTATGGGGCTGCCGCGCCGACCTGGAAAAGACTGTGGACTTCGTCCTGGCGACAGGCCTGCAGATTTAGCATGACTACAAACCGAACGCAGAAGAAGAAGAAGAATCCTGAAAACTTCTTCAGTTAGTCTCCCCTTGAACTGTGAGCCATTATCAGTCAAGATTTGGTGGGGAAATCCTAACCTTGTGAATATAGTGAGTAATGCCTCTGCCACATGTTTCGAGTCGATTGATGACAAGGCTACCGCCTCTCCCCACATAGAACAAGTGTCCACCAGAGTAGGAATGTAACTGTTTCTCCTCTTGGTACGTGTGAGAGGTCCCACAATATCCACTGCAACTCTTTCGAAAAGGGTTCCCACGATTGGCATCTCCCCTAAGGTTGCAGGTGCAGTCCAATGCTTTGGAGCTACCCTTTGGCATTCTGGGCAGGATTTGACATATCTTTTTATATCTTCCGTTATCCCTGGTCAGAAGTAATGACAAGCTATACGCTGTCCTGTGGCGCTGATCCTCATATGACCACTGAAGGGAATCGCATGTCCTAACTCCATCACCTTTTCCCTATATGAAGTGGGAAGGAACAGCTGTCCATGACCATTGGAACCAGTTCCAGCCTTCCTATACATGAGTTTATTCTTCATATAAAAATCTCCTTTGTTTGGAGGGGTATGACATTTTGGGAGTTTCTTGAAACACGGCTTTAGTGACGTATCCACAGCCTGTGCCTTCCTCATCTCCTCTGGATGAGTATCTATTGGGTTTTCTTCCTCCTTCCTTGATTGTGACCTGGTCTGTACTGTTGCCATGATCACAGGTCTTTTGGGATTTTCCAAAAGACATATCTACACCCCAATATCAGAGGGTAGATTGGTTCGTTTATCACTGCTGCTCTAATCACTCCTTCTACATAGCGAGTTTTTACACTTATTCTGGCGATGGGAAGTGTTATGGTTGCAACTTCCCTGGTTGCCCCTTGGATCTCCACTGTTTCTGTTGTGTATTGATCTGGGTGCACCAGGTGAGAGCTCACGACTGAGTCAAAATCCAATCCAGTATCATAAAGGCACCTTATGGTGGCCCCATTACATACTATGTCTTCACAAACAGGGGGATGATAAGGTTCCTGCTGTCCAGTAGGTTTTTCCTTTCTCCCTTTGTTTCCACTTTTCATGCATGCAGCGACAATAGGAAGTTTCCTCTTACAGTCTCTGGTGTTATGATTGTCCCTCTTACAAAATTTACACCATCTCCTTTCTGGGTTGAAAGGTTTCCGTTCATTGTATTGCGGGTTTCTATCTCTTTGGTCATACCTTGGCCTATCATAGTTGGGTTTACCTCTGTTATTCTGATCCCTACTATCAAATTTGTTTTGGTTTTGGGGGCTTTATTATGTTCTACTTGTTTCTTCTTCGTTCCAGCTATCTCAGACTGGGCTGCCTGATACCGTTCAGCCACATTAAGAATCTCCCCCAGTCTATCAGCACCCTGTTCCGTGAGAAATTTTCTCAGGTCTGGAGCCATGGACTCTCTTAACTGCTCCATCATAATCATTTCCTTTAAATCTTGGGTTTTCCCCAGAGCAGTCCATTTCTCCAAGTATGTCTCTAGGCGTGCAGAGAACTGGTGGTAAGTCTCACCGGAAAGTAGTTTTGCATTTCTAAATTTTTTCCGGTAAAATTCACTATTCTTTTCATATCTAACCAGGAGAGCCTGCTTTAAAATGTCATAGTCTTCCTGATCTTCCCTACTCAACTTTGAAAATACCTCATACGAGGTTCCCCTGAGCCCTTGGGATGCTTTCAAACTCCATTTTTCCCTCTCTAAACCATAAGTTGTAGCTAGTCTTTCAAATCTAGAGAGGAATGACTCAATGTCATCCTCTTTTTCTACAAAAGGGTCAAAATGGAAGTTCATGGCTACATTGGAGGGCCCCTGACTGGCAGCAACATCAGAGGTAGATGGGCTGTTCCCATTTTCTGGAGCATGGCCTTGCAATTCTAACTCTTTTAGTCGTAGCTCGTGCTCCCTTTGTAAGCGTTTGTCCTCTGCTTCCCGTTCTGCAGCCTGTCCTCTTTCCTCTGCTTCCGGTTCTGCGGCCTGTCTTCTTTACTCTGCTTCCCGTTCTGCAGCCTGTCTTCTTTCCTCTGCCTCCAATCTCTTTTCTTCCTTCTCTGCCTCCAATTTCTTAGCCTCAGCCTCCAATTTCTTCTCCCCCAATTGTAGCCTCTTGATTTAGCCTCCCTATCAGCCTCTAACTTCCTAGCTTCCCTATCTGCTTCTAACTGTACCCTCTTAAGTTCATTATCAGCCTCTAATTGAATTCTTTTCTCCTCGGCTAGTTTCGTATCCTCTCTTTCAATAAATTTATTACATTCTGATGTCACATATTGAATCAGAACTTGCCGTTCCATGCCCATCTCCCTTGCAGACTGCACAGCAGCAGATCTGAACTTGGCCAAGTCTGTCATCTTTTGCTTGTACCAAATGTTATTAATCTAACTAAATTTGCCAACAAATATTTCTAATTAACTAACTAATAATGGGCAATGATAGTTCACTTAATTCTCCACGCTGCTTAATGTTATAAATTTTGAATAAAATGGGGATTTCCTGGGTCTTTAATGTTAGCTTTAATTTAAAATCCCGGACGAGCCCCCAATATATGTGGTGGGTTTTGATGTTAAAAGAGATAAATATTACTTGTCTACAGATTGAGGTCAGCTATGCAAGTCCCTGAGTCTAATAGTTGAAGATGAAGTTCTCAGGGTACCTGACTGCTACCACCCTACGATCTCAATCTGCGATATATTTTGAGTCTATTTTATATTCTGGTGTCTGTTTGTTTATATGGCTTGATGTCTAGGGTAATGCAAAATGTAATAGTGAGTGTATGACAACAAACACAACTTAAATCATTGAAAAGGGATTAAACAAGTCAATGGTTAAAGTTAGAATCCTCATCATCATCATCAGTTGCCATCTCCACAACGAAGGTTGGCTGTAATGGATCTCCAACGTCTTCTGTCTCTTGTCTTGGTGGTGCACTCTGCTAGACTCTTTCCTGTCCATCTCTTGATGTTATCTTCCCACTTATAGCGCTGTCTTCCCCTTGCACGTTTGCCTTCAACTCTCCCTTCTGTTATGGTCTTCTGCAAGGTGTTATGTGGCCAAAGTATTTTAGCTGCCGAACTTTGACCTCCCTCATTAGTTCTCTTTTCATACCTAGATTTTCTAGGACCTCCTTATTTGTTTTCATCTCTTTCCATGAGATACGCCCCATTCTTCTATATATCCACATTTCAAGAGCCTCAATTCTTTCTTCCAAATGCTTATTCATCGTCCATGTTTCTGCACCATACAGAAATGCAGAATATATATAACACTTTATGATTCTCAGCTTTAATTTGTGAGATAACTGTTTGGATGTCAGTATATGTTTCATGTTGTTGAATGTAGCTTTGGCCATTCCTATTCTCTTCTTGATTTCTGTTTCACCTCTGCCATCTTCTGTTATTATATGACCAAGATATACGTAGCTCTTGACTTGTTCAAGGATTTTCCCATTTACGCTTATCTTTAATGTGGGTTTATCGTCTGTTTTGCTAATTATCATAGTTTTTGTTTTCTCAATATTAATGTCCAGTCCATATTCATGACTTATACTGTTCACTTGCTTCACTAGTTCTTGTAACTCCTGTTCGCTTTCAGCTAACAACACGGTACCATGTGCATATCTAAGGTTGTTTATTGACCTTCCACTGATGTTCAGTCCTGGTATTTCCTGTATCTGTTTGAAAATTTTTTCGGTGTATAAATTAAATAGGCAGGGGGACAGCACACGACCTTGTCTGACACCTCTTTTTATGTCTATGTATGGTGAATAATTCCTTCCCGATCTTACTGTGGCAGTTTGCTCCCAATAAAGGTTACTGAGTATTCTTATATCTTTTCCATTAATACCTATGTCTTCGAGGCATTCAATTATTTTCTCATGATGGACTCTGTCAAAAGCCTTCTTATAGTCAATGAAGCACATATACATACTTTTTTGGACCTCTGTATATTTTTCTGCTAATATTCTTAGGCAAAATATTGCCTCTCTTGTTCCGCTGTTCCGTCTAAAACCAAACTGTTCTTCTTGGATTTCGCTGTCTAGAATAGTATAATGAATAGTTAGAATAGTATGTTACAATTTTAATTTCCTGTACCTCAAATCTTTTTTGGTACAGGAATGTTTAAACTCAAAATGGAATGGAAATATATTTACAGTTCTAATTAAGTCTAACGGACAACTTGTCCTAAAATGTCAATCTGTAAATGTTTATAACTTGGAATTCCCCGATGAAGCACTAGATCCTATGACTGGTCACGATTATGAGGAATGACTTTTCTCATCACTTCCTAAAACTGTTTTATTGCAATAGTGGAGAGTTAATGTTAAATGAACACTCATTAAGCCCATAGAAGGTTTGGCTTAACTGAATTTCCTTGAGCAATAGTTGATGACTTTCTCAACAACAGTACATTCGTCACGACAGTGAGACCTGGAGACTGCTTCAGCACTCTTGCTTCGGAATATAGGCAAATAAACACTGTTGCCTCGAACTTTGCAGCTCCAGTATTACTTTTGGCACACTGAGTGTTATAGGATGCAACCCTGCAATAAGAGGATTAAGGCCTCCTAAGTACTTTATACATAAATCTCTCCACAACTAACACTTACACATCATTAAACAGTTAATTAAACATCATTAAACACTTGTGCAAATAGTGGTTCTAGTAGTTCTGCTGCTAGCTCAGGGTCTGTCTTAAATAGCTCTGCATTTAAGTTATCATGGCCCGGAGCTTTACCGTTCTTTAACCCTTTGATTGCTGTGATGATTTCTTCTTTTCGTGGAATGTCTGTATTTACATCTAGATCGTTTTCAGCCTCAGGAACATTCAATTGTGTCTCTGGTATTTCCTTGTTCAGAGTTTCTCTGAAGTGCTCTGCCCATCTTGTTTCCTGTCCCTCTACTGTCTTGATGAGATTTCCTTGCTTATCTCTTACTAATGTAATATTGTTTGCACCTTGTTTTCCGCTGATGAATTTAGTTATTTTGTGTACTGTGCTTTGTTCATTTCTCAGTGCTGCCTCTTCTGCCTGTTTTGCAAGATTGTCTAGGAAATTCCTTTTGTTGGCTCGGGTTTGGCGTTTAACTTCCCTGTCCAGCTGGCTGTACTGTTCGCTATATAGTTGCTTTAACCTGGGGGACTTCGCTTCTGTTTTCTTTCTTTTCATTTCCTTTCTCATCTTTATGGTGTTTAGTGTTTCTGGTGTTATCAAGTCTTGCTTCTTCCTTTCCTGGAATCCTAAGCATGATTTGCTACTTTCCTTGTATATTGTTGAAATGGTGTTGAAATCTTATCTTATTTTGTGACAGCTTCATACTCAGGTAATCTTAAAATTCATCAGTTTGGTACATTCCTTTCATAGGAAATTATATTTATTTTACCAAGTCATGTGAAACACTGTGACTTGCCGAAGACGGCCAGTGGTTTGCCTGGTCTTACAGTCATAATAGTATATATCAATTTTCAAACAATATGTACCTTCATTGGCTCCATAATTCTACTTAGGCATGCCTGGCTTTTTCTAAGGAGTAGCAAGCGTCCACAATGACAAATGTCGCACAACACCAATTTTTGGTTGGGCGCCTATCTATGTTAGACTCTACACATCAATAATACATATACATATCAATAATAATGGTTATCTTACCGCAATCAATGAAATATTTCACAAATATAAGGTTAACCAGCGATCAATGGGTCAAGCTGAGATCGCCACTGGCCAGAACAGCAAAGGCAATGGGTCATGAATTCCTTGTGTCTGATGATAACCTTACTTTATAAATTTTATCTTCAAGTGGCAACTAAGCGTTAGCAAAACGTTCGTTATATCCCCTCGTTAGTTATGCTCCCCTAAACCAATCGGATCAGGGTAAGCCGACTTGACTCTCTTTTCAAAAATACACGTTCAAAAAATGTGACATCCCCCGATTTTCAAAGTTGAGTGGATATCACTGTGTCTGTCTTTCTGTCTTTCATTTTTATTTTCTACGATATTGTTGTTAATATCTAAACGATTTTAATGGAGAAAAGCAATTATTAACCAGACGACTGTCTGTCATCTAGCCCTTAGGTTTTTATTTCTCTCTTTATCATAGTTTTCATTTTTGTATTTTTCCTCTTTAGTTATTCAAACAAAATACTTTTTCTCTACTGTAAGATACTATATCATAATGAGTAATATGATATTCCTAATAACCAAGTATTATTTTTTCAGGTGTCAACTGTCCTTTCTTTTCCTTTATTATTCAATTAGAATACGATACTTCATCTATATTTCTTTTGCCACCGTTTTCGCTACCCTTCTCAATTTGGTTACTTAGTTTCACTTTCACAATGCATACGCTAGCTTAGGTTTTCCTCCATGTCAATCCCCCCTTTATTTTTCTCTCTCTCGCTTATTCTAAGAAAATGAAACACGCTTTTGGCCGGTCGCCAACCATGTTTATGTTAGATTTAATTTCCAAGACGGAAAGGGACCAATGCGGTTGGTCTTGACACGGGGTATCATCGCGTGCATTAGCAAAGTCCAATGTTTTATTCAAACCTTAACTGTAGGGGGAAAAAATGTGCCCTAACAACGGTTTCTAAGGCACTAGTTGATTTTCAAACGCTAGCCTCTCGTTTTCGTTTTGTGTTACCATAAGCAAGTCCTTAAAGTCAACTGTCGCATTGTGTGCTATTAATAGATTTTAAAAAAACGCTTTTGTCAAGGTTTCATTCCTCCCTCTCTCTTTCACTCCTCCTTTTTTTCTATCACTCTTTTGGGGAACGAAACACGTGTTATATTATTTTAAGTCTTTGGACAGAGCAACGAAAAAGCTAGTGGCTTTGGTATCATTCACTTTGACATTAATGCTTTTTCCAATCCAGCGCGAATCGCAGGCGTGGGTGATGACTTTAGGCAAACACGGGCGGGGTGGTAAATTTACTTGGCGTAAGGGTTAAATATTGCTGTATTTGGCGATTGTATCACTGATCTCGCTACAGTAACAACTGTTGTAGTTGCACACAATACGAAACGATACGACAATTGATATAAGCGTTTTCTACTCGATTGTTGCAGACAGCGTCAAAGCACAGATGAAACAACAATAAATATGTATTTATCACGCTAATACACTCGGCACACCAGATAGCCAGATTCTCTTCACATAGTGACATGTCCAGAGAGATTTATTTAAATCAAGGACCTTACAAGACACCTGCAACAACTCAAAGTTATGACAAAGCCACCTGGCAGTAATATTCCGAAACTCAGTACTCTTTCGCTTGTTACTGTTATATTATGTTCCGACCCTTTAGAAATACCCTGGTTATAAGAGCAACGCTATTTATATACACATAAAATAAATTTATAAAATCAGCTTCCGATCGAGTAAATATTAATAAAGTACAGGTAATCCAAAAACAGATACTGCCGTTGGGTAGTGAAGCGTTAGAGATATTACTATACTAGTTACAGCTTTATGAGGTGGGGTGACCCGTTTCCTTTCTCACAGCCTTAGCCTTCCATAGCTTAAGAGCAGAGTCAGGTACCCATTTACAGCTAGGTATGCTGGATCGTAACTCTACCGGTAAATATGATAAGTTATACAGGGTGTTCAAAACACAACCCATAGATAGAGTATATGTTATTAAAACTCTGCTTTCCTTTAAGATTCATGAACCCTTAAAGTCTAAGAATGGTGTTAACATTTCTAGAAGGAATGTCCGTTGTTAAAAGTAACACATTGAACAATTTTTGTAATTCAAATGAATAGCACATGGTGTTCAAAAAGACACCGCAATGGGTTGCTTTTCCATTTTAACACCGTGTATGTTTACATGAATTGTGAAGTGTTTCTCGCCAGCCCTGCACACAATCAAAACAGAACTCAGTCATCTTTCACACAGGTCGTATCTGCTTGTTTGTATACTGTACATATATGGCACGGAGCACTGGTGACGTAACGTGACCAATGACAAGTGGTGTAGGTAAACTCATCATTTAAAACAGTTGAGACAGAAATCACCAATGCAAAGGTGTATGGATGTTTTAGTGCGGGTTTACAGCAAGAGCGGCCAACTCCTCAGGGAGTATAAATGGAAATGAATGAAGGAACTTATCACGTCAGAAGAAATCAAGGAAGTTGAGGGGTACTGCGGTAAGACGTGGAATACAATTGATGGGTGTGGAAAAAAAATCACCTTTTTTCGATTTTTTTTTCACACCCATCCAGAAGAAATCAAGTGCCGTCTCCGCTTCGAAGATGTGATTGATCTCCAGTTATTTTTTTTTTTTCTCTCTCTTGACTTGCTAGTAGACCCTGATAAGCTGTTTGATGCCCATCTTCTGGGTGTGGCCTTCTCACTTATTGCGGTGTCGTACTCTTGTCCCTGTGCCTTCAACTTTGTCATCGTTTGTGGTTTTCAACAAAGAATTATGTCTCTCTATAGGTACAAAATATTGTATATGTCTAATGTTGATCTCTTTCATTCTCTTATCATTTCTAAGTTATTTTCACGGACTTTATTGTTTTTTTTTTCCTTTCTAAGTCCATAAGTTGCGCCCCATTCTTCTATATATCCATATTTCACTGAATTTTAATTCCCACCTACTTATTCACTGAGCATGTATCTATATAATCCATTCGTTACCGTTTACCTCGCTAAAGAACGTAGGCCTTCAACAGACTCATGCCAAGACCTGCTGTTCCATCAGCTTATGGGTTTCCCATGTGGGTGTTCCATCAGCTTATGGGTTTCCCATGTGAGTGTTCCATCAGCTTATGGGTTTCCCATGTGGGTGTTCCATCAGCTTTTTTTGTTTGCCCTTGGGGATTCCAGAACGAGGGCTGCATAGTAATACTGTCAACATAGTAATACTGTCAACATAGTAATACTGTCAACATAGTAATACTGTCAACATAGTAATACTGTCAGCATAGTAATACTGTCAGCATAGTAATACTGTCAACATAGTAATACTGTCAACATAGTAATACTGTCAACATGTCTTCTCTAAGTTTGTCCCATCCATCGCCATCGTTTTCTCATTTCTTGTTCCACTTACTCACTCACACACACACACACACATATATAAATAAATGTGTGTGTGTGTGTGTCTTTGTTTAAACTCACAGAAGCACATTACAATTTAACATAATGTAGTTAAGCACATAATTACAATACAATGTTAGGGAATGCATTGAGGAACAACAAACCAATTTTCGGCTTACTTTATACAGATAAATTAAAATTGAATTTCCGCCTCACCACTGATTTTCACATTTGAAAAACAAATCGGTTCATAAAATTATGCAGCCGCCAACACTAGCTGTAAATGTATTGAAATTTCGCCTTCTCGAAATAGTTACAGATAGTCTGCGAGAATTAGCGCAGACGAAGACATGCCTAATTGGATTCTCTCTTACGCCAGCATTCCAGCCATGCTGCTTATATCCGGCCCTTTCTGTCCATTGTGTTAGAAAGACTGTCACAGGCTTCTCTTCTCGACTTACAAGGGGGTTTGTGATGTTTCCTTTTGTTTCCCATTGATACTTTCCTGTTTGTGCAATCTTTAATTTAGCTTATTACTAGCTCAAACAATTTACTACACTGTGTGTGCGGTAGATTATTCTTAAAGCGTATTTAATTATTTTTTTTTCAAAATCAGTTGACTTGTATGAGTATACATCATCATCATCGTCATCATCATCATCATCATCATCATTATCGTCATCGTCATTGTTATAGTAGGGGTGTTAGACCACTTTGTTGCGCTTGCTTGTGGCTTGGAGGTCTGTCTTTATTGCTTGACCTTTTTAACCATTTTCGTTATTAATAAAGAGTGCATTATTTCTGGCCATGTCTTGAATTGATTCTCTTTATCATTTATGACTTATTTTATCTTGAACATCGTGCTTATATTATTGTTGCAGTACGATAATGATTGATTGTTGAAAAGGTGGTGGTTGTTACTGTTGGATGTAAGGATTCTAGCCACCACTGTTGCAAGAAGCGTTGTATCATTGTGATCAAGTTCTTGATCGGTGCACTGTTGCAAACTGTTATTGTGGCTTGTATTCTTCTCGTGGCATGAAGTGAAGAGTAGAAGTGGCCGACATGGTGTGTGGGGTATAGATAAGTCCATAGACGCGAATGGGTATAGGTCCTTGATCAACTATTCATAGTACACACACACCCTCATACCACATGTAGAAGTCAGGAAGGTTGAAAACGACTTATACGGTTCCAACTATTTATTATGATACAATACGTATACGTTAACATCAAAAATATATACTGTCATTAGGACAAGGTTCAAGCACATCAACATCATGTAGATAAGATTAGTTCACTGCATCCAATACAACAGAGACTCTGAACAGACTGCAGGTATCGCAGTGCTAGCAGTACGTCAGTAATTCCTCTCTACCTTCTCTGACGAAATAAGCCATGTAAAACTCTGGCCAAATAAGCCGCATAAGTGCCGGGCTCAAAATATATAATGTTCTCTGCATATCCTCTGACAAACAGGTCAGGAAAAATCTCTGGCAAAATGAGCCGCATAAGTGCCGGGCTCAAAATATCTAATTTTCTCTGTCTATCCTCTGACAAAACAGGTCAGGAAAAATCTCTGGCAAAATAAGCCGCGTAAGTGCCGGGCTCAAAATATCTAATGGTCTCTGTATATCCTCTAACAAAACAGGTCAGGAAAAATCTCTGGCAAAATAAATCATGTAGATCTTTGCTTCAAAATAGCGTAAAAAGTATTTTTACCTTCACTGCCATCCAGGAATAAGTCACTTAAACATACGCCATATCCTTGGCTCTCAGAAATATATCACAAATATATCAGGGGAAAATCTCAGACATTTCTATCACAAAAAAACAGACAGAGAAAAAATAGCTGAACACCCTCTCAGCTCAAAACGCCCAGGCCGACTGTCACCAGATACAGTCTTCCGGTCCCGCCAAACCATCACGCATGCGCCGATAATCGCGTGACGTGAGTTTAGCTCCCCCGAGAACAATCTGCAACGTTCTCGTAAACTGTTCTAGAAAAATCTACGAACAGAAAATCTTAACGGACCAAATGGCAAGTCAAGGGAGATAACAGCTAAATCAGACCTGTTCCAAAAAAGTAATACAACCTGTAATCTCCCTTAGACCATAGTATAAAAAAGTTTACATCCCTAGCTTAAGACAAACAGACTTTAACAATTATGTTGGCGAATGTTGGGTGTAAACTGACCAAAACTTCAACAATAGTGAGTTGATAAGTCCAAGGTGGTACGAGTCCACAAAAATACATTTAATTGACGATATGCGAATCCATAAGACATCATAGTAATCAAGCATACATAAAGTTCATGTAATCTATACGAATCGCCTCCTGACTTTTACTTCATTAATCAACACAACGTCTGGCTATTTACTCTCGATTCCGTAGGTCGGTAATCCGGTAATGAACAACCAAAGTTGGTCGATAATTATAATTTGGATACTTATTAATAAAATTACTCCCTGCAACTATTCTTGACCTGAAGAATATTTCATTTCATCAAACTGAGACGTTATTTGTATCCATATCCAATAGGCAGACCTGGTGCCATATAATAGAGAAAATCCTCTACACAATTACTATCATCAATGGGAGCGTTGCAAAATCGCGTCCATCTAGGACCAAATCCAGAATACAAAGGGTACAATTATAATGTCGTCACGTGTTAGCATACCAACGCAACACGTCATCATAAATCTACGCGACTCTACCGATTCGCGCTCAATTACCCTGAAGCGCGAAACATAATATATATTAATAGCATTTTAAACCCCTTAATGCGTAACTTTAAAAGAGCCCATTATCAAAGTGGCTAACATCATAAACCCTTTCTTAACATTCTCCTGACCTACGGGGGTAAAAAAAATCTATTCAATAGATTTTTTTAAAATAATTATTGCAAAAATATTTCAAGATTATCGACATACTGCCCACGATGCTTTCACTAAACATTGTCGAAGGTCGCAGTCAAATATAGTACATGTCATAAAATATAATAAGTTAACAAAAGAAATGTCAACTGTCAGCTAACATACTAAATAATTATGTATGTAACTAAATTTATATCATTACTAATAAATGTATGTTGTGTTAATGAACATCATAATTAAAACTAATTAAATATGAAATTAACTAAATGTAATGTGTGAAGGATGTTATAGAATAAAAATATAATTACGTAAAATAAAGTATGGTCTATGTCGTAGATTTTTGATAGGGGATTAAGACTTGGGTTGGTCCCTTCTGATTAGATTAGAATGAGTGATAGCCACAGTGAGAGATAATAACAGAAATAGATTTCCATGAGTGAGATGGTAGAAATTTATAGAGGCTGTCCCGGAAAGCGAGAATCTTCTCTCTCTCCGCCTATCTTCTACAACAGATCCAGAGGAGTCAGACAGTCTATAAACTATATATATATTAATATATATATATATATATATATATATATATATATATATATATATATATATATATATATATATATATATATTACCACTCACGTGCACACACACAATTTACGACATATAGACGCACACACGTGGGAAAACTATAACAATGATTATATAGATATTTTGGAACGAGCTGACCAGACACGCTGATTAAGTTCAAGAGAAATTTTAATTATCATCTAAAATTTCATCACAAAACACAAAAATTACATCAAGAAACATATACACATAGTCATAAAATCAATGAATTTCTACCAGAATGATAGACCCACAGTATGATCTTATCCCTCAAGGTATGCCCACAGTCCTGTTAGAAGAAAGTGATAGCCCCAAGGAATCAAGGATACGTTAGCGGTAATCTAATGATTTTCCCCTTTTAAAGGTATGAACAGACTTAGATATTAGTATGATCTATCCTAGGAAAAGTATCTTGTTTGCAACAAAACTTGCATAAAGAAATTACAAAGGGGGTGAAATTTGGTATACCCTAAAAAAAGGAGTCACTCGTTCCTGTTTTCTCTCGGCTCATTCATCAGGGCCCTGTCTCACACAACCTTACCTACAATCGTGCTGCTGTTCGCCGTCTGGCGCACGTTATGACACAATCTGTTTTATCGTTTGATGAAGCGGATACCCAGCTCTGCAGATCTTGGTTTCATCCAATTTGTCCGGGGAGCGTCCTCGTCAGGCGATAATTTTGTTCAGATTTTAAGTTAGTGTCACTTTATCAGTTCAGGTAAGAATTAGTTTTCAAGCGGGCTCACAGAATCAGAATCACGAGGTTTCCACTACTTAGGAACAATGTCAGGTTTGTAACTTCGATCAAAAGGTAAAAAAATTCTTGGTCACACCACAAGTTGACATAATTTGCGGAACGTTACTGTTTGTAATAGTTTACTTGCCACAAGGGCTGAACTGTACTTAAGTTTTCTCAGGAAGAATAAAATCTGGCGCAATAGGCCCGTTATGTCATTTCACCTTTAAAGTTCTTGTAAAGATTTTACACCAAGTCTTTTAAGGAAAATGTTTTAGTTCTTCTCAGATATTACTCATCAGTACTTAACGCTGGCAAAGTTTGGGTTAACCCCCAGTTTTCTTCACTAAATAGAGGAAAAACACATATAAAATAATTATACATACTATGTACTCGTTATAACTTACATTTTAAACTGCAAGCGTACAGCTTGACTTATCATTTAAAACTTCCCGTGAAATAAGTTATATTTAAAAATCAATCATCATGAATTAGGAATTCATACGTATCCCGTCAATACTCACTGATGTAGCATTTCAGTTATAAGTAAATTTTAAATTATATTCTCGTCTGATTATTTAGCAGTAAAATCAAATTCATTTATAGCTGCATGATTTTAAGCTAGAAATATAATTTATTCTGCTTTCCACTGAAACACTTCACTAGAAAATAACACAGACTATATTTTAATTCTCTCTGCACAAAGAACTAGTGAAAAATATGAAATAAGCGATTTAACACTTTAAACACTTCACAAAATACTAGATATCTAATATATAATATTTACCTCCGCACACAAATACAGATTAATACCACGAACTAGAATCATTCAATATAATAGTAGTCTAGAACTCGGCAAAATGTTGCCCAGAAACTAAAGACTTTACAATACACAAGATATTCTTCTAGCCTGGCGATCTGTCTACTGCAGATTTAGGAGTACGAATGAAAATCTAGTTTCAAACTCTGTTTAATATCTTAAACCAGACAAAAGATCCCACTATTTCCAAAAACCTGATCTCTCCCCTTTCCTAACACCTATGTACCTTAGACGCTGGACATAACATGCCAAACGCGTCTTAGACACCTCACTGCTAACGAAGCTGGCCGAGTGTAGCAAAGTTGATTTTGCTGGGGAGGTTATGATGGTATCCTAAAAAGAATGAAAAGGTGTCTGCTATAACCGTGTGAGGTCAAGCACATGTAGGTCTCTGACTCTATAGATGATGATGATGAATTATATGCAGAGAACCTAACGCTACCTCCCTAGGTCTCACACGGTCAATCTTCTGGCTCTAGTGTATGGTGTATGGTGTACGTAGTGTCTAGGGAAGAAATGAATGATAGTACACAACAATCAAACACTTTAAGTTTCTATTAAAGAAGTTAATAACTAGCAGTTAAGTTTTTGTTTGAACAAATATTTACAATTTATTTTGCCTGTCCATTCATAGCTTGTGGACAGGTCTTTGAAAATAAGGACAAGATAGTTTACAGAATAGAACAATTAAAAATGTTGGGACACTCTGCCCAATAACTAAAAGTTATTATGTAGTTATAAATGTCCTTCCTGTATGAAATATTAAATTAGTTCACTTTAGTTATCTAATTTATAAATGTCCTTCCTGGATGAAATATTACAGAGTTCACTTTAGTTATCTACCGGGAGAGTCACTGTATATGAGGGCTGTAGTTCATCCTACCCCCATAATATTCCTGTGTAATATTTTTGAAACACAAGAAAATGTCAGAGATGCCCCAGATGTTTTACTCTTCACCTGGGAGTCCTTGTTGTAAGATAATTCAATGGGTAGTTGCAGAAATTTCAAGTTCAACACTCGCCAAAGCTCCTACTGGATATTCAACAGCATATAAGTCTGGTTGGAGACTGGTTGGCGTTTATAAGCACTCAGCAGGTTTCCTGTCACCAGCCGGCAACAGGAACATAGACCCTCTGCAACAAAAGGACACCCTGGCCTTTTATATCTGATCATTTATTCTAACACTTAATTTCCTACGTGGGTATGGGGTCAGCCTCGCGTGACTTACAAATGCACTCGCCCCGAATTGTACAGGACTCCCACCTGGTTGTGACCACACCTCAAGTCCTTATAGTCGATACGCCCCTGTACGTTCACATACTTTTCCTCCATACAATAATGTGGAGTAACCACATTTCCTGTGATATGATCTTCTCTTCTTTTCTTTACACTTATATTTGCTTCAGGCATGTTAAACAGTGTTCATTGAACACAGAGGCTTGCTAAACTATTTTAATACAATAATATGTCAACATAATTATAACAACATACATCAGTCAGATACCGTTTAATGTGTGGACTCAACAATGTCTGCTTCCGACATGTCCTTCACTTTTTCCCCAATAGCAGTATCTAACTTTTGTAGTTGGACCAAACATATTAAATTTCATAAAATATCCTTACCACAATCAAGAAATATATAAACAAATGACGCTGATTTGGTGAAGAAATGGCCTCAGCTTTCTCCGAACTGCACAGACTGTGAATTTATTCTTTATTTAAGTTTAAAATTGACACAGCTGTTTTTCAGCGTATCTGTATACAAATATTAGTTCAACTGCCAATGAATAGTCAAAGCCTTTTGCTAATATCTACCAGCACTAGCCAATCGTAACGTTCTACTACTTGAACTCAAAAGCAGTTTGAATGAAAAACCCAAAATAATTTTGAATAACTGGTGGTCGATTGGCTAGTCTGCTCTAGTCATGCCCAATACAAAAAGATATTACGTTTAGGATTACATTTCTCCTACCGTTCCCCTTTCCCATTCATACTCTGTTCACCCCAAGCGAATTTGAATGTACCTCCCTGCCTCTCCCAAGCTCGCGTCCCCCTAACGTTACCAAAAAAACATGAGCAGGAACGCCAGTGTGTCTGGTCGTGTGTTCCTAGATATTAGTATTTCTTCAATAACTTCTCTAATACAGGGACTATCATATTATTTAAAGTACATTCTTACTCAGCTAACTCTACGTCATACTATCATATAATTCTTATGGGGAACTTCATAATGGTTTAAACTTTCCAATTTTTGTCATGTCAATCGTCAAATAAAATTTTGCACAAGTCCGCCATCTTTCCTCTCCTTCATCTTGCGAGCATGTATTTTTTCAAATAACTAACTTGTTTTAGTTACGTCAGAAATGCTACCACTAGGAGGAAATAAAATTGCCTGCGTGGTTATGCCTTGGCTGGCTTTTCCGCAGTGTGAATATATGCGTTGCAGACTGTGTCAGCAAAGCGGGGTGTAGACGGGGCGGGTTAATAATTTGCGTTACTAGTTAGCCTTGTATCGTGTAATACTACCAAAAAATGTAAGGATTACTACTGATTTTGCTACAAAGTTGACAGAAAGTGTTACTTCAGATAGCTATATTGCGGTATGCTTCCGCCAATAGTTAATTGTATGGCTAGACTACAAAGTGTATACAGCAGATTGGGCAAAAGTTAAATATTAGTAGTGTTTCTCGAAAACGAAACTAAAGCGTGTCAGACTTTTTCCGTGAAATCGTTCTATAGGCTTAGCACTGTGCAAAAAGCAGCGCTGCTGGCTTCGAAGATGCCAACCGTCAGACACATGCGGGCTAATGTATTTATTATCGTTTTATGCCTAAATCGTACTGAATCGAGCGTTTATTCTAGCATATTTTGCTACACACCTCCTATCCTAAAACATGCATTCATTTGCAGGTTATAATATGTGAGATAACTTAGCTCCATGAAATCTTACTCGTTTTTCTGATTTTCATCATAAGGATGTCTGCTCAAAAAGTCTGCGCCAACGTTCAAAGGGCCGGCAATGTATTCTATTAAAAATGAGTATGGTTGCAACAAGAGAGACCATCTCAATAATCTAGAATTTTCATGCTTGGCCTGTGATAAGAACACGAGGGGATAATGATCCGTTTGGACCACAAATGTCCGGCCATATAAATAAATCTGGAATTTCTTTATAGCCCATATTAAAGCGAGACATTCTTTTTCACTGGTTGAGTAAATTTTTTCCGCCTTGTTCAATTTGCGGCTAGCATAAAGCGACTAGGTTCAATTCCCCATCTTGTGAGGAGGACCTTTGCAACAATGTAGCGCCCAGGCCTACATTGCTTGCGTCACTTCTCACAATAAATTCTTTAGTCAAGTCAGGCAATTGCAACACTGGCCTGCTTGTAAGCTTCTCTTTTAACTCCTGGTAAGCCAATTCACACTGTGCTGTCCAAATTATAGTATCAGGTTGACCTTTGTGAGTTAAATCGGTCAAAGGAGCACATATAGAGTTAAAATGCCTGATATACTTTTGGTAAAAACCACACAGAGACACGAAAGATCGCACATCTTTTTTTGTTTGTGGTCTAGGTGCTCTTTTTAGTTTTTCCAGATTCTTGGGATCAGGGGTCATGCTACCCTGATGTACTGTATGTCCCAAGAATTCCAACTCTATACAACCAATACAGCATTTGGTTGGCCTAGCGGTTAAGTTAGCCTCTCTGAGTCTATCAAACAGCATATTCAAAGAGGTAACGTGTTCCTCAAATGTTTCTGTAGCAATGAGGATATCATCCATAAAATTCGAAATACATGGATTTTTCAGGGGATCCAGCAATTTTCGCATCATCCTAGAAAACACGCTCGGGGCATTTTTCAAACCAAATGGTAACATGTTAAACTCATAATGATCTTCCGAGGTGCTAAAGGCCAAATAAGGTCGAATCTCAGGCTTTACTGGAATCTGGTAATAGCCTCTGCTAAGATCCACCTTAGAAAACTATTTTGCCTTGTTCAGCCTGGCAAAAAGTTGAATAGTATCAGGTAATGGATCCACCTGACCTTCTGTGACAGCATTCAGTTTCCTGTAATCTATGCACAGTCTATGTTCTCCTGATGGTTTCCGCAACAAAACTACACAGGAACTGTAAGGAGACTCACTGTGAGAAATAATCCCTTCTTTTAACAAATAATCAATCTCCTCTTTCAAAGCTTTTTTCCTTAGCGAACGGAATCGAATAAGGCCTCATACAGATGGGTGCTGGGTCTAGTAGTTTCATATCATATGACAACAAATTTGTGTGCCCCGGTTTATCAGTTAACACATCTGTATGTTTCTCAAGGACCTTTTGAACCTTCTCCTTCTGTCCTTTTGTCAGGTGATTACTAATTTTCACCTGTGCAAACGTTTCACTGGTTTTCAGTGGATATTCAACTGAGGAGAGAGGTTCATTTTTCATCTCGGTTGCTATAGACAAGGCCATTAAATGTGTTCCCTCCTGGGTTTGTCTGTCCAGATATTTCTTCAAAAGGTTCACATGATAGACTTTCTCTTTTCCCTTTTTGTCTATCTTATAATTGGTTCTGGATACCTTTTCCAAAACTGTATATGGCCCTTGCCATCTGATCTGAAGTTTATTGTTGCTGCCTGGCATTAGAAAGAGTACCTTCTCCCCTACATCAAGTTCTCGATCCTTCGCTTTTTTATTATAATAAGCAGCATGCTTTTTCCTGGCTTGTCTCAAATTTTCATTTGCCAGTTTCCAACTAGTTTTTAAACGAGTGGTCAGCTTCTTCACATAATGGTATGATGAGGTAACAGTCTCCTCTGCCTTCTCTTCTGTCCAGGTCCTTAGCAAAGTTAAATATGGACTTTTAATTTTTCTGACATAGTATTCATGGCACCTGTCAGGTCCTTTACATTGGAAGCTTTGTTTTGCGGACGTTTCTTTCTTGTGTCACCACACAAGAATCTACCACTACCAATTTGTTTCCTGGGGTTGTCTCCCCTCAGGTTCAAATTCAAATTGAGAGAACTCGGCTCTCTTTTTTCGTCCTCCAGTTTACATAAGTCAGACCGAGGGATCGTCGGCTTATTCTGGGGTATACAGTTCTTTGTACTCGCTGCATAGTGGCCATTGTAAAACATTCGAGTGAGGACTGTCTGTGAAACGGGGGTTCCCATTCCCCTCTGTCCACATTATTATAATTATTTTTTTTCCAGGCCTAATTTTGCCCCGTGGCGTTTCTAGGTCCTGATTCATTTTCCCACGTGTGGGTGTTCCCTCTTTATTTTCTGGTCCCGGTTTGCCATAATGATTCTCTTGCATTTGGTTCTTATTTTTCCACCCTGTGGAATTTTTCGTGCTGCACTGTTCGCAGTCCTCGACAAATTTTCTTATGTCATCAATTTCTCCGGGCCAGAAATATCCAACAGATGTTCTTTGGCATGTGGTACCCATCTTCTGGTGTTCACCATTTAGAACATGTGTTTGTCTCATAATTTGTGCCCTATATTTCGATGGCACTACTACCTGTCCACACCCGGATAATCCTGCTTTATCCGCCCTGCAAAGCAGTCCATCATCCAAATAGAAATCTCCTTTCCTTGGAGGGGTATGGAGTTTTTGGAGTTTTTCAAAACACGGCTTCAGTGACCTATCTTCAGCCTGTGCCTTTCTCCACTGTTTACAAGACATTGTTTTTGGTGGTTCCTCCTCTTTTTTAGGAGTCGACCTGACCTGGAGCGTGGCCATAACTACAGGTTGCCTTCCACAATTTTCAGTGTTATGGTTGTCCATCCGACAATTTTTACAATACCTCTTTCCTTGGTTAAAAGGTTTTCTTTCATCATTTCTTCTATCATTGAATTGTGAGGGTCTATTCTTAAATTCATTTTGGGGCCTATCGAAGTTCTGCTTATTTCTATTATCGAATTTGTTATGGTTTTGAGGGGCCTTACTCTGATCTATTTGTTTCTTCTTCGTGCCAGCTACCTCTGCCTGTGCTGCCTGATACCTCTCAGCGACATTTATTATCTCACCCAGCCTCTCCGCACCCTGTTCCATGAGAAACTTTCTCATGTCTGGAGCCATGGACTCTCTCATTTGTTCAATGAGTATCATCTCTTTGAGATCTTGGGTTTTCCCCAGAGTAGCCCATTTCTCCATATACGTTTCCAACCGGGCGGAGAACTGGTGATAGGTCTCACCCGACAGTAGCCTGGCATTCCTAAATTTCTTTCTATAAAACTCTCCGTTCTTTTCGTATCTTAACAGAAGAGCTTGCTTCAACATGTCATAGTTGTCTTGGTCATCCCTGCTCATTTTGGAAAACACTTCATAAGCTGTTCCCCGAAGTCCCTGAGACAACTTTACCCCCCATCTTTCTCTTTCTAACCCATAAGCAGTAGCTAAAAGTTCTAACCTGCTTAAATATCCTTCTATGTCATCGTCTTTCTCAACAAAATGGTCTACATGAAAACCCATAGCTGAGGTTGAGGCTCCCTGACTAGTAGTGGCATCTGAGGCAAAGGGGCTAGCACCATTTTCAGGAGCATGGCCTTGAATTTCCAACTCCCTTAGTCGTAACTCGTGCTCCCTCTACAGTCTTCTATCTTCTGCCTCCCTTTGCAGTAGTTTTTCTTCTGCCTCCCTTTCGGCAGTCAATCTTTTTTCTTCTGCCTCCCTTTGCAGTCGTTTTTCTTCTTTTTCGGCTTCTAATTTTTTCTCCTCAAATTGGAGCCTCTTTATCTCAGCCTCTCTATCAGCCTCAATCTGCAACCTCTTTATTTCTTTTTCAGCCTCTAACTTTCTTTCAGCTTCTTTCTCTAATCTTTTATCTTCCCGGGCAATAAATTTATCCACCTCTGAAGTTACATATTGAACCAACTCTGGTCCATCCATGCCCATCTCTTTAGAAGTCTGTACAGCCGCAGAGCGAAACTTGGCCAGATCTGCCATTCTAATAAGTACAGAATGTTCTAACAAAATCTGTAACTAATTATAATTTTACTTAATTAAATCTGGGCTCTGACACTTTCTTCACTTCCCAAATCTTGGGTAATAATATATGGGGATTCCCTGGGAAAATTAGACTGTTGTTAAAGCTAAACCCTAGACCCCAATGTATGTAGTACTAAGGGAAATTCAGATGCCCGGACAAGCCTACCAATTTATGTAGCAAAGTTGATTTTGCTGGGGAGGTTATGATGGTATCCTAAAAAGAATGAAAAGGTGTCTGCTATAACCGTGTGAGGTCAAGCACATGTAGGTCTCTGACTCTATAGATGATGATGATGAATTATATGCAGAGAACCTAACGCTACCTCCCTAGGTCTCACACGGTCAATCTTCTGGCTCTAGTGTATGGTGTATGGTGTACGTAGTGTCTAGGGAAGAAATGAATGATAGTACACAACAATCAAACACTTTAAGTTTCTATTAAAGAAGTTAATAACTAGCAGTTAAGTTTTTTTTTGAACAAATATTTACAATTTATTTTGCCTGTCCATTCATAGCTTGTGGACAGGTCTTTGAAAATAAGGACAAGATAGTTTACAGAATAGAACAATTAAAAATGTTGGGACACTCTGCCCAATAACTAAAAGTTATTATGTAGTTATAAATGTCCTTCCTGTATGAAATATTAAATTAGTTCACTTTAGTTATCTAATTTATAAATGTCCTTCCTGGATGAAATATTACAGAGTTCACTTTAGTTATCTACCGGGAGAGTCACTGTATATGAGGGCTGTAGTTCATCCTACCCCCATAATATTCCTGTGTAATATTTTTGAAACACAAGAACATGTCAGAGATGCCCCAGATGTTTTACTCTTCACCTGGGAGTCCTTGTTGTAAGATAATTCAATGGGTAGTTGCAGAAATTTCAAGTTCAACACTCGCCAAAGCTCCTACTGGATATTCAACAGCATATAAGTCTGGTTGGAGACTGGTTGGCGTTTATAAGCACTCAGCAGGTTTCCTGTCACCAGCCGGCAACAGGAACATAGACCCTCTGCAACAAAAGGACACCCTGGCCTTTTATCTCTGATCATTTATTCTAACACTTAATTTCCTACGTGGGTATGGGGTCAGCCTCGCGTGACTTACAAATGCACTCGCCCCGAATTGTACAGGACTCCCACCTGGTTGTGACCACACCTCAAGTCCTTATAGTCGATACGCCCCTGTACGTTCACATACTTTTCCTCCATACAATAATGTGGAGTAACCACATTTCCTGTGATATGATCTTCTCTTCTTTTCTTTACACTTATATTTGCTTCAGGCATGTTAAACAGTGTTCATTGAACACAGAGGCTTGCTAAACTATTTTAATACAATAATATGTCAACATAATTATAACAACATACATCAGTCAGATACCGTTTAATGTGTGGACTCAACAATGTCTGCTTCCGACATGTCCTTCACTTTTTCCCCAATAGCAGTTTCTAATTTTTGTAGTTGGACCAAACATATTAAATTTCATAAAATATCCTTACCACAATCAAGAAATATATAAACAAATGACGCTGATTTGGTGAAGAAATGGCCTCAGCTTCCTCCGAACTGCACAGACTGTGAATTTATTCTTTATTTAAGTTTAAAATTAACACAGCCATTTTTCAGCGTATCTGTATACAAATATTAGTTCAACTGGCAATGAATAGTCAAAGCCTTTTGCTAATATCTACCAGCACTAGCCAATCGTAACGTTCTACTACTTGAATTCAAAAGCAGTTTGAATGAAAAACCCAAAATAATTTTGAATAACTGGTGGTCGATTGGCTAGTCTGCTGTAGTCATGCCCAATACAAAAAGATATTACGTTTAGGATTACATTTCTCCTACCGTTCCCCTTTCCCATTCATACTCTGTTCACCCCAAGCGAATTTGAATGTACCTCTCTGCCTCTCCCAAGCTCGCGTCCCCCTAACGTTACCAAAAAAACATGAGCAGGAACGCCAGTGTGTCTGATCGTGTGTTCCTAGATATTAGTATTTCTTCAATAACTTCTCTAATACAGGGACTATCATATTATTTAAAGTACATTCTTACTCAGCTAACTCTACGTCATACTATCATATAATTCTTATGGGGAACTTCATAATGGTTTAAACTTTCCAATTTTTGTCATATCAATCGTCAAATAAAATTTTGCACAAGTCCGCCATCTTTCCTCTCCTTCATCTTGCGAGCATGTATTTTTTCAAATAACTAACTTGTTTTAGTTACGTCAGAAATGCTACCATTAGGAGGAAATAAAATTGTCTGCGTGGTTATGCCTTGGCTGGCTTTTCCGCAGTGTGAATATATGCGTTGCAGACTGTGTCAGCGAAGCGGGGTGTAGACGGGGCGGGATAATAATTTGCGTTACTAGTTAGCCTTGTATCATGTTATACTACTAAAAAATGTAAGGATTACTACTGATTTTGCTACAAAGTTGACAGAAAGTGTTACTTCAGATAGCTATATTGCGGTATGCTTCCGCCAATAGTTAATTGTAAGGCTAGACTACATAGTGTATACAGCAGATTGGGCAAAAGTTAAATATTAGTAGTGTTTCTCGAAAACGAAACTAAAGCGTGTCAGACTTTTCCCGTGAAATCGTTCTATAGGCTTAGCACTGTGCAAACAGCAGCGCTGCTGGCTTCGAAGATGCCAACCGTCAGACACATGCGGGCTAATGTATTTATTATCGTTTTATGCCTAAATCGTACTGAATTGAGCGTTTATTCTCGCATATTTTGCTACACCGAGAGTGCCGTGACAGAGGAAATTACCATACAAATGTCTCATTGTGCGCCGTGCAGATGTCGGTTATCACACCTCACGCAGGAGAAACGTTCGTGTCAGGTGAAAATGCTAAACCAAAAGTCTGCTCCTATGTCTGAGATAGATGAATATTCACAGTTTCTCGCTTGACTGACATCTACGTAATAGAATGCGTATCAGTATGAGAAAGAAAAACGGTAAAGTGAGAATGGGAAAGAAAATATTTCTCGCAAACGAACGAATGCGAAAAGTACAGGAAAAGGATAAAAGAGCGATAATAAAGTAAAGGACACGGGTAGAAAAAGAAGAGAATATAGAAAATTTATTGATCATAATCTCTATGCGACAGTCTAATTGTTAAAGAAAGTAAAGAAAAGAAAAGAAAAATCAAGAATGCATGAAGAGAAAGTAATAAGAAATTAATAAATTAGAATGGAATATGTGTGTGTAAAAGAAATTATCTAAATACATATAACCTAATTAATCTATCACCTAATAAACCGTAATACATATAATTATTATGTCAATATACGTCATTAAAAGACATATAATACTTAATAGTTACTTCCCTAAAGTAATTATATTAATTAATTGTGTGATACTGTACGTTTTGAAATTCTTTTATTTAATCACACTAAAGTATTAAACTAAGTAGTGTCAATTCCGATAGATACGTAATACGAAGTCCATCCATGTGCGTAATGTTCGATTCATGGAACTATAGATGATCCTGAGTTCGAATGACAGTACTCGAAGGTATGTATAGGTAAGTTCGATCCTTTTTTCAATCGTCTTTTGATAGAGGAATGTTTGAAATCGTTTGAGGTAATTTTGTTTCCTGAACATTTCCAGAATGTTTCGTTTTCATACATTTGATCAGAGATCACGTAAGATCTTTAAATCCGAAACTTTGTAACGAAATTCTCCACTGTCTTTGAACACCTTAATGTTTTTGTCCATTAGGAGTGGTAAGTTTGTCATTTCTTGAATACGGCTGAATAACTTCCAGTATATAACGAGTATTAGTTCATTGAGTTATTAGTTGTCTTCGATTGATGATGACGGATGTCGAGATAGGGAGTCTGCTACCACATTCTCGTGTCCCGGAATGGCTTCTATTGTAAAGTCAAATGGCTGGAGCAGTATTTCAAATCGTGCTAACTTGGCGTTCTTGTGATTGGCTTTTCTAAGCGAAGCGACTGCCTTTTGGTCGATTTGAATCACGAAAGGTGCGCCGGGCAGGAATTTCTCCAGTTTTTGGATTGCCCACACAACTGCGAGGAGTTCCTTGTCAATTACCGAATATTTGAGTTCGGCATCGGTAAGTTTCCTCGATATGAAGAGAGTTGGGTGAAGTACGCCATCATGTTCTTGTAATAGGCTACCGTCTAATCCGTAACTGCTTGCATCTGTACGGAGAATGAACATTTTTTTAGTATCTGGCAACCTTAAAATAGGTGGCCTGGAAAAGATTGACACAATTTTATTAAACGTTTCGTCGCAGTCTGTTGTCCACTTAATTTTAGTAGGCATTCTTTCCTCAATAACGAAGACAAGACAGCCGTGATGGACGACAAGTTGGGTGTAAATCTGCTATAACACTGGACAAGACCCAGTAAACTCCTAATTTGCTTCTTAGTTTGTGGAACTGATACATTTAAAATTGTCGATACATTGTGGGAATGGTTTGGATACGTCCAGCCCCTATGATATGTCCAAGGAAAGTTATTTCATCGTCATCATCGTCATCATCATCATCGGCATCATCATCATCGTCATCATCATCATCATCGTCATCATCATTGTCGTAGATTTTTTATAGGGAAATTAAGACTTGGGTTGGTCCCTTCTCTGCCTTCAATGGTACCTATACCTTGTAGCGGTATGGCAGCTTGCGTACCCTGACAATCCCCAGAGCTATGCCAGTGGGAGTTTTACTCCTGTTAGGTTCAACCAAGCTGGACTGGTCTGTGTGGGTAGGGGTCAGACAAAAGCTGGTACCCTGGTCCTCCAGGTTGGGGGTTTTAGCATAGGGCTGACACCCCTGTCTATGTAAAAAAAATAATGAAGTTACGGAAAGAACATCAAATGAACAAAAATGTCAGACAAATGTACGAGACAGGAAACTAAGACAAGTCACGGCAGAAATGCGAAACTATAGGTTACACATCCTGGGAATAAGCGAGACCCGATGGACAGGGGCAGGAAAAGTTAAACCAGCACCACGAGAAACAGCCCTTTCCTCCGGAAGAGAGGATGGACCGCACAGTGAAGGCGTAGCCATTATTCTACAGAAAGGGATAGAAAGGACATTACTTGAATGGAAACCCATCAACAACAGACTGATACGATTGAGATTGAGAGGGAGATTCACCAACACTACAATAATACAATGATCGGCATACGGAACACAAGCCCTATGGGGATATGTCAACTATAAGTTATTTCCTCGTAGCATCTCGTCATCATCATCTATCGGCATCACGTTTTCCCATCATAAGGTCATTCATCAAGTCATCTTCGGAATCAACCATCTGTGTCGGACAGATTTATTATGGGAAATTAAGACATCATGTTAACGGTAGATGGTCCTTCATCTGCCATCAGATGGTACCTATACAGAAAGGTCGCATGTATGGCAGCTTGCGTCACCATTTTATTTTTATTCCCAGAGCTATTTTCACATTTTAATTTTTTTTTTGTTAGGTTTTTTTTTATTTTTTATTTTTTTTTTTTTGTTTTTTTTTTCATTCAAATTATTTGGTTATTTTTTTGTTTTTTTGGTTGGGGGTTTTATTTTAGGGCATTTTACATTTTTTCTATGTTATATATTAAATGAAGTTACGGAAAGAACATTTGTGTGGGTTTTGGACCAAACTTTAGCTGCGGGATGTTTTACATTTTTTTTTTTTTTTCATCTTATGGCTCTTATGGACATTTTTATTTTTTTTTTTTTTTTTTTTTTTTCATTTTTTTTTTTTTTTTTTTTTTTTTTTTTTTTTCATTTTTTTTTTTTTTTTTTTTTTCATTTTTTTCTTTCAGACAATGTTACGCGACAGGTAAACTTATTTTTTTTTACGGCAAGATTTAAGATGAAGAAACTATTAGGTTACAATCCTGGGGATATTTTGAGAGCAGATGGGACAGGGGCAGGAAAAGTTATAAAACAGCAACAGGAGAAAACAGTTTTTACTTGGAAGAGAGGATGGACAAGCACATTTTTTAGCGTAGCCATAATTCTACAGAAAGGTTTTTTTTTTTTTTTTTTTTTTGGAATTTTTTTTTCAAACTGACTGATACGATTGATTTTGAGATTTTTTTTTACACCAACATTACAATAATACAATGCGATTGCACAAACGAATGATACGATGAGGAGGTTTTTTAATTTATGACATTCTATAAACAAGCTGCAGAAGAAATGGATTTTTATTTTAGATTTTATTTTTTTTATAGTTTTATTAGAGGGACCTCAATTTTTTTTTTTTTTTTATTTTCACTACATTTTTTTTCTGATTTGAACAATGGGGATTTCCGGCAGCGGAAACAGCAAACGAAAATGGGGATTTTTTTAATCATTTTCTGGTAGCATTTTTTTCTCAACATGGTCTTGGAGGAACAACTTTTTCCCACATAAGGAAATTTTTTTAATTTTTACATTTTTCAATCATTTTATTTGTTTTTTTTTTTTTTAAGATATAGACCATTTTTTTTTTTACATGGTTAACGGTAGATATTTATTTTTTGCATTACATTTTTTTTTTTTTTTTTTTTTTTGCACATTTTTTTTTTTTGATCACCATTTAGTTTATTAGTAGTATCAAAACTGAAAGTGAAAACTAAGAAGAGGGCTGGACCTACTGTAACTACCCAGAAAAGGTTTGACATCAGCAAATTGAAGGACCCCATTACCAAGAAAAGCTTTTGCGGCCGACATTAAGAAAAACGAATTCAATTTGCCCAAAAGCCAGGAAAGACATTTGACTGATGATATTAGACCAGAATTTCAAACACCATTTCAACAATAAACAGGAGGAAAGTATGCAAATCATGCTTAGGATTCCAGGAAAGGGAAGAAGCAAGACTGATAACCACCAGAAACCACTAAAACACCATAAAGATAATTGGAGAGGATCACTCTTCTCTCAGTTCCCAGCAAAATACTAGGCAGGATAATTATACAGAGAATTTCAAAAGCAGTAGACTACAAACTGAGGGGAAAGAACAAGCAGGATTTAGAAAGAACAGAAGATGTGTAGACCATCATATATTCACTCTCAGGAACATAATAGAGCAGTGTCTCAGAATGGCAAAGACAGCTTTACATAAATTTCGTTGATTTTGAAAAGGGCTTTTGACAGCATACATAGGGACAGTTTATGGAAAAAATACTGAGAGGCTTATGGAATTCCAAGCTGCATAGAGTCAATCATCAAAAAGCCTCTATGCCGACTTTACGTGTAGTGTTGGGCAGAGCAACCTAACCTTCGAGGTGAAGACAGGAGTACGACAGGGATGCCCCTTATCAACCACTCTATTTTTAACAGTCATAGACTGGTGATGCGCCAGACAACAGAGGGCAGTCCAAGAGGAATAAGATGGACTACATTTTCTACATTGGAAGATCTGGAATATGCAGATGACATTGCACTGCTGGCACATTCACATCAACACATCCAGGAAAAAACGGATAGACTTAATAAATTTAGCCAGCATGGGCTTGAACATCAATTTAAAGAAGTCTGAGGTCATGACGCTCAATGTGAGCAACCCTGAAGCCCAATATCAGTAAGGAAACAGCAACTGGTACAGACAGATACCTTCACATACCTAGGAAGCATAGTAACACCAACGGTGGGGCAGGCAAAGACATCAACATCAGAATGAATAAGGCAAGAACAGCCTTCTTTAGCCTAAATAACATCTGGAAGTCCTCCCAATACAGCACAAGCACAAAATTAAGATTATACCAGAGTTGCGTGCTTTCTGTGCTTCTCTATGGTGCGGAATGCTGGAGAGTCACAGAGAAGGAAATGTCAAAATTGTCCTCTTTTCACACAACATGCCTAAGAAAAATTCACCGCATCTTTTGGCCGAATACCATCACCAACCAAGATCTGCTTACTCGTAGCAAGCAAGAGGACATGCACACCATCATAGCTGGCAGACGCTGGAGCTGGGTTGGTCATGTCCTCAGAAGAGACCCCGATGCCATCACAAGAACAGCTATGCTTTGGACCCCCTGAAGGAAAAGCGAAAGAGAGGCCGACCAAAAACAACTTGGCGGAGGACTGTGGAGGCTGAGATGCAAAGAATGAACCAGAGTTGGGGCACTGTACGAAGGATGGCCACCGACCGTGCAAAGTGGAATCAATTTGTTGTTGCCCTACAAAACGCCACTAGGCGTGATGGCCACTGACTGCTTTGACGGTCGGTGGTTAAGGATCGAAGAAGAAAGTTGGTCCCTTCTGAATAGGTTAGAATGAGTGATAGCCACAGTGAGATGTGATAATAGAAATAGAGTTCCACGAGTGAGATGGTAGAAATTTATAGAGGCTGTCCCAGACAAACAAATTTACGAGAAGGCTCTCTCTTCTACAACAGATCCAAAAGAGTCAACTTATAAAGAATATGTATAAATTAATATATATTAATCCAACAACCCGATGCCCGCACTACAACAGTATGACGACAGCTAAACCACACAGACGTGGAACAACTATAACAATGATTATTTTTATCTGAAAAGTGTTCTACAATGATGATTTTCAACGATGGAACGATGACTAAATATGAAGTGGATTTTCCCATTTCAACCAACACACCTGTCTCCGCTATTCACAATAATTACGTGGCCTTGTTCAACAAGATATCTTCTGGGTAGCGGTCGTGATCGGAGTTAAAAAAAACTCGAATATTTTTTCGCCAGTATAACATGAGCAACCATTTGTGAACTAAACATTCACCCGTGCACAAATGGCTACCGCAACCCAGTATTCTCATACTAAGTGATTCTATCCATAATACATCTTCATTTAGTTACCGAATCAACAAATGTTACAACAAATATTATGAATGGCTTTCCACGTTTTTGCATACATAGCAAACTGTCAAAAACAGCTTGATGATCTAGCTTTCCATTTTTGACGACTTGGCTCTTCTGTCCCATCACGGTAACCAGATGCAAGATACAATGAAAATACTCGATGAGAGGTCACGACAATTGGGTCTGAAGATACACAGGGCAAAAGACAAAGATTATGAGAATAAATGTTGCAAATGATAGTAAGATTGCATCTGATAAACGAACTGACCACCACACTGAAATAAATATAGGTATAGTTTATTTATCATAATAAACTTACATCACAACATATAAAATACATCAAAAACATATACAAATAGTCATAAGAATCAAGGAATGCTACAATAGTGATAGACCCGTTTGTATGGTCCTCCCCTGGATATATAGCTCACAGTCCCGTTAGAAGAAAGTGATAACCCCAAAGAGTTACAGATACATATGATTGAGTCTATGGTTTCCCCCTTTTAAGGTATGGACAGACTTGATACTCTGCTTTATTCTAGGGGTAAATATTGTTAGCAATAACTTGCATAAAGGAAGTTACAACGTGGGTGACTCAAACAAAGAACATCCTTCAGTCTACTTTCACTCGGTTCTTTCATCAGGGCCCTGATATACTTACAATCGTGCTGTGGTTCGCCGTCTGGCGCAAACTTTGGGATATACACACACTTTTTATCTGTTACTGTCGTTAAATGAAGCGGATCCCATCTCTGCATATTTGTTTGTTGGTTTCATCAAAATGGATTCGGGGAGCGTCTGCTTCATGCGATAGTTATTTCAGACTAAAGTTAGTGTCACTTGACTCACGAGGTAAGAATTAGGCTTAAACGAGCACACAATGTCAGAACACGAGGTTTCCCTTAGTTAGGAAGATGACCGGTGGACAACTTCTCTCAACAGATAATTGTGGTTCACCACACACTTGGTCAAATAATGTCGGAAAGTTAATGTTTTAGATTTCTGTAATTTTTCTCGCCACAAGGCAGCATGTACATTAAAGTTAGTGTAGAAATATGCACTGGCTCAAAGGCCCAGTATAAGCATTTATTAGGTATGTCTCTGTACAAAACGCCGGCAAAGTTTGGGTTACCCCAGTATTCACTGAATAAAGAAAAACACGTATGAAATGTTACATATTATGTACTCAATATAACTTACGTTTTTAAAATACAAGCGTACAGCTTGACTTATCATTTAAAACTTCCCGTGCAATAAGTTATCTATTTAAAAAATCATCAATCCTCATGAATTAGGAATACATACGTATTCCGTCAACACTCATGAGGCATCTAGCATTATAAGTTAGTTTAGAAAAATTGTTCCCGTCTGATTATTTAGCAGTTAAATTAAATTCGTTATAGCTACATTGTTGTTTAAGCTAGAAATTATAATTTATTCTGCTTTCCACTGAAACACGTCACTAGAAAATAATACAGACTATATAAATTAAGCACTCTGCACCAAATCTAACAAGTGAAATATGAAATAAGCGATTATCACTTTAAACACTTCACAAAATATTAGATAATTATTATAATATATATATATATACCTCAACACACAGAACTACAGGTAATCGCACACTTTAGAATTATACGCTGATATATTTATTTGAAGTCTAGAGCTCGGTAAATTTCCGAACAAACTAGGGCTTCGCTATACAGCTTATTCTATTCACGAACAACCTGTCTACTGCGAATTTTGAGGACTGAATGAAAATAAAGTTTAACATATTGGTTATATCTATTACCAGACAAAGGGTCCCCCTTTATTTCGCCAAACGAAATAATCTCCCCTTTCCGTCTAAAACACGTTACATCAACTAGAAGACTACCATGAACTGACACTCGTGCGTTTTCACACCTCACGCTGACCAGGTCAACAGTAAGTGCCTTGTCAGCTGGGATTTCCAGACAAATGTCTCAAACTGCGCCGAGGAGATGTCGGCTATCGCGCCTCACCTAAGCGCTCAGCCGATGCAACTGGTTGTGGCAGGTGAAAATGCAGACAACTTTGTCGCCTATAGGTCTGGCGAAAGCGAATATTCACAGTGTATTTCGTCTGGTGCAGGGAATGCTGTAGACATATGTGTGCTCCTATGTCTGGCCAGACGAATATATTCACAGTTTCGTCCACTGACACCTAATGCAATAGAATGCATTTTAACGCTCTCTCTCTGACACGTTATGTCATAAATGCGTTTACCAGTATGAGAAAGAAAACGGTAAAGTTGAGAATGGGGAAGAAAATATTTTTCGCAAACGAATGGATGCGAAAAATACAGGAAAAAGGTAAAGAGTGATAATAAAATAGAGGATACGGGTGAAAGAAAAAAAAAGGATATAGGCAATTTATGATCAATAAACTCTCTGTGACAATCATCATCATCATCGTCATCATCATCATCGTCATCATCATCATCGTCATCATCATCATCGTCATCATCATCATCGGCATCATCATCATTGTCGTCATCATCATCATCATCGTCATCGTCATCATCATCGTCATCATCATCATCGGTATCATCATCATCGTCATCATCATCGTCGTCATCATCATCATCGGCATCATCATCATCATCGTCATCATCATCATCATCATCGTCATCATCAAAATACCCTTTAGCTCGCCTAGGAGTACGGGTCCTCAACAAAAGCATGCCAAGGACTCCCCCTGGTCCCAACATCCTCCCATCATACGCCACCTTTTCCGTGTATTTTCATGTCTTCTTTATCTCCTTCATGTCTGTCTGCAAGTCTTGTCGCGATGTGTTTTTTTAACTCCCCCTATTTGTTTTTCCATGGGCTGCCTTATTATGGCATAACTAGGACTGCCTTATTATGTTATCAAATGGTCTTCTCATTCTCATTGGCCCAAGGCAATTTTCAAAGGTGGTGCAGGATCTCGTTGTGTCTCCCCTCCCCCTCCGTGCCGTACTTGTTTGCTCCCTTATGGGGGTCAATTTTATACTGTTGAGTTGAATTACACTATAATTCCGCATTAACTAACAAATTCCAGTGTTCCCTAAAGACGGCACCGGTGCGGCCGCACCTATCGCACCACGCCAAGAGCCGGATCTGATCTCACCCAACGTTGGCGTCTTTTCCTCACTTCCAGTTCCATTATTGTTCACCTGGTCTTTAATTGACGTGTCCATATTGGTCTCGAGGTTTTTGTGACTCATAGCTTCTACAGGATAGGTAGCCTGCCCCTATGTCCAGCTCTCCTTATTCGCCTGTTACGACAACCTGACTGATTATAGTGCGAACGGTCTTTGTTCTCCTTTAGGGCCGCTATAACACACGTACAATCTACTATATAACCAATCCACTTTTCTCAAGTCTAACACGGTCTTATGCGCAATCACTTCGCGCTTCTCATAGAATTCAATACACTGTTCAATTGCAAAACTAATATATGTTACCACTGCGCAGTCGCAAGACTTGACTCATGATCAGAGTCATATTGTGAAAAATAAAACCTGGCAGATTTATTACAGCTTCTTCGTCTGTTCGTAGTTTCCTTTAACTCTCATTTCCCATCTGTTTGTCGATCTCTACAAAGAGGCACCTGGCCATTGAGTGCACAGCCAAATAACAGTTGTACTCCGCCCGATCACCTGGTCTTGCCTTTAAACTATCGTTAAGTCCTGCTGCAGCAAATAAGAACATATGTTATTTGAATAGTCTCACAAAAGGTTTCGTTTATCTGCCATAAGACTTCTTCTTCAAGTACCAAATGTGCTGGCGTGGGTGATCATGTTTCTCCACCACTTCATGCCCCCATTGCTGTTTATCAATTTTGCTATTGACTTCTTTTCCATGGTGTAATTTAAAACCGGTTACTATCTTCCCTCTTTGTCGTACTCTTTCCATTCGATCCTGTTGTAACAATAAATGCCAGCTTTTCTCTTACCATAACATTCCCGAAAAAAAATGCTTCCCTTCCTTGTAACATGAATAACCCCTTTCGCCTCCTTCCTGACCACTTCATTATTCAGGGTTTTCTTAACATTCCTCCATAAAATTCACACACCTCTGTGGCTTACAGGATTGTCTTTCTTGTGTACTGATTTTCATGACTTGCTTCTATATGACAGGTTTGGCTCTATGTAACACTGCAGAACTCTCTTTCTTACTTCCTGTAGTGGTGTTTGATGGTATTGTATGATGGTGATATTACTAAATGTAATTGTATGAGGCCAGCTGTGAAGGCTCCTGAGATAAGATGTAGTTGTGAATTGTCAGAAGGCTTTTCTTGCTACCACTACGACCTCACACTATTTTTTTTTTTTTTTTTTTTTGAATGTAGCTACGTAAAGTGTCTAGGGTTATGATATGTAGTGTGGTGTAATAGGTTATAGATATACCCACAGATATTTAACAAGACTAATAATATTAATAAATGTTAAAATACACTGAACTAACTCACGTGTGTAAAATTTTTTGATAGAATTATATTACATTTATTTTGTTCTGGATCAATTTTTTAGATTGACCAGAACTTAAAAGGATTTAGAGATTATGAAAGAAATGCATGGAATATTATATCATAAATGCAATAGTGTACATATATATGTACTATACTAGTTAGTTTTATTAAAATGTTCTAGTAGTCATCTACTTGGAGGATAGTTAATGTTTGTGCTGTTGGGGTGGCCTCATCACACCTGTCTATATTGACTACACAGTGTCCAGAAAATGGTGGGAATTTTTTATGGGGTATTAGTAACTACAAAGCGTTGGTGAATGTCCAGCAGACCAGAGGCTCACTCATCTTGTAGTTGTAGCTCTGGTGCTGAAATCTGGTGGTCCCACCTCTCCGTGCTGGCGGGCAATAATGGTGGTCTCTGTCACAAGTACTGCACAGATACACTCGAGTAAAGTCACCAACTGAATAGACACTGCTTTGTTGACAACAGAAACTCACAGCTCTGCAATCAAAGTATGGGCCATGTGTCAAAATCTATTCTCTACCCACGTCTGGACACAACACTGACACAACAACCACATCATACAGACAGGTCAGATCTCTCTGACCAAACAGCACATTTACCATGGTGGTTTTACATCAGATAGATCCTCCCAGACTATAGATTCTGAAAAATATTTATTAGTTTTCTGCCCTAAAAGAGGATAGGTAATATGTTTCATTATTCTCAACACTTGATCTGTCTTGCCTAACCCTTGCTGGAGTTTATGTATATTGTTGGTCCCTAGACCCTGACTAGGGCGGGGGGTCTAGAGCAAATCCCTACTTGTTTGTAAGGCTAGATTTCGATATGGCAGTATCAAATCACTCAAACATGAAACAATATTCAAAATATATATATAAGGAAATAATTTCAATCTTACCAGATTATGAATAAATAACACAGAATTGCTAGCAAAACTCAGCTGAGCTGCTGGCTATAGTATGGCGTCCCTAAACTTCTTTCACTTTCTTTCATATGGAAATCACCACACTTTAAAATCTGTGTCTATCACTGAACAACTATTGAAGACTGGCCCCACTTGCGCTCTGAGCGCTAATAATATGATTGTCTGTGGCCAATCACTGCCTAGGTTTATTTTAAATTCAAATTTCCTACCCTAAAGTCATTTCAGTCATGCTTCAGTCAAGTATGGATGGTTATCTGTTAGTCTGTCCGTCTCTACTTGTGTTTCTACAAAAATGTACTTGATTTTTGAACCAACCTTTCTCTCCCCTCCAAATTTTTGTCGTTAAAAGTTATATTTAGACACAGCTACCACCAATGTCCCTCTCTTCCATACTACGTAGATTTGAACACCTGCGTCTCAAGGTCGTGATTTTGTGTGCAAATAGCGACACTTTTAGATTCAATACAGTCTGTCGATGATGTGAACAACACTGTCTTTTGTCATTATCTTCAATATTATCTATCCGTTTGTAAAATTAAGAACATATTAGTTCACTGCTCAGAATGGGCCATCCGGCCAGCTAATTTTTATATTCCTAACATTAATATTAAGAAAAAATTACTTTTTAAATTTTGTAATATTTCAACATCTGCGTTTAGCCGCTGAATTCAAATCAAAGACTTGGTATCGCGCAAAAGCGTCCAATAAATGACTGTGGCGTAACATATCTATGGTCCCTTCTGTCGAGTTGCTTACTTTTTATGTCAACTTGGGAAACGTGACTTTTCTCCGTTCCCCCCCCCCCCCCCCCCAATTGCGTCTCCTTAGCCTTTCTAGTCTCACGCAATCTTTCCAGTCATATTTTTTTTTTCCTTTTTGATCCGCCGTTCCCCTCCTGTCTAGCAAGTCAATTATTATGGAGGATGATGACCCGCGGTCTAGGCGATCATGTACTATTCGCAGCCTACGCATTATGTTTTTATCCTTAAATGTTATCTTTGGAGGTATTTTACCGTTGTATCTCTGTCAATTTCACTACACATCTCCCCACTTGAAAACATGCCTATGGCAAGTTCCAAAACCAGCGATACACATAGGTAAAATTACTCCTCACGTCTGCCACTACTCTAATTTTGATCACAAGGGTGCCGACTGAGGAAATCTGCACCGACATTCAATTTGCCTGGGATATATTGGATACTAAACTGATAAGGTTGAAGCAATAAAGACCACCTCAGCAATCTTGCGTTTTCATGCTTAGCCTGAGATAAGAATACGAGAGGCTGATGGTCCGTTTCCACCACAAAAGTCCTACCATACAGATAGATTTGAAACTTCTTTATTGCCCAGATTAATGCTAAACATTCTTTTTCGCTTGTGGAGTATCCTTGTTCCGCCTTATTCAATTTGCGGCTTGCATAAGCGACTGGTTTAAGTTCCCCATCAGGTGAAGATGATCTTTGCAACAAAGCCCCTCCGAGTCCTACATTACTTGCATCGGTTCTTAAGACAAAGTCCTGTGTCAAATCAGGCAGTTTGAGAATAGGCTTGCTAGTGAGTTTTTCCTTTAACTCTTGGAACGCTAGTTCACATTGTGCAGTCCAAATAATTTTATCTGGAAGTCCCTTGCGAGTCAGATCAGTCAGAGGAGCACAAATAGCGTTAAAATTTTTGATGTATTTCTGATAAAATCCGCATAACGACACGAATGATCGCACGTCCTTTTTTGTTTGTGGCCTAGGTGCTCTCTGCAGTTTTTTCCAAGTTCTTAGGATCAGGGGTCATATTACCCTGATATACAGTGTGTCCCAAGAATTCCAACTCTTTGCATCCAATACAACATTTTGTTGGCCTAGCAGTTAAGTTCGCCTCCCGAAGTCTATCAAACAACATCTCCAGAGCTTCAATGTGTTCTTCAAATGTCTCTGTGGCGACGAGAATATCATCCATGAAATTCGTGATACATGGGTTATTCAGGGGATCCAACAATTTTCGCATCATCCTTGAAAACACACTCGGAGCATTTTTCAGTCCGAATGGTAGCATATTGAATTCATAATGTCCATCCGAAGTGCTAAAAGCCAAATAAGGTCTCACTTCAGGCTTCACTGGGATCTGGTAATAGCCTTTACCAAGATCCACCTTTGAAAAGTATTTTGCCTTGTTCAGTCTGGCAAATAACTGTTTTGTGTCTGGTAATGGATCCACTTGTCCTTCTGTGACAGCATTCAGTTTCCTGTAATCTATGCACAGTCTGTGTTCCCCAGACGGTTTCCTCAACAAAACGACACTAGAACTAAAAGATGATTCACTGTGCGAAATAATCCCCTCCTTCAACAAATACTCTATTTCTTCCTTCAATGCCTTCTCCTTCGCGAACGGAATAGAATAGGCTCTCATACAGATTGGGTTTGAGTCTACCAGTTTCATGTCATACTGTAACAAATTTGTATGGCCTGGTTTATCTGTTAATACATCTGTATGTTCCTCCAGAACCTGTTGAACTCTCTCCCTCTGGTTTTTAGTCAGGTGCTTACTGACTTTTACCTGTGCTGCTGTTTCACAAGGATGTAATGGGTATTCATGTGAGGTGAGTGGTTCTTTTTGCATCTGGGTTGCAATAGCCAAGGTCAATAAGGGGGTGCTTTCCTGGAGTGGTCTGTCCAGATACTTCTTTAACAGGTTTACATGATAAACTTTCTCCTTCCCCTTTTTGTCAATTTTATAGTTTGTTCTAGACACCTTCTCTAGAACCGTATATGGACCTTGCCAACCAATTTGTAATTTATTCTGGCTTCCGGGTAGTAGAAGCAGCACCTTCTCTCCGACTGCCAGTTCCCTGTCCTTTGCCTTCCTATTAAAATATGCTGCATGTTTCTTCCTGGCTTGTTTCAAATTATCATTTGCCAGTTTCCATCCAGCTTTCAAACGAGTGGTCAGTTCGTTCACATATTGATACGATGAGGTAACAGTCTCTTCCGCCTTCTCATCTGTCCAGGTCCTTAATAAAGCTTCTAAAGGACCTTTTATTGGCCTCCCAAATAGCAGAGTTGCGGGAGCCATCCCGGTTGAACTATGTGGTACCTCCCGGTACGCAAACAATGCGGCGGGCAGGAATTGATCCCACAGATCCGGTTTTTCGTGTGCCAGCTTTCTCAGGATAGAAATGAGAGTCCCATTGAACCTCTCTACCTGGCCGTTCCCTTGTGGATGGTACGGACTACAATGAAAGTGCCTGGCTTGAAATAGCTTAAAAACTTCTTCCGTTAGTTTCCCCTTGAACTGAGAACCATTATCCGTCAAGATTTGATGCGGGAATCCTAATCGGGTAAATATTGTAAGTAGTGCCTCTGCTACATGTTTTGAATCAATTGATGGCAGGGCTACCGCCTCTCCCCACATAGAGCAAGTGTCCACCAGAGTAAGGATGTAACTGTTCCTCCTCTTGGTCCGAGTGAGAGGTCCTACAATATCCACTGCAACCCTCTCAAAAGGTGTTCCCACTATGGGCATTTCCCCTAGAGTTGCAGGAGCAGTCCAGTGCTTTGGAGCTACCCTTTGACATTCTGGGCAGGATTTGACATATCTTTTTATATCCTCCGTTATCCCTGGCCAGAAGTAATGACAAGCTATACGCTGTCCTGTGGCGCTGATCCCCATGTGACCACTGAAGGGAATCGCATGCCCGAGTTCCATCACTTTATCTCTATATGAAATGGGAAGAACCAGCTGGTTGTGACCATTTGTTCCAGTTCCGGCCTTCCTGTATAAGAGTTTGTTCTTCATGAAATATTCCCCCTTGCTCGGAGGTGTGTGGCATTTGGGCAATTTTTTAAAACAGGGCTTGAGTGTCCTATCCTCAGCCTGCGCCTTCCTCATCTCCTCTGGATGAGCATTTATAGGTTCACCTTCTTCCTCCTTCTTCTGTGACCTGGTCTGCACTGTCGCCATGATCACCGGTTTCTCGGGATTCCCCAAGAAGACGTATCTACACCCCAATATCAGAGGGTAGATTGGTTCATCTATCACTGCTGCTCTGATTTCTCCTTCCACATAGCGAGTTTTCACCGTTATCCTTGCGATGGGAAGTGCCATGAGTGGTATGTCCTTAGTCGCCCCTTGTATTTCCACTGTTTCTGTGGTATACTGACTTGGGTCCACTAGGCTAGACTTCACAACTGAATCATAATCCAAACCTGTATCATAAAGGCACCTTATGGTGACCCCATTACAAATAACATCCTCACAAACTGGGGGGTGATAAGGTTCCTGTTGTCCATTAGGATTAACCTTTAATCTTTGCGTCCCCGACTTCATTGCAGCAATGTTTGAAGGTTTCCTTCTACAAAATTCGGTGTTATGGTTATCCTTCTTGCACCATTTACACCATCTTTTTCCTTGGTTCAACGGTTTTCTTTCATTGAACTTTTGGTCATTGAACTGTGAGTTTCTGTCGCGATAGTCATTTCTTGGCCGCTCAAAGTTTGTCCTACCTTTATTTCCCTGCTCTCTATTATCAAATTTATTAAATTGCTGTGGAGCTTTAAAATTGTCTATGTGCTTCTTCTTAGCACCACTTACCTCTGCCTGGGCTGCCTGATACCTCTCAGCAACATTTAAAACTTCCCCCAACTTCTCTGCACCTTGTTCCATGAGAAATTTTCTCATGTCTGGAGCCATGGACTCTCTCAATTGCTCAATCATGATCATTTCTTTAAGATCTTGGGTCTTCCCCAGAGCCGTCCATTTCTCCAAATAGGTTTCTAGTCTGGCAGAGAATTGGTGGTATGTCTCCCCAGACAACAGTTTGGCATTTCTAAATTTCTTACGATAAAATTCACCATTCTTCTCGTACCTTAATAACAAAGCCTGCTTTAACATGTCATAATTGTCTTGGTCTTCCCTGTTCATTTTGGCAAATACTTCATAAGAAGTACCTCTCAATCCCTGTGATAGCTTTAAACTCCACCTCTCTCTCTCTAACCCATATGTAGTAGCTAATAACTCAAAACGTCCTAGGTACCCCTCTATGTCATCGTCTTTTTCAACAAAATGGTCTAAATGAAACCCCATAGCTGAGTTTGAGGCTCCCAGACTGGGCGTAGCATCTGAGGCAAAAGGGCTGGCACCATTTTCAGGGGCCGGGCCTTGTAATTCCAGCTCCCTTAGTCGTAATTCGTGCTCCCTTTGCAACCTTCTATCTTCTGCTTCCCTTTCGGCCTTTTTTTTCTTCTGCCTCCCTTTCGGCAGTCAACCTTTTTTCTTCTGCCTCCCTTTGCTGTCGTTTTTTCTTCTGCCTCAATCTGCAGCCTCTTAATGTCTCTATCAGCCTCAATTTGTAACCTCTTCTCTTCAGCTAACCTTTCAGCCTCTAATTTTCTTTCAGCCTCTTTTTCTAATCTCCTTTCTTCCCGTTCAATATATTTATCACATTCAGCCGTTACATATTGAATTAAAATTTGACCATCCATTCCCATCTCCTTCGCGGTGAGCACAGCAGCTGATCTAAATTTTGCCAACTCCGCCATACTTTTTAGACAATATAATAATATACAAGCTAAATCTCTAACCAGTAAATACACTAAGTACTTCTAATTACTATATGACTATAGTCTAACTAATTCTAACTAACCAGTTAACTAATTAATTATTACTGGCTGTGAAGATTCACCAACTTTTATCTGTAGGGACACTTTTAATGTTAAAGGGAATTTTACAATTTATTTCCCTACTTTTATTTCTCCCACCAGGAGATCCTAATATTACTGTGGGCTAATTATCCCTGGACAAGACCCCAATATATGTAGTGGTGTTTGATGGTATTGTATGATGGTGATATTACTAAATGTAATTGTATGAGGCCAGCTGTGAAGGCTCCTGAGATAAGATGTAGTTGTGAATTGTCAGAAGGCCTTTCTTGCTACCACTACGACCTCACACTATTTTTTTTTTTTTTTTTGAATGTAGCTACGTAAAGTGTCTAGGGTTATGATATGTAGTGTGGTGTAATAGGTTATAGATATACCCACAGATATTTAACAAGACTAATAATATTAATAAATGTTAAAATACACTGAACTAACTCACGTGTGTAAAATTTTTTGATAGAATTATATTACATTTATTTTGTTCTGGATCAATTTTTTAGATTGACCAGAACTTAAAAGGATTTAGAGATTATGAAAGAAATGCATGGAATATTATATCATAAATGCAATAGTGTACATATATATGTACTATACTAGTTAGTTTTATTAAAATGTTCTAGTAGTCATCTACTTGGGAGGATAGTTAATGTTTGTGCTGTTGGGGTGGCCTCATCACACCTGTCTATATTGACTACACAGTGTCCAGAAAATGGTGGGAATTTTTATGGGGGTATTAGTAACTACAAAGCGTTGGTGAATGTCCAGCAGACCAGAGGCTCACTCATCTTGTAGTTGTAGCTCTGGTGCTGAAATCTGGTGGTCCCACCTCTCCGTGCTGGCGGGCAATAATGGTGGTCTCTGTCACAAGTACTGCACAGATACACTCGAGTAAAGTCACCAACTGAATAGACACTGCTTTGTTGACAACAGAAACTCACAGCTCTGCAATCAAAGTATGGGCCATGTGTCAAAATCTATTCTCTACCCACGTCTGGACACAACACTGACACAACAACCACATCATACAGACAGGTCAGATCTCTCTGACCAAACAGCACATTTACCATGGTGGTTTTACATCAGATAGATCCTCCCAGACTATAGATTCTGAAAAATATTTATTAGTTTTCTGCCCTAAAAGAGGATAGGTAATATGTTTCATTATTCTCAACACTTGATCTGTCTTGCCTAACCCTTGCTGGAGTTTATGTACATTGTTGGTCCCTAGACCCTGACTAGGGCGGGGGGTCTAGAGCAAATCCCTACTTGTTTGTAAGGCTAGATTTCGATATGGCAGTATCAAATCACTCAAACATGAAACAATATTCAAAATATATATAAGGAAATAATTTCAATCTTACCAGATTATGAATAAATAACACAGAATTGCTAGCAAAACTCAGCTGAGCTGCTGGCTATAGTATGGCGTCCCTAAACTTCTTTCACTTTCTTTCATATGGAAATCACCACACTTTAAAATCTGTGTCTATCACTGAACAACTATTGAAGACTGGCCCCACTTGCGCTCTGAGCGCTAATAATATGATTGTCTGTGGCCAATCACTGCCTAGGTTTATTTTAAATTCAAATTTCCTACCCTAAAGTCATTTCAGTCATGCTTCAGTCAAGTATGGATGGTTATCTGTTAGTCTGTCCGTCTCTACTTGTGTTTCTACAAAAATGTACTTGATTTTTGAACCAACCTTTCTCTCCCCTCCAAATTTTTGTCGTTAAAAGTTATATTTAGACACAGCTACCACCAATGTCCCTCTCTTCCATACTACGTAGATTTGAACACCTGCGTCTCAAGGTCGTGATTTTGTGTGCAAATAGCGACACTTTTAGATTCAATACAGTCTGTCGATGATGTGAACAACACTGTCTTTTGTCATTATCTTCAATATTATCTATCCGTTTGTAAAATTAAGAACATATTAGTTCACTGCTCAGAATGGGTCATCCGGCCAGCTAATTTTTATATTCCTAACATTAATATTAAGAAAAAATTACTTTTTAAATTTTGTAATATTTCAACATCTGCGTTTAGCCGCTGAATTCAAATCAAAGACTTGGTATCGCGCAAAAGCGTCCAATAAATGACTTGTGGCGTAACATATCTATGGTCCCTTCTGTCGAGTTGCTTACTTTTTATGTCAACTTGGGAAACGTGACTTTTCTCCGTTTCCCCCCCCCCCCCCCCCCCCCCCCCCCCCCCCCCCCCCCCCCCCCCCCCCCCCCCCCCCCCCCCCCCCCCCCCCCCCCCCCCTCCCACCCCCCCCCCCCCCCACCTCCCCCCCGCACAACCCGGGAAAGAGAGATGTCTTCCCCTTCCCCCCCCCCCCCCCCCCCCCCCCCAATTGCGTCTCCTTAGCCTTTCTAGTCTCACGCAATCTTTCCAGTCATATTTTTTCCTTTTTGATCCGCCGTTCCCCTCCTGTCTAGCAAGTCAATTATTATGGAGGATGATGACCCGCGGTCTAGGCGATCATGTACTATTCGCAGCCTACGCATTATGTTTTTATCCTTAAATGTTATCTTTGGAGGTATTTTACCGTTGTATCTCTGTCAATTTCACTACACTTCCGCTGTCAAAGATTTGTTCCATTCAATAGTTTTTTCAGTTAACGGAACGATGCTTTTGCCAACTCTACTTTACTTTCAGTTAATATTCTGTCAATCATTTATTGTAACTCTTTTCCTCGTTTTACTATAAAGGCTGTCATCAACGTATCCCAGATTGTTTATTATGTTCAACAGCTGATGTCCTTTATCATCATTATCACCATTATCATCATTATCATCACCATCATTATCATCATTATTATTTTCCGTTGTTCTCGTCATGGAACATGCAACTCCTACCGCAGCTGGTCGTCTTGCAGGCAGCCGGCACCAAAGTTTTAATGGGCTCTTGCTGCGCCCTATTCTGTAGCAGTTGTTTTATATAATTACGATGCCACCCCCATTCACAATCGAGGATTAGCCCTGCTTCCTCGGAGACACACGGGATGATATTCTCTATGAATGTCTTAATTCTATCACCATTCAGAGAGAATAGATCTAGTGGTAGCACACAAATAATACGCGTTGCTTTATCTGCCGAAACTAGCCTTTTCCGTTTGTCAATTCTTGAATCTCCTCTTGTAAGAAGCATTGTTTTAAAAGAATGGCTAACATCACAGATGCTGTTTATCCAGAGGAGCTATCCATAGCGAGGTTTACGCGAGCCTATAGCGCAGTTTTGATTACATACCCGATATTATACGAAAAATGTTACTGAATAATGTTTAAAAAGGGTTATTTTATATTGTTACCACAGAGCTGCTATAAAGACATTACTGTAAAGTGAATTAAATTTTATCAGTTTTTTGTTGTTGTTTTTTTTTTATCTGGACATAATCGTATATTAACATTTTTTTTTCAAAAATATAAAGATTGCTCTTTCCAAAATTTTCTCCAGTATTGCGGCTCCAAAAGATTGCCTATTTGGGCCACACCTGCTTTTTAATGTCAGATTTAATCAGCAGAAACAATTAATATAGATGACAAATATAGCTAAATATTATCAATATTTGAGTGAGAGATACACTTATGCAATACAAAAGGTTAAAATAAAATAGGGATATTATAGAGATCCGAACCCACGACTTTACGTTGTAACGATGTGATAACTAATGAGCTTCAAGCTTTACGTGCTTACGTCTGAAAAGAGGGGGGGGGGGGGGGGGAGAGAGGAGTAAATGAAGAAATTATCAGCCCAAGCATGTTTTTGTTAAACGTATGGCCGCATTAATGACGATCTTTTACTGCAGAGTTTACGGGATGTTTATCTTGAGAGATTTGCGGACATATTGATCGATGCAGCCGTTTCTCTCACAGTATAATTGCGGCATGCTGGATAACGGGTTAGTGAGAGCGTGTACATGAAGAAAAATAATAAAAAAAATAGAGTGCCCTTTCATTCCCATCCCTCGCTTCCAGGGCTCACCCAGTCTCATATTGCAGCCTTGTGTCAGCAAATTTTGTTCTTGCTTTGTATATATATATATATATATATTGTGTGTGATATCAGTAAATTATAACATTTAGTGCTCAGCAAACTCGCTGATCCTCTGTCTTATTTGCAGTATAACGTGTAGTCTTCAACGTCTCGATCCTGCCTTTGTGCAACCTTTGGCGCCATGAGCTAAAGGTACATATTCTAATCATCTAGATCACCAGCTTGTAACTCAGAAGCTATGACTATCTACTTTAGTAAGACTGAGCTGTCTAAAGATCTACCACGATAAAATCATGTCTGTCTTAAGGTTTAAGAGTATCTGAAGTTTGAAATAAGCGCAGTCTTTGTGTGACTTCTATCCCTGCCGGAAGATCTGCTCAAAAAGATCGCTTTCATATAATAGGTAGCTCTAAAATAGTAAATTTTAGTAAGCTAATTCATGGGGTTTTCACTTGGAACGCGGAAAAAAGTATCTGTAATCCTGAGAATATCGCACATTTAAATGTTGACGGGTGAGGACTCCTCCGAAATTTCCCGAACTTAAAAATTCTTCTTTGTCTCCTTCCGTCAAATACAGATCTGCCAAATAATGGCAGAACTACCTTTAGAACACAACTCAAAGTTTCCACGTCTGGGCGTACGGCGTTCTAGGGCTATTCGGCAAGATGGACTGATCAACTTAAATATAGGTCATCATCATCACCTCATTTCCCATTATGGTCTTAACCGAGCATCGAACCACCACTACAACTGACATGAAGCCTGTACCAAAGTATTAATGTGCTCTTCTAGCAGTGGTATTTGTAGCAATTTTATTTTCGACAGTGAGGTTGCCTTCCCCTTGTACACCTTCACAAAGGTCGCCTCAAACAACACTTGTAAACAGTAGGTCTATTCTTTGCTTGTCTTCTCAGATACTTCCAAGAACTACCCAGGAGAAGTATAGGTCGGGAACTTATTTAAAATGTTCATTATTAAATCAAAGCAAAATTACAGGGGCCATTAATGCTACCACGAGAGGCTGAATGATAAATGATGACGTCAGAAAAATTGTAGTAATCACATCCTGCATAAAGTATACAGAAGGACGGAAAACTAAGTGGTTTGGCCATCTCATGAGAATGGAGCTCGATAAATGACCACTACGCACCTACAACAGTACAAGATCTGGTTTCAGGGCATGAGACCAAGTAGCATTGAATAGGCAACATCATAGACATTCTAGAACAACATGAGCTCACAACAGCCAATGCGGCACAATAGGCTCAATAACACCACTTTTGGCTCCCAGCTACGCTTTCAGTGGACTGAACAAGTCTTTAAAACTGTAACTGTTAAATTACAGTATAATTATAAGGCCCAATCACTTTGTTTACGATTTCTTCTATTTTTGTCCTTGCAGTCTTGGAGTTTCTAAACCGCTAGCTCGTTAGGAATGTGACGCAGCCCATCGATATGTATGATTGATGATGTCTATTATGAGAACGTTGCCTCAACACAGCGTTCATTTTTATCTGCCTCGGAGTTTTTTCCAAGCTAAAGATGGTGTTATCTTGGTTGATGATGACGATATCTTTGCGATATTTACCGCTGTCGCAGTGCCATCCATTCATTCATTTTATTTTTCGCTCCCAATGAATTATGGAGAGATAAATGAGATCTGAGTCCTGTGAATAATAAATAAATAAATATAGGTATGGTTTTAAGTACTATCTTCATTGCACACGGACTGCTCCATCAGTGCTCCGATCTCCTCCCTTAGATCACACAAGGAGGATCTCAGCACAGTGCACGAACTCCGTAGCACTAGCTAGAATCCCAGTGTGTGTATATAGGAATCACACATTCTATAAACATTTTTGTTGTGGGTAGGTTTCTAATTTTTTAATTTTGCCAGGGCAGCGGCCTGATAGGCCTACTCTTTACGATTTCCAACTACCTTGGGATTTTTAACGTGCGCAACTTGCACACGGGACCTCCTATTTTTTCGCCCTTATCCTACAAGGCTATGCAACCGATCTCACTATTCAGGAGACCAGGGGGAGTATGACATCGTTAGGACCACTGGTTCTGAAAAAAAAAATGTTCCATAAATTATATTCCCTCAACTGGGAATCGAACCAGGTACCTCTAGAACTCGAGGCGGACGCCATACCTCTTAGCCACTCCGACCCCTAAATAAAGGTAAGCCTATCCGTTATATTTTTTTCTGAAATATAAGTGATATGCTTACTGGAAACCGAACCAAGGACCATCCAAACGGCGCCATCGCCTTGCTGTGAAAATAAATCGTGAAAAGATGCACAGCCAATTTTGCACCCCAAAAAAGTGCATCAATGGCTGAAGTCATTCTCACGATACCAATAAAACTACGTTATATAGGTCTCGTGAGCGACCCAGACAATTTAAAGACGCGATCACTAATATAACTTTCCTGTCAGCAAGTATAGACCAAATAAAGGCGAAATACTTGTGTCCAGTAATGTGTAGTGGAAGACGAATAACAGAGAATAGAAGGGTAGTTTAAAGTCACGGATGGATGAACTCTTAAATAATTAATAAAGGAGACCTTAGTCCTGTGAATAATACATAAATAAGTAAATAAACAAAAATAAATATAAGTAATTAACAGGAATCGTAGGACATAATGAAGGACACCAGAGAACAGAAAAAAAGTGATAAGCTTACCGGGAATTAAACTAAGGATTATCCAAACTTTTTTTAGAGGTTCAAAATTGGCTGCGCGTCCCTTCACGATTTACTTTCACAGCAAGGCGATGGTGCCATCATGTAAATACCACTGCGGCTGGTCCATTTGCAGGAAGCCAGCACAAAGACTTCACATCCTCTTTCAGTGATGGTTTCTGTAGCATTTTGTTTTAATGATGACACTGCCAGGGAGAATTAATCCTATTCTTTTTTTCGGTATTAATTTCACAGAGAACGTTATGTTTTAAAAGAGGAGAGAGTGATTGAGTGAAGGTTTGTGGATAAATAAAAGAGTGACAAAAGAAAGAAGCAGGCTATATTCTATGAAGAATGCCTGCTGTCCACTGACACATGGAAGAACGCTTATCTCTCTCTCTCTTAATCAGGGCAGTTCCTTTTTAAGAACGTGAAAAGGGATATTATAAGATCAGTAAAACTTGCCTCTTAGTGAATCTGCATTGAGATTACTGAAAAAATATAGAATATAGGCAGAGGTTTTGGCATTCTCATCACACTTTATCCCTTCCCTGACTTCTGTAATTATATTGTCATCTACAATTACAGTGTATTTTGGCTCGTTCCCCCAGGTAAAAAACTAAAAGACTTTATCTTATTAAAACACCAGTTGTGAAAAAAAGAATAAAAGACTTAATCTTATTACCAAAAATGTTTACATTCAACATAAATGTGACTGACGTAAAACGTGTGTGTAAACCCACTTCTTAGTTTAATCACTATGTCGAGATACAAATATCCCTCAGCCAATCAACGAGCACCGTTCACCAGTCTCTGAGACAGAATATAATAAGCCATAAGCCCTGTTTTTCTGTACTCGGTCACGGCCATCTTGTCTCCCAATATGGAGGAAAACAGAATAAAATCGCATAAGCCCTGTTTTTTCGGGACTCGTCTCGGTCACTGATTATACGGCGGATGGTACGGAACCGCATATAGCCAATCAACTTGCCACGCCGAGAACCAATCAACAGCATTCCTTAAGCAGTAAAGTTACCTCATCTACCTATATATACGGGCGAGATTTTATTCAAAATCACGCACACACCAACACGAAGCCATCTAGACGACCGACTGGAGAAGAGAAGCTGTCAGACGGATTTATTGCTCACCTACATTGACCGGGAACTCTTGCTTCACTAAAGTCGACTAGCCTGTTTAAATCTTAGAGGGTTTTATTCGTGTCATCCAACCTGAGGTCGTATGTTCGAGTCAATCCAGCTGCCTGGAACTTCGCAGGAGCACAGAGATTGTACCGGAGCTACATCCTTAGTCCCCCTCAGTCTTGGGTGAGCTAAAGGAACGATCCTCAGCAGATGTTGTGTGCATCAAACTAAGAAGGACAGAACATTTGAGAGATGAGTACACATTAGTACCATTTCCGTCGGCAATTGCGAGCTATTAACGGTCTATGAAGAAAAACTGAGTTAGCGGAGCAAGAGACAATAATAACAGCATAGCTGATAAATTTATATATATATATATATATATATATATATATATATATATATATATATATATATATATATATATATATATATATATATATGTTACAGGCAGCGTGGTACAACAAGACCATACCAAAGGATTGGGAGATTGCCATCATAACACCAATTTTCAAAAAGGGTGACAATCGACAGTGTGGAAACCATAGAGGCATATCCCTTCTCGGTGTCCCTGGTAAAATCTACTCTACAATCCTAGAGCAGAGACTCCGACGCCTAGCTGAGCCACAATTGGATGAGGTCCAGTGCGGATTCCGAGCAAACCGAAGTACTCAAGACCTAATCTTCACACCCAGACAGCTGAGTGAAAAGGCCCTTGAGTATAAGAGTGAGATGCATCTTTGTTTCATAGATCTGGAAAAGGCGTTTGACAGGGTCCCCTGGAGCAAACTTTGGGACTGTTTGGCAAGGAAGAATATTCCAGCACCTCTGATTCATGCTATACAGAGCTTCTACAAGTCTTGCAGAAATTATGTGAGGACAGCAAACCATAAGTCGGAAGAGTTCAGGACCACCACTGGTGTAAGACAAGGTGATATCCTATCACCTTACCTCTTCATACTCCTTATGGACGATGTCATCAAGGCATGTAAGGAGAGAACAAGAAAGTATTCAGTGGGGTACTGGAAGATGAGACAGGTCTATATTTCGGAGCTGGCATTTGCTGATGATGTTGCCCTGATAGCTAAATCAGAGGCACATCTCCAATCCAACCTGCAAGTCTGGAAGGAAGAGCTGGAGAAGAGAGGGATGGTCATAAGCAGCTCTAAAACAAAATCCATGGTGATATCACGAGAAGAAAGAAAACATCAGATTAAGCTGGGAGAACAGGTCCTGGAGCAGGTCGACCACTTTAAATACCTCGGAGCTATTATAGACCGAAAGGGAGGCATCAAAGAAGAGTTGGCCACTCGAAAAGCAGCAGCTGGGAGACTTTTTCAGGCCATAAATCGAGGATTCCTCAGCAAGAGAGAGGTTGGTAAGAAAACGAAGATGGCTGTATACCGCTCCACCTATGTCCCAGTCTTGACATACGGATGCGAGTCATGGGCAATGACTACAACCCATAAAAGCCAGATCCAAACCTCAGAAATGAGGTATCTGAGGAAGGTGGTTGAAGTAACAAGAAGAGACATGGTACGCAACCAGACGATACGTCAAGGCCTTAAATCCTACCCCCTGCAGACCCAAGTAGAACAGTCCCAATTAAGATGGTTTGGCCATGTCTGCAGAATGGGAGAAGATCGGATACCACGACAAGCATGGGAAACAAAGAGCCAAGGATCCAGACCCCGAGGACGACCCAGAGTCCGCTGGGAGGACAACATTAGACACTCTTTGAAGGATCGAGGACTAGAATGGAACCAGGCCAGGAGGAAGACAGCCGATAGGATAGTCTGGCGCTCTCTCTTCTTCTGATTTAAATTTTGTTCCTACAAATGGAAGACTTGTTATATATATATATATATATATATATATATATATATATATATATATATATATATATATATATATATATATATATATATATATATATATATATATATATATATATATATATATATATATATACAGAGGGGTCCAAAAAAATGTACTCACACTTCCGTAGCGCGTATCTATGCAAGATTTTAAAATCCGAACTTAATTATGGCGGCACAGTGTAGTATTATGTTGTCTCTAAAGAGGGCTACAGTCGCCACACCATCATGTGACCGGCAGGAGAGCCAAAATTCCCCACTCCATCACGTGACCGGCAGGAGAGCCAAAAGTGTGAGTACATTTTTTGGACCCCTCTGTGTGTGTGTGTGTATATATATATATATATATATATATATATATATATATATATATATATATATATATATATATATATATATATATATATATATATGTAAATCATATGTAAACTTACAAATCCATTACATTTTCATCTTTCAACATCCACCCTTCAGCACAAGAGTAGATAGTGTATATACTAAATAAATAATAAGGAAATTGTATTTGAACGACTTGTCAATTTTATAATTGTTAAGTAAAATCTGTTTCCTTGTTTTAATATTACAGTTAGTTACACAGCGGGGGTGGTATTGTATGACTGTCTCCACTCTACCAATTTTTCGAGATCAGCTCATTCATAGCCGTAACTAATTTGTTATACCAGTAGTTCTCTCAGATACTTGGACTTCACCATTTTCCTGCAGAAATTCTACTTCTGTATTGTCAGTACTATACTGATCCTAGAGCCAATAAAAACCTTCGCTACACTGGGGGCTCGTTCCTGAGATATTTCTATATACCTTGAGCCATATTTAGTCTATTCATCTATCTACTAACTCTATCTTGTGCCACCCATAGTTAGCAGCAGAAATAAATTTTTGGAAAAAAGTCATAAATAGGATTTTTTATTGTTTTCATAGGAGGAGTACCATTTAGTACTCAGTAAATAGTTGATGCTCACAAAGTTGCACGGAAATTATTTGTTCATTTAAATTAATTAAGTTTAATTACAATAATTTGGATATAGTAAAATTACATACCCTCTCTAAGTAACGCCATGGCTGATTTAGTGAAGTTCAGGACTGCGGTCATGCAGATGGGTAAGGAATTAAATATGACAGGTGATGCTCTTATTCAGTATGTCACAACAGAAGTGGACAAACACATGGATAGAGAGGAAAGGAAATTGCAGGTAGAAGCTGAAAGAGAAGCCAAAAGACTGGAAGCTGAGAGATAAGGCAAAAGACTAAAAGCTGAGAGAGAAGGCAAAAGATTAGAAGTTGAAGCCAAGAAATTGGAGGCTGAAAATGAGGCAAAGAAAATTGACGCTGAGGAAAGGAAATTACAAGCAGAGAGAGACCATCAGTTGAGATTGAAAGAGCTTGAAATTCAGGCAACTACTGGCAATAATGGTTGTAGCTCACCTCACTCTGAGAGTAGCTCCAGCCAGAGCACCTCAAGCGAGGCCATGAATTTTCATCTGGACCCATTTGATAAGAAAGAAGACGCCATTGAGTCGTACCTGGATAGATACGAAAGACTTGCTGCTACCTATGGCTTAGTGAAAGAAAAGTGGAGTCTTAAACTATCTCAGGGATTGAGAGGTGTGGCCTACGATGCATATTTGAAGCTCTCAAGAGATGACCAGGAAGATTATGAAATCCTGAAGCAGGCACTGCTTGTGAGATATGAAAAGAACTCAGAATCATATAGAAAGAATTTCCGAACAGCTAAACTTCTTCCAGGAGAAAACTATCACAATTCTCTGCTAGATTGGAAACCTATTTGAAAAAATGGAGTAGTTTAGGAAAGTGTCAGGATCTGAAAGAAATGATAATGATGGAGCAATTGAAAGAGTCCATGCCTCAAGAAATGAGGAAGTTTATCATGGAACAAGGAGCAGAGAGATTGGAAGATATTGTAACTGTTGCTGAGAGATATCAAGCAGCTCAGGCAGAATTATGAGGAAATAAGAAGAAGCAGGGTGAAAACTTCAAATCATCACAAAACTATTCCAAATGTGAACAAAATGACCATACCACAAAGAACAAACAAAGATTTGACCAAAAGGACAAAAACCCTTTAAGATCGGATAAGACACCTTACCGGAAGGAAGGAAAGTGGTGTAAAACTTGTCTAATGAGTAACCACAATACTGCAGACTGCAGAAGGACGAATCCTCCTCATCATGCTGCATGTCTTACAACAGGGAAGCAGGGAAGGAAGGAACTGGCAGTAAGTCAGAAGGACCTCCATCATCCCCCTGTCTGTGAGGAAGTGACCGTGAATGGCCCTCAAGTACTGTGTTTATATGACACAGGATTGGACTTTGATTCAGTTGTGTGCTCTTCTCTAGTGAGTCCTGACCAGGTAACCACAGAAACAGTGAAAATCCGAGGACCGATCAAAGGAGCAAGAACCATGACATTACCCATAGCCCGAATCGACATAAGGTCTCGCTATGTAGAAGGAGAAATCAAAGCAGTGATGGACGACCCTATTTAACCTTTGATTTTGGGGTGTAGGTATGTTTTCCTTGGAGAACCTATAAAACCTGTAGGTATAGCAACAGACCAGACCAGGGAAAGCTCCAGGAAAATGGAGGAAAATCCTATCAATACTCATCCAGAAGAGATGAAAAAGGCTCAAGCAGCAGACAGCACATTGAAGCCTTGTTTTGGCAAACTGCCGAAAGCACATAACCCTCCAGAGAAAGGAGACTTTTATATGAAGAATTGTCTACTCTACAAAATAGCTGGAACAGGACCTAAAGGGCATGGACAGCTAGTAGTGCCAAAATCTTACAGGGAAAAGGTTATGACGCTAAGGAAGCTATACCCTTCAGTGGACATATGGGAATAGGGGCCACTGGACAAAGGATAGCCTGTCACTACTTTTGGCCAGGAATCACAGAGGACATAAAGAGATATGTAAGATCCTGTCCAGAATGCCAAAGAGTAGCTCCTAAGCATAGGACTGCACCAGCAACACTGGGAGAAATGCCCATTATGGGAACGCGAGAAATGCTTACATCTTAACCTTAGTTGATACTTGCTCTATGTGGGGAGAAGCAGTTGCCATGTCAGCTATAGATTCATAGCATGTAGCAGAGGCCCTGTTAACAATATTCACCCGATTAGGTTTCCCGCATCAGATATTGACTGACAATGGTTCTCAGTTTAAGGGAAAGCTAACACAAGAAGTATTCAGGATATTTCAAGCCAGGCACTATCATTGTAGTCCCTACCATGCCCAAGGGAACGGTCAAGTAGAGCGGTTCAATGGTACGCTAATTTCAATCCTTAGAAGGCTGGCGAGTGAAAAACCTGATACTTGGGATACATACTTACCCGATGCACTATTTGCATATAAAGAAGTACCCCACAATTCAACTGGATTGGCTCCAGCTACATTGTTGTTTGAAGACCAATCAAAGGTCCACTGGAAGCAATGCTGCGGACATGGACTGATGAAAAAGCAGAGGAAACAGTGACTTCCTCATACCAGTACGTCAACGAGTTGATATCTCGATTGAAAGCAGGTTGGAAACTGGCAAATGATAACTTAAGACAGTGTCGCATAGAGACTATGATCAATAAATTTTCTATTTTCCTTTCTTTCTCTACCCGTGTCCTCTACCTTATTATCACTCTTTTATCCTTTTTGTATTTTTTCGCATTCGTTCGTTTGCGACTTAAACATTACTATTTTCCCATTCAAACTTTCGCCGAGTGTCTGTTCTCATTTAGAAACGCACTAGTGATGTTATTACGTAGATGCCAGGCTCGGGAGTTTATTGCGTTGTAGACGTAAACTGTGAATATTCACTTTCGCCAGACGTATAAGCGACATATCGTCTGCATTTTCACCTGCCACAACGAGTTGCATCGGCTGAGCGCTCAGATAAGGCGCGATAACTGACATCTCCAAGACGCAGTTTGAGACATTTGTCTGGAAATCCCATCTGACACGGCACTCACTGTTGGCCCTGGTCAGCGTGAGGTGTGAAGACGAGAAGAGTCAGTTATGGCAAACGTCTAGTAATGGGAAGTGTTAAATGTAAGGTGTTTAAGACGGAAAGGGGAGATTATTTCGTTTTGCGAAATAAGTTGGGACCCTTTGTCGGGTTTAAGATATTAACCAGAGTTTGAAACTAGATTTTCATTCTTACTCCTAAATCTGCAGTAGACAGATCGCCAGGCTAGAAAAATATCTTGCGTATTGAAAAGTCTTTAGTTTCTGGGCAACATTTTGCCGAGTCCTAGACTACCATAATATTGAATGATTCTAGTTCGTGGTATTAATCTGTAGTTCTGTGCGGAGGTAAATATTATATATTAGATATCTAGTAATTTTGTGAAGTGTTTAAATTGTTAAATTGCTTATTTCCCTAGTTAGATTTTTGTGCAGATTAATTAAAATATAGTCTGTATTATTTTCTAGTGACGTGTTTCAGACGAAAGCAGAATAAAGTATAATTTCTAGCTTAAAACCAGGTAGCTATCAGGAATTAAATTTAACTGCTAAATAATCAGACTAGAATATATTTCTAAATTATCTTATAACTGAAATGCTACATCAGTGAGTATTGACGGGATATGTAAGTATTCCTAATTCATGATGATTGATTTTATGTATATAACTTATTTTACGGGAATTTTAAATGGTAAGTCAAGCTGTACGCTTGCAGTTTAAAAATGTAAGTTATAACGAGTACCTAGTATGTATTATTATTTTACATGTGTTTTTTCCTTTATTCAGTGAATACTGGGGTTAACCCTAACTTTGCCAGCGTTAAGTACTGATGAGTGATATCTGTGAAGAACTAAAACATTTTCCTTGAAAGCCTTGGTGCATAATCTTTACAAGTACCCTATAGGTTAAATGAAGTAACAGGCCTATCGCGCCATATTTACTTCTTCCTGAGAAACAACTCAAGTACATTTTTAGCCTATGTGGCAAGTAACCTATTAACGTCAGTAACATTCCGACGGAGTTTTGACTAGTGGTGTGGTGACCAAAGAAAGTCCTTTCCTGAAAGTAGACACCGATCTGACATTCCTCATTTCTAGAAACCTAAGCTATTGACACTGTGCTCGTTGTTAATGTTCGTGCCTGGACAATTTTAATGTGACCTAAACAGACATCCGAAAAATAAGAACACCCAAGGAATCGTTCCCGGAAGCAGAGAATTCAACCCGTCTTTTTTGGAACTGGGGATTTCTTGGTCAAAGACTGCCATTGACGATTCTGTATGTGAATGTCCTAAAAATTATGTTTCCAGATGCTGTTAACAAAGCTGTAAGTATGCAAGAGTGCACGTGGCCACGGCTGAGTAAATAGAGTGAATGCAGGTCTGAGTGTTTCTTTATTGTTGTAATTTGGCACTCATTTTGCTGTCTTAACTTTCTTTATGCAAGTATTGCTAACCATATTTCCCTTAGAATAGAGCAGAGATATCCAGTCTGTCCATACATTAGAAAAAAAACGGGGAAAATATTAAACCAAATCATATGTATCTGTGACTCTTTGGGCTATCATCTTTCTCCTAACGGGACTGTGGGCTAAACATCGAGGGAAGATCATAACTGTGGGTCTATCATTTCTTGTAGCAATTCTTTGATTTTTATGACTATTTGTATGTGCTTTGATGTAATTTTTATGTGTCGTGATGAAATTTTAGATGATAATTAAAATTTCTCGAGAACTTAATCAGCGCGTTGGTCAGCTCGTTCCAAATTTTTCTGTATAATCATTGTTATAGTTTCCCACGTCTGTTCGTTTAACTGTCGTCTTGTATGTGCGTGTACGTGAGTGGATAGAAATATATCTGTTATATATATATATATATATATATATATATATATATATATATATATATATATATATATATATATATATATATGTGTGTGTGTGTGTGTGTGTGTGTGTGTGTGTGTTTAGACTGTCTGACTCCTCTAAATCTGTCGTAGAAGATAGGTGAGAGAGAGAGAAGATTTCTCGATCTCAGCGACAGCCTCTATCACATTCTACCATCTCACTCGTGGAAATATATTGCTATTACTATCTCTCACTTTGACTACCACTTATTCAAATCTAATCAGAAGGGACCAACACAAGTCTTAATTTCCTATCAAAAATCTACGACAGACAGGCCAGGGGGAAGCATGCTGCGTACTACAACAAAAAAGCAAAGGATAGGGAACTGAAGGTGGGTGAAAAGGTGTTATTACTGTTGCCAAGCAGCAATAATAAATTGCAGATTGGATGGCAGGGACACTATGTCATACTGGAAAAACTTTCCAGGACCAATTATAAGATTGACAAGAAAGGAAAGGAGAAGGTATATCATGTCAATCATCTTTAAAAAATACTATGACAAGGAATCATCAGAAGTTGCACATATCATGACCCTAGCCATTGCAACAGAAATGCACAGTGAACCACTTCACTCTATGGAATATCCACTCACAACTACAGAGGATTATGTTCAAGTAAACATTAGTGGACATTTAACTCCAGAGCAGAAGAAGATGGTTCAGAAAGTCTTAGAAACCCATGCTGATGTGCTCACAGATAAGCCAGGTCGTACGAATCTGTTAGAGTACGACATGAAGGTTACTGACCCTACACCAGTATGTATGAGAACTTACCCTATACCCTATGCGAAAGCCCAAGCACTAAGGGAGGAAGTTGATTATCTGTTGAAGGAGAAAATTATATCGAAGTCAGACTCTCCCTATAGCTCAAGTGTGGTGCTATTAAAAAAACCGAGTGGTGAACACAGGTTATGTATTGACTACAGGAAGCTAAATGCGATCACAGAATCTCGGGTGGACCCATTACCTGACCCCAACCAGCTGTTCTCTACACTGAGTAAGGCTGGGTATTTATCGAAGGTAGATCTAAGCAAGGGATACTACCAAATACCAGTGAAACCAGAAGTTAGGAAAATGCTGGCATTTAGTACATCAGACGGACACTACGAGTTTAATGTACTACCCTTTGGACTGAAAAATGCGCCAAGTATCTTTTCAAGAATGATGAGGAAATTGTTGGAACCTCTACAAAATCCACATATCACTAACTTTATGGATGACATTCGTGTTGCTACAAACACATTTGAAGAGCATATAGTAGCGCTCTCCATGTTGTTTGACAGACTGAGAGAAGCTGGATTGACTGCACGTCCAACCAAGTGCTATATCGGTTGTAAGGAGTTGGAATTCCTAGGTCACACTATTTCTACAGGTCATATGTCTCCTGACCCAAAGAATATAGAAAAGTTAAAGAAGGCACCCAGACCTTAAACAAAGAAAGATGTGAGATCATTCGTGTCATTATGTGGGTTCTATCAGAAGTACATTCTGTGTGCACCATTAACTAACTTAACTAAGAAAGGACAGCCTGACAAAATCCAAGGGAATGCTGATTGTGAAAAAGCTTACACAGAGCTAAAAGCAAAACTCACCAGCAAGCACATCCTTACGCTACCCGATATCACACAGGAATTTGTATTAAGGACGGATGCTAGCAGTATAGGTATTGGTGCAACTCTCTTGCAGCAATCAAAAGTCCACCCGGAGGAACTTTTATCCGTCGTCTACGCCAGTAGGAAGCTGAATGCTTAAATGATTAACTACAGCAGGTGTTTACACGTCAGCTATGACAGGTCACAGCTTGGAAAGGATGGGGCTATGTCGTAAAACGTGTGTGTAAACCCACTTCTTAGTTAAATCACTATGTCGAGATACAAATATCCCTGAGCCAATCAACGAGCACCGTACACCAGTCCCTGAGACAGAATAAAATTAGGCATAAGCCCTATTTTTCTGTACTCGGTCACGGCCATCTTGTCTCCCAATATGGCGGAAAACAGAATAAAATCAGGCATAAGCCCTGTTTTTTCGGGACTCGTCTCGGTCACGGATTGTACGGCGGATGGTACGGAACCGCATATAGCCAATCAGCTTGCCACGCCGAGAACCAATCAACAGCATTCCTTAAGCAGTGAAGTTACCTCATCTACCTATATATACGGGCGAGATTTTATTCAAAATCACGCACACACCAAAACGAAGCCAGCTAGACGACCGACTGGAGAAGAGAAGCTGTCAGACTGATTTATTGCTCACCTGCATTGACCAGGAACTTTTGCTTCACTAAAGTCGACTAGCCTGTTTAAATCTTAGAGGGTTTTATTCGTGTCATCCAACCTGAGGTCGTATGTTCGAGTCAATCCAGCTGCCTTGAACTTCGTAGGAGCATAGAGATTGTACCGGAGCTACATCCTTAGTACCCCTCAGTCTTGGGTGGGCTAAAGGAACGATCCTCAGCAGGTGTTGTGTGCATCAAACTAAGAAGGACAGAACATTTGAGAGATGAGTACACATTAGTACCATTTCCGTCGGCAATTGTGAGATATTAACGGTCTATGAAGAAAAACTGAGTTAGCGGAGCAAGAGACAATAATAACAGCATAGCTGATAAATTTATATATATATATATATATATATATATATATATATATATATATATATATATATATATATATATATATATATATATATATATATATATATATATATATATATATATATATATATATATATATATATATATATATATATATATATATATATATATATATATATATATATATAAACTTACAAATCCATTACATTTTCGTCTTCCAACATCCACCCTTCAGCACAAGAGTAGATAGTGTATATACTAAATAAATAATAAGGAAATTGTATTTGAACGACTTGTCAATGTTATAATTGTTAAGTAAAATCTGTTTCCTTGTTTTAATATTACAGTTAGTTACACAGCGGGGGTGGCATTGTATGACTGTCTCCACTCTACCAATTTTTCGAGATCAGCTCATTCACAGCCGTAACTAATTTGTGATATCAGTAGTTCTCTCAGACACTGGGACTTCACCATTGTCCTGCAGAAATTCTACTTCTGTATTGTCAGTTCTATACTGATCCTAGAGCCAATAAAACCCTTACGCTACAGTGACACAAAGAAAATAAAACAGACTCGATGTTTTTGATTTATACAAATATCAAATAGAATTTCCAAAAGAAATATAGTGTTAAAGAAAACCCAATATATAGTGTTGTTTGTACAAATATAAAATACAAGTGTTATTTTGAATGACACCAAATGTGACAAAAATGAAAATCTAATTTATGTTTGGTATCTTTTCAAATGCAATAGAATTGTTACTTTGACTATTTTATGTGGTGTGCTATAAAGAATGTTTTCTTCATTTGGACATATGTATAAAACGTCTCAATGCTGGTATGGTATACTTAGCTTTCTAATTTGTGTGTGTCTGTCTGGCTCTAAGGTTAGCCAAGTGTTGCTGGTCTCCGAAGTGTTGGACTCATCTGCTGGACTTCTGGAGTAATGATGTCAGGCTCCTTTTGCAGTTCCAAGTTTCGGCCCTCAAGATTCCAGCTGTTATGGACCGACATTAAGGCTGGAGAGCAAATAAATGTAACATTGCCTTAGCTCAGTGCAAAGCTGCAACGCATTTTTTCCTGCACCGCTCTGAAGGACTCAGTCCATCAGATAATTTATGTCCCCGACTGAAGCGGGTATCATTCCATTGTGGAATTGTAACCACGTGTGTTCTGCTTTTCTGCCCCACTCTTACTTTGTTAGTTTAAGAATGTCTCGCTAGCCTTGCTGAGCAAACACATAACAGAGTTTGTACTTTTTTTTAGTCTCTGTTTCTATCAAGTGTTCTATAATCATGGGCAATTAGAGAATACCTTTCCCCCATATAAAATGACAATAGTTATTATATGCATTACATACATGTCAAAAGTGCTACAATAATAAACACTGCTGTATACATAAAGTAAGAGGAAAAACAGTGATTAGATTATTATTGACACAGATTATAGAAATTACTGATATATATTTACAGTATTTCTGGCTCCGCATGGAGCATAGGGTCCAACAGTTGCTAGATGGTCCCAGAAAAAATTTTGAAGATCATAACTGTGGAATTATGTCTTGCATTTAAGGCATGAAGAAAACAAGGACAGTGGGAGTTAATTAACTCATGAGAAATAGTATATGAGAAGTTACGAAGCTGGAATTCACAAGGGAACAAGAATTGAGAAATGCAATGAAAATGAAGCTTCAGCTTAAAAAAGGTAAAGGTAGTCCCATAGCAGATACTGCCGTAGGGGAGTGAAGTGTTAGAGACTTCACCATAATAGTTCCAGCATCGAGAGGTGGGATGACCAGTTCCCCTCCTCGCTGCCTTTTCCTTCCATAACTCAGTCAGGTACCCATTTCCAGCTGTTTATCTTAATAATGATCATGAATTTAAGTATTATATATACAAATCATGTATTAAAGAAAAAATAATAAAATTTCTTGCATACCCGTCCCAATTGTCAACCACAGATGCTTCTTGAGGTGGCTTGCCTGGTCTTCTCACAGCGGTAGCTTTAGTGGTCCCCTATTCTAGCTTTTGCTTATGATGGTTGTTGCCACTAATCTAATCTGTCTCTTTTGTAAAGGCACTTAATTCTGTTCGCAGATGCTAATAGCATTAAACGCTCATCTTTCCAGTGACGAAAAGGCAATAGCAGTTGACTATTGTTTTAGCACATTTCTGCGTAAGACATCTTTACAAAAAGTTCACAGGTTTCATAAAACCTGCCCTATCGTTTATCAGAATACTTGGGGAATGTGTTTGTACCCATAGTTTTTTTTACACCTGTTTTAAACAAGAGCGCCCAAGTTGCCGCGTTCCTCACGTGACGTAGCGTGGGTAAGCTGTCAAGATATACCAAAACTCATAAACTAAATCGCCCCTCTAGCCATTTCAAGCATACTGGTCTTGCCATGGTCCCATTCAAAAAGATAGAATTTCTAGTCACCCCGGGTCACATCCCGGGGCATGGCAGAAAATATATTCTTTCTCACAAGGAAAGGGGAAAAAGGGGGGGGGGTGGAAAGAAGAGGGACTGTGAGAGATTTAAACAGCGGCACTGTTTAAGTTTATAGATAGCTTTAGAATTGAAGAAAATTCGTCCCATTCAGTAAAGGAATTAATAGGTCGAACAAATTTAAAAACATAAAATGTAGATAGGCGAATCGTTATGCAACATATGTAGCATTCACGAGTCTAAAATTTTGTCTCTAGTTCATTACAACCGTCATTGGAACATGGATACTGTGGCGAACATCTTTTGCACGCCACATGGGAGTTTTATATTTGAAGTGAATGTAGTGCTCACAAATGTTTGCACATCTTTTTTTCCAACCGTCATTGGAACATACATACCTTTTGTTCATTGCATCAGTTGTAACAGGTAGTGTCGGTAACAGAAATGTGGGTGCAATTATATAGTTTTGAGATCGATTGTTATAATTAAACTTAGATGTGTAATTAAAGGGAAATAATCCAAAATACATGGAAAAGGAGGAGACAAGAGTAGAGTTGACGTCCTATGGTTGAAAGTTAGGAATGGTTTTTTTTTTGTTTGGCAAGTGAGCGAAGGTGAACTAGATTACGAGATTACATTCTCGTGTGGGGAATGTATTGCTGAGTTGTTTGCGAGACAGTTGATCTAGAAAGTTCAAAAATAGTTGTCGTTGTAAATCGAAGTTTGAAAGATAGTCACTCAGATTTTGAACGCGATAGCGTTAGGAAGCAAGTTGCTTGAGTTGTGTTAAAGTTAAAGTGGCAAGTGAAATTGGGGGTTATCATCGGACTATATGTCAAAACGTTTGGTTGCTTCTGTAGTGACAGAAAAATGAACTATTGTCTAGACACTCAATCGCTTGTACGCCACGGTTATATATGACAGTTTGTTATTCAATTCTGTGGACAAGATTGTCAGTGTTCCCAGCAAGAGAGAAAGTGTGTGGTATTTCGAAAATTCCAGGTACGTTGACATTTTAGTCTTATAGCAAAAGTGAAGCACAGTAGGCAACGGGACAGACTAACGAATAGTATCTTAACATAGGATATCGTCAACCCTGGCGGTAGGCCAGTAATTCTCTAAGATACACCAAGTAAGACTACCGAAATTAAGCGGAACAGAAGAAATATATCAGAACATCTTTGAAAAGACAATGGTAACACATGAAGAATATATAGGACAGAGAATAGTGACAGCAGTGGTTTTCAAGTCGTGACCACAACCAATAGAGACAGCTAGAACTACGGAAGCAGCAAGTGTGAGCGAGAGAGCAAGACATTGTATCAAATAAATTGATTTGAAATTGTTGCTGTACCAGTCGGCCAACCTCATGGGTAGGTTGGGCACATCGTTTCCCATTTCTTTGCGTATTCTATGTAAATAAAGTTCAACGTATTTGCTACTGCTGTCAGAGTGAGGTATTTTTATCAAAGTGTTGAATCATCACTCAACTGTCAGTTATGAGCTGTTTTAATCATAGAGATAAGAAGTTCCTTTAATACCATCAACAAAAAGCTGCCTACTGTTAGGGTAGAGATTCGAACCCTCTATACGATCAACACTGAGAAATAGAAGTAGTGTATAGTAGACAAGTTATCATTATCATCAGCCAGCTAATATGTCCCCGGCCACACCGTGAATATGCAGTTTCTCTTAATTAAGCTGCCGGAACCCATTTACAACTTAATTTACATATTATGACTAAATAACAAGATTTCCTGTTCTGTGTTGTACGCTCAATGTTCTCCCATGCCTTCTCCATTCCTTTCACTTCTGTCTAAAATTCTCTTCTCCATATATTTTTCGGTTTCCCTCAACATCTCTTACCTTGGTGATTCCAGAGTAAGCAAGTGTCAGGTAGTGTTGTGAACAGGTGTCGTTCCCCCTCCCCCCCTCTCCCCCCCCGTAAGTGTCGTATCTATGATCTCTTTTCATCTATTGTTCCACAGCAACTTAAATCCAACTCATAATTCAGTTAACACCACGAGGATATCCGAGAAGTTAGATGTGCCACAAAGAAATGGGTGTGACAAATACGACAAAAAAAATCTAGAAAGAGACCATAAGAAACAATAATGAATGAACGACTGTTTTAGCGGATAAGATGTCAGAGGACGAGCGCCAAGTAACGGTTATTTAAAAAAAAAAAAAAAAAAAAAGGAAAGGATGTGAGAGCTGCCTAATATAAAATGTGTTCTCGGATGTTTAACTGCAGATTGTAACTTAATTTCTTTGTTTCACCGAGAGGCAGCACTGCAGTATCTGGTAACCTTTGACACGCGTACCCTTTTTAATTAAAGCTTCAGTGAGTGAGATCTTTTATTAGAAGAATAGACGCACGCTTGAACTAGTCAGCCAAATCTGCGGGCTTGAAATCCTCACAATGGTAACTTGCCTGTAAAAAGGAATCATTCACAAGCAGACCGAATATGTTCAGTTCTTTTGGAAGTATTAATTATTACCATTCACGATCTGAGTTATTTACCAGAGCATACAAACATTGTCCTATTATTCAAATATTTCTATGGTCTGCTTCTGTGTATTCTTATAGCAGTGTTTCTCAGTTACTGATCCACGAACTACTAAGGCTTCTGCAGGCTGTGTCTTGTTGTCCGAGCGGTGCCGACCCTTGAGATTTAAAAAAATTAATTTTATTATTAATCTTCAATCAATAGTCTTTAGCTGACCAAGAAGCGTAGACCTTCAACAGACACACACCAAGTCCTCCTGTCACGTGCCATCAGCTCAAGATCTTTCCATGACTTCCTCATTAAATTCATTTGTATCTCCAGTTCTCTTCTCCATGTGTTTTTGATCTAACTCTGCTTCTCTTACTCTGGGGGTTCCAGAACAAGGAACTCAACAGGTTTCTTGAACGTGTGTCCTATCCATCTCCAGCGTCTTCTCATCTCTTGTTCCACTGGCACTTGTCTGGTTCTTGTCATGTCTTGTTCCACTGGCACTTGTCTGGTTCTTGTCATGTAGGATATCTAAGAAATGTAGTTAATGTGTACATGGTTCCATCTTCTGATCACGCAAATGTGAAGAATGTCGTAAAGTGCCGGAAATAAGACGTTCAACTGGATCATGAGGGGCATAGATCAGTAAGTTTTGTTCTCAAGGAGGTACTGGATGAAAAATATTTGTAACCGAGATGACACACTCTATCTGAATAGATGGCTAGTTATTTCCTTATTTTTCCACATGTATTTTAGTTCGCATTTGGGGTTCCACGTATGACATAATTTATGGCGGTAGGCAGTCCTCGAAATCCGAGGCACTTCTCAAAGCGCGTATTGTATGTCTATACGTCTGACATAATTTTTGGGGGAATCTGTGGTATTTTTCAAAGAACCAGACTTCCCTGAACGTTTGAGAAACACTGCGTTGTTGTATCCAAGACAGGCATGGTTGAACCAGGAAAGGTACAGACAAGTTGTATTTTCGGCCAGTCCTTTTTAAATGTTAAGCTGTGATTTTCATTGTAGGCCGTTGAATGTAACAGGTTGAAAACATAAATGCCTCGTTTAACACAACCTCTGCAGCAACCTTCCACACTCCATTCAGCGTCTTTCTTCCAAAAATATAATTCACGGTAGCGCTAAAACCTTTGCTCTTCGGGTAGGAAAAGTGGTTGCACACAATCTTGAATCAACAGGCTTGGAGGACCCCATGGCTCCGTACTGTCTGCCCGGGTGTTACGGCCAAGCGAATCTGTCTTTATTGTCTCCGTCTTCCCGACACCTGAGGGCAACGTTAAAACTTGTGAGCAGACGAGAATATGAAATTTCTGTCACACAAGAGCGAGAATATTAAAGAGCATGAATGGCCAAGCATACGAGGCTAATCACAATATTTTGGTATTGCTCGTTGTTCAATGTGTTATTTGTCTTCACAGAATACCCACTTCACATAAAATACAAATGTCAATGTTGGGAATCTGGCGGAGATTTCTTTTGACCTGTTTATTTCATAATAATTATATTTCCCTGAGTTTTATGCAGAGCATATGAGTATTCTTCATGCCACGTCATCTTGAAAGTAATTGAACGATAATGCAGGTTTTAAAGCCGCAACGAATTAAATTTCAAGCGCTTCTCTTCACTTTCAAGGACATCACTTATGAGTACAGTTCGGTAGCATCTTATGCGGCCTTAACTTACACGGATTCAGCTGTATGCGGTTGGTTGGCCAAGAGGGTAAAGTTATAAAAATCTTTCATTGCAAAATATTTACACGAAGTTTTTATCAATACATAATAAGATTTTTTATAATCTGTTTAATCTAAAATGTATAATAAAGCCAAAGAATAAATGGAATATCATCATCAGCAGCCATCTTCACGTCGAAGGTGGGCTGCATGGTTTTCCAACGTCATCTGTTTCTTGTCTTGATAGCGCACTGTGGTAGACTCTGTCTTGTCCATCTCTTGATCTTATCTTCCCACGTGTAGCCCTGACTTCCTCTTGCACGCTTGCCTTCAACTCTTCCTTTTATTAAGGTTTTCATTAAGGTGTTACGTCTATTTACGTAGACAAAACATTTTAGCTGTCTAATTTTGATCCGCTTCATTAATTCTCTTTTCATTAAATAGAATACAAAAAATAGCCTCTTCAGTTATAACAGACTATGGGAATGCGCCCCCGAGGTGACAGCCCTCACCGTTTTTTTCCCTCTTGCTCCTTTCGACCTTTTCTTCTCTCTTCTGCTTGCCGTGAGAGCTTCTTTTCGCCCAATCTGAGATGGCGCCGTAGAGAGCAACGCCACATGCTGCGATCGGCAGCTTCATCCTCCCAGGTTGCTGGATATATGTCAAGTGCCCTCATGTCTCTCTTGCACACATCTTTGAACCTCAGCTGCGGTCGCTCAACTGTTCTTTTGCCATCTGTCAGTTGTCCATAGAAGATATCTTTCGGGATGCGACCATCTACCATGCGGCGGACATGGCCAAGCTAGCGTAATTTGCGCTGTCGTAGTAGTGTGTACATGCTTTGAAGGCCAGCACGTGATAACACCTCAACATTTATCACTTTATAAAAATAGAACATACAGTAATAATAATAATAATAAAAATAAAAATTAAGCACATTATGTACTTTGCCACGGATTGTCTCCCCTGCTTTGCAGCAGTGGTCCAAAAGTGGCCAAAACTCAAGATTATCTAAATGGGTCGTCAAAGGTGTCTACCTTCGCACAAGATTACTCTTGGCAGAGATGTAGATAGAAGGATAATGACGCTTCTACCTTACAAGATAATTTCTTCTTATAATGGTATAGCTCTGTTTAGAGGTAAATATATGTCTAGATGTATATAAGTATATTAAATATTCTAGCTCATACGTTTGCTTTCATACATATAATAACTGAATCAACTATATTTGTTTAATTTTAAAATAACATGCAACAAATGTAATAATCAATTAGTATTAACAGTTTAAAATAAATAAAATGCTGGTGACTTTTATATTGGGATCGAATTCTCTCTTCGCAGAGATTTAGGGTGAGGATAGAGTCAGGAAATTATGTCCCTTTTGCTGGTGCCTTTTTATAAGCACTTAACTGATATAAGGGAGTCCTGCAGCTGTGGTTTTCGTCACTTCTTGGTGTGGTGATGAGTGTACTTCTCTCACACGAGTGGCGTTGTAACTGCAGTACTTCGAACCGTCTGATAGCTTGGAACCACAAGTAGTCTTGTACCACGAACTTTTTAGACAAAATAGAAAAACAAATGCCTCTGCTAAGTACATTTGTGGGCTGCCAATTAATGGGCGCATTCTCTCTGTTCACCCACCAATGTTAAGGTCTCAGAAGAATTAAATTCCGGAGTACACAGTGAAGCTCAGTGAAGATGAATAAAATTCCCCATATTCCTCTGGGTATTAACTGGTAAAATATGCCTGGACAGTGCGAATAATTAGTTGCCTGAGTTATAATTAACAAAGTGCATATATCTCACACAATATTATACACTTTAGGCACATGTGATGTAATCTAGGGTCACCTCTGCTGTAGGGTGTCCGCACGACTACCCAGAAGAAATCACCAGCGCTTGCTGTAGTGGTTTATGAATATACTAGTTTCATATGTTGAGGTTGCCAGCCTCATATATAACCACATAGCAAGAAAACATGTCAAATTTATATTTGTAAAATAATTGTTACACTTACCCCAAAGTTTTGGGAATATACAATCTTCTCGCGTAGGTTAGAATGGACACGAGCAATTTAGGTTATACGCTCTCGAACCACTTGGTCTTGAAATTTTAATCCCTTTTATGACGGGTGAATCTGCGAAACACTTGATCTGGGAAAGTTTCTCTTATAACGGTTGATCCAATTCTTAGGTTTCCAGTCTTTGTATTTTAAGTCCTGGTATCTTAAGTTTTTCAGTCTCTGTATTCATAAAGGCGGGCTTACTTTTTAAGGTTTTAAGTTTCTCAAATACTTCGATTTGTCACTTATAATATAGGAATTCTAAGTCTGATGTCTCACTGGCTTCTGGGAGTCGCTCATATGACGTGCGCTGCAGTCTCTCTGTTATGTTTTTCTGATTTCGCTAGATTACATGTGCAGTTCTCAGTTCACATCACAGATAGTGCTTCCGTCGGATGTTCCAATGGGATCCATAGTTTATTCCGGCTTCTTACTTTAATCCAATCGTAAGCTCTTTAGCACTCTCTAATTTCAAAATATCCCCTACGTGTTTTAAAATATTACATTTAATATTCCAACGCGTGACCTCTTTCAAATCATGCGGTAATATTTCTACTGGCATCTTTATGCAACTCACACAAACAAATCTGTACATTATCCTGGCTAATACCTTCCGCCAAGATGTCTAGCCAGACAGATTATCTGTAACAATCACCAGGGATTGTCCAACAAAAAGTGATAAACGCATCTACCCTATGTGTAATCTGGCAGACAAACAGACACCGACATCAGCAACCCAGACAGACAATCTTGGGTTCTTTTCATGTCGATCGGACGAGACCGTGTTTTCACCAGCTATTCACCAGGGGTCAAATGTTGGACCGACGCGTTTCAAAAGATCGTCAGACCGAAAGGATAGATAAGCGTATGACCGGTATTAATTACCTGGTATTATCGCATTTACCTTGCGGAACGTAAACAATTCTGCGTGTAAAGCAGATACGTCCGTAGGGGAGTAGAGTGTTAGAGACTTCACTCTACTAATCTAACATAGAGAGCACAAATGAATGAAAAGGCAGGATTTATGCCAAATAAAAGCGATTGGTGAGAAAAAGGAAGAAAAAGAAATGATACTGCCGTAGGACTAAAGGTGTGAGAGATCACAAAAAAGAGCATTTCCAGACGTTCTGTGACATACTTGGTAACTAAGCACAAGTCACTTTTATGTTTTCATAAAATGTAGTCACGTAAAGGATTAAAGTTTTTTGTTTTCTACATATTTACAAAAACATTTATTGCAATTAATTAAAATAAACATCTGTGTATGCCAAGTCATGCAGATGTAACACTAACCCGATTGTGTTGTTGACTTCAGGATGATAACAAGCGTTTCTTTTCGCGGCATTTTATGCGTTTTGAATAACTGAAATTAGCTATTTTTGTTATTTATATTTTAAAGCTTTTTTTTTTTTTAAATTGTATTTTCTATTTATAATATATTTTACTATAATATATTTCATGAAATAATATTGTCGGATAGCTTTTATTCCAAAACTGAGCTGTTGGAAAAAAAAGGGGGGGCGCTTGCTAGGGTACAACCGTGTTTTGAGTATATGCGGTTTTGTTTTACTTTACCCGGTGTTCTCAGAATCCAACCACAGCGTAATATGCGAACATACGGTACATGTCACATATGCATATACGGTAAATAAAAGTGAATATCAGAAAACTGGTACATCATCATCATCACTACCTTTCAACGTCCCGTGAAGCACAGGTCGTCAATAAAAACATATCAAGCCCTCCTGTATTGTGCCATCCATTTAAAGTATTTTTATTTCTTCTTTATCCTTTTCATGTTTCGTGTCTGTCTCCAGTTCTCTATCTCGTGTGTGTGTGTTGTTGTTTTTTTTGGGGGGGGGGGGGGGGGGGGGGGGGACAATGAGTCTCGCTCTATTAATCTGTAATGTCGCGTCACAGCAGCACGACGTTTGCCACCATATTTGACAAATGTTTAAACATAGAAGTAAATGAAGAGGGAAACCCGAGGGTTATGAGTGGTAAACAAAGATAAAACAATATGCAGATTGTAGACACTCTAAAAAAAATTAATAAAAGACAGAAAGAAAGACAGGATGATACATACATACATTCATATATACACACACATAATACATACATACATACATACATAATATCAGAACATTTATTCTCCATAAAATAAATTGACATGTACTGACTATCACATAATTTCGGTGGATCTCTTGTCCGCTACGGCAGTATTTAGCTATCTTTGTTGTGCGTACTGAATCACGTGCATTATTCAGCTGTTGACGAATTTTAGTTCCCTACCTTCCAACGGGTAATTGGTAACTTCGAGTCATTGTTTGCACTTCTTCCTGTAATAATTCGTTTTTTCTGTTTACCTGTTCATCCCTGCTGAAAGAGTAGAGGAGGATGCAATCTTGACCGACAGTCATGTAGGTAAAATTCTCGTGTACCAGACATTGGGCGCTGGATTCACACGGAAATGGCCAAGCGAGCTCGATTATCGCTGATATGGCTAGCATGATCTTCTAATTACTGTTGTGAAGAGTCACAGACCAGATGGTCAAACGAGGGTCGGTATTTGCACAAGTACGGGGCGATAGATTATCAGTCTGCGAACATATTATAGACATGCACCTGAAAGACGGAATGTTGTAATAGCTTCCGGACAGAATTGTTACGAAGACATTATTTGTGATAATGCAGGGAGTTGCAGTTGCAATAATTACCGCCAATCGACGGATATAACAATTCAATATTTGGAGATCGACCTTTCAAATAACACGCAGAATTGTCCTATGAGGAAAGTTTTTGAACAAACGCCATCATAATACGCATGATTGAAACTACTGGCCGGCATTCGAGATGTAAACATAACAACATTTCTGAATGGATCCCAGTCTAATAGTAAAAAAAAACAACGTGCGTGGGACGAAAGTTGCAATATCACCTTACACTTTAGTCGGTTGAAAGCACTGTGAAATTCAACTCGTTAAGAGACCAGCCAGACGGACAGAGTAAAGAATAGAATCAGAATTCCATTTATCGGACCGGACATTGTTTGTGCATCTTGAGGACTTATATCCCAGGAAAACTCTACCTTTATTAATACGGAAAACCGGAATCCTAGGAATCTGAACACGAGGTCAGAGTGAGAAATTATTGTAAAGTAACACCCCAGAACACGTGGAAGAGGCATTTTAAACAAGTTGCCTTAACTATTTCTCTAAGCCAGAAGCCAGTCTGTATTCCCAAAAGAGATTTTGGGTCGGTGGTACCAATTGAGGGCACTATCTCTGGAAGAAGTGAGAGTATAAGTAGCCTGAAGTCAACTCGAGACACCATCATCAGACGGGTCTTTGAGAGTCTGGACCAGCTTTGTGATTACTCCTTGATACTTCTTGGAACGTGTCACAACTTTCAGACTTGATCAGTGACGAGAGTGAACCAGTCATCTATCTGCAAAGAGCCAAACATCAGCGGGAGCAGAAACCATCAAACTGTTGGAAGCTAAGTACCAACTTAAAAGCTGCCAAGTGAACTTTCCGTTTTTTTGAAAACCATAACATCACCCTGTGATGATTACTTTTTTAAAAGAATTTTTCAGTTTTAAACTGTTAACCATAATTGATTATTAAATTTGTTATTTGTGTATATACACATTTAACGTTGATTTAATCATTTTGAATGTACTGCACCGGTATGTCTCAGTCAATTTCTTAAATACGCTTAACCAGAGCTATAAAATAATAATAAGAATTTCACTGAATGAGCTAATTATAAGACAATCTTTCACAAAAGTTTACGGCAGATACTAAAGTTAACATTGCTTTTTTAAGACTCATTCAGCATTGTTCTTGCTTTCTGAATATCTTGTGAACACTCCCTCGTGGTAGAAGCATCATTATCCTTCTATCTACAACTCTGTCAAGAGTAATCTTGTGCGAAAGTAGACACCTTTGAAGACCCACATTAGATACTATAGGTTTAGGCCACTGTTGGACCACAACTGCAGAGCAAGGGGAGGTAACCCGTGACACTGACATGCTATAATAAAATACAACATACCATTCAGGAGAATTATTAGAATTTACAAAAGTGTGGAAAGCGCCTTAAGTAGTTCAGTGTGGGTGTTTTTACATCGAAAAATAACCACTAACACATAACTAATTCTCCAGACCTAAAGGTCTTTCATATTTGGACATGCGCCCTAATATAACCGGCTAGGTTGAACGGGACGCGCCTCGCCAAAACGAGGCAAAATTTTATTTAAAAAAAAATATTTATCGAATATTTTCATATATAAGGATCTTTAATCTTCATCAAAGACATTGGCATGTAATGATATAAAACAATATACCAAAAGGAGTATCATTAAAACTTACTGAATATATATGGAATACGTTTGAAGTAGATCTATATGGGTGTATTTTTTTTACATGGGACGAGGGGGGGGGAGGGGGGGGGGGTTGCATATACATTGATATGTAGTGCAGTGACATGCTAAATATATCATCAAATTCAATAGTAGTTTGGTGTATTAAGCAGAGCCTAATTGAGATTACAACTAATCAAAATGTGGAAACATCTATAGCTATCAAAAATAGGTGTTTTTAACATCGAAGTTTCCTTATTCTAAACGATCCTATAATTGCACTATCGCTGACATATTTACACAAAACTTTGGCTTCAAATTTCAGCAGCCCAGAGACATCAATACACTCACACACTATGCATGCACATGTCCCAAACTACCGGTTATCAGTACCGTACTATAACGTGTGTACGATAGCTTAGTTCGTTAATTTTCGCATTCAGTGGAAATTACATATTAAATTGATCTTCGTAACATACATCTAAATGGGCATCATATGGTATTGCTGCTTCTACTTTAAAAGCAGTTTTGATCTGTTGATTGATTATTGTTAAATCAGGTTTTACGGCACGTGATTTACATACATACATACATCCATACATACATATCAGAATCTTCATTCTCTAGAAAATACATTGATATGTACTGACATGATATAATAATATACAACATGGCATATAGGAGAATCATTAGAATTTACGTTAAGTGTGGAAGATGTCTTAAGTAGTTCAATGTCGGTGTTTTTACATCGAATGTTTTTGTTACACATATATAGCAATCTTTAAGCTTTATAAAAGATATTGGCATGTAATGAAATTATATGATACAACATACCAAAAAGGAGTATTATTGAAATTTACAAAATTTTTGTGGAATACCTTTCAAGTAGATCAATATGGGTGTTTTGTACATGGGGGTTTTATTAGAATTTTTGTTTGCCATAAAATACATTAACAGCTGCTGGAGTGAGATACTAAATACAGCATCAAATACAACAGTAGTTTGGTATATTGAGAGACAATTGAGATAAGACTGGGTGTTTTTTTACATCGAAGTGTCCATATTCTGTAAGATCCTATAATTGCACTAATGCTGACATATTTACTTAAAACTTTGGCTTCATGTTTCCGCAACTCCAACATACATACGTACGTACGAACGTACATACATACACACACCCACATACTACACACATGTACACACATACAGAGACACATACATGCACACATACAGAGACACACACATACACAAATACATAGTACATACATTCCTATCTGAATAAACCGCACGCTGTGCCCCTGAAAACAACCTAATAAGATTAAGACAACATTTTGAAACAGTGATGCGTGAAATAGAGAGAGACAAATCGAATGTTTGTAATTATCTGAGAGAAAACAGTTCAACAAGAACATGCTCTCTACGTGCTAGATCACCGGATGAGATGGGCAGGGGATAGACCAACTCAATTATAAATCGATGAGGAGTCTACGAAGTTTTCTTTTTTTGTTGTTGTACATTGTCGTAAATGCCATGTGAAACTTTAAAAGTCCCATTACATCTTCCCAAGACCTTTAGCCGTTTTGATTGACGAATAAAGTAAAGAAGTTTACATCAACAAGCAAGTAATTGTTATTAATAATATATGTTATAACTAGGGCTGGGATCATTAACGGTAAACCGGTTTAAAATAATTGTAATCGATTAATTGATAAAACAGATTTTAATCCATTATTCCATTTTTAACAATGTTTATGTTTTTTGCTTACGTACGAGAGCATTTCTACGCTAGAGGTTTGTAATATGGAATTAGGAAAGTACGGACAATAATAATAAATGGTTTGGTTATAACTTTTCAGTATTTTCATTACATTTTCAGGACGACGTTGATTTATAAGAAGTGAAATAAAACACGTCGTTACCGGTTTAAAAAAATGTTATTTATGATTTTTAATAATCGTTGAAATTGTTCGAAATTAATCTTCGATTTAAGAAAATCGGTTAATCGATTAAGATTTTTTTAATGAATCCCAGCCCTAGTTATAACAAATCATATAACAGTTTTAGAAGGTTTTACCACGGAGACTGAGCAAATTTAATCGTTTGATCCCCTATACATGCCTTCACTGGTGCCCGTACCGTGAAGTGGTAATGCGGCTTGAGTACCCTGACAACCCCGAATGCTATGCCAGCGGGAGTTTTACTGCTGGCAGGTTCTACCAGGCTGGACTGATCTGTGTGGGTAGGGGTCAGACTAAATCTGGCACCCTGGTCCTCCAGGTTGAGGGTTTTAGCACAGGGCCTGCCCCCATGTCTATGTAAAAACCAATCACGTTACGGAATCAGGAACAGATGAAAAAGCTATGATACGGGAAGGACATCCGGAGTCTAAGGCCTCTACGATTAACAGTGGTGAAAGCCGAAAGGAAGCCACTGTCATGAAAACGGATGCCCTGATAGAAAAACACTAAACCAGAAATGGATTCTGAAACGTCAGAACTATTAATGAGGCAGGAAAACTGAGGCAGATCACAACAGAAATGAAGAACTGCAGATTACATATCCTGGGAATAGGTGAGAGCAGATAGCTCGGGACATGAAGAATAAAAACAGCAACAGGAGAAAGAGAGGATGGACAGCACAGTGAAAGCGTAGCCATTATCCTAAAGAAAGGAATAGAAAGGTCATTACTGGAATAGAAACCCATCAACAATAGACTGATGAGAACAAGAATGAGGGAGATTCACCAACACCACAATAATACAATGCTATGCACCAACAAATGACGGCAATGAAGAGGTCAAGGACGAATTCTATCAACCGCTTCGAAAGGAAATTGAAACCGCACCTAGATATGATCTTATCAATGCGAAAGTTGGAACACAATACATATAATGAAAGAGTAATAGGGAAATGCTGCAGCGAAAGAGCAAACGAGAATGGGGACAAACTAATAAGCTTCTTCAGCATTAACAACTTGGTCATTGGAGGAACGCTTTTTTTACACAAAGAAATTCACAAATTAACATGGGAGTCACCAAACAGCCGGGACAGAAACGAGACAGACCACATTATGATCAATGGTAGATGGAGGCATTCATGACAAGATGTGAAAGTAAGAAGAGGAGCAGATGTGGGATGTGTCGTGAACTCTGTACAATTCTCTGGTAGTTGATTTCACCACATCGGGGAATCCCCTGTGTATTATTTCACTCGATCAATCAGATTATTTCGCTCCACCAATCAGAGACGAGTTTCTCAAAATCGCCAAGAAACATTCAACAATGGCGAGACACCGGAATGTTCGAACTGTGTAAAATAGGTTAGAATTAAGCGAATATTTCCAAAACGGCTAATGGGAAAGGATTCACCCCTTATCACAACTTAGGAGCAGACGGAAGACAGGTATGGACTTCCTTGGTTTATCGCCCTTTGCTATATTTGCAGAGTGATTGGCAAAATTGCGTGAATTATGGAAGAAGCGAACACGCAAAGGCGTATATAAAAGTAGAGATAAAAATATAGAATGCTCGAATTTGAGTCAAACTTTCACACAAAGGAAGCCGAAAGTAAGCTACTACTAAAGGTATACGGGTGAAAGTGATAGGTGAAGTGGTTGGACAGAACGGATGGGATCTTCGTTACTAGAAAAGCACATCTGCCATATTTTTATCCTTCGTTGGAGATTTTTTCAGTCGACAAAGAATGTGTGATGTATCTGCTCTCCGATACGCCCGCAAGTTGAGTCTATATAGAAATGAGATTTCAAGATCAGGACACACACAACGAATCCTGCAAAGAATAGTAACACTGTTCCCTACCATGCATGTCGTAGAAAGCGACTAAGGTGGGTTGGGCATCGGGCTGGTTACCCCATCCTGTAAAAAATTTAAACCAAAAAAAAAAAACTTCAACAAACATGAAAAAAGTCAATTAAGGAAAATAAAACACAGCCATCCAAGTCAGGGTAAGGTCCTCTCGCAGTGAGGCATATGCTGAAACACAGAGAAAGCCGAAAGGAGTCTGTTACTGACTAACCTTCTTTCTTCTAGGAAAACCTCCAGATTTGGCACCTGGAATGTTCGGACATTGAACGAACAAGGGAAAGCGGCACAAGTAGCAGCAGAAATGAGGGAATATAAAATCGAGGTTCTGGGTCTGAGTGACACAAAGTGGAAGAGGGTAGATGTTGCTGTCGTTTTTGACGGAGTCATAATAGGTAAATCTATTTAATACTTTTGTTGTAAAACTTTGTTGGTCAAAGTTGGATAATTGGGTATTAACTTCTATGACAGGTTGTTTAAGGGTTATCTGCCCTTTCTTTCAATTATTGTCGTTGATCTGTCTTAACGATGCTCAGTTTTATGCTGTCTAGGCATGCGCAAGTTCTGGGCGCGAACTGAGGGAACTTCCGTCAGGGAGAGGGTTTCTTGGGCTGTCGGACATGATGTCCGTTGTGATTTTCTCTATATCATCATGGGGATTGGAAATTTTTCGGAATGACTGAAATGTCAATGTGTTCTCCAGTGATTCTTTGTTCGTCAAGAGTGACGACATTTATTAAGTGTGTATCCGGAAGATTCTGTAAAAGGTAAATGACATTCTTATTAATATGCCTTTGGTTTCAGAACATTTGAAGTTACCTATCTGCAAGTGAAGCTCACAGATCTTGAGAGACAGAATTCCTTCTTTGCTTCTTGTTCTAGCCAAATGAGACTATGTGTTTTCAATTGAACAGAAGCCTAATGATGATGATAAATTATTGTGGACGCCGCAGGTTGGCGGTATATATGTTTAGCCTGGTTTGATCGTGCCTGCTAACAAAGGATACACAGCTGTCTACATATTGAGGCCCTGTATTACGGCCAATATTTTTCAGCAAGAGGAAATATATCTGGCGGGCTATGCCAGTTGAATAACAGCCTTATGTATTATTGCTACGCAATTTAGGAGCTGGTTTGTTGGACGACAGAGCTAATTAAGTACCTGACGCGCTGAGTCAATGGTACGGAAGCTATATTATAAACGGTAACATTAGGACAGATGATGTTTGGGTATGTCCTAGTTGATATATGATGCAAGCCTTTGATTACCAGACATTTAGCAGTCATTCATTATTATGTGAAGTCATTGATCTTGTAGATTTGACTGTCCTGTTGATGCTACTGTCAGTTTCATAAATAAATGTTTGAAACGTGCCAGCAGTCTTCAATCCATCATTGACTACTGCATGTGAGTGTACGGGTGCATTATTGACTTTATTAAGAGCTTCAAGCATTCGCGTTCTCGTCTACACCCACACTCAGCACATCATAGTACCAGTACCACACATCTACAACATGTACGCTGTTTTGTGTGAGTGATCATAGTACCCCTGGCATTGCCTCACGCTGGTGGCCGTTACATTTCTGGCCGTTACATTTCTGGTGACCTACATCAACACCGCAACATTACACAGTCCAGGTGATAAACGACACGTTCACTCTGCCAGCTTTCACATCTCGCATAAACAGTACGTTACATTTATGGTGGACCAGATTTGTTGGTTTTCTACATTTTCAAGACAGTGATAAATAGGTCAACAACTGGGCTGACTCACATAAACACTGGCGTTGGCATTTTTGTGTTACTGCTACATGGACCACAACTGCTACGGAATTGAAGTGACATTGTTATACATTTCTGGAGTTCTACAAATGATGGCAATATATCAGGGCTATCAAGTCACATCGTTACCTGTCAACCTAAGATTGTAAACAGTACCGCTGGTTGTTTACACTACATTCTGAGCTATCAAGTCACATCGTTACCTGTCAACCTAAGATCGTAAACAGTACCGCTGGTTGTTTACACTACATTCTACAAACATATCGACGTTGGATCTTCTAATCTCAACTGGTGTCGAGTATGATTTTTGTAGCTATACTTTGGAGACCACTGCCTGTTATGAAGTTACGGTGACCTTCAACGGTGGATCGTCTACCATTGTTGTTGACTGTAGTACCGCATTATACTGCATCTTGGCGGCTATTGAGGATTGTGCTTAAAGATAAGTGGCATGTTTAGTGTGTAAACTGTGCCTTTATTTTGTGTAAAGCTGAGCCTTCCTCTATACACAGACTGTATATTGTTTATTTACATATGCTATGCATGTTTTTTGTATACATGTTTTTGTTTACATGTTTATTTAGTGTGTATTTCTGCGGGATTGGTTGGGAAGGTGACTCCTTTTAGAATATACCACGTGAAAGAGGTTTTATCTGACAGCGTTTTCTGTAGGGACTGTACAAATTTTCCACAGGGAAATTTGTTAGCAATATTTGTTGCTATTTACGTTTAGTTGTGCCGAGGTGTGCCTTTTCGTTGTTTTTGTAAAAACATTTCTGTTCTTTAGTTTTGATTTGATTTGTTTGAATTTGTCTGCCTCTTCTGTCTATCATTTATTTCTATACATCTTTGTGTTTATAACAGTGTTGCCATTTGTTTGTTTATTTTCGCAGTCATCATTACACATTTTGTAACAATTTTTTAGTTTCGCTGTATTGTTTATTTGACTTCTGCGAACGTTTTCGGTTGTTGTTTTGTATTCTTGTCTTAGTATATATTATTGTAATACATTGTTGTCATACAGTCTATAGATATACTTGATCATGGACTATTATTACTAATATCATACACTTTTCATATAAAGGTTATTTATAATGATAATATTATAGAGAAATAAGGTAACTATACAAGGTCTTTGACTAAGACTTTTCTCTCAAAGAGAGTGAAATAAAGTGAAGTGAGTATACAAGTCTAGTATTACAGACTTGTCTCCCATTAAAGTGGGATAAGGTAATTTATTTAATTTTTCAGGTCTGATCTCACATAATTAGACAGAATGTCTACACTAGACTACTTTATTGAACAAGGGAAAGCCATTGGGAAGACAGGTGAGAAGTTAGAAGAATTCGCAACTGCTAAATTTGACAAAGCATTGAAGTATGAAGAAAAGAGACAAAAAGAGAAAAATAAAAGATTAGACAGAGAATCTGAGAATTTAAGATTACAGATGCAGGCAGATGAAAGAAAATTTCAAGCTGCTGCTGAAGAGAAAAAACTTCAAGCTGCTGCTGAGGAGAAAAAACTTCAAGCTCAAACTGCTGCTGAGGAGAAAAAACTTCAAGCTCAAGCTGCTGCTGAGGAGAACAAACTTCAAGCTGCTGCTGAGGAGAGAAAATTTCAAGCTGCTGCTGAAGAGAAAAAACTTCAAGCTGCTGCTGAGGAGAGAAAATTTCAAGCTGCTGCTGAGGAGAGAAAATTTCAAGCTGAGGCTGAAGAGAGAAAAGCAAAAATGGAACATGATGAAAAACTCGCAGCTTTGGAGTTAGAGAAATTGAAATTGATGAATGCGGGTGTTCATCAAGCAACTTCGGATACGACAAAGGAGAAGTCTAATAAGATCAAATTACCTCATTTCAATCCTTTAAAGGACGATATAACGGATTATCTTGATAGATTCCAATTTTTATGCGATACGCATAAAATAAAAAAGGAAAAAAATGTCGAACAACTGATGGAATTTTTTTCAGGTGAACCAGTAACTACTCTTATGACAATAGAGGAACATGACAGGACCAACTATGATGTTGTCTGAGCAGCATTACTTAAAAGATATCAACTAAAAGAAGAAGATTATCGTCTTCGTCTTAAGACAATGTTGCCAGAAAATGGAGTGGATTTCTCTGACTTTATTATAAAGATACTCCGTACATTCACACGTTGGATTGAGTTGTCTCAGACTGAAAAAAACTTATGAAGGCCTAATGGACTTATTACTTCGAGACAAAGTTATGTCATAGGTCAACGAATCTTTCCTTGCTTTTCTTCATGAGCGTAAACCTAAAAACATAAAAGACATGGAGGAATATTGTTGCCAGTTTGTAACTGCGCATCCCCATGCTACAGTTAGCAATTCTAAAGTGAAAGAAGGGTTGCTAGTTGCTTCGGCAGCACCATATGGCTCTAATTACAATCGTAAATTTCAAGGTGCTAAGCAAAGCTTTAATAAGAAGAGTAATCAGAATTACACTCAATATCAAAGCAATCCATCACACAGTGGGTTTTCTTCAAATAATTGGAGACGAGCTGATAGTCCTCGTAATGTTGGGTCTAATAATTATAGACACTTTCGCAAAGGTTATCACAATAGAAACTATCCGAGTTTTTCTTCTCGAGATAATTATCCTCGCCGTCAAGAATATTACGATGATGGTTATGGAAACTGTGATGCAAACCGGAATAATGGTTATGATGGGCAATATAATGATAATTACAGGGGAAATAATAATCGCGGCAGACCTAGACATAACAAAAGAAAATCTTAACGTCAGGCAAACGCTGCACAACATGAGTCTCAGGAAGCCTGTAGTCAAGTGAACGATAGTAGAAACTCTAATGCTATCACTGGCTCTGCTTTTGATTTTGGGAGAGCAGCTAAGTGCCCCCAATGCTCAACATTGTTCGAGCCATCTACAGTATCTACCCTAATTTGTGGTCACCCTCTTCTCGCTCATCCTGCTACAGTTGCGCATGACGGGAAAGGATCTCTTATCTTACATAAAGGTCTAGTGAATAATAATCCAGTCTCAGTACTTTTTTATTCTGGATGTACTACTATTGGGGTTAGGCAATCTCTCATAGATCCTTGCTGTGCCACGGGAAAGGTGGTTAAATGTGTGACATTTGGTGGAACTTTGGAGATATATCCTACTGCTATCATCCACATGGATACTCCCTTCTTTACAGGAGATGTCCACGCGTGTCTTCTTCCTAATCCTATTGCGGATCTTATAATCGGTCGTATTCACGAGGTTAAGGAATGTACCCCGCAGCAAATTGCTGCTTGGGAAGAACATAATATCCAAACAGCCAATGTGGTTGTAACAAGAGCACAAGCTCTTATTCCTTCAACTTCATCTAATGATAGTAATGAAGTTGGTAGCCAAGATGATCACTTGGTGATTACACATGACTTGTTTGTGAAACTACAAGAAGAGGACTCTTCTCTAAATAAATACTTTCTTCTCGCTAAAAACGGTGATCCGAATCAAAATACAATTCACAAATCGTATATCACTATGAAGAATGGTATACTAGTACGTATGGTACAACACTCAGACAAATCTATGCACTCTCAAATTCTTGTGCCCAAAAGTATGAGAGCCTTAATTCTTCAACATGCACACGATTATCAGTGTGCTGGACACATGGGTTTTTCTCGCACTAAGTCGAGAGTTCTAGCTGTTTTCTTTTGGCCATTCGTAAACAAAGACATACGAATTTATTGCCGATCTTGTAAGATTTGTCAAGAAGTCAAATCTAGAGGTCCACGACATGCTGCACCTATCCAGGCTGCAGACATTCCCATTCGACCATTCCAGAAGATGGCAATATATATTATTGGCCCTTTTAAGATTACGTCAGCCAGAGGACATCAATTCATCCTAACATGCGTCGACATGTGCACACGTTGGCCAGAGGATATACCTCTCAAGAGCATATCTACTGCCGATATCGCAGACGCTCTTTGGCTAATATTTTCTCGTTTGGGTTTTCCCAGAGAAATATTGTCAGACCATGGTACTGTTACGTGCAGTCTTTGATATCTTACAATATTATACATTGGTATACTTGTTATGTTCGCAAATATTTTGTAAACAAAATAGTGCTTAAGGGAAAGTCATTATGGAGTTACTTCCCTTGGAAGTTGTGTCGGCTCTTTCGATCGAACTCCGCGGATGAGTCCAGTTTTCTGCGATTTATTCTTCGTTTGGGTAGTAATAGATTGTTCCTGCTTCAGAATATCTATGGCCTGAATTTATGTGTATTGTTTGTCTGAGTAGGACGAGTCTGTCTTATATCTGTATATCTTTACATATCTAAGTCGAACTATATGTTCTGTTGTCTCTAGGGAGGTCAAAGGCTATTCGGCGGATGTGTCGCTAGAGAGTGGTGTGATTTGGCTTCGTCCCGATAGGGACTGTGTTTTCTATGTCGGCTTGTCGCCGGGAAAAAGTGATCTCAGTATTGGTGGGGAAAGTGATAGTCGTCTAGACCTATCGTGTATGCTTTGCCCCAGTGTTTATTCGTATTGCCAAGGAATGGCAGAATCATATTTCTGATACCAAGGTAATAATAGACACTCTTATGAACTCTCGTACGAAGCCACCATTTTCGATAGGTACGATTTGAATGTCTAAGAGAATATATTTGACTCGATGAAAACGACTTCGATTCCTAGCAGCACTATATCCTGTAGAATGCAGTCAATTGTTCATGATCAAATCTACAGAGCAATGAAATGTTTTAATGAATGACTAACTTTAGGACAGATTCATTATCTGTATCCAAACGTGAGTGACAGCTCACGAGTGAAGCCATCTTGGAACCAAACATGTAGTGACTTTCAAGAAGAGAAAAGGGATGCCCGTATTATCGCTTGTTTAGTCCAGAGATCACTGCTACACATGAGAACCCATTGCTAGCGGTTCAATATTATTATATGGAAAAATATGTGCTGAACATTATGTTGAAGAATCGTCGCTAGACGAGATTAGGTTTAGAAGCCATCTGAAATATTGTTTATAAGCTGACGTGCTCAGTCAGTGAAGTCAGATGATATATATGTATGGGCGATACTGAGGGCTTGGCTACTGACAGTCCTTTATACTATTATTCTACATGAGTGCCCATGTAACATAACATTGCAAGACCATTTATCCACTGTACCATGATGTATTATGCCAACCTGTGATTTGTCACTATCTGTGCTGTCGAGTGTGTACGTCCAATTAAACTTTAGAAAGGTACACAGTCGTTGGTGTCGATGACTTCCAGCCATACATGAGTGTGAGAAAAGAACATTTGTCAACACCACGAACCCTTATTATCATTCGCACATTATACACTCAATCCATGTCTACACACCACTGCGTAGGTCAAGTTGACATTCCATACACTACATTGGAGCAAACAACACCATAGAGATCTTATCAACTGATGATGATGATGATGTCTACTTCCATCCACTTATATCTATCTTTTGGTGGATATCATTAACGGGAATAAAATAACAACTTTATCAACTGGTGGACCAGCTTTCTGGGTTTGACCTCGCAGAAGTTCAGAAGTCAACAGAGTACCGATACCAGACCGTTTCCTGTGGCTGATACGACACACTTGCAGTATTGGTTTGCTATTTGTCAACACTTCGTCACGTGACCTGTCAAGTGAATGCAGTATGTAGGTCAGCGTTGTTGACATTTTTACATTAGACATTACAGAGTTTCACAGAACAGTTGGATCAATTCTTGTCAATATTAACAGGAAGACAGTATTAGTGAACTAAGAAGTCCTATTTTCATCGATGGATCTTCTTGTTTTCTGTATATGAACTTTAATATTTAAGGCCAGAATGTTTAATTGAATAAAGTGGCAGTTTGTTTATTTTCATAAAAATAACTTTGCCATTACTGTAAAACTGAGCCTATTTTGCAACACATACTATTATACACATAATTTATATATATTTATGTTTACATGTTATTTGTTTGTATAGTATGTTAGTTTCTATGTCAGCGGGTTGTGTTTAAGGTTGGGCGGCGTCCTCACAACAGAATATCCCACGTCATAGAGGGTCCGTTGTGGGCGTTTTCTATAGGTGCAATTTTCTTGATTGAAAATTTGCTGCGACAACTGTTGCTTTTGTGTTAGCTGTGAAGTCTGTAATTATTGTTATTTTTGTAATATTTCTTTGTTCTTTAGTTTTGTTTTGATTTGTTTGTAATTTGTTGGTCTAACCTTTTCTATCTTTCAGTTCTATTTTCAATTTATATTCATATATTGTGACGTCATTTGTGTTGTTATTCTTTGCAGATTCAGTGATTATTTTCATTGATTTCCCTATTTGATTTATTTTGATTTCTGCAAACGTTCTTGTATTGTCAGTCCTATTTGTACTTTATGTATTCTGTTGGTTGACATATGTTTTATATAGGTATATTTCATAAGACACAATTGCCTGTGCATTGCACTTGGATTATGGTATAAACCAGTACCTGATTATTATTACTATTATACAAGACCTTATTAAGGCTTGTGACCCACAGATATTGGGATAGTATACTGATTAATCAAGTCATTAAGAACTTGTGGTATTATTATTGGTTCAGGTGATTAGTATTATTGTTAGACATCATGTCTACATTAGAATACTTCATTACACAAGGGAAAGCCCTTGATAAGACTGGTCAACAATTAGAACAATGGGCTGTTGCTCAATATGACAAAGCATTAGCTGCAGAAGAAAAAAAAGCTGCTGCAGAAGAGAGGAAAGCCATGGCGGAAGAGAAAAGATTAGAAAGAGAAGCTGAGGCTGCTGCTGAACAAAAAAATTGCAGATGCAGGTGGAGGAAAGGAGATTTGAAGCTGAACAAAAAAAAATTAGAAAGAGAAAGACTGCAGCTGAACAAAAAAAATTAGAAAGAGAAGCTGCTGCTGAACAAAAAAGATTAGACAGTGAAGCTGAACAAAAAAGATTAGACAGGGAAGCTGAACAAAAAAGATTAGACAGGGAGGCTGAACAAAAAAGATTAGATGCTGAAGAGAAAAAAGCAATAAGAGAACATGAATTTGAGTTAGAGAAATTGAGATTGACAAGTATGAGTAATGTTAATCAGGCATCTAGTGGTAATGGTAAACCTTCTACTTACAAGGTTAAGGTTCCACCGTTCAATCAGTCCAGTGACGATATTACATTCTGGCTGGATAGATTTGAACGTTCTTGTCGTACACATAATGTGGATAAATCACAATACGCTAATCAATTATCAGAAAACTTGAAAGGTGAATCTTTGACTAGATTATGCCTTGTAGGAGAAGCAGATAAGGATAATTATGATGTCATTAGGGCGGCTTTGATAAAAAAATATCAGCTAAGTGAGGAAGGCTATCGCCTTTTATTTAAAACGATGGTGCCTGAGACGGGTGTAGAATTCTCAGAATTCACTGCAAAGGCACGTCTCACAGTTGATCGTTGGATTGAGCTTTCCAAAACAGAAAAAACGTATGAAGGACTTATGGATTTGTTGCTCAGAGATAAGATTATGTCATGTGTGAACAAACCTTTCCTTGAATTTATACATGAGCGTAAACCCAAATCTCTAAAAGAAATGGAAGAATATTGTTCCCAATATGTCACTGCACACCCCGACGTGACTTTTGGCAACACTAAGATTAAGGAGAGTATGCCAGTTGCTTCAGCAACACCATACAATCCCAATTATTCACACAGATTTCAGGGACCTCAAAACAGATTTGATAAAAAAGGTAACCATAATAGTTATCAAAACCAAGGTAACCAATCATTTCAGGGTTCTTCTTCGAAGAACTGGAGACGAGCTGATAGCTCTCGACACAGGGGTGGTCATAATTATAGGAATTTCCGTAGAGGAAGTAATTATAGAAACTATCAGGGTTATCCGTCTTGGAGTCAACAAGATCATAATTACAGAGATACTCATTATAATGAATATGATAATGGTAACCAAGGAACTATGACTCAAACCCAAATAGGGGTTACAATAGAGGTAACAATAACTACAGAGGTGATAATAACCGAGGTAGATCTCAAAACAAAAGACATAAACCACATTTTCAGGCAAACTCTGCACAACAAGAGTCCCATGAAGCCTATAAACAGAGTAAAGATAATAATGATGCTAGTAATATGGCATGTGCCGCTTTTGATTTTGGAGAGCATCTCAGTGCCCCCAATGCAAAACGTTATTTGAGCCAACCACAGTGTCTACTTTAAGCTGTGGCCATCCTCTTCCTGCTCTTCCGGCATCAGTCGCGCATGATGGAAGAGGTTCTCTTGTCTTACATAAGGGTTTAGTGAATAACAATCCAGTCTCTGTGCTATTTGATTCTGGATGCACCACAATTGGTGTTAGGCAGTCACTCGTAGATCCTTCCCGTGCCACTGGACAAGTAGTCAAATGTGTAACATTTGGCGGCACATTAGAGAAATACTCTACTGCTGTCATTAGGATTGCTACTCCTTTCTTTACAGGAGATGTACACGCATGTCTTCTTCCGAATCCGATCGCTGACCTCATCATCGGTCGCATTCATGGAGTCAAGCAATGCACTCCGCAACAAATTTCCACGTGGGAAAGGCAAAACATGCAGATTGCTAACGCTGTAGTCACTAGAGCTCAGGCTCTTAATATGCCTCAAACTTCATCTATTGAAGATAATGAAGTGCATAACCAAGATAATCCCTTGGTAATTTCTCGTGACTCGTTTATAAAACAGCAAGAAGATGATCCCACTCTGAAGAAATTCTTCATTCTTGCAACTAAAGGTGATCCGAATAAAGACACAAGTCGTAAATCGTGGATTACAAAGAAGAATGGCGTACTTGTACGTATGGTTCAAGACTCCATTACGTCAAGTCATTCTCAAATCCTGGTTCCCAAGAATTTGAGAGTTAAAATTTTGCAGCACGCTCACGACTCTCAGTGTGCTGGACACATGGGTTTTTCCCGTACTAAGTCAAGAGTCCTTGCGGCTTTCTTTTGGCCATTGGTAAACAAGGACATACGGATTTATTGTCGATCTTGTAAAGTATGTCAGGAAGTTAAATCCAAAGGTCCACGGCATGCTGCACCCATTCAGGCGGCGGACATTCCTATTCGGCCGTTCCAAAAAATGGTCATAGACATAATTGGTCCATTTAAGATCAAGTCTGCCAGAGGACATCAGTTTATCTTGACGTGTGTTGATATGTGCACACGTTGGCCAGAGGCTATTCCTCTGAAGAGCATTACTACTGCTGATATTGCAGATGCTCTTTGGCTTATATTTTCTCGTCTGGGGTTCCCCGGAGAGATATTGTCAGACCATGGCACCCAACTAATATCAGATACCATGTCTCAAGTAATGTCTACTCTGCAGATAGATAGATCTTTAAGTAGTATCTACCATCCAATGTCTAATGGTATGGTCGAACGCCTTAATAGAACACTTAAAAACTTACTGGGAAAGATAACTGAGGATCATCCTCAAGACTGGGACAGAGTTTTACCTGCGGCCCTCTTCGCTTACAGAGAGGTACCCAATGAACATAAGGATTTTCTCCCTTTGAACTCGTCTTTGGCGCGCGTCCGCGTGGCCCTATGTCGTTGCTTCACGATCTCATTACATCTGACAATATTGACGATGACACAAAGTCATCCTACGAATATGTCATCGCGTTGAGACAAAAGATTATCGAAGCATGCAAATTAGCAACTTCTTCTTCTGAATTTGCGAAACAGAAGGCAAGGCAATTTGCCAATAAGAAGAGATGCTTACGACAACTTTGTCCTGGTGACAAAGCATTTGTATTACTACCTTGTAGGGAAAACAGATTACTTATTTCTTGGAAATGTCCGTACGATATAATATCGAAAATTTCCGATGTCGACTATATTGTCGATATTGATGGGAAGCATAAAACCTTCCACATCAATATGCTTACGGAATTCCATGAACGTCCGGATTATTTGCAACCCATTTTCCAAGCAACGGACAATTCTCCAGTACCTCATGGTCATTACTCATCACTGTCCGTGATACAGGATGAGGAAACAAGTTTTTTCAGATGTAAATCTTCCTCTTCCAATGATCCCACTTCATTCTAGTGAATCATGGAAGAACGTTACTGTCTCTCCTGATTTGTCTCTAGGAGAACAGCGACAAGTTTCAACTATGTTGCAAACATTTCAGGATGTACTCACTGACATCCCTGGACAAACGCATGTCATTGAACATGACATTGTTCTAACTGACCATACTCCTATTAGGGTTAGACCTTATCCTATACCTATACATTTTCAAGCACAGGTCGAGAAAGAGTTGGATGAGATGATAGATTTGAAAATAATCGAACCATCCACCTCTGCATATTCTTCGCCGATGGTTATTGTTCGTAAAAAAGACAATAACATACGTCTTTGCGTTGACTATCGAAAATTGAATCAAGTAACGAAGTTCGATGCCGAACCTATGCCTTTACTGGAAGAGCTACTTACTCGACTCTCCAAATCTCATTTTTTCACTAAACTTGATTTGTCTAAAGGATATTGGCAAGTTCCTTTATCTGAACGCGCCAAACCTCTCACGGCTTTTTCAACACCTAGAGGTTTGTTCCAATGGAATTTTATGCCTTTCGGTCTTATGAACGCACCAGCTACATTCGTACGCATGATGCGCCGAATCCTATCTTATCGGTCAGATGTCATTGCATATCTAGACGACATCTGTCTTTTCAGCGATACTTGGGAAGATCACTATTCAGGGTTAGATGAATTGCTGTCTACTTTGCGTGAGCACAACCTGACAGCGAAACCCTCTAAAGCCTATATTGGTTTTAGCGAAATTTCTTTCCTAGGCCACCGAGTTGGTCATGGTTTCCTAAAGACAGAGGACCATAATACTAGTAAGATACTTAACATCTCAATCCCTAAGACTAAAAAACAGGTGAGAAGTCTGTTAGGTCTTATTCAATTTTATGGCAGATTCATTCAGAATCTATCCTCTATCATGGCACCTCTCTCAACACTTCTAAAGAAAGGTTCGCCTAATGTGGTCCACTGGTCTCAGGAATGCCAATGCTCTCTGGATAAGATTAAAACACTGTTTTCAACACCACCTATTTTAGTGCTACCCACTAAAGATAAGACATTCGTTCTTCGTAGTGACGCGCTTCATCCACTGGGATTGGAGCGGCACTAATGCAAGAGTACTCTGGAACTCTGCATCCTGTAATGTATATTTCCAGAAAACTTAATGCGGCAGAAAGGAATTATTCGGTTTTAGACCGTGAGCTATTAGCTATGGTTTGGTCGATCCTCAAACTACAGAGATTCCTTCTAGGCGCACATTTCATAGTAGAAACCGACCAAAAAGCTCTTACTGCTATACAGAGTAAGAATTTGAAGAGCTCGAGGTCTACTCGATATGCAATTGCTCTTCAACCTTTTCATTTCTCTGTGCGAGCTATTCGTGGATCAGATAATGTGATGGCAGACATTCTGTCAAGATGCCCACATGATTCCACATAACTATTAGGGCTTAGACTTCTTGATATGTCTAGTTCTATAGTAGTTCCTTTTCTATATCATGATAGATACACATTTGTAATTTAATAATATAATGATTGTATCACTACATAGCGGTTCATTGATGTTTATTCACCGCTGTGCTTTGATGATTTTTTTCTTCATAAATCATAAATTTAAGATATCTAATACGAAATGATGATATGAATTTTTTAGGCATTGTGTAACTGCCAGAATTGTATTATACTTTGATGACACCTTCCTGGAAAAATATACTTGTAGAGAAATAATTTCTCTCAGTTTATGAGACACATTCTCACCAGTCGCTCCATAAGTCGACTTAGCCTCATATTAGGCGTTATAGGTATTCCTGATATTTTCATCTGCGCATTATTCATGCGTTGTGAGCCTATTGTACGTTGCTCCTAGATGTATTTCAAAAAAAAAAAAGTTCCATTTTTTTTTTCCCGGGAGGTGTGGTAAGACTGTTACGTGCAGTCTTTGATATCTTACAATATTATACATTGGTATACTTGTTATGTTCGCAAATATTTTGTAAACAAAATAGTGCTTAAGGGAAAGTCATTATTGAGTTACTTCCCTTGAAAGTTGTGTCGGCTCTTTCGATCGAACTCCGCGGATGAGTCCAGTTTTCTGCGATTTATTCTTCGTTTGGGTAGTAATAGATTGTTCCTGCTTCAGAATATCTATGGCCTGAATTTATGTGTATTGTTTGTCTGAGTAGGACGAGTCTGTCTTATATCTGTATATCTTTACATATCTAAGTCGAACTATATGTTCTGTTGTCTCTAGGGAGGTCAAAGGCTATTCGGCGGATGTGTCGCTAGAGAGTGGTGTGATTTGGCTTCGTCCCGATAGGGACTGTGTTTTTCTATGTCGGCTTGTCGCCGGGAAAAAGTGATCTCAGTATTGGTGGGGAAAGTGATAGTCGTCTAGACCTATCGTGTATGCTTTGCCCCAGTGTTTATTCGTATTGCCAAGGAATGGCAGAATCATATTTCTGATACCAAGGTAATAATAGACACTCTTATGAACTCTCGTACGAAGCCACCATTTTCGATAGGTACGATTTGAATGTCTAAGAGAATATATTTGACTCGATGAAAACGACTTCGATTCCTAGCAGCACTATATCCTGTAGAATGCAGTCAATTGTTCATGATCAAATCTACAGAGCAATGAAATGTTTTATGAATGACTAACTTTAGGACAGATTCATTATCTGTATCCAAACGTGAGTGACAGCTCACGAGTGAAGCCATCTTGGAACCAAACATGTAGTGACTTTCAAGAAGAGAAAAGGGATGCCCGTATTATCGCTTGTTTAGTCCAGAGATCACTGCTACGCATGAGAACCCATTGTTAGCGGTTCAATATTATTATATGGAAAAATATGTGCTGAACATTATGTTGAAGAATCGTCGCTAGACGAGATTAGGTTTAGAAGCCATCTGAAATATTGTTTATAAGCTGACGTGCTCAGTCAGTGAAGTCAGATGATATATATGTATGGGCGATACTGAGGGCTTGGCTACTGACAGTCCTTTATACTATTATTCTACATGAGTGCCCATGTAACATTGCAAGACCATTTATCCACTGTACCATGATGTATTATGCCAACCTGTGATTTGTCACTATCTGTGCTGTCGAGTGTGTACGTCCAATTAAACTTTAGAAAAGGTACACAGTCGTTGGTGTCGATGACTTCCAGCCATACATGAGTGTGAGAAAAGAACATTTGTCAACACCACGAACCCTTATTAACATTCGCACATTATACACTCAATCCATGTCTACACACCACTGCGTAGGTCAAGTTGACATTCCATACACTACAGTGGAGCAAACAACACCATAGAGATCTTATCAACTGATGATGATGATGATGTCTGCTTCCATCCACTTATATCTATCTTTTGGTGGATATCATTAACGGGAATAAAATAACAACTTTATCAGGTACTCAATTGATATCAGACACTATGTCGCCGGTGATGTCTATCCTAGATATTAAAAGGTCTCTCAGTAGTATTTATCACCCAATGTCTAATGGGTTAGTTGAACGTCTTAATAGAACACTTAAGAACTTACTTGGCAAGATTACTGAGGATCATCCTCAGGATTGGGACAGGGTTTTACCCGCGGCTCTCTTTGCCTATAGAGAGGTCCCCAACGAGCATACATGGTTTTCTCCCTTTCAACTAGTTTTTAGCGTGCAACCGCGCGGTCCTATGTCCTTGCTACACGATTTGATAACTGCCGATAATATTGACAATGACACTCAATCTTCATATGAGTATGTCATTGCTCTCAGGCATAAGATTATCGAAGCATGCAAGTTAGCTACTTCATCCTCCGAATTTGCCAAAGAAAAGGCGAGGCAATTCGCTAATAAGAAGAGACGCCTACGTCAACTTTGTCCTGGAGACAAAGCATTTGTCTTACTTCCTTCGAGGGAGAACAGACTTCTCATTGGATGGAAAGGTCCATATAGAATAGTCTCAAAAATTTCCGATGTCGACTATGTTGTCGATATTGATGGAAGGCATAAAACCTTCCATATAAATATGCTTACGGAATTTATTGAACGACCAGACTATTTGCAGCATATTTTCCAGGCGACGGACGATTCTCCAGTCCAACATGGTCATATCTCATCCTTGTCGGTTATACAGGAGGAGGAAACTACGTTTTCAGATGTTAATCTACCTCATCCTATGATTCCACTCAATTCTACGGAATCATGGAGAAACGTTTCGGTTTCTTCTAATTTGTCTTTTGGGGAACAGCGTCAAGTATCTTCTTTGCTACAATCATTTCAGGATGTCCTTATCGACATTCCTGGGGACACACATATTATCAAACATGACATTATACTTACTGATCATAATCCGATCAGAGTAAGACCATATCCTATCCCTATTCATTTCCAAGCGCAAGTCGAGAAAGAGTTGGATGAAATGATACAATTGAAAATAATTGAACCATCCACTTCAGCATACTCTTCGTCCATGGTTATTTGTTCGAAAGAAAGACAATAACATACGTCTTTGCGTCGATTATCGCAAATTGAACCAAGTTACGAAGTTCGATGCTGAACCTATGCCTTTATTGGAAGATCTAATAACTAGACTTTCTAAATCGCGATTTTTTTTACTAAACTTGACTTGTCGAAAGGTTATTGGCAAGTTCCGTTAACTGAACGCGCCAAACCTTTCACTGCTTTCTCAACACCTAGGGGTTTGTATCAATGGAATTTTATGCCTTTCGGGCTGATGAACGCCCCAGCTACTTTCGTACGCATGAAGCGTCAAATTCTCTCATATCGTACAAATGTCATCGCATACTTAGACGACATCTGTCTTTTCAGCGATACTTGGAAAGAACACTATTCGGGTTTAAATGAGTTACTGTCTACTCTACGCGAGCATAATTTGACTGCAAAACCCTCTAAAGCCTTTGTTGAGTTTAGTGAAATCTCTTTCCTAGGTCATCGTGTGTCATGGTCTATTGAAGACAGAGGACCAAAACATTTCTAAGATATTAAATATCTCCGTTCCTAAAACAAAAAAGCAAGTGCGTAGTCTCTTGGGATTAATACAATTCTACGGAAGATTCATTAAGAATCTGTCCTCCATTATGGCACATCTTTCAACTTTATTGGAAAAAGGTTCTCCTAATATGGTGCGATGGTCCCAAGAATGCCAATCTTCATTGGATCAGATTAAGAATTTGTTCTCATCTCCTCCTATCTTACGACTACCATCTATTGATAAGACTTTTGTCCTTCGTAGTGATGCCACTTCCGTAAGGAATTTAACAAATTTGGTCATGTCCATCCATTACATATATTAATGGTATAACATTGTAATTTGTATATTGATATGACTTCTTGAGATAGATTGTCATTTGTCATTGCTATGATTATAGTATTGAATAATTGTTTGATAGTTATGTAATTTTTGTTAGTATCGCCAGCAACTGAGGTTTCTTTGATGGTACCTTCCCGAATATATTTTCTATTATTTGGTGAGATGATTTAATTCTCTCCGGACGCTCTGTGTGTGCGTCGATTCAAAATGACATTAGGTTGATTCTTTCATTGGCGCATTATTCATGTGTCATGAGCTTGTGGTATCTTGCTCATTGATGTATTTAAAAAAAGGGTCATTTTTTTATACGGGGGGTGCGGTAGTCTGTTGCTGTCGTTTTTGACGGAGTCATAATAGGTAAATCTATTTAATACTTTTGTTGCAAAACTTTGTTGGTCAAAGTTGGATAATTGGGTATTAACTTCTATGACAGGTTGTTTAAGGGTTATCTGCCCTTTCTTTCAATTATTGTCGTTGATCTGTCTTAACGATGCTCAGTTTTATGCTGTCTAGGCATGCGCAAGTTCTGGGCGCGAACTGAGGGAACTTCCGTCAGGGAGAGGGTTTCTTGGGCTGTCGGACATGATGTCCGTTGTGATTTTCTCTATATCATCATGTGGATTGGAAAGTTTTCGATATGACTGAAATGTCAATGTGTTCCCCAGTGATTCTTTGTTCGTCAAGAGTGACGACATTTATTAAGTGTGTATCCGGAAGATTCTGTAAAAGGTAAATGACATTCTTATTAATATACCTTTGGTTCCAGAACATTTGAAGTTACCTATCTGCGAGTGAAGCTCACAGATCTTGAGAGACATAATTCCTTCTTTGCTTCTTGTTCTAGCCAAATGAGACTATGTGTTTTCAATTGAACAGAAGCCTAATGATGATGATAAATTATTGTGGACGCCGCAGGTTGGCGGTATATATGTTTAGCATGGTTTGATAGTGCCTGCTAACAAAGGATACACAGCTGTCTACATATTGAGGCCCTGTATTACGGCCAATATTTTTCAGCAAGAGGAAATATATCTGGCGGGCTATGCCAGTTGAATAACAGCCTTATGTATTATTGCTACGCAATTTAGGAGCTGGTTTGTTGGACGACAGAGCTAATTAAGTACCTGACGCGCTGAGTCAATGGTACGGAAGCTATATTATAAACGGTAACATTAGGAAAGATGATTTTTGGGTATGTCCTAGTTGATGTATGATGCAAGCCTTTGATTACCAGACATTTAACAGTCATTCATTATTATGTGAAGTCCTTGATCTTGTCGATTTGACTGTCCTGTTGATGCTACTGTCAGTTTCGTAAATAAATGTTTGAAACGTGCCAGCAGTCTTCAATCCATCATTGACTACTGCATCTGAGTGTGCGGGTGCATTATTGACTTTATTAAGAGCTTCAAGCATTCGCGTTCTCGTGTTCATCCACACTCAGCACATCATAATACCAGTACCACACATCTACAACATGTACGCTGTTTTGTGTGAGTGATCATTGTACCCCTGGCATTGTCTCACGCTGGTGGCCGTTACATTTCTGGCCGTTACATTTCTGGTGACCTACATCAACACCGCAACATTACACAGTCCAGGTGATAAACGACACGTTCACTCTGCCAGCTTTCACATCACGCATAAACAGTACGTTACAGTAGACAAGAAGAAACTCATCACAGGTGAATTGGTGCTGTCCTGCTTGGTAATATACAAGAACAAATGAAGAGATGGACAGAACATTTTGAGGAACTTCTCAATAGACCAGCTCCAACTAATCCCCCAGACATCCAGCCAGCAGAAGAGGAGCTACAAATCAGCTGTGAACTGTCGTATATTTTTAGATAGGTTATAAGATATTTATGGTCCCGTCTGAGCAGAGGTGATAGTGGTAAATAGGTGAGAATAAAGGTGTAAGAATAGATTTCACGAGGGAATAGTTAAGGCGAAAAAGTTGTCTTTGGACTGAATAGTGTCTCTTGTCCAGCCTATCTATACGACTATATTGTAGTGTAAGACACTCTTCTAACCCCTTATCTCTATAAAGATAAGTTTAACTAAACACCCCCACACACAATTATGTGACAACAAGACATACAAAACGTGAAAAACTGTGGTTAATTGGTATGCGTCTGACCAACACACAAATGTAAGTTCTTTTTGTTGTTTCATTCATCATTCATGACCCTCTACTCCCAAAGGAGCATAGGCCTTCAACAAAACACATGCCAAGTCCTCTTGTCACGTGCCATCATCTCAAGTTCTTTCCATGTTCTCCTTATAATTTTCACCTCTGTTTCCAACTCTCTTCTCCATGTGCTTCTTGGTCTACCTCTGCTTCTCTTGCCCTGGGGGTTCCAGAACAAGGACTGCCTTGTAATGCTATCAACAGGTTTCCTCAGTGTATGTCTTATCCATCGCCATCGTCTTCTTCTCATCTCTAGTTCCACTGGCACTTGTCTAGTTCTTGTCATCAGTTCCACGTTGGTAACCTTGTCATACCATTTTAATTCCTCTATTCTACGCAATTCTTTCATTTATGAAAGTCTGTAGCTTTTTGGTAGTTGTCTTTGTTGTTCTCCATGTCTCAGAGCCATACAATAGGACTGATTTCACATTTGAGTTGAAGATTCTTATTTTCGTGTTGGATCCGATTTCTCTTGATCTCCATATATTTCTTAATGCAATGAAAGCTCCTCTTGCTTTTTGTATTCTTATTTTGATATCACTGTCTGTCCCTCCAACTTTGTCTTTATTGCTGCCAAGATATGTGTACGATTCTACATCTTGTATTGGTGCTTCTTCAAGTTCAACTCTGTTATCATTACCTGCATTTATTCTCATTATATTTGTCTTTTCCCTGTGTATTTTCAGACCCAATTGCTGTGACCTCTCATCGAGTGTTTTCAATTTGTCCTGCATCTAATTACGGTTATGGGACAGAAGAGCCAAGTCATCAGTAAACTCCAGATCATCCAACTGCTTAGTCAGAGTCCACTGGATTCCATTTATGTTGTGTGTTGTCGATGTTCTCATAACCCAGTCTATTGCTAGTAAGAAAAGAAATGGAGACAAGAGGCATCACTGTCGCACTCCGGTTCTCATCCCAAACGGTTCTGTAAGCTGTCCTTCATGAAGAACTCTGCATGTCCTGTTTTCATGTTTTTTTTAAATTAAATTAATGATCTTCAGGGGTACTCCATAATGCCTCATCAATTTCCAAAGTGATTCTCTGTCTACACTGTCAAATGCCTTTTCGTAGTCCACATATCCGATGTATATTGGTGAATTCCATTCCAGACTTTGTTCAACTATTATTCTCAAAGTGGCTTTTTGGTCTATACAGGATCTATTTTGTCGAAAACCTGCTTGTTCATCTCTCAGTTTCTTGTCTATGGACTCTTTTAATCTCTCAAGGATAATCCTGTTTAATACTTTTCCTGGCACTGAAAGTAACATTATTCCTCTATAATTTGTACACTGTTGTAAATTTCCCTTCTTAGGCAACTTAACCAGATATCCTTCCTTCCATTTTGCTGGTATCTCTTCATTTTCCCAGACTTTACCAAGTAATTTATATAACATCTTTGTAGCCGTGTCGATATCTGCTTTGATGGCCTCTGCTGAATGCCATCATGTCCAGACGCTTTTCCATCTCTTAGAAGCTTTATGGCTTTCTTTATTTCTTACTTCGTTGGTCTTTCACCGTTAATTTGTAGCTCTTCTTCTGCTAGCTGGATGTCCGGGGGGTTTTGTGGAGCTGGTCTATTGAGAAGGTCCTCAAAATATTCTGTCCACCTCTTCATTTGCTCTTGTATATTGCTGAGCAGTTTTCCATTCTTGTCTTTTATGAAGCAACTTGTTTGCTTGTATTTCCCCGTTAGCTTCTTTGTGCTGTTATACAGTTCTCTCATATTCCCCTTGGCTGCAACATCTTCTGCCTCTCTTGCCAACTCCTCAGTATACTTCCTCTTGTCTCTTTTGATACTTCTTTTTACTTCTTTGTTTGCTTCTGTGTACACTTCTTGAGCTTTGGCTTTGGAACTTCTGGTTTTGCTTGTGTTTAAATCTGCTTTCTTGTTTTTCCTGTCTTTTATCTTATTGATGGTTTCTGTTGTTATCCATGCTTTTTGTTGTCGTTCCCTTTTCCCCAGTATTTATTCACATGTCTCATTCCATACCGTTTTGATTTGCTGCCAATAGTCTTCTGTATTCTCTTCATCTACCAGCTGTTGGAGCACTTGGAATTTGTTGGATATTGTGACCGCAAATTTGTCTCTTGTTTCTGGATTTCTTAGATGTCTGATGCGTGATGCCATATGATGATGGATGGTATCCGCATGTCTGGTTTTGTGTAGTGTGCAGATGTGTTCAGTCAAAACAATGTTCATACAAAAATAACAGGGCAATCCACATAGGACGTCAGTAAACTCACGACGTATAAAGTCAATGATTCTTGTAACAGCCGTTGACGTTTTTCTTCATTATTTATTGTGGACGCCACAGTGACAAAATGGTTACGCGAATATGTAGGCACATCAAACAGTCATTATCACAGCAACATTCAATACAGCAATAGACGGTAGACAGCATTACAATGATGAGTCAGATGCATGTTATATTTCAAAGTGCTGTAAATGTAGTCAGGTGAAAAACTCCATCCCTTTCTATAACAGCCAGGAGATAACCAGATGTATGAGATCAGTTCACTCTCCTTAGTTTGACTTCAGCAAGACAGACACGTCTGCCGAAGTATAAATAATGTCCTCAAAAATATCCTCTAGATAATAAAGGTTTTCCAAACCTAGTTCATTTAACGAAGTAGCAAGTAATGGTCCTTGGTACCTGCATCAACCGATGCAGTACAATACAGCGACATGTGAGCTAGGAAAACATCTCGTGACGACGACTTTCGAAGACAGGCTATGAACCAGAAATCGTTCACGACCAAAAATCGATAGAGTTAATGAAAATGTTAATTTACCTTGCCTTCCGGAAATACACAGAAATATTATGCCTCCCGGCATGTGCAAATACACTAGAGGTATTATCTCGAATAAACGAAATATCCATAAGAGGACTCTCACATTCCTGACAGAACAAAAAAATAGCGGAGATCCCCTCTTCAACGAGGCATCTCTTTCGCCATTCCAAATCGCTCACTCCACTAGTGGTGGGCGGAAACCGATCGACCAAGAAGCAAGACAAGTCATGCGCAGTCCAGCGCAAAATGACCACAGCTCAAACTTAACTGCATTCGATACCAACGCGAGAAGACAAATGCTTACCGAGAAAAGTGACTATAAATTTCAAGCAGTTGTTGCCCTTGCGTTATAAAATAGATATTGAAATAAAACGATGTTGCGAGAATTTATCACGCAACATATCACCACCTCCTCCCGATAAAAAAAAAATGTGGAACATATTTTTTTTTCAATATTAAAGAGCATGCGATAAGCGGCTCAAAACGCACGAATTATGCGCTGATAATTAACTAAATTGCCAAACAATAGGCTAATTATAGAGTGTCTGGTGAGGATATACCTCAACAGAAAAAATAAATATGTCTCAAAAAATATTCACATCGGGGAGGTGTCACCAACACACATCACGTTAGCATGTAAACACAATATACGTATGCAAGTTACTATAATCATCATTAAACAGCATACTCTAATATTGTCTTTAAAAATGGATGTACAAATCTGATAGGAAAATTTAAATAGTACATTCTTTGACATGTAATGACATAAGTACATAGTAAAGTTAAACTACATGACGATCCAGGACATATGCTCTGGTATTCCGAGGGTAAGTACACAATCTAGAACTCGTCATGCTTGATACTAGTAAGGTAAGTCCTCAGCTCAACAATGACATTCTGAGAAAGTACAAGCAATATAATGCTAATTAATAACTAATATGCTTCATAAGGTACAATACATTATTAATAATTGTGGCTGTTTAGTAAACTAACGGCCCTTATATTAACTACTCAGTCCTCCTCTATCATCTTAAAAAACGAACAGAAGAAGATGACAACAAAGCACGATAGTGTGTACATTTAAAGTAAGTACAGATGTGCTAATCTATTGTAGAAATATAGGTGTGTTATGACTCTGTAATATATGGAAATATAGGACAGAAGTATTAGTTGGAGTCATGTGGGCATCTAGACAAAATGTCAGCCATCACATTATCCGCACCACGGATAGCTCGTACCGTGAAGTGAAAAGGTTGAAGAGCTATAGCATATCGAGTGGATCTCGAACTCTTCAAATTCTTAGTCTGAATAGCTGTAAGAGCTTTCTGATCAGTCTCTAGAATGAAATGTGCGCCCAGGAGGAATCTTTGTAGTTTTAGAATTGACCAAACCATCGCTAACGAGTAGTTTCCTCTCTGCCGCATTTAGTTTTCCTAGAAATGTACATAACAGGATGCAGAGTATTTTTGCATATTCTTGCATCAGTGCTGCTCCAATCCCAGTGGATGAAGCATCACTCCGAAGAACAAAAGTCCTATCAAGAGTAGGTAATCTTAAGATGGAGGAGAAGAAAATATATTCTTGATTTGGTCTAGTGAAGATTGGCATTCTTCAGACCAACGGACCAGATTAGGCGAACCTTTCTTCAACAATGTTGATAGAGGTGCCATGATCGAAGATAAATTTGGAATAAATCTCCCATAAAATTGAATTAAACCTAAGAGACTCCTAACTTGTTTCTTCGTTTTAGGACCAGAGATGTTCAGTATTTTGGAAGTATTGTGGTCTTCTGTCTTCAAGAGACCATGACCAACACGATGACCCAGGAAAGAGATTTCACCAAAACCAACAAAAGCTTTAGAAGGTTTTGCTGTCAAAATTATTCTCACGTAGAGTGGACAGTAAGTCATATAACCCTAAAATAGTGATCTTCCCAGGTATCACTGAAGAGACAGATGTCCATCTAAGTATGCGATGACATCCGAACGATGTGACAAAATCGACGCATCATGCGAACGAAAGTGGGCAGGGGCGTTCATGAGACCAAAAGGCATAACATTCCATTGAAATAGACCCCTAGGTGTAGAAAAAGCAGTAAGAGGTTTGGCATGCTCTGCTAAAGGCACTTGCCAATAACCTTTAGACAAGTCAAGTTTAGTGAAGAATCTAGAATTAGAAAGTCTATTCAGTAGATCTTCTAACAAAGGCATCGGTTCAGCGTCGAACTTTGTGACCTGATTCAATTTGCGATAATCAACGCAAATTCGTATGTTCTTATCCTTCTTCCGGACAATAACCATGGAAGAAGAATAGGGTGAAGTCGATGGTTCAATTATATTTAATTGAATCATTTCATCCAATTCCTTTTCCACTTGCGACTGAAAGTGTATAGGAATAGGATACGGCCTAACCCTAATTGGATTATTGTCGGTAAGAATTATGTCATGTTCTATGACATCTGTGTGTCCAGGAATGTCAGTGAGAACATCCTGAAACGTTTGTATCATCGACGAGACTTGTCGATGTTCGTCACCAGAAAGATTAGGAGAAACAGAAACGTTTTTCCAAGATACCGTAGAATTTCAAGGAACCACTGGTAAGGGAAGGGTGGCATAAGAGAAGGTAGCTTCCTCATCCTGAATGACAGACAGGGATGAATAATGACCGTGAGGTGCAGGAGCATCATCCTTGCCTGGAAAATAGGCAGCAAATAGTCCGGACGTTCGTGAAATTCCGAAAGCATGTTTATGTGGAAAGTTTTATGCTTTCCATCAATATCGACCACATAGTCAACATCGGAAATCCGAGAGACTATTGCATACGGACCTTTCCATGCAATAAGAAGTCTATTTTCCCTACTGGGGAGTAGGACGAATGCTTTGTCACCTGGACAAAGTTGTCGTAGACATCTAATCTTGTTAGCAAACTGCCTTGCCTTCTCTTTAGCAATTTCTGATGAAGCAGTTGCTAGCTTACATGCCTCAATGATCTTTTGTCTAAGAGCAATGACATACTCATATGAGGATTGAGTTTCATCGCTAATATCATCGGCAGTGATGAGATCGTGTAATAAAGACATAGGGCCGCGTGGACGCGCGCCAAAGACAAGTTCGAAGGGAGAAAATCCTGTGTGTTCATTAGGGACTTCTCTATAGGCAAAGAGAGCCGCGGGTAAAACCCTGTCCCAATCTTGAGGATGATCTTCAGTTATCTTACCAAGCAAAGTCTTGAGCGTTCTATTCAGACGCTCAACTAACCCATTAGACATAGGATGGTAGATACTACTGAGAGATCGTTCAATATGTAAGGTAGACATTACCTGTGACATAGTGTCAGATATGAGTTGAGTGCCATGGTCTGACAATATTTCTCTGGGGAACCCCAAGCGAGAAAATATCAACCAAGAGCATCTGCGATATCTGTAGTAGATATGCTCTTAAGAGGAATAGCCTCTGGCCAACGTGTGCACATATCGACACATGTAAGGATAAACTGATGTCCTCTGGCCGACTTGACCTGAAAAGGGCCAATAATATCTATGGCCATTTTCTGAAACGGCCGAATAGGAATGTCAGCAGCCTGGATAGGCGCAGCATGTCGTGGTCCTCTAGATTTGACCTCCTGACATACCTTGCATGATCGGCAGTAAATACGAATGTCCTTATTGACAAAAGGCCAAAAGAAAGCCGCAAGGACTCTCGACTTCGTACGGGCAAAACCCATATGTCCAGCACATTGCGAGTCATGAGCATGTTGTAATATTTGCACTCTCATGCTCTTGGGAACAAGAATTTGCGAATGTGCCGACGTAGTCGAATCTTGTACCATACGTACAAGTACGCCGTTTCTCATTGCAATCCAAAATTTTCTATTTGTATCCTGATTCGGATCACCTTTCTTCGCAAGAACGAAGAATTTTTTTAAAGAAGGATCTTCTTCTTGCAATTTTATGAAAGAGTCACGAGTAATTACTAAGTGACTATCTTGGCTATCAACTTCATTATCACTATTCAGTGAAGTTTCGGGTGTTTGTAGAGCTTGTGCTCTTGTAACTACTGCATTTGTAGCTTGCATGTTATGATCTTCCCAAGCAGCAATCTGCTGTGGGGTACACTCCCTAACTCCGTGAATACGACCAATAATAAGGTCCGCAATAGGATTAGGTAAGAGACAAGCATGCACATCTCCAGTAAAGAAAGGAGTGGCAATGCGAATTACAGCAGTAGGATATTTTTCTAGAGTGCCGCCAAATGTGACACATTTAATAACCCTTCCTGTAGCACAAGATGGATCTACAAGCGATTGTCTAACACCAATAGTGGTGCATCCGGAATCGAAAAGTAGTGAGACCGGAGTATCATTAACAAGACCCTTATGTAGAATTAAAGAACCCCTCCCGTCATGCGCAACAGCAGCAGGAAGAGCGGGAAGTGGGTGACCACAACTCAAAGTAGTTATGGTACCTGTTCGACTAAAGTACTGCATTGGGGGCATTTGTTCGCTCTCTCAAAGTCACAAGCAGAAGCTAGTGACAGCGTCAAAGTTTTTTTACTATCAACAACATGATTACAGGCTCCCTCAGTTTCCTGTTGTACAGCATTAGCCTGCTGATATCTCTTTTTTTGTGTTGAGATCTACCCCGACTATTATTACCTCTGAAGTTATCAAAGTTATTATTATCTCTGCAGTTATTATTGTCTCTATTGTAATTGTTATCCTGGTTCGAATTCCAGTTTCCACGATTACTATCATGTTCACATTGATGCGAACATCTATTTGTTTGGTTTTGAGGTCTTCGGCAGGAATAACCTCTATTACCATATCCTCTTTTGAAATGCCTATAATTATTAGGGTGATAGTAACGACCACTATCAGGTTGTCTCCAATTCTTCGAAGAAGAATCACCATGAAATTGATTTCCATGATTTTGACAGAAATTACCGCTACTCTTTCTATCAAAATTTTGTTGGAATCTACGAGCAAAGTTTTGGCCATAACGGAGCTGCCGAAGCAACTGGTAAACCTTCTTTCACCTTAGAGTTACCCATGGTTTTATGTGTGGGTGCGCAGTTACGTATTGGCAACAGAAATCTTCCATTTCTTTTATTGTTTTAGGTTTACGTTCATGAAGGAAAGCAAGGAGAAACTCATTGACAGACGACATGACTTTGTCTCTAAGTATTAAGTCCATAAGTCCTTCATAAGTTTTTTTTCCGTCTTAGATAGTTCAACCCATCGTGAGAAAGTAATGCGTATTCTTGCAATAAACTCGGAGAATTCAACTCCATTTTCAGGTAACATGTTTTTAAATTGTAGACGATAGCCGTCTTCGTTAAGCTGATATTTCTTTAACAGAGCGGCCCTGACAACCTCATAATTGTTCTTGTCAGGTTCATCCACCATATTTAATATACTTAGAGCTTTACCTGTCAGTATCCCTGATAACTGATAAACATATTTTGCTTTGTCTATGTTATGAGCTGTACATGCTTGTTCAAATCTGTCCAGATAGAACATTATGTCATCACTGGAAGGACTAAATGTTGGTAACTTAATCTTAAAAGTATCATTATTAGCCTTACCAGAAGATGAACCCTTGTTTGAATCATTACCATTACTCATGCTCGTCAATTTCAATTTTTTCCAACTCTAAAGCTAAGACCTTTTCTTCATGTTCCATTTTTGCTTTCTCTTTCCTCTCATCAGACTCTCTCTGTAATCTTCTTTCCTCAGCCTGAGCCTCTTTTTGAAGTCTTTCATTTTCAGCTTCTTTTTCAAGTCTTTTATTTTCAGCCTCTTTTTCAAGTCTTTTATTCTCAGCTTCTTTTTGAAGTCTTTCAGCTTCTAGCTGTAGCTGGAGTTTTCTTTCCTCAGCTTCTGATTCCCTTTTTTGTTTTTCCATTTCCATTTGGAATCTCTTTTCATCCACCTGCATCTGCAGTTTCTTTTGTTCAGCTTCCATCTGCAGTTTCTTTTGTTCAGCTTCCATTGCTTTATCATATCGAGCAGTTGCAAATTCTTCTAACTTATCACCAGTCTTGCCAAGCAATTTACCCTGCTCAATAAAGTGCTCAAATGTAGACATGTTGTCTAACATATGAGTCCAAAACCTGAAATAATTAACTAATTTATTTCAAACCTAAGTGTAACAAGTCTTAATTAAGCACTTGTATATTCACATCACCTTATATTATCCCAGTCTCTGTGGGAAACAAGTCTCCAATCAAAGAACTTGTATATGAAATATCAACAATCAATTCTTGATCATAAGTGCACTTCTCATTCAATAGTGCACGACACTATTCATCATTCATTTATCATCAGTGTAGTAGTAACAGTGCATTAGCATAGCCCATTAACTAATTACTATAACTGTAAATAATGACTATGTAAACACATGCAGAATGTAAACATTGAAAATGTAAACAATGCAAACAATGTAAACAATAACAATGTAAACATTAACAAAGATCAGCAACAATACAAAAACGTTCGCAGAAATCAACTAAAAATAAAGCAGAAATTAATGAAATATCACAAAAAATGTGACGATATCTGCGATAGAATTAAACAAAATACATGACACCACAGTGTATAAACAAAAATGTTGTATGAAACTAAATTATAGACAAGAGTAGGCTAACAAATACAAACAAATCAAAACAAAACTAAAGAATGCGAAATAATAACGAAAACAATATTAAAACATGTCATCACAGCTAACATAAATAGCAACAGAAGTCGCTTAGCAAATTCCAGTATTGGAAATTTGCAAACCTTACAGAAAACGCTCACAATAGACGACCTCTATGACGTGGCATAATCTAACGGAGACACCACCCAACCGAGAACCCGCTGAAATATAAACATATAAATATACGAATAACATATAAACATATAACATATAGAATGAGATGATACACAGAAGACTCAGCAGAAGTATAAGGGCACAGTTTACATACAAACAGGCCACTTAACTTATAGGCTTCCAATCGTAGAACAGCAGAAAAAACGGATGTCAATCAACGTCCTAAAGAGCGAAGCTCCAACGATGATGGCACATCTGAACTGCTTCCACTGCTAACACGATGGTACAAGAGCTTCTGAAATACTGTGTGTTGAGTTGTTTCGGCACTTGACCTTCTAATCCAAAAGCAAGTTGATGGAAATCGGTACTTGGCCTTCTTCAGAAAACAACCCGTTTCAACCGGCACTTGACCTTCACAAAAACGACAGCACTGGAACCTTGACAGCAGCAACTTGCTTGACTTGCGTAAAAGATAACAGCAGTCCGAGTTATCCGGCAACATGTAACAACGCCGGGTACTGTCAAATTCTTGTTTCCGTCAAAAAGTTGAAATTTTGACTTTTACCGGGCAACGCCGAGTACTTTGAAAATTTTGAAGATGTTGACTGTATTGAAGAATGTTAATTTCTTGAAGGATGCTGATGAATTCTTGTTGAAAATGAAGTGGGTAAGGGACCCCGTGTTTGCTGGTACCAGAATCAAACCAGCTTATGGCCACCAAATGATGCGTGATGCCATATGATGATGGATGGTATCCGCATGTCTGGTTTTGTGTAGTGTGCAGATGTGTTCAGTCAAAACAATGTTCATACAAAAAATAACAGGGCAATCCACATAGGACGTCAGTAAACTCACGACGTATAAAGTCAATGATTCTTGTAACAGCCGTTGACGTTTTTCTTCATTATTTATTGTGGACGCCACAGTGACAAAATGGTTACGCGAATATGTAGGCACATCAAACAGTCATTATCACAGCAACATTCAATACAGCAATAGACGGTAGACAGCATTACAATGATGAGTCAGATGCATGTTATATTTCAAAGTGCTGTAAATGTAGTCAGGTGAAAAACTCCATCCCTTTCTATAACAGCCAGGAGATAACCAGATGTATGAGATCAGTTCACTCTCCTTAGTTTGACTTCAGCAAGACAGACACGTCTGCCGAAGTATAAATAATGTCCTCAAAAATATCCTCTAGATAATAAAGGTTTTCCAAACCTAGTTCATTTAACGAAGTAGCAAGTAATGGTCCTTGGTACCTGCATCAACCGATGCAGTACAATACAGCGACATGTGAGCTAGGAAAACATCTCGTGACGACGACTTTCGAAGACAGGCTATGAACCAGAAATCGTTCACGACCAAAAATCGATAGAGTTAATGAAAATGTTAATTTACCTTGCCTTCCGGAAATACACAGAAATATTATGCCTCCCGGCATGTGCAAATACACTAGAGGTATTATCTCGAATAAACGAAATATCCATAAGAGGACTCTCACATTCCTGACAGAACAAAAAAATAGCGGAGATCCCCTCTTCAACGAGGCATCTCTTTCGCCATTCCAAATCGCTCACTCCACTAGTGGTGGGCACATCCTATATGATCTAAACAATTTGATTTTCTGTTCTATGGTCTGGTGATATCCATGTTGCCTTGTGTATTCTCTTATGTGGAAACATGCTTCCTCCTATAGCCAGTTGATTTGAAGCACAGAAGTTTGAGAATAGTTCCCCATTTTCATTCATTATTCCTAGCCCCTGTTTTCTTATGACTTCTTCAAAAAAGGTGTTGACTGTACCTATCTTAGCATTCATGTCACCCATCAAAATTGTGATGTCTCTTCTTTTTACTTTTTCCATAATTTCCTGTAGTCTAGTATAAAATGCTTCTTTCATAGACTCTTCTTTGTCATTAGTTGGTGCATAAAATTGGATGACATTTACATTTATTTTCTTTTTAGCTGTTTTAAAAAAAGCTGTTATTTTTCTGGATCCAACGGCTTCCCATTCAATGAGTGCTTTCTGTGCTTCTTCAGATAACATAAGAGCTACCCCTTCACTGTGGTGTGAACTTTCGTCTTCATGTCCTGAGGACAGCACCAATTCACCTATGATCAGTTTCTTCTTGTCTACCCCCTTCCACTTTGTTTCGCACAGTCCCAGAACCTCGATTTTATATTCCCTCATCTCTGCTGCTACTTGTGCCACTTTCCCTTGTTCGTTTAATGTCCGAACATTCCAGGTGCCAAATCTGGAAGATCTCCTAGAAGAAAGAAGGCTAGTCAGCAACACAGACTCCTTTCGGCTTTCCCTGTGCTGCATCATACGCCTCCCTGCGAGAGGACCTTCCCCTGTCTGGGATGGCTGTGTTTTATTTTCTTTAATTGACTTGTCTATGTTTGTTGAAGTTTTTCGTTGTTTAAATTTTTTACAGGATGGGGTAACTGGCCCCATGCCCAACCCTCCTTAGTCGCTTCCTACGACATGCTTGGCAGGGAACAGTGTTACTATTCTTTGCTCCCCTTTCGGGCCCCGGTAACATACGGGTGTTTTTGTTGTTTATTATCATTAAACTTTTTACAACATCAAACATATAGAGAAATCAATAAAAATCATATTTACAGATATATGAAAATAACCGAATAAGTGCCCTCCCCTTGTTGAGAAAGGATCCCAAAAGAAGTTAATAACCCAAAGGTCAAAGATAAGCACTACGTTACAGAATAGAATATGAAGAACAAGTTTCCCCACTAAATTACTACTCAGTTTAGCGAAATAAAAAAAGAAGTTAGTTCAATGATTGTAACAAAGGAAAATATTCACTCTCTCTATCTCTCACTCTGTCATATGTGGCCACAAACACTCTTGCTTACCTAATCGGGTGTTGGTATCCCTTGAAAAATTACAATAGTCTGAACCTATACTGTCAGGTGGGTTGCCCAATTATGGCCCCAGTCCAGCCTTTATATCGAATAACAATTACAAGGTGGACGCCAAATTTGGTGGTTTAATTTTTCCTGGATGACTCATGTGTCACCGTAAATAGTTACTGAAGCAAGACGTGCTCAGGACGTTCACAGTTGCAAAAATAGAAAAGTAATTCCTGTATTGTTAAGCATCTGGTTGCTAAGACAAATGTTGCAATATGTAAAACTGATGGTGATGGTAAATCCTATCGGCTGGCTCTTATGGTTGTGATGAAATGGATGTGTACCCCACGCTCAAATAATTTCCCTATTCAAACATCTAGTAACGTAAATTGTCCGCCTATAACCCCACTATTATATTTTAAAATGTTAAGGACAAAGGTCAAACTTTCAGCTTAGAATTGGACACTCCTTGATTTTTTTTTAACCATAAGTTGGAAGAGGGTACCTATCGCCCAGAAACCGCATAGACACCCGCCCTATTATTTAGAGACAGGTTGTAACTATATATAACTACAACATGTTTGAAATTTCTTTTGCCCAAGGCCATCGCCTGTCCAAGATTTGAATTAACTAATGCCGAGCGTATGATACACACCCCCAAAAACCACAAGGCTTTTGCGTTAACCGTCCTAATATTTAAAACGACCATTAGACAGTTTGGCAGGTGGCCAAAGCGTTGTTTCGTTTTCTAAGAACGGGCGAGAGAGGAGGGGGGGGGTTAACATGGAAAAAATCTAACCTAACTTGTGCATGGTGAAACTGAAACTAGCAAACCAAATGTGTGCAGGGCAGAAAAACTTAGATAATTATTTCTTCGGAAATAAAGAAAAGGCTATACAAGGAAAGGGGTGTTTGGAACGATAACGATAATATTGTTTATTGGAATACCATATTAATCCTTATAATATGTTATCTTGCCTTAGAGTAAAAGTATGTTGTTCTGAACAGAGAAAGAAGAAAAAGTACAAAGATGAAAACTTGAATAAAGAGGTAAATGAAAACATACTGGCTAGATAAAGGACAATTGTCCGGTTAATAATCACTTTCAAATTTTAAAATCGCTTCAATAACAACAGAGATATCGTAGAAAATAAAAATTGAAGACATACAGACATACACAGGGGTAACCGCTCAACTTTGAAAATCTTCGGATGTTACATTTTCTAAACGCGTTTTTGAAAGAAAGTCAAATTGGCTTGACTTGATTTGATTGCTTGAGGTTAGTCTAGGAGGAGGGGGGATAAAATGAACGCTTTGCTAAGCATAAGTGCCACTTGAAAAAATATTTCCTCCAAGAAGGGTTAAGAGCAGACGCAGAGAAATTTGCGACCAATTGCCTCTGCAGTTTGGAAGTCGGCGATCTGAACTTGTGCCATTGATCGCTAGTTAACCTTATACTTGTGAAATATTTCATTGATAGTGGTAAGATAAACACTTTTATTGATGCATATATATATTATTATTAATATGTAGAGGCCAACCCAGATAGGGCACCCATAAATTTTGATTGTGCGACATTTGCCTTTATGGAAGCTTGCGACATACTAGGAGCACAGGCATGCCTAAGTAGATTTATGAAGCAAATGAAAGTACATTGTGTGAGAAAATGGATATATATATATAAGTATTACGACTGTAAGACCAGGAAGCCACTGGCAGTCTTCGGCAGACCTCAGGTTCTAATAACTTTAAAAATAAATAAGATTTCATATGAAAAGAATTAACATATCACTAGAAAGAGAAAAAGAAAAGAGTGTATCCCAGCTGAAGATAATTAAAATTAGGGACTGTAGCTATTTTGGTTAGCTCTTTTATCTGATCACAACGCATGTTTAATGATGTTTAATTGATAGTTGTGGAGATACACATATGTATATGGAGTACTTAGGGAGGCCTGTTCCTCTTGTTGCAGGGTTGAGTCATATATTACCCAATGAGCCATAACCTGGAGCTGCAGAGTTTCGAGGCAACATGCTGGTTACTTGAATGTTGAAGTCTTATCTGCCTCCAGAGAACACTGTAGTGAACGAGTGTGTATTTTCCAGCAAGTCTTATATCTTCAAAGGAACCACAAGATGAGCCATAAGATTGCGGGCTTATGTCAATTCATCACGTTGTATTCTCCAAACGCTACTATAAACTGTTTTGTGAAATGATGAGATACCCAGTCCTTCCAAGTAGTGACACTTCATAAGACCGTATTGTTTCAGCAGGGAATAAAATTCTATAAACATTGTAGTAGTGACATTTATGGATAAGATGTCCTTCATATTTATTTAATGCTGTACATAAATACACTTCATTTTAAGTTTTAAACATTCCTGTCCCAAAAGATTTGAGGTACAGGAAATTAAAATTGTAATATAATATTCTAACTTTAACCCCAGTCTTGTTGATTCCATTTTCATTGAGTTAATGTTGTGTTTGTTTTCTTCAGGCATTTATCACTACATTTGCATTACCCTAGACACGTAGCCATATAACAAACATCACATAATAGATATAAAAATATTGCACAGCGTGAGATCTGAGGGAGGTAGCGTTAGGTCACCTGAGAACTCATTAACACAATTTTCAACTATTAGACTCAGGGTCTTACATAGCTTGACCTCACGCTGTTGACACTTAGTTTTTCATTTATTTACCATCAATAACCTCCCCGGTGTTAATCCACCACAAAGGTGAGTGCCGATTTTGAAACAGCGTAGTTTTCTGGATCACTCCGTTGCTACGGCTGTCAAACGTCAGGAATATATGTTCTTTCGTATGCCCAGTGGGCTGGTAAAATTGGATAAATAATTCTGGGTAATGTACAGTCCAGTTACGATTTTAATCTTAATGTTTATTGGTCTCTTGGGCCCAACCGGTTCACGAAAGAACTTGAGACTGGTAGCCCCGAAGAAGACACCATTAATCCTTCACTGAATGAAGACAGAGGACCGAACTAGTCCAAAAATCGAAGACCCAAAATAATAATAATGGTACTGGTAATGTTAAACCGCTGGCCGCTGGTGTTGATCAGGTGCTAGATAAGGCAGAAAAGAACATTTTAAAAAACTGCTACTATCCTATCCACCCGTAACTTTTCCGATATGGCATGTCGGGAAAAAGGATATGTGCCCTCCCCCGTTATTGCCCGCGAGAAAATGCACAGCGCACAAAGTCAATTATTATTTACTTTATCCATACGCGCACTTTAACCTAAATCGCCTGTCACTACTAGCTATTTGTCGGCGTCTATTGTTTAGTCACATAACATTAACTCTAGTCACTTATTTAATTTCCCACAATGAAATATAATGCGAATTCTATTCGGTCACTCATCTGTCATGCTTAATAATCTCAGTCAGCTAAGCCGTATCTTCCTGTATAAGAAAAATTGGGTATTTGAAATTACATTACTCTGAGCGACTGGCAAGAAATATCTATGCGTTAGGTTATTTCACTAGTTTTAAACGCCAGGGAATTATAGTGAATAAAAATGGTAAACCTAACACATTTTAACACTTAAGCACAATTTCTATTACCACAAATCAGAAAATGAAATCCCCACGGGACAATTTAACACATTTAGCGAAGAATGGTTCTAGTCCGTCGTGTTTAGATTCTCCAAGAATTGCTGAGCGACTCTGATAACTGAATTTGAGAGAGCGCGGTATATATACAGATCGTGGTTTTATTATCACTAGAAGATGTTACAATTCACACCTTCTGTATAGCAGAGAACTCAAGGAACTACGTTTCCCGGATCAAAGGTTTTCCGTTCATTCTACTCAGCGATGCTGATCGATATCAGAAGACTGGCCGTGCACGAGCCTCTCTTAGATTACGTCCCCTTTCCGCAGATCAATCGTTTACCTCCCCCTGAAACGTACGAACACCAAAGGTGGTCGGGAAAATATTATCGCCCCTGTATCTCTTCAAACATTACGTTATTTCTACGCGCATCTGTCTAATGACCGATAATTGGCAAATCAGCTCGCATGAGAAACTCAGGTAAATAAACGTGATTCGCTCCCTTGTTAAGACTGGCAGATGCGAAAAGTTGGTAAACAACTCTGTTGCTATGTTCCCAGAAAAAGGGCGTGGATTCAAGGGTTAGTCATACAAACAGAAAATTGCGTGGTTTGGCTTAGCCAATAGAAGACACTAAATGGGAAAGCAAAGGCTGTCAGATTACTGTATCAATATTTCCGTTCCACGTCACATGAACGACCAAGTAAAGAAGAAATAAAGAAAGCCATCAAGCTTCTGAAAGATGGAAAAGCAACTGGTCCAGATGGCATTCCAGCAGAGGCCATCAAAACAGATATTGATACCTCTACATCGATATTATACAAACTACTTGGCAAAGTCTGGGAGAAAGAGGAAATACCAGCAGAATGGAAGGAAGGTTATCTGGTCAAGTTGCCTAAGAAGGGAAATTTACAAGAGTGCACAAATTATAGAGGAATAATGTTACTATCATTGCCAGGAAAAGTATTAAACAGGATTATCCTCGAGAGATTAAAAGAGTCCAAAGACAAGAAACTGAGAGATGAACAATCAAGTTTTCGTCAAAACAGATCCTGTACAGACCAGATAGCCACTTTGTGAATAATTGTTGAACAAAGTCTGGAATGGAATTCACCGCTATACATTGGATTTGTGGACTACGAAAAGGCATTTGACAGTGTAGACAGAGAATCACTTTGGAAATTGATGAGGCATTATGGAGTTCCCCTGAAGATCATTAATTTAATGTTTTTTAAAAACATGAAAACATGACATGCAGAGTTCTTCATGAAGGATAGCTTACAGAACCGTTTGGGATGAGAACCGGAGTGCGACAGTGATGCCTCTTGTCTCCATTTCTTTTCTTACTAGCAATAGACTGGGTTATGAGAACATCGACAACACACAACGTAAATGGAATCCAGTGGACTCTGACTAAGCAGTTGGATGATCTGGAGTTTACTGATGACTTGGCTCTTCTGTCCCATAACCGTAATCAGATGCAGGACAAATTGAAAACACTCGATGAGAGGTCACAGCAATTGGGTATGAAAATACACAGGGAAAAGACAAAAATATGAGAATAAATGAAGGAAATGATATCATGGTTGAACTTGAAGAAACACCACTACAAGATGTAGAATCGTACACATATCTTGGCAGCAATATAGACAAAGTTTGAGGGACAGACAGTGATATCAAAATAAGAATACAAAAAGCAAGAGGAGCTTTCATTGCATTAACTCTTTAACCCCCAAGAGCCAGTATACTGTACTTCCCGCTAGACCCATTTGGCCCAATCAACAGTATACTGGCTTTCGTATCTCTTGATCCTTTCTAGGGCTGTTTTCTAATTTTGACAACTCATAAACGCTATTTTCTTAAAGTATAGCCATCCATTATGGACTTTTGTTATTTATAAATATGAACATTTAAAAAAATTATTTCCGAAAAAAAAACAATAAAAACATACTGGTATGGCCATTTTTGTTTGGGCCAAACCCACTTTTTTGCTTGGGACTGAAAGAGTTAAGAAATATATGGAGATCAAGAGAAATCGGATCCAACACAAAAATAAGAATCTTCAACTCAAATGTGAAGTCAGTCCTATTGTATGGCTCTCAGACATGGAGAACAGCAAAGACAACAACCAAAAAGGTACACCTTTCATAAATGAGTGCTTGCGAAGAATAGAAGGATTAAAATGGTATGACAAGGTTACCAACGTGGAACTGATGACAAGAACCAGACAAGTGCCAGTGGAACAAAGCGATGAGAAGAAGACGATGGCGATGGATAGGACACACACAGAGGAAACCTGTTGATAGCATTACAAGACAGTCCTTGTTCTGGAACCCCCAGGGCAAGAGAGGCAGAGGTAGACCAAGAAGCACATGGAGAAGAAAGCTGGAAATAGAGGTGAAAATGATGAGGAGAACGTGGAAAGAACTTGAGATGATGGCACGTGACAGGAAGACTTGGCATGTGTTTCTTGAAGACCTATGCTCCATTGGGAGTGGAGGGTTATTATGATATGAAGAATACCCTGACTTGATCTATTGTTGATCTCTAATTATCCATCTCGCCACAGGAAGTGATCATAACTTAGAGCAGCAAGACTGAAGGTGAAACTCAGAAGTGCTGGACCAGTTGTAACTAAACAGAAACGGTATGACATCATCAAACTGAAGGACTCCCTTTCCAGAAAAGCTTTGGTGGTTAATATAAAGAGGCGATATCGAATTGCCAAGAGCCAGGAAAAGACAGCGACTGATGATGTTGACCAGAAACTCAACCCATTTCTTCAACATATAAGGAAAGTAGCAAATCATGCTTGGGATTCCGGGAAAGGATGAGACAAGATTGGATAACACCAGAAACAGCAACAGTAAACACTGTGACGAAATGGACGACCTCTATCGATCTTTGGTTCTCTCCGGCAGTATCGGTACATTTGTGGTACTGATTTTTATTATGTGCTGTCAATTATCGCACTTTTCTGTCTTTCTTTCTTTCTTTATTTTTCTGCTAAGTAGCAAATATTTGATTTTATAAAATCACTCTGTAGGTGATAAATATCACATTTGCAAGGAGTGATACCCAGATTTGTGGTTATAGGCGCGGCAAATTAAAACGTACATCGGTCAGCGCTATCGGCTTAAATCTCCGATAAGACACGGAGTTTGCGTACTCATACGACAGATAACGAGATTACTGTCTATGTGACACATGTGGGCAGACTTTTTCTCTTCTTCCTCGTTCGTCCTGAAAAGGACGCTGGTGCGTTGTGTCTGTTTACGCCGGAGCTGTGATATCTGCACCTTTCGGTCGACATATCCGACTTCAGCACGGCAGTTTTTGGGACCGGGTTTGCCTTCCCTCTGCGATCCCTACTCGCTCAGCCAGACTGCAGTGATGCAGACTGTTTCCATGACCACCCCGTGGAGGTGGAGTAAGGTCTTAGTCAGCTCTGGTTCGCTGACTCTGATGCAAGCAGCCAAGCTATGGATCGCTGACTGCATTCTCTATTGCTGCATCTTTGGGTCCCATGTGGGCAGACAAGTGTAATATAATCGTTTCCGGTCACTTAGTTAAAAGTAATCATGGATTTATTACATTTTAGACAATATTAGTCTACAAATGTGTTGGTGAGAGTGTATGAAAGACATCATATTACCATATATGGGAGACGTAACCTTTTGCAAAATTTGTCCGTGTAGGAAATACTTTGAAAGTGCCACACCCGACCTGTTTGAAGGGATTGGATCTTCTGATTAGATTCATAACAACATTGAGGTGAATCTAGCCTGACCATTTCGCAGTTTTATTTCTCTGTGAATTTCAAGCTCGCCAAGACTTCAGACCTCGTCAGAGTGAAGACTAAATTCATATTCCTATTTGTTAACCGGACCTTTTATTAGAGAACCAGTTACTACTTACAACGCACACGAAATCTCTTTCAAATTTTAATAAGGAACACCGGGACTAGGAAACCGAAGAAACACGGAGTCAGAGGGAGCACTCTATTGTAAAATTAAAGACATCCCAGACGCGTGTAAGAGAACATTTCGTCTCTTTTATTCATCTGCGCAAACAAGTCTGTAGCCAGGATTGGCGTAAGTTGTGATTTACATTTCATATTTTATTACTAACATGTGAAATAACTTATATATGTATATATTATCATGTGAAGTTTAATGTGTGAAACTCGCTATTGGATGTCAAAGTCATTTGGGGCTGGCAACCTCCGTATCCAGAATGATGATTCATGAAGCACCACAGCAAGGGCTGCTGATTGCTTTATTGATAGTTTCGTAAAGAGAACTAAAAGCATAAAGTAGTTCCAGGTTCCATATGGAGCAGGGAGGGAAAGATGAAAGTAATGATGTACATTCTAAGTATAATACTTACATTTTCAAAGCAGTGTAAATGTCCATATAAACATATTCACTTTAAAATTAATGTAAGTTTTCAAGCTTTCAACCAGTGTAAATGTCTATGTGAAAATATTCATTTTAAATAAATAGAAGTTTCAAACTTTTCCACAAGTGTAAATGTAAATTAAACATAAATGAATTTATATTGTGAACACTTTTCAAACAGTGGAGATGTAAATGTAAAACATATTATATCTGTACGTTTAACCTTTTCATTTAAATATAATGTAAAGCTAAAGCTATTCAGTTTAAATGTAAAGGAAGTTTTATCCCGATGGATTAAATTTAATTCTCATCGAGGGTAAATTCTGACATGGGATGATAGAATAGAAGAAGGGGAAAGGGGGGGGGGGGAACATAACTGTGTTAGAAAACGCCATTCTCAGAAGAGCGTTTCGTTTCTATTTCTATTACCAGTTATTGGTGGTACCAGCAGATAATACTATCTCTGGAACCAAGTTAAGATAGAAGTGGACTGACGTTTTGCGAGAAGCCATCATAAGAGGGTCTCATAGACAGACGCAGAACCAACTTAGCCATTACTCATTGAACGTTCTGGGAAAGTGCGGCGCCTGAACTTTGATCAGAGACGAGCGAGTGCAGAACGGAAGGAACTGACCCAGCGGGTGAAGAAATTACCATTGGCAGCTAAGTAACAATATCCGCGGCCAAAAGTGACCGCCTTTATTCATTTAAGTCCCAGTAAAGTGGTCGAACCTTTTCCATAACTATTCAAATTATTTTCCAACTGTTAAAACTTAAATTGATTATTAAATTTTGTTATTTGTAATGTTACAAATTTAACTTCGATTCAATCCTTTTAAATGTACTACATCTTTGTCGCAGTCAAAGTTACTAAACACACACTCTAAACAGAGCTATATATACATTATAATAATAAATTCCACTGATTAACTCAGCGGTGGGGGCTTAACGAGCTAGAATAAACCATTGCTAAATTCTTCATCAAAGTGTCAGCAGATTATAGAATTAACGTGCTTAGCGACAGCCAGCATTGTTTTCGCTTATCTGAATATCTTGTGAAGACTCCCATGGGATATAAGCTTTACTACTTGTCGTAGATCTTAGATAGGAGTATTAAGACTTTGGTTGGTCCCTTCAGAATAGGTTGGAATAGGTGATAGACTCAGTGAGAGTTAGTGAAAGGTAATAGAATTTCCACACACGTGAGATGATAGATTTTGATATAGTGGCTGTCTCTGAAAGCGAAAAGAATTCTTCTCTCTCTCACCTATCTTCTACAACAGTTGTTACAGCGTCAGACAGACTACACCAATATACATATTACGTATATTTCTATCACTCACAGGCACGCACATACACGTGACGACAGGTAAACACACCGACGTGGGAAAACTATAACAATGATATATATATTATCTAGAACGAGCTGACCAAACACTATTATTAAGTTCAAGAGCGATTTTAATATCAGGAAAAAATCGGCTCACAACATCAAAGAAAGTACATCAAGGAAAATACATATACACATAGTCATAAAAAATTCAAGGAAATGTTGCAAGGATGATAGCCCCGTTATAGTGTTAACTCTAGGTTTAGCCCAGCCCCGTTAAGAGAACAGATGATGGCGCCAGAGTCACAGATACATAGGGTTTGAGTCTAAGAGTTTTCTTTGTTTTATCTCGTAATTATATGCACAGAGTTTGAAAAAAAAAATCTGATTTAACCTAAGACAAAAAACACAAGAACTCTAGCCTTAGCAACAAATTATGCAGATTGAAAAAAAAAAAACAAATAGGACAGCAACAGGGTGTCAAAGATATAATAGTGAAAATATCACTCAAACCAGCGTACACTCATTCATTCCGCCATGGCCTCTCATACAGGTACTCACGACTTTGCTCGCTGCCTCTTGGAACACACTGATTTTAGATTTTTCACACAGACTCAAAAAAGATGCAGTCTTCTGCCAAGAAGTCCCCAGTTCCAAAAGACGTATTTAACTCGGAGTCTCCGGGAACGACTACTTGGGTGTGCAAATTTGTTCAAATGTCTGATTAAGTCACCTAACAGTTATTCCAGGCGCGGGAGTTAGCAGAGCACAGTGTCAATAGCGTAGGTTTCTAGAAATGATGAATGTCAGGTCGGTGCCTTCCCTCAGTATAGGATTCACTTTAGTCACACCACAGATTTGTCCACAAAAAAAAATATATATATATATAGTCGGGAAATGTTAGTTAATACTTGAAGTATTTCGCGCCACCAGGCAGAAAGATTACGTAGAGTTTTTTTTTTCTAGAAGAAATTAAGATCTGGCTCCAAGGTCCAGTATTTATCATTACAGTCTTTGAAAACCCGTTATTGGGATATAGTATTTCTGGCTAACTCGGGTTGCATATGCACTGTTTAGACCAGTGGTACTTAAGAAACCCACGTGGTTCAAAATAAGGACTGTCTATTTCTTCACAAGTATGGAAACTACTACTAGGTGCTGGTAAAGTTAGGGTCACCCCAAAACTTTCACTGTGTGGAGGAAAAATAACACATATAATATAATAAACAGAATCTGTACTGGTTATAACTTACATTTAAACTTGCAAGCAGAGAGCTTTGCTTATCATTTAAACTTCCCGTGACGTAAGTTATATTTAAAAATCAGCAATCCTCATGAATTAGGAACACGTGCGTATTCCGTCACCATTCATGAGGCTCGATTCTAGAGTTTATACGTTAGTTTAGAAAAATACACTCGACTGAGTATTAGCAGTTAAATTAAATTCATAAATAGCTACAATTGCCGTTATAAGCTAGAAATTTTAATTTTATTCTGCTTTCCACTGAATGCTTCCCTAGAAAATATAATAGCCTACCACTTTATTTCTCTTCTGCGCTAAAGAAATAGATTAAAATGAATTAAGCGATTTAAACACTTTAACACTCACAAAATCTATATATCTATCATATTAATTACCTCAACCACAGAATTACAGGTAGTCGCACAACTTAAGAATAAAAATGCTGAAAATATTTCTGGAAGTCTAGAAGTTCGACAAATTGCCGAAACAAACTGAGATACTTCGCTAACAGCTATTCTGTTTACGAGCAACCTATCTACTGTGAGTCTATGAGCGAGAATGAAATTAAAGTTTCAAACTTGGCCAATATCTTTAAAATCGGACACAGGATCCTAATCTTATTTCGCCAAGCGAAATAGTCTCCCCTGTCCGTATAACACCTTCGTCCGCTTATCGCGTGACGTAACAGCCATCAGTGGCCGAGGGCTTGCATGAGTTGCAAATCTCAGACCACCGTCTGCAGTGCGGAGTGGATTTTCACGCTAAGCCGGGTTTTTCCTGACGAAAAACCTCATGCGTTTACTGAAATGCAGACTCTCTGTCTACTTTCCATGTCCCTCGGGTGAATTTTCACGCCCCAGGCCAGAGACCCTCAGACGAATGTCTAGCGAATGCTGTAAATTCACGCCTATCGTCCGACCAGCGCGACTGACATGTACGCAATACCACCCAGGTGCGATTCTCAGTTTTAGAGAAAGGAAAACAGGTAAAGTTTGCGAATTATATGAAAATAATATTCGCAAAACGAATGGATGAAAAATATACAGGAAAAAGGAAATACAGAGATAATAAAAGAGAGAATTCGGGTGAAAGAATAGGAAGAAGATGTAGGAAATTAAATGAATATAAACCCTACGTGACAGAGCCTCCCCCCTTTAAGATATGGAAGCACTCCATGTCTACGTTATGGAGTTTAATTTCCTATAACCGTAGCTTCGGGGTGTCTGTCTTCTTCCCTCTCCTCTTCCCCCTCCATCTCTGTCCAATTCCTACTCAAGTCCACTCCTCAAAGTTTCCTTCCCCTGGAATGTCTCATATGCGCGCTTGAAAGAGCGTCGCCGCTTCTGACATTTTTGAAAGATTTCCTGTGATAGCGGTGGAATATCCCTGCCACTATCGTCATCTTCGTCAGTTTTGGCGATCGTCAGGAGATGGTCGGAGGTTGGCACTGGTTTTTCCAAGTATCTCTTTAAGAGATTTAAATGGAAAACCTTCTCCTTTCCTTCAATAGAGATCTGGTAGTTAGCCTTAGAAATCTTTTTCAGGACGGTAAACGGCCCTTGCCATCCGATCTTCAGTTGGTTGTTCTCGGTAGGGAGCAACACCAAAACTTTCTCTCCTGCTTCCAGTTCTCTCTCTTCCGCGACTTTCCTGTATCGGTTAGCGTGCTTGGTGCGTGCTCGCTTAAAGTTAGTCGTTGCTAGGTCCCACCCTAGTTTCAACCGTTCCTTTAAAACCGACACATATTTACTGGCTGAGACAACTGTCTCATCAGCCTTCTCGTCTGTCAGAGACTGAAGTAAGGCTTCAAGCGGGCCCTTAATGGGTCTGCCGAATAAGAGTGTAGCTGGCGGAAATCCTGTGGAAGTATGAGGAGATTCTCTGTAGCCAAATAATGCTGCAGGAATACAGAGATCCCAATCTTCAGGTTTCACTTGTGCCAGCTTACTTAGCATCATGGTGAGGTTTCCATTAGCACGTTCCACGAGCCCATTTCCGGCCGGAGTATATGGCTTAGTGTGGATGTGCTGGGTCCTCAAGATCTTAACGATCTCATCCATCAACAGGTTTCGGTATGGAGATCCATTATCCGTCAACACTTGCTGAGGGAATCCCAACCGAGTGAAAATCTGCACGAGGGCTTCTGCGACATGCTTGGCATCTGCGCATGTTAGCGGGATAGCTTCTGCCCATAAAGTGCATGTATCGACTAAGGTCAGGATGAACCTGTTCCTTCTTTTAGTCCTTTCGAAAGGCCCTAAAATGTCGATCACAACCCGTTCGAATGGTGTTCCCATTATTGGCATTTCACCCATGTGGACTGGGGGTGTCCGTTGCTTGGGTGGTACACGTTGGCACTGGGCACAGGATTTGACGTACTGATATTATCAGTATTTACTCCTGGCCACCAATAATGAGTGGTTATACGTTGGTTTGTGGCGTTCTGTCCCATATGTCCGCTAAAGGGAAGAGAGTGCCCCATTTCTAGGATTTGGCTTCTGTACTGTTTCGGTACTAGGAGCTGGTTGTAACCTTGGTCAGGCTTGCCCGTTCTCCGATAAAGTACGCCATCCTCAGAAAAAATGTCCCCGTGCTGTTTTGGTTCCTTCGCCATGGGCAGTTTCCTAAAGCAGGGTGCCAAGGTAGGGTCCTTGTATTGCGCTTCTTTAAGTTCCATAGGTAACAAATTTGGCGCAGGCTCCCGTTCCTTCTTGGTTTGCCCTCTTATAGTTACTGCTGCCACAATCGGCTCTTCCGGTTTCCCAATACACACGTATCTCCCGCCAAGTATGACTGGGTAGATGGGATCATCCATAACAGCCGCTTTGATCACACCTCTGACAAAGTCAGAGTGTATCTCCACCAATGCGATGGGAAGCGCTGTAGGTGCATCACTCTTACGAACTCCACAAAGTTTGACGGTCTCTCCTGTCTCTTGACCGGGTTTAACCAGGTTTCTGGCAACAATGCAATCGTAAGAAAGCCCCGTGTCAAATAAGCAAGAAGTTTGAGAACCGTTCAAAATAACAATACCTCGCGTTGAGGGTCTATCCCCAACAGGTTGGGAATCACTGTCAATAATTCCGCCTTGCGAGACTGTCAATAAGCATCCGATGCGTTTTGGCTCGGTGTGCTCGGTCTGATCATATGTCCCGTGCTCAGGGGTTCTCCCTTTGCCACCTTGTCCTTTCTGGCTACGCTGCCATGTAGGGCGGTCGGGTTGATCAGGCTGTTTGGGGTGGTTGGGGTACTTGTTCTTGTAGAACTTGGATTTTTCAGGAGGGGGGTTTTGAGGTCCAGTTTCTCTGTGGTTATTTTGGTTAGAAGCCTGAGAAGATTGCTCTAGGTTATGTTTTCGAAAATGCTCCTCTGTCGGTTTCCGCTTTGTGGCCGGTAGTTCAGCCAGCGCATTGTGATAACGCTCAGACTTTTCCAAAATGTCTTCAAGTTTTTCTGCCCCCTGCTCAGCGAGAAATCTCCGGGTATCAGCAGACAAAGTGTTCTTTATTTGTTCAGTTAGAACAAGTTCCTCAAGACCTTCATAGGTAGAGGGGAGCTGCGAAAGCTCAAGGCACTTTGTTAGATATCCCTTAAGACGAGATGAGAACTGGTGAAAAGTTTCAGAATTCTCTTTCCGGCTGTTGCGAAACAGTTGCAAAAACTTGCGAGCGTTCATTTCAAAGCGCTCCAGTAACGCTTTCTTCAACACATCGTAGTCGTCTTGTTGGCTACTTTCCAGCTTAGAATAAACATCATAAGCAGAACCTTTTAGGGCCTGGGAAAGTTTCATATTCCAACGCGACCTCTCTAACCCGTACAGAGTTGCAATTTTCTCAAATTTTTCTAACCATGTGTCAATCTTCTCATTTGGACAAGGAAAGATTCAAGAGTGAAAGACATAGCATTTAGTTGAAGAGATTGAGTGTTAGCAGGGTCAGTTAAGGAAGAATGAGGAGAAGACTCTCCATTGCTGGAGGTAGAGGCAGCACCACGACTTTGGAATTCTAGAGTTTTAAGAGCCAACTCATGCTGTCGTCTCTCTCTCATGCTGTCTCTCTTTTCCTCATGCTGTCTCTCCTCCCTCTCCTTCTGCTCATGCTGTCTCTCCTTCTCTTTTTCCTCATGCTGCATCCTGCGAATTTCCATTTCCTCATCCATCTTCTTCTGCTGTAAAAGACGGTCTTCCCTTTCCCTCTCTCTAGCTTCTGCTTCTTTCCTCTTGAGTTCTTCTTTTTCCTCTTTAGCTTCAGCTGCTTTCCTCTCCGCATCATATCTCTCAAGTTCGTCTCTGACAAAAGCTTTCGCTTCCTCTCCTTCCAGTCCCTCCTCTCTCGCTTCGTCCCTGAGGAGTTGTCTAAGCTTTGCCCTCTCGGCCATATTATGTCAGTGACTGAGACTGTTGGAGAAAGAAAATAGGAAAAAGAATAACCTGGTTCCTACCACTTACGAGAAAAAAAATTACCAAAAAAAATCAAAAGATGATATATTTAACCCTGGGATACCTCCTCCAAAATAAAATCTAACTATCGCTGCTATTAATCGGCAATAAAGCACTCAATGCAAAACACGACTACGCCAAATAAATGGTAGTTAAGATTACAACTGAAAAATAAGTTGCTACAGTGGAAAAGCAAAAGAATATTGCAAAAATTAAAGAGAAAAATAATCCCTTAATTTTTAAAAATCCACTATAAGTTCGCCCCTGAAGTCAGATCGGGTAAGGGAGGGAATTAATCTGGACAAAAAGTCCGAAACACACTCCTTAACTTAGTTCAAACGCCGTTCTGCCTCAGTACCCAGTGAATGTTATACACTCACCACTTTACCAGCATTTAGTATTACAATCAGCAGTTAACATATATCCCGACAAAATCAACCTGTAACCAAAATGTATATTATTCAAAGATGCTGTGGAAAAAAAAAAACTTATTAGTTTGTGTGGTCAGCACGCCCGTAAACAGATCGCTAGTCTAGGGGGTAATATTTTTTTTTTTTAAAAGATACACAGTCACAAGACATCACACTCTTACTCTATATCAGAATACAGAATCTTAAGTTCAAAATCCAGATAGACGAGTCCACATTTGTCGTACTCGTCTTCCTATTCTAAGTTCAAAAATCCTACGGACGAGAACCCATTTGTCGTACTCGTCTTCCTATTCTAAGTTTTGGGTTCAAAAATCCCGGACGAGAACCATTTGTCGTAGATTTTCGATAGGAGAATTAAGACTAGGTTTGGTCCCTTCTGAATAGGTTTGAATAGGTGATAGACTCAGTGAGAGTTAGTGAAAGGTAATAGAATTTCCACACACGTGAGATGATAGATTTTGATATAGTGGCTGTCTCTGAAAGCGAAAAGAATTCTTCTCTCTCTCACCTATCTTCTACAACAGTTGTTACAGCGTCAGACAGACTACACCAATATACATATTACGTATATTTCTATCACTCACAGGCACGCACATACACGTGACGACAGGTAAACACACAGACGTGGGAAAACTATAACAATGATATATATATTATCTAGAACGAGCTGACCAAACACTATTATTAAGTTCAAGAGCGATTTTAATATCAGGAAAAATCGGCTCACAACATCAAAGAAAGTACATCAAGGAAAATACATATACACATAGTCATAAAAAATTCAAGGAAATGTTGCAAGGATGATAGCCCCGTTATAGTGTTAACTCTAGGTTTAGCCCGGCCCCGTTAAGAGAACAGATGATGGCGCCCGAGTCACAGATACATAGGGTTTGAGTCTAAGAGTTTTCTTTGTTTCTCTCGTAATTATATGCACAGAGTTTGAAAAAAAAAAATCTGATTTAACCTAAGACAAAAACACAAGAACTCTAGCCTTAGCAACAAATTATGCAGATTGAAAAAAAAAAAATAGGACAGCAACAGGGTGTCAAAGATATAATAGTGAAAATATCACTCAAACCAGCGTACACTCATTCATTCCGCCATGGCCTCTCATACAGGTACTCACGACTTTGCTCGCTGCCTCTTGGAACACACTGATTTTAGATTTTCACACAGACTCAAAAAAATGCAGTCTTCTGCCAAGAAGTCCCCAGTTCCAAAAGACGTATTTAACTCGGAGTCTCCGGGAACGACTACTTGGGTGTGCAAATTTGTTCAAATGTCTGATTAAGTCACCTAACAGTTATTCCAGGCGCGGGAGTTAGCAGAGCACAGTGTCAATAGCGTAGGTTTCTAGAAATGATGAATGTCAGGTCGGTGCCTTCCCTCAGTATAGGATTCACTTTAGTCACACCACAGATTTGTCCACAAAAATATATATATATATATATAGTCGGGAAATGTTAGTTAATACTTGAAGTATTTCGCGCCACCAGGCAGAAAGATTACGTAGAGTTTTTTTTTTCTAGAAGAAATTAAGATCTGGCTCCAAGGTCCAGTATTTATCATTACAGTCTTTGAAAACCCGTTATTGGGATATAGTATTTCTGGCTAACTCGGGTTGCATATGCACTGTTTAGACCAGTGGTACTTAAGAAACCCACGTGGTTCAAAATAAGGACTGTCTATTTCTTCACAAGTATGGAAACTACTACTAGGTGCTGGTAAAGTTAGGGTCACCCCAAAACTTTCACTGTGTGGAGGAAAAATAACACATATAATATAATAAACAGAATCTGTACTGGTTATAACTTACATTTAAACTTGCAAGCAGAGAGCTTTGCTTATCATTTAAACTTCCCGTGACGTAAGTTATATTTAAAAATCAGCAATCCTCATGAATTAGGAACACGTGCGTATTCCGTCACCATTCATGAGGCTCGATTCTAGAGTTTATACGTTAGTTTAGAAAAATACACTCGACTGAGTATTAGCGGTTAAATTAAATTCATAAATAGCTACAATTGCCGTTATAAGCTAGAAATTTTAATTTTATTCTGCTTTCCACTGAATGCTTCCCTAGAAAATATAATAGCCTACCACTTTATTTCTCTTCTGCGCTAAAGAAATAGATTAAAATGAATTAAGCGATTTAACACTTTAACACTCACAAAATCTATATATCTATCATATTAATTACCTCAACCACAGAATTACAGGTAGTCGCACAACTTAAGAATAAAAATGCTGAAAATATTTCTGGAAGTCTAGAAGTTCGACAAATTGCCGAAACAAACTGAGATACTTCGCTAACAGCTATTCTGTTTACGAGCAACCTATCTACTGTGAGTCTATGAGCGAGAATGAAATTAAAGTTTCAAACTTGGCCAATATCTTTAAAAATCGGACACAGGATCCTAATCTTATTTCGCCAAGCGAAATAGTCTCCCCCCCCCCCCGTCCGTATAACACCTTCGTCCGCTTATCGCGTGACGTAACAGCCATCAGTGGCCGAGGGCTTGCATGAGTTGCAAATCTCAGACCACCGTCTGCAGTGCGGAGTGGATTTTCACGCTAAGCCGGGTTTTTCCTGACGAAAAACCTCATGCGTTTACTGAAATGCAGACTCTCTGTCTACTTTCCATGTCCCTCGGGTGAATTTTCACGCCCCAGGCCAGAGACCCTCAGACGAATGTCTAGCGAATGCTGTAAATTCACGCCTATCATCCGACCAGCGCGACTGACATGTACGCAATACCACCCAGGTGCGATTCTCAGTTTTAGAGAAAGGAAAACAGGTAAAGTTTGCGAATTATATGAAAATAATATTCGCAAAACGAATGGATGAAAAATATACAGGAAAAAAAAGGAAATACAGAGATAATAAAAGAGAGAATTCGGGTGAAAGAATAGGAAGATGATGTAGGAAATTAAATGAATATAAACCCTACGTGACACTACTCTTCTTTCTACATTTCTGCCAAGAGTAATCTTGTGTAAAGAAAGACTCTATTGAAGCCTATAACAGATATTCTTGAGTTTTGGCCACTGTTGGACCACTGCTGCAAAGCAGGGGAGGCAATACCGTCACAAACACTATAGTGATGAGAAAAGAAATGAAAATATAGAAAAAAGAAGCAAAGTCTTCCAGGTTAAAGGAAATATAAAGCGAAAAGCACAGTCAGCTGGACACGGAAATAAAACATCAAACCCGAGCGAACAAAAGGAAATTCTTAGACAATCTTGCAAGATAGTCAGAAGAGGCAGCACTGCGAAATGAAAACAGCACAGTATTTAAATAACCAAAACCATCAGCGGAAAACGGGGTGCAAACAATATTACGTTAGTAAGAGATAAGCAAGAAAATCTTCTCATACAGCACAGGGACCGGAAACAAGATGGGCAGAGCACTTCAGAGAAACACTGAATAATGAACAACGAGAGATACAGCTCAATGTTCGTGATGCTGAAAACGATCTGGACGTAAAAAAAGACATTCCACGATGGGAAGAAATCATCACAGCTATCAAAAGGTTAAAGAATGGAAAAACTCCTGGTCACGACAATTTAAATGCTGAGTTATTTAAGACAGACCCTGGACTAGCAGCAGAACTTTTAGAACCACTATTTGCACAGGTCTGGAAAACAGAGACAACACCAATGGAATGGAATAAAGGAATAATTGTCGAATTGTGAAAGAAGGGCGACCTTGCAGACTGCAACAACTGGAGAGGAATTACTCTCCTCTCAGGTCCGAGTAAAAATACTAGGCAGGATAATTATCCAGAGAATGTCAAAAGCAGTAGACCATAAACTGAGAAAAGAACAAGCGGGGTTCAGAAAGAAAAGAAGATGTGCAGATCATATATCCACCCTCAGGAGCATTATAACGCAGGACTCAGAATGGCAGAAACGGCTATATATTAACTTTGTTGATAATGAAAAGGATTTTGACAGCATACACGGGGATATCCAATGAGAATTACTGAGGGCTTATGGAATTTCCAGCTGCATTGTTTCCATCATAAAAAGCCTCTATGCTAACTTTACATGTAGTGTTGGGCACAGCAACTTAACTTTTGAGGTGAAAACAGGAGTACGACAGGGATGCCCCTTATCAACCACATTATTTTTCACAGTCATAGACTGGGTGATACGCCAAACAACAGAGGACAGTCCAAGAGGAATAAGATGGACAACGTTTTCTACACTGGAAGATCTGGAATGTGCAGATGGCATTGCACTACTCGCACATTCACAACAACACATCCAAGAAAAAACAGATAGACTGAATAAGTATAACGAACAGGTGGGTATGAACATCAGTCTAAAGAAAACAGAGGTCATGACGCTCAATGTGGGCAATCCTGAGCCCCTAACAGTAAGGAACCAGAAGCTGGAACAAACGGACACATTTACATACATAGGATGCAAAGTAACATGAGACGGCGGAACAAGCAAAGACATCAACAACAGAATTAATTTAGCCAGAACAGCCTTTGCTAGTCTCAACAACATCTGGAAGTCCTCTCAGTACAACACAAACACCAAATAAAGATTATATATGAGCTGTGTACTTCCTGTGCTTCTCTATGGTGCGGAATGCTAGAGAGTAACAGAGAAGGAAATGTCGAAATTGTGCTCTTTTCACACAATTTGCCTTAGGAAAATTCTCCAAATTTTTTGGCCGAATACCATCACCAACCAAGAACTGCTTACTCAGAGCAACCAACAGAACGTGCACCCCGTTATAGCTGGCAGACGCTAGAGCTGGGTTGGCCACGTCCCCAGAAGAGACCATGATGCCATCGCAAGAACAGCTATGCTATGGGCCCCTGAAGGAAAGCGAAAGTCAGGCAAACCAAAACATTTTGGCGGAGAAGTGTGGAGGCTGAGGTGCAAAGAATGAACCAGAGCTGGGGCACAGCACGAAGGATGGCCGCCAACCGAGCAAAGTGGAAGCAGTTTGTTGCTGCCCTACATAGCATGAAGGCCACTTACTGCTTTGAGAGTCGGTGGCAAAGGATCAAAGAAGGAGAATCCCCTGTACACTAATTACCCAAATGATTGTTGTTGTTAATCAGAATCGACCTCACTAATAATTAATTGCCCTTAGTTTCTCTCCCTTATCCACGTCCAGTGTCTCCACTATAGGTTCCCTCGAGGCCAGTTTGCCACGTCTCCCATTGCCACGTACCCCTGCATGACCAGGACAGTAGATCCACACCAGTTCTTGAAGACTTGAGGATTCTATTGATGTTTTCCATTCCTGCCGCAGCCATCCGTTCTGAATTTTGCGAAGCATGGCTTGAGAATCTGACAATATAACTACACTGGTTGATGGAGTTTCAGAAAGCCACAATGCTGCAGCAACTGCCTCTACCTCCATTCTCACGCTGAAGGTTGTTGTCATGTAGCCTCCTGTCGTAGATTTTTGATAGGGGAATTAAGACTTGGGTTGGTCCCTTCTAAATAGATTTGAATAAGTGATAGTCCCAGTGAGAGATAGTAATAGCAATAGAGTTCCACAAGTGAGATGGTAGACTGTGATAGAGGCTGTCTCTGAAATCGAGAAATCTTCTCTCTTTCACCTATCTTCTACGACAGATTTAGAGGAGTCAGACAGTCTAAACACACATATATATATATATATTATATATATATATATATTCTATCCACTCACGTGCACGCACATACAAGACGACAGTTAGACATACAGACGTGGGAAAACTATAACAGATGATTATAGAGATATTCTAGAACGAGCTGACCAACACGCTGATTAAGTTTAAGGGCAGTTTTAATTATCATCTAAAATCCCATCACAACACATAAAATTACATCAAAGCATATACAAATAGTCATAAAAATCAATGAATTTCAACAATAAATGATAGACCCACAGTTATGATCTTCCCTCGATGTTTAGCCCACAGTCCCGTTAGGAGAACGATGATAGCCCAAAGAGTCCCAGATACATATGATTTGGGTCTAATATTTTCCTCTTTTGAAGGTATGAACTGACTTTGATAGCAGTATCTATTCTAAGGAAAAATATAGTTTAGCAACAAAATCTTGCATAAGGAAAGTTACAAAGTGAGTGAATCAAACGAAGAACATCCTTCAGTCTACTTTCACTCGGTTCTTTCATCAGGGCCCTGACTCACACAACCTTACCTACAATCGTGCGGTTGTTCGCCGTCTGGCGCAAGCCTTAGTGTACACTTCGTTTAATCTGTCTAGCTGTGGATGAAGTGGATACCCAGCTCTGCAGATATTGGTTTCATTTACCGTGTCCGGGGATCGTCCACTTCAGGCGATCGTTCTTTCTTTACAGATTTAAGTTAATGTCACTTATGCACGAGGTAAGAGTTAGGGTTTCAGCGGGCACACAGTGTCAGAACACGAGGTTTCCCTTAATTAGGAAGATGACCGGTGGACAACTTCTCTTAACAGATAATCTTGGTTCATCACACACTTGGTCAAAAATGTCGGAAAAGTTAATGTTTTTTCTGTAATTATTCTCGCCACAAGGCAGCATGTACATTAGAGTTTGTGAAGAAATATGATCTGGCTCAAAGGCCCAGTATAAGCATTTATTCTTTTTTAAAAAAAACCCGTTAGTGGGATTGGTATTCTGTCTATCTCTGAAGGCACACGCCCTGTCAGACAGGTGTTACTTGAAAAATTCACGTGGTTAAAGATATAAAATGTTTATGTTTCTCACAGGTTTGTCTCTGTACTAAACGCCGGCAAAGTTGGGTTACCCCAGTATTCACTGAATAAAGAAAAAAAAAACACATATGAAATATTTTACATATTATGTACTCAATATAACTTACATTTAGAACTGCAAGCGTAGAGCTTGACTTGACGTTTAAACTTTCCCGTGAAATAAGTTATATATAAAAATCAGTCATCATGAATTAGGAATACCTACGTATTCCGTCAACACTCATGAGGCATCTAACATTTATAAGTTAGTTTAGAAAAATATTCTCGTCTGAGTATTTAGCAGTTAAATTAAATTCATTATAGCTACATGCTTTTAAGCTAGAAATTATAATTTATTCTGTTTTACCACTGTAACTCGTCGACTAGAGAATATAACAGACTTATAAATTAATCACTCTGCACAAAAGAAACTAGTGAAAAATAGGCGATTAAACACTTAATCACTCACAAAATATTAGATACTTAATATTTACCTCAACACAGAACTACAGGTAATCGCACACTTTAGAATTATACGCTGATATATTTATTTGAAGTCTAGAAACTCGGCAACTTTCCGAGCGAACTAAGAGATTCGCTATGCAGCTTATTCTATTCACGAACAACCTGTCTACTGCGAATTTAGGAGAAAGAATGAAATCAAGTTTAAAACTCTGATTAATATCTATGAAACAAACAAAAGATCCCACTATTTCCAAAACCACGCAATAGCGCAGGTCTCACCCCTTCTCTCTCTCTCTTTCTCTCTCTCTCTCTCTCTTTCTCTCTCTCTCTCTCTAACACCTCCCATTTACTAGACGCATGCCATAACGGATACTTCTCGTCTTTACACCTCACGCTGACCAGGGCCAACAGTGAGTGCCGTGTCAGATGGAATTGCCAGACAAATGTCTCGTACTGCGCCGTGGAGATGTCGGTTATCGCGCCTCACCTGAGCGCTCAGCCGAAGAAAACGCGCGTGTCAGCTGAAGGTGCAGACAAAAGTCTGCTCGTATGTCTGAGATAGATGCATATTCACAATTTCTCGTCTACCTAAGTGGATGACGTCTTACATAATAGAAATGCGTATCCCAGTATGAGAAAGAAAGCGGAAAAGTGAGAATGGGAAAGAAAATATTTTTCGCACACGAACGAATGCGAACAATACAGGAAAAATGTAAAGAGTGATAACAAAATAGAGGACACGGGTAGAAAAAAGAAGAGTATATAGACAATTTATTGATCATAAAACTCTCTGTGACAGACCGTCCCCGCTTTAAGATATGGAAGCACTCCATGTCTACGTTATGGAAATAAATTTCCTATATCCGTAGCTTCAGGGTGTCTGTCTTCTTCACTCTCATCTCCCCCCTCCATCTCTCTCCAATTCCTACTCAAGTCTACTCCCAAAGTTTCCTTTCTCTGGAATGTCTCCCATGCGCGCTTGAAAGAGCGTCGCCGCTTTTGACATTGTTGAAAGATTTCGTGTGTGTGCAGTGGAATTTCCCTGCCACTATCGTCATCTCTTCGTCAGTTTTGGCGATCGTCAGGAGATGTTCGGAGGTCGGCACTGGTCTTTCTACGAATTTCTTTAGCAGATTTAAATGGAAAACCTTTTCCTTTCCTTGAAAAGAGATCTGGTAGTTAGCCTTAGAAATCTTTTTCAGGACGGTAAACGGCCCTTGCCATCCGATCCTCAGTTGGTTGTTTCCGGTAGGGAGTAATACCAAAACTTTCTTTCCTGCTTCCAGTTCTCTCTCTTTCGCGACTTTCCTGTATCGGTTAGCGTGCTTTGTGCGTGCTCGCTTAAAGTTAGTCGTTGCTAGGTCCCATCCTAGTTTCAACCTTTCCTTTAAATCCGATACGTATTTACTGGCTGAGACAACTGTCTCATCTGCCTTCTGGTCTGTCAGCGACCAAAGTAAGGCTTCGAGCGGGCCCTTAATGGGTCTGCGGAATAAAAGCGTAGCTGGCGGAAATCCTGTTGAAGTATGAGGAGATTCTCTGTAGCAAATAAAGCTGCAGGAATACAAAGATCCCAATCTTCAGGTTTCACTTGTGCCAGTTTACTTAGCATCATGTTGAGGTTTCCATTAACACGTTCCACGAGCACATTTCCAACCGGAGTATAAGGCTTTGTGTAGATGTGTTGGGTCCTCAAGATCTTCACGATCTCATCCATCACCAGGTTTCGGTATGGAGATCCGTTATCCGTCAACACTTGCTGAGGGAATCCCAACCGAGTGAAAATCTGCACGAGGGCTTCTGCGACATGCTTGGCATCTGCGCATGTTAGCGGTATAGCTTCTGCCCATAAAGTGCATGTATCGACTAAGGTCAGGATAAACCTGTTCCTTCTTTTAGTCCTTTCTAAGGGTCCTAAAATGTAGATCACAACCCATTCGAATGGTGTTCCCACTATTGGCATTTCACCCAAAGAGACTGGGGGTGCCCGTTGCTTGGGTGGCACACGTTGGCACTGGGCACAGGATTTGACATACCTGATAATCTCAGTATTTACTCCTGGCCAGCAATAATGAGTGGTTATCCGTTGGTTTGTGGCGTTCTGTCCCATATGTCCGCTGAAGGGAAGAGAGTGCCCCATTTCTAGGATTTGGCTTCTGTACTGTTTCGGTACTAGGAGCTGGTTGAAACCTTGGTCAGGCTTGCCCGTTCTGCGATAAAGTACGCCATCCTTAGAAAAAATGTCCCCGTGTTGTCTGGGTTCCTTAGCCATGGGCAGTTTCCTAAAGCAGGGTGCCAAGGTAGGGTCCTTGTATTGCGCTTCTTTAAGTTCCATAGGTAACAAATTAGGCGCAGGCTCCCGTTCCTTCTTGGTTTGCCCTCTTGTAGTTACTGCTGCCACAATCGGCTCTTCCGGTTTCCCAATAAACACGTATCTACCGCCAAGTATGACTGGGTAGATGGGGTCATCCATAACAGCCGCTTTGATCACACCTCTGACAAACTCAGAGTGTATCTCCACCAGTGCGATGGGAAGCGCTGTAGGTGCATCACTCTTAGAGACTCCACAAAGTTCGACGGTCTCTCCTGTCTCTTATCCGGGTTTAACCGGGTGTCTGGCAATAATGCAATCATAAGAAAGCCCCGTGTCAAATAAGCAAAAAGTTTGAGAACCGTTCAATGTAACAGTACCTCGTGTAGAGGGTGTGTCTCCCTCTACAGGTTGAGAATCCCTGTCAATAATTCCGCCTTGCTAAACTGTCAGCAAGCATCCTATGCGTTTAGGCTCTGTGTGCTCACTCTGATCATTAGTCCCGTGCTCAGGAGTTCTTCCTTTGCCACCTTGTCCTTTCTGGCTGCGCTGCCATGAAGGGCGGTCGGGTTGATCAGACTGTTTACTGTGGTTGCTGGGGTACTTGGTTTTGTAGAACTTAGATTATTCAGGAGGGGGGTTTTGAGGTCCAGTTTCTCTGTGGTTATTCTGATTAGAAGCATGAGAAGATTGGTCTAGATTATTCTTTCGAAAATGCTCTTCTGTCGGTTTCCGTTTTGTGGCCGGTAGTTCAGCCAGCGCATTGTGATATCGATCAGACTTTTCTAAGATGTCTTCAAGCTTGTCTGCACACTGCTCAGCTAGAAATCTCCGGGTATCTGCAGACAAAGTGTTCTTTATTTGTTCTGTTATAACAAATTCCTCCAGACCTTCATAGGTAGAGGGGAGCTGTGAAAGCCCAAGGCACTTTGTCAGATATCCCTTTAGACGAGATGAGAACTGCTGAAAAGTTTCAGAGCTTTCCTTCCTGCTGTTGCGAAACAGTTGCAAAAATTTGCGAGCATTCATTTCAAAGCGCTCCAGTAACGCTTTCTTCAACACGTCATATTGTCTTGTTGGCTGCTTTCAAGTTTGGCATAAACATCATACGCACTGCTTTTCAGCTCCTGAGAAAGCTTCATATTCGAACGCGATCTCTCTAAACCGTACAGAGTTGAAATTTTCTCAAATTTTTCTAGATACGTGTCAATCTTCTCATTAGGACAAGGGAAAGATTCTAGAGCGAAAGACATAGCGGTGAGATGAGTAGATTGAGTATTAGAAGGATCAGTTAAGGAAGAATGAGGAGAAGACTCTCCATTGCTGGAGGTAGAGGCAGCACCACGACTTTGGAATTCCAGAGTTTTAAGAGCCAACTCATGCTGTCTCTCTGTCTCTCTCTTCTTATTGCTGTCTCTCCCTCTCCTTCTCTCTTTCCTCATGCTGTCTCTCCTTCTCTCTTTACTCCCTCTCCTTCTCTCTTTCCTCACGCACCTCCCTCTCCTTCTCATGCTGTCTCTCCTTCTCTCGTTCTCTCTCCCTGCAGATTTCCATTTCCTCATCCATCTTCTTCTGCTCTCTAGCTTCAGCTGCTTTCCTCTCCGCATAATATCTTTCCAGTTCATCCCTGACAAAAGCTTTCGCTTCTTCTCCGTCCAAACCTTCTTCTCTCGCTTCGTCCCTGAGCATCTGTCTAAGTTTCGCCCTTTCGGCCATAGTAACTCAGTGGCTGAGACTTAGTTCGAGAAAGAAAAGAAGAAAGGTACACTGGTTCCTACCACTTACGAGAAATTACCAAAATCAAAAGATGATATACTTCACCCTGGGATACCTCCTCAAAAAATATAGTATCTAACTATCGCTGCTGTTAATCGGCAATGAAGCTCCTAATGCAGACGACTATGCCAAATAAATGGTAGTTACGATTACTCACTGAAAAATAAGTTGCTACAGAGAAACAAAATAATTATTGCAAAAATTTAAGGAGAAAAAAAATCCCTTAATATTTAATCCACTATAAGTTTACCCCTGAAGTCAGTTAGGGTAAGAGAGGAAATTTACAGGACGTAATTGTCTGAATGCACTCCTTAGCTTAGCTGAAACCCCTACTTCTTCAGAACCCTGTGAATGTTATACACTCACGAACTTTACCAGCGTTAGTATTACAAAATCACTAATTAACATATATTCCGACACAATCAACCTGTAACACAAATGTATATATGCTCAAAAATGCTGTGGAAAAACAATCATTAATTGTGTGGTCAGCACGCCCATAAACAGATCGTTTCGTCTAGGGGATAAATTATTTTTAAAAGATTAAAAACTCACAAGACATCACACTCTTACTCTATATCAGAATACAGAATCTTACCGACGAGCTGATATTTGTCGTCTCGTCTTCCTATTCAAAGTTCAAAATCCCGATAGACGAGACCCCATTTGTCGTAGATTTTTGATAGGGGAATTAAGACTTGGGTTGGTCCCTTCTGAATAGATTTGAATAAGTGATAGTATAGTGAGAGATAGTAATAGCAATAGAGTTCCACAAGTGAGATGGTAGACTGTGATAGAGGCTGTCTCTGAAATCGAGAAATCTTCTCTCTTTCACCTATCTTCTACGACAGATTTAGAAAAGTTAGACAGTCTAAACACATATATATATATATATATTATATATATATATATATATTCTATCCACTCACGTGCACGCACATACAAGGCGACAGTTAGACGTACAGACGTGGGAAAACTATAACAGATGATTATAGAGATATTCTAGAACGAGCTGACCAACACGCTGATTAAGTTTAAGGGCAGTTTTAATTATCATCTAAAATCCCATCACAACACATAAAATTACATCAAAGCATATACAAATAGTCATAAAAATCAATGAATTTCTACAAGAAATGATAGACCCACAGTTATGATCTTCCCTCGATGTTTAGCCCACAGTCCCGTTAGGAGAACGATGATAGCCCAAAGAGTCCCAAATACATATGATTTGGGTCTAATATTTTCCTCTTTTGAAGGTATGAACTGACTTTGATAGCAGTATCTATTCTAAGGAAAAATATAGTTTAGCAACAAAATCTTGCATAAGGAAAGTTACAAAGTGAGTGAATCAAACGAAGAACATCCTTCAGTCTACTTTCACTCGGTTCTTTCATCAGGGCCCTGACTCACACAACCTTACCTACAATCGTGCGGTTGTTCGCCGTCTGGCGCAAGCCTTAGTGTACACTTCGTTTAATCTGTCTATCTGTGGATGAAGTGGATACCCAGCTCTGCAGATATTGGTTTCATTCACCGTGTCCGGGGAGCGTCCACTTCAGGCGATCGTTCTTTCTTTACAGATTTAAGTTAATATCACTTATGCACGAGGTAAGAGTTAGGGTTTCAGCGGGCACACAGTGTCAGAACACGAGGTTTCCCTTAATTAGGAAGATGACCGGTGGACAACTTCTCTCAACAGATAATCTTGGTTCATCACACACTTGGTCAAAAATGTCGGAAAAGTTAATGTTTTTTCTGTAATTATTCTCGCAACAAGGCAGCACGTACATTAGAGTTTGTGAAGAAATATGATCTGGCTCAAAGGCCCAGTATAAGCATTTATTCTTTTAAAAAAACCCGTTAGTGGGATTGGTATTCTGTCTATCTCTGAAGGCACACGCCCTGTCAGACAGGTGTTACTTGAAAAATTCACGTGGTTAAAGATATAAAATGTTTATGTTTCTCACAGGTTTGTCTCTGTACTAAACGCCGGCAAAGTTGGGTTACCCCAGTATTCACTGAATAAAGAAAAAAAACACATATGAAATATTTTACATATTATGTACTCAATATAACTTACATTTAGAACTGCAAGCGTAGAGCTTGACTTGACGTTTAAACTTTCCCGTGAAATAAGTTATATATAAAAATCAGTCATCATGAATTAGGAATACCTACGTATTCCGTCAACACTCATGAGGCATCTAACATTTATAAGTTAGTTTAGAAAAATATTCTCGTCTGAGTATTTAGCAGTTAAATTAAATTTATTATAGCTACATGATTTTAAGCTAGAAATTATAATTTATTCTGTTTTACCACTGTAACTCGTCGACTAGAGAATATAACAGACTTATAAATTAATCACTCTGCACAAAAGAAACTAGTGAAAAATAGGCGACTAAACACTTAATCACTCACAAAATATTAGATACTTAATATTTACCTCAACACAGAACTACAGGTAATCACACACTTTAGAATTATACGCTGATATATTTATTTGAAGTCTAGAAACTCGGCAACTTTCCGAGCGAACTAAGAGCTTCGCTATACACCTTTTTTCTATTCACGAACACCCTTCTACTGCGCATTTAGGAGAAAGAATGAAATCAAGTTTAAAACTCTGATTAATATCTATGAAACAAACAAAAGATCCCACTATTTCCAAAACCACGCAATAGCGCAGGTCTCACCCCTTCTCTCTCTCTAACGCCTCCCATTAACTAGACGCATGTCATAACTGACACTTCTCGTCTTCACACCTCACGCTGACCAGGGCCAACAGTGAGTGCCGTGTCAGATGGAATTGCCAGACAAATGTTCCATACTGCGCCGTGGAGATGTCGGTTATCGCGCCTCACCTGAGCGCTCAGCCGAAGAAAACGCGCGTGTCAGCTGAATGTGCAGACAAAAGTCTGCTCGTATATCTGAGATAGATGCATATTCACAATTTCTCGTCTACCTAAGTGGATGACGTCTTACATAATAGAAATGCGTATCCCAGTATGAGAAAGAAAGCGGAAAAGTGAGAATGGGAAAGAAAATATTTTTCGCAAACGAACGAATGCGAAAAATACAGGAAAAAGGTAAAGAGTGATAATAAAATAGAGGACTCGGGTAGAAAAAGAAGAGTATATAGAAAATTTATTGATCGTAAAACTGTCTGTGACACCTCCACTCTGTTCAGCGACAACCCTGCCATTTATTCTCGCAGAGAAGCCCCATCCTGATTTCTCACCTTGCACTACACATCTATCAGTGTACTCAAAAGCGTCATCATCCCCAGCATGATCACTTATCAGCTAATTAATCTCTAACTCTGCTTTTCCATTGCCCTAAGATCTGCACTCTCTGCCAAGGCTAATGATGACCTGCTGGTAGTTTATTCAGTTCTCTCCTTACTTACTCCACTCTTCCCCTTTGGATACATTTTCAACCCTGGTCACCTGACCAATCGTAGCCTCTGCCTGTGCAATCCATGACATCACCCTCTTGATTCTTGCTTCTTTGATGTCAGCAACGTACTCATGTATGGGGTGTCTTTTGTCGGTGGTTACCCGCATATAGGCTTTTGCCTGGGCTAGCTCATATCTGGATCTAATCGACAGCAATCCGCGCATGCATCTCATTGTCACAATGGAGGAATCACGCGTACAGCCCATAAATAGTCGCATCACTTCATTTTGAATGCGTTCCAGTCATTCACATTGTGACACTGACAGCGTGAGTATTTCTAGCCCGTACTCGATTACTGAAATCGCGAGCTGATGATACATGAGAAACAACAGTCTTTGTTCCAAGCGCGCAGCAGCCATTGTTTTTAAGGCTACCAAATCCTCGCTTGCACTTCTGTATGATCAGTTCGACATGATACTTGAACGATAGCCCACGATCAAATGTTAGTCCCAGATACTTCAGCCTGTTTTGCATTTCAATTTTCTCCCCATTGAAAGTGATGTCTGGAGTTTTCACTTTGGAGTTGTTCAAAAAGCACCACATCACACAGGCCTTGTTAGGATTGACCCTTGATCCGCTTTCCTCACACTATTTAGAAACCGCCTGTAGTGTCTCTTGTATGCCTTGGACCATTTCTTCTCTGTCTGAGCCAGTTCTGTCCATTAATATGTCATCTGCGAAAGTTAATGTTCGTCTCAGTCCTGTTGGTTGAAAGGTTGCAACTTTGCTGTGTAGATGTTAAACAGCACTGGTGATAATGGAGAACCCTGGGGTAGTCCCGGGCAAATGCGCATTGTTTGTGATATCCAAGTTCCCTAGCGAAATGCAACGGATCTCTCCATTAAGGCAGCTGCTATCCACCTTGTTATCCAAGTATTTACACCACATGCCATTATACAGTCTATTAGTGTTGCAAAGTCCACACTGTTATAAGCATCCTCTAGGTCAATTGCGACAGCCCCCGTTTCTCTTTTACCCTGGAATCCCTCGTAAACATTGTACGCAAACATTCCAGCGTTACCCCATGTTGTTTTCATAGGCCTATAGCTACACAGGGTATCAGGAAGGATGTGTGCATTTGCGAGGTGGCTCATTACTTGTCTTGCAACTATCTTTTCAAGCAATTTACCATAGACATTCTGTTGTATGATATAATTTGATAGCTGCTGAGCAGTGTGGGGTCTTTGCCAGGTTTAGGAAGTGGCCGAAGGTAACTGTGTAGCCAGTCTTCCGGCACCTCAGCATTCTGTATGCTGGTATTGAAATCGCTCACCATATTTACAATGTGTCGTTGAGCTGTTTAATGTGATGGTATTGTACACCATCAGGACCTGGAGCAGTGTTTCTGCTGGTTTTCAATGTGTACATCACGTCCTCTTCAGAAATGAGATCGAATTATATCTGGCCCCTTAGGGCATTTTCCAGAACACTGTCCTTTATTTTCAGGCCGGCACTTTTGTCTCCTTTATCCGTTTGCTCCACATATCGATTGAATAATGCTTTTCCCTTCTCTTCGTCCGTCTTCAGGCTTAATCCTGTAGAGCTTTTGATTTTAAGGATGGGTTGGCTTGCACTTTTCCAGTTTATTCTTTTATATAAGGACCAGAATTTATGTAGGGGGTTTTCCGTGCCCACCTGTGGGCCACAAAGTCCTCCCACACTTTATCCTTGGCCTTCCTTGCCTAGCTCTTGAATCTATTAACGGCTCTTTGTTTTTTCTCCTTCATCTCTTCAATCTCTCCCTCTCATTCATCATTTTTCTGTTTCGTGCTTAACGCCATTTCTTTGTTGCTCTTTCTGCTTCTATCCATGCTTCCTCCACTGTCTTATTCCACCAGGGAGGTTGTGTGAAAGGTGTTCTCGCTGTCTTTTGTTTGGCATTTTGACGCAATGAGCGTGAAGGGTTGTTACAGTCGAGTGGGCCTGTAGGATACTTGAAGGTCTGTTTGTTTCCTGTGTCTAGTGGTCCTACCCTTTGCAATGAAGATGACGCAAGGTAGGTGTTAAGGTCAAAAAGGAAGGTGATCCTTTGTATACGGGTTGGACAGAGTAAATTAAGAGTTACATCGCTTGTAGACTTGATTAACGGTGAATTGTTTAATAAATATATGAAAGAAGTCATAGTTTACAGATAGCGCCGTGAGCGCTGTTCTGTATTGTAGAACTGTAAATAGTTCGCACGGCTAGTCCGTGAAGGGACTGAGCTGCGTTGTACAGCGAAGACCCGTGACTGTTTAGTCGGGAGTTTTGTGACCGCTAGCAGTCGGGTGCTAAGTGTTGACGGAGTAAAGTCAACCCTGGTGTTTTTTCTAAGTGTGTGTTCCCGACCAGTGTTCGGTGAAGATGTATAGTGTTTTTTACAATGTGTGTCTCGGTGGAGACTTTTTGGACAGGCCTGTATTTGAATATTCTTCCTATATTGAATATTCTTCCATGTGTTAGATTATTTGAAGATGGTACGTACTATAATATTTATGACTGCAGTGGATGCAGCTTATGAGAGATTTTGTTATTGGGCACGTTCTATGAGAAGTGCACCACTAGTCTACAATTAGGCGCTATGAAGAGTCTGAGAGGTAGAGAGATTACTTTGTAGGCCATAGACAGTTTTGTGAAGGAGATTAGGCCATATATATTGTGCAGGTTATATTACTGCAGACTGCTGTGTGCGCAGTCTTTCCTTTGAGGAATATTGTGGATGTGCACCACTATTTATTATTGGGCCTTAAGAAGGGATAGCGATGACGATGATTATTCAACTGCCGGGGAGCAGCCTTTGTTGAGAAGGGGAGACGTAGTCTTTTGAGGAAAATCGTTAATGTGCATCTTCTATAAGAAGTGCACCGCTATTTGATGAATTTAATAGTACTGCGATGTGAGCAGTCTTTCTAGATTAGGCCATATGTATGAGGCCGTATTTGAGGTCGTATGTACAACTGCGGTGAACGCAGTTCTTTAAGGAACATGGTGGATGTGTATTTCTATGAGGTGTGCGCCACTAGGCGCTGTGATTGAGCTCTGTGGAGTGTTGGAGCGTCATGAGTACCTTTACTTGATGCCTTGTACTTTATGCTGTATGTCGTCTATGTCAGTGTGATCGTATTGTAACGTAAATAAACTGTGCTTTAAACGTTACCCATCGTTCAACGATCCATGAATCCTATGTGTGTCACTGTGATGGATGAATGCACCAGTACACACCTACTTTGAACATTCTAGGCATAGTAACAGTAGTGACATATTTACAAATAGCCCTGGGTGGGCGTGGCCTATATAAGGAGAACCCATTTACGCCTTTATCACTGAATAACACAATGGCGTTAACATATCATTTGAACCATATCATTAGTAGGCCGAACAACTTATAGATAATAACATTTCATTATTATCAGTGGTGGCCAGTATTTTTTGGATCATAAACCTACAACGTTCGCGTCATGATACATAGTGGCCTTACTACTAAGAAATCTTGACCTATTTATCATCTGCCTGTGTGGGCGGGGCTTCGATTTAGAACCAAGTTCAGCTTTAACTGTGTTAGTCGTCCTCTATGCCTACGGGCTAGTATTCATATGACAGTAGCAATGAGTGGACTAATGTAAGTTAGGAACAGATGATTATGACATTCATCTATGACAAGGGTGCTTATTTCCAGCCTAAATGAGTCGGCAGTAAAACATTTCAAGCCTTATTGACACCTGCATTGCTCACAGACAGTTTGGTGTCGCTCGTGACCGGTAAGCGGTGACACGGTGATGTGTCTAATGTATACATGCTTCCTTATGACATATTTGCAGCAGTCAAGTTTCCTGTTTCATACTGTGTCAAGTACCAGAGGTGACAGTTGTCGACGAGTCCAAGACTTGCGAGATTGCTTATGGTGTGTTATCTGATGCACATCACTTGTAACAGAAAAAGAACGGGACTGTTTTCTACTTACAAGATAAGTGATTTTGTGTGTGAAAACTGTGTCTCTATAGGATGTTGTCAAGCCTTCCAATATTATTATTTATGCTATTGAGTATTTCATGTTGATAGCGTATTGTATTATAAGATTTAGTGCATAATTGATTGTTGCTCATGTGACATAATACTGACTTACCTTATCTTGATTCAAAAGTTTATACCACATATTGACATAAACTTGGAATAATTATAATCACTCAGTGATTGAATTAACATGGATTGTGATATGGCTTCAGACGATATGACGCCGGTGTTGAATTATTTATATGAAGAAGGTAAATATTGTGATAGATTACGAGGCCCAGCACTTCAGAAATACGTGCTGGATGGTTTTTTGTTTAATGTGGTAGAAGCCTTGTCGGCTTTTGCTAACGATAACTTTTCGTCAGGTCCTCAATTGATGGCTAGAGATTTGGCGGATGTGTTAGGATACCTGCGTCCGTTTGTGTGCAATTATACTGAGGCTAGACACAATTTTATGCATGAGGTTTTACACAATATAATCCGCAATAACATGCAGGATGATAACAAAAAGGAATTAAAAGAGGAGGAGCGAGTGAAGAAAAACAAACAGATTGTTCTGCAGGAAAAGTCAAATTTTTTGCAGGATATTGCTGAAGTGAATAAACTACAAGAAACAGTGTCTAGGCTCACAAGTGAGTTACATAAATCAAACTTGGAACTTGCTACTGTAAAAACAGCATTAGAATCTTCATGTAGTAAAGTCAAGGACTTGGAAGTCCAGATAAAAGATAAGCAGGACGTAGTTAGAAATCTCACTCAAGTAGTTCAAGAAAAGAAACAAATACACGAGAAATTGAAAGTTCAAGCCAAGAAATGTGAAGACTTATGTAATGAAACACTTACTGAGTTACTGAGTGACAATGTGTTTGTTAGTCACCGACTTAAAGAAAAGTATTTAGTATCTCCCGAGAAGAGTCATGAGCTTGTAGATAGCCATGATAGTGACACTGAGGTACTTCAGATGGATTTGGCGCAGTTGAGGGCAAATAAAGAAAAGGATGATAGGGAGAGATTGAAAGAGTTAACGGTGCAGAGAAAGAAAATGGTTAAGATTGAGAAGTTACTTACAGAAGAGAGATGTAAAGTTATGACATGTGATAACTTAAATAAGAAACTAAGCGAGGATATCTCTCTTAATATTGCTGAAATTACTGATCTTAGAAGAAGAGTGGATGGTTTAGTGGATGTTGTTTTAGGCATTAAAGGTTTGTCTACTGTCAAGGTTGACAATAGTAGACATAAGGGTGTTTATCAACATATAAGGCAAGCAAAGAGTCAGCCCTATACACTCTTTGCTCAGACGAAAATCGAACATGTTGGACGTAAATGCCTGCGTGGCAAATACAATTTCCCACGTACGGAAGATGCTGCGTCTAAGATTACTGACTCTTGGCGTCAGGTTAGCAAAGATATTTCATGTGTAACATCCAGTTCTGGTAGGAAAGATAACACACATTATGTTAGTAACCATAAGGATTTGATCAGTTCCACTACTTGTCATACCAAGTTTAGACAGGGTGATACAGTAAATAAGCATATTACCACAGAAAAGAATAAAAACAGTTTTGGTAAAAGAAATAACCATAATGTTAGACAGTACCAAGGAAGCCCATCAAATGGTAGTTTTTCCTCTCTAAGAAACCAGAGACAGTCTAACAGATCTCAAAATTTTAATTCTGAAGAGTTGAGAAATTATGGTAGGAATAATTACATTAAAGATTACCAATCTGATAATAATTGTTCTAGGAGTCAACGAGATTCATTTACCAGATATTTCTATCCTAGGAGAGAAGTTAAGCATAACAATGCTAACTGCAGTTCTAGGCAGAACAAATGGAATAATAAGGAAAATAGCAATAGAGATAATAACACTCTAAATATTACTACACATAACCAGGTTAACTTTGTGCAACAAAAGCCCAAAGTCATTGGTGGTAAATAAAGTGACAATAACTATTAATGTCTTAATTAAGTATTACTACTGTTATGTTTTTTGGATTACGAGAGAGTATCTCGTTGTTGTGAGTGTAACTTTATTTCAGCCTACTACTGGTGTGATGACCGTCATTTTCGGTCAGGTTGACCCTATCCTTCTATGTTGTATACTATGTGAAGAAGGAAGAATTGATGGCATCATATAGAAACCAGACGTTTTCATAACCACGGGTTAGGTAATTGTCTAGTTAACCTATCCGTTTTCTTATAATCTTACTGTTGATTAAAGTGGAGATTTTCATTTGTATTTTTTAAACAGTAGCAGCTATGCGATAAAGGTCAGCGTGCCTGGTTTTCTTTAGCTGTGACAGAAATGTTTGTTACCTTTCGACCGTGTGCCCAATCAAGCGTAACCCAGCCAACATGTTGACCCAGTATTATTTGATGTCATCCCGTGCGGTTTATAGCATACCATCAAGGAAACCGGAGTTCTGACCTATTTATTATTTTTTTCTTTAGGAATTGATTCAAGATTGCTACAGTGTTTCTTATACTTAATTTTTTTTTAGGATAATGTATTAGTCTATTGTATAGATGGTGCATTGTATGATGGATGTATTAGATATTGAGTATGTTTATATTTATACACTATTTCAACACCATGTTATTGTTTACATGATTGTGTTGTTGATAAACATTGTATGTATTATGAGTGTAATGAATTGTAACATATCGTTTTGTAGTGACTTGTCTTTGATTGTTATTTTTTATTGTTGATGGAATTATGGATTTTTGGTATTTACATACATTTGTCAGAAAACTATTCCACTTAGACCATATTATGTTTGACAATATGTGATTTGTTGTGAAGTTTGATACATCAAAACATTGATATGATTTTGCAGGACTAATTGTTAGGATAGTTTTATACATAATGAGATTGCCAGCCCTAAGCACAAACTCATTAGTTATGAATATGCCATTAGTCGCTTTCAGAGAGTTTTTTTGGTTACTAAATTTGTTTTTCTTTTTCGTATCTGACTCCATGTTTAGTTAATATATTACCTTATACAGAGGTTATATGAAGTAATTGTTGTGTTGTGAAATGTTATTTTGGAACTAAATTATATATGTAGAATTGTCAGAGATAGCAGATACTATTGTTTGTTTGAAGAATTTAGTAGTCTGACTTAAACACTTGTTCATGAGAAATAATATTATGTTTATATTTGCAAGTTGGTATGATGTTAATAGTGTGGGTTTTTATAGGTGTTTATTTGTGTCTACTTAGAGATGGGAATATTTTTTTTTATGTCTCACATTTTGTTAAAGCTCATTTCACTTTTGATTTATTAATTACAGGTTGAAACTTGTAAAAATTTAAAATACTATTTTTATTTAACTTAGCTTTAAGAAACTTTTTTGTATTGTAATTTTGGAACATTGAATTTTTGTTTTCTTTTTGAAAGTGTTGTATTTGTGTGTGCTCAGTGTTTAATTATGAGTAATAATATATATGTCGATATGTCCAGATTTTAAAAAAAAAAAACAAGAAAATATATTAATAATTTTTTTTTTTTTTGAGATTGTGATATTTTGTTTTACATATCGCACTTTTTTGTGTGATGTCTGTGATAATCCATTTTAATTTTGTATAAGTTTTGTAATTTGGCTAAATTATTTATTATGCATTATGTAGTTATATCCTTTATTCGTGTTTGGTACATATATACTTTGTCTTTTTGTTATACGATTTTCTGTCATGATTGTATTTGTTTTACAATACATTGTTTGTTTAGATAGTTATTGGGATGTATTGCTACTTATACTATACATTCATTTCTTGAAGTTTCTTCTTTCTTTTCGGATGATTCTTCGTTTCATTCCATTTCTTTTGAAGCAGTTTATACTTTCGTGATGCTTCTATCTTTCATCTAGGTGTCACTTAATTCTATTTGTATACGTTTACTTCTTACACTTCTTATACTTCCTTCCTTAGGATTGTTATGTTGATTATATGGTTTGGTATGAGGTAGCTATTTATGTCGGTTGTATCTAGTTTGACGTAAGGAATTGATTAGCTTAATTGTTGCTATTAGGTATTATTGATCTTTGTTACTATATTGATTTCATTGCTGATTTTCGGTGTTGATCCTGCTTCTTTTGCTTGATCTTGTCTGTTACTTTCTATTTATTGTATACTACTTGGTCTACAGTGATCATACTTAACTTTGTTTGAAACTGATTATTTAGTGTACTTAGCAGATTATTGTGTATAATTTGTTTTATTGTACACTTGCTTATATTTTTTTTGTCGATGTATTATTATAACCTTAACATAAGCTAAATTTTGTATGAGTATTTTAGAACTTAGCTGACCCCTCATTTTTCTTTGATGTAGTTCTTGTCAAAAAAATGATAAATCATTTTTTTTTCTCCGGAGGTGGTGGTAGTATGTTAAGGTCAAAAAGGGAGGTGATCCTTTGTATACGGGTTGGACAGAGTAAATTAAGAGTTACATCGCTTGTAGACTTGATTAACGGTGAATTGTTTAATAAATATATGAAAGAAGTCATAGTGTACAGATAGCGCCGTGAGCGCTGTTCTGTATTGTAGAACTGTAAATAGTTCGCACGGCTAGTCCGTGAAGGGACTGAGCTGCGTTGTACAGCGAAGTCCCGTGACTGTTTAGGCGGGAGTTTTGTGACCGCTAGCAGTCGGGTTCTAGGTGTTGACGGAGTAAAGTCAACCCTGGTGTTTTTTCTAAGTGTGTGTTCCCGACCAGTGTTCGGTGAAGATGTATAGTGTTTTTCACAATGTGTGTCTCGGTGGAGACTTTTTGGACAGGCCTGTATTTGAATATTCTTCCTATATTGAATATTCTTCCATGTGTTAGATTATTTGAAGATGGTACGTACTATAATATTTATGACTGCAGTGGATGCAGCTTATGAGAGATTTTGTTATTGGGCACGTTCTATGAGAAGTGCACCACTAGTCTACAATTAGGCGCTATGAAGAGTCTGAGAGGTAGAGAGATTACTTTGTAGGCCATAGACAGTTTTGTGAAGGAGATTAGGCCATATATATTGTGCAGGTTATATTACTGCAGACTGCTGTGTGCGCAGTCTTTCCTTTGAGGAATATTGTGGATGTGCACCACTATTTATTATTGGGCCTTAAGAATGATAGCGATGACGATGATTATTCAACTGCCGGGGAGCAGCCTTTGTTGAGAAGGGGAGACGTAGTCTTTTGAGGAAAATCGTTAATGTGCATCTTCTATAAGAAGTGCACCGCTATTTGATGAATTTAATAGTACTGCGATGTGAGCAGTCTTTCTAGATTAGGCCATATGTATGAGGCCGTATTTGAGGTCGTATGTACAACTGCGGTGAACGCAGTTCTTTAAGGAACATGGTGGATGTGTATTTCTATGAGGTGTGCGCCACTAGACGCTGTGATTGAGCTCTGTGGAGTGTTGGAGCGTCATGAGTACCTTTACTTGATGCCTTGTACTTTATGCTGTATGTCGTCTATGTCAGTGTGATCGTATTGTAACGTAAATAAACTGTGCTTTAAACGTTACCCATCGTTCAACGATCCATGAATCCTATGTGTGTCACTGTGATGGATGAATGCACCAGTACACACCTACTTTGAACCCATTTACGCCTTTAACACTGAATAACACAATGGCGTTAACATATCATTTGAACCATATCATTAGTAGGCCGAACAACTTATAGATAATAACATTTCATTATTATCAGTGGTGGCCAGTATTTTTTGGATCATAAACCTACAACGTTCGCGTCATGATACATAGTGGCCTTACTACTAAGAAATCTTGACCTATTTATCATCTGCCTGTGTGGGCGGGGCTTCGATTTAGAACCAAGTTCAGCTTTAACTGTGTTAGTCGTCCTCTATGCCTACGGGCTAGTATTCATATGACAGTAGCAATGAGTGGACTAATGTAAGTTAGGAACAGATGATTATGACATTCATCTATGACAAGGGTGCTTATTTCCAGCCTAAATGAGTCGGCAGTAAAACATTTCAAGCCTTATTGACACCTGCATTGCTCACAGACAGTTTGGTGTCGCTCGTGACCGGTAAGCGGTGACACGGTGATGTGTCTAATGTATACATGCTTCCTTATGACATATTTGCAGCAGTCAAGTTTCCTGTTTCATACTGTGTCAAGTACCAGAGGTGACAGTTGTCGACGAGTCCAAGACTTGCGAGAGTGCTTATGGTGTGTTATCTGATGCACATCACTTGTAACAGAAAAAGAACGGGACTGTTTTCTACTTACAAGATAAGTGATTTTGTGTGTGAAAACTGTGTCTCTATAGGATGTTGTCAAGCCTTCCAATATTATTATTTATGCTATTGAGTATTTCATGTTGATAGCGTATTGTATTATAAGATTTAGTGCATAATTGATTGTTGCTCATGTGACATAATACTGACTTACCTTATCTTGATTCAAAAGTTTATACCACATATTGACATAAACTTGGAATAATTATAATCACTCAGTGATTGAATTAACATGGATTGTGATATGGCTTCAGACGATATGACGCCGGTGTTGAATTATTTATATGAAGAAGGTAAATATTGTGATAGATTACGAGGCCCAGCACTTCAGAAATACGTGCTGGATGGTTTTTGTTTAATGTGGTAGAAGCCTTGTCGGCTTTTGCTAACGATAACTTTTCGGCAGGTCCTCAATTGATGGCTAGAGATTTGGCGGATGTGTTAGAATACCTGCGTCCGTTTGTGTGCAATTATACTGAGGCTAGACACAATTTTATGCATGAGGTTTTACACAATATAATCCGCAATAACATGCAGGATGATAACAAAAAGGAATTAAAAGAGGAGGAGCGAGTGAAGAAAAACAAACAGATTGTTCTGCAGGAAAAGTCAAATTTTTTGCAGGATATTGCTGAAGTGAATAAACTACAAGAAACAGTGTCTAGGCTCACAAGTGAGTTACATAAATCAAACTTGGAACTTGCTACTGTAAAAACAGCATTAGAATCTGCATGTAGTAAAGTCAAGGACTTGGAAGTCCAGATAAAAGATAAGCAGGACGTAGTTAGAAATCTCACTCAAGTAGTTCAAGAAAAGAAACAAATACACGAGAAATTGAAAGTTCAAGCCAAGAAATGTGAAGACTTATGTAATGAAACACTTACTGAGTTACTGAGTGACAATGTGATTGTTAGTCACCGACTTAAAGAAAAGTATTTAGTATCTCCCGAGAAGAGTCATGAGCTTGTAGATAGCCATGATAGTGACACTGAGGAACTTCAGATGGATTTGGCGCAGTTGAGGGCAAATAAAGAAAAGGATGATAGGGAGAGATTGAAAGAGTTAACGGTGCAGAGAAAGAAAATGGTTAAGATTGAGAAGTTACTTACAGAAGAGAGATGTAAAGTTATGACATGTGATAACTTAAATAAGAAACTAAGCGAGGATATCTCTCTTAATATTGCTGAAATTACTGATCTTAGAAGAAGAGTGGATGGTTTAGTGGATGTTGTTTTAGGCATTAAAGGTTTGTCTACTGTCAAGGTTGACAATAGTAGATGTGACGTACATATTATATGCAGTTATTTATGTTCTTATATCTAGCTTTTAAATAGCTTCGTCTACAAGTTTTTATTACCGTCCGTCGCATTGCGGCAGAGACGACGTCACTAATCAGTATGCAAGAGAGGGAAAAAGGTGGGCGAATGATAGCGAAGGGTTCAGGGGGCATTAGTGGAGGTGTCGTGGAACAGTGAGGAGGCTGTGTGAATTGCTCGGGGATATTTCAGATGTCGGTATGTTTGATAGATATGTTCTGAAGTAAGTCTGTTCATCCTGGAATGACAGAGTGCCTGATTCATTCACAGGATAGGTAGAGGAGTGAATAGAAATGATATAGTGATGTTTAAAGACGGAAGACGGGCGATGTTCCCGGTTCTTATATATTCGTATGTTCATAGATATACAGCTGATTACAGGACTGGATCTCGACATTTACTGACAGACTGTTATATGCCAGAATCTGTGTTTACCCTATGCCATGGGAGTTATGTCTAGTGGAAGAGGTCTTACAAGTAATACTTCACTGGAGCATACGTTTTATCCATAATAAACATGTTCGTGATGTGCATAAGCTGGACGTTTCTTCAGTTCTTGTGCGGATGTTTATGTAGCAGGTTTAAGAACTCTTGTATGATCACTTGGCTACTTCAAATATGTTTTACTCTTCCATGAATTAAATCATTAAACCTAAGAGCAAGTTGGAGAACGCCACAGCTTTTTGGGGGCCAAGTACCAGGGATTTTTAACTCGTAAAGTACATTATTTTAAAACCAGGTCTACAAGCAAATGTTTACCGTAAGTTCGTCCCACTTACGGACAAGGTGAAGGTCACATCTGCTCAGAGCGGTGTTTGAATGGAGGAGAGGAAATTTTTGAAGTAACTTTCGAAATATATTATGAATTAACTGTTCATTATTATCAAGGTGTCGGCAGTGGAAAAGTTAAGAGGGCCAGCGTTATCGAAGAATTTTATTCATTGGAGGAAAATATCAATTTACCAGCAGTCACTATTTTAAGTGATCGACTTCTGCGAGTCTACAATAAAATTCAAAATGGAGTCCTGTCAGACCGGAGTTTAGGTAAGGACTAGTGACGAATCGTTTTACATTGTTGTGGAGTGCTTCAGAGCGGCACATCCATTTTTGTAGCACCATATCTCAGGCCAGGAAGGAGACTGTTTTATTTTCATGCAAGATAAGTGCGATTTTTTACATCTTTCGGTCTGTGTTCATGAATATTTTGGTTGGATCTCCATCAGCTCTGATGTTTGTTTTCCTTTTTTAATGTATTAATATATGGAATTCTTGTATAAGCGGGCAAGGTTGGCTCGGCTGTCTTGTTGTGTGATACATCTCGCCGTAAAGCGGGCACACACAAATTGTCTATAGGTACTGTGTGGTGATCATAATCTGTTAGATCATTACAATTATTATTAATTTTTTTTCTTCTTTATTATTTTCGGACTTGTTTTAATGTTGGTCTTTGTCATATTCTGTTGATTATTGTAATTTTTCGTCTTTAGTGGTCGTGCTCCGTTTATCGAATCTGACCATCAATTCAGTTGATTCATGTATTAAATGGTGGATCTTCTACTGATCACGTTTTTTTTTTCATTACCTGTTAAAACTTTTATACCTTATCTTTCTTTATACCTTAGTATTGCCCTTGTTATGCTTGATCTGTTTTCTATATATATATATATATATATATATATATATATATATATATATATATATATATATATATATATATATATATATATATCTTAAATTGTATTGTCTTGGTTGCTCCTTTGGAAATATATTACTGTATCCTTTGGAAATAGTGCAAAATTGTTCAGTTCTGATATTGAGTATAAGGCAATTTGTTGAAAAGTCATATAATTTTATTTAAGAGTTGTTATTTGTGTACCGGATTGATTATATCAGGGTATCTCAACATGTCTCGCCTAGAACATTTTGTCACCGTGGGTGAAAGACTTGGGATTCAAGCGAAGGCCTTGAAAGAGTTTGCGTTAGAGCAGGTGGCTAAGGAAGAGAAAAAATTAGAACAAGAATTAGCTGTGATGAGAAGGCGAGAAGACAGAGAAGCAGCTGAGAAAAAATTTGAGCAAGAATTAGCGGAGAAGAGGAGGCAAGATGAAAAAGAACAAAAGCTAGCACAGTTTGAGCATGAGCAAAAAATGGCTGAAATTCAGCTTCAAAAGCTTACACTTGAGAATGAGAACAAACCGGTGGAGAGCACTAATCAGGGCACAACAAAAAGGGATCATGGGTGTCCTTTTAAGGTTCTTTTTACCTAAATTTCATCCATCCGATGACATATCGTGTTACTTGAATAGGTTTCAGACAATTTGTCAGGAACATAAACTGGACAAATCTGAATGGCCTAGTAAATTAATGTCATTATTTTCAGGTGAAGCTCTTACAGCTATCTGCACGTTGGATGATGCCTCTAGAAGTGACTATGATTCTATAAAGGCATTATTATTGAAAAAATTCCAGCTGGATACTCACGGTTATAGATTAAAATTCAAAACTTTATTGCCTGACTCGGCCAAGGACTTCGCAGAATACATTGCATCTATCAAGCTTACTTTTCAGAGATGGATTGAACTGTCACGAATCGATCATACTTTTGAGTCGCTTATGGATCTCATGCTAAGAGATAAGGTTCTCTCTTCAGTCAGTCCAGAATTTTTGACCTATCTCCAAGAGAGGGATCCGCAAACCATTGCTGAAATGGAAATTTTGGGGCGACGTTTCATGACCGCACATCCTGGGAGGAATATAAGCAACTCAAACATCAAGGAGGCATTACCAGTTGCCTCAGCAAAGGCTATATATACAAGAAATCAAAAACAGGGACCACCTCTTAATGCTTCAGGCTGGGGACGAAATTTTAGCCGGAATGCCGGAACTTTCAGGGGTCGGTATAACTTTGCATACAGACAATTTCGACCACATAACCAGGGAAATATGCATCAACAACAATTTAATAGACCAAACAGAGGCTGGACCAGAACTCAGAATTCCTATTCTAACAGAGGAAGATCAAATTATAATAATGATTGTAATTACCAGAACAACTGGAATAATCAGCACTACAGAGGCTCTCGACCCCCACATAGGGCTAATGCTGCTGTTGAACAAAACAACCAGTCAGTTGCTCGGAATCAAGGGTATGAGACCACGTCGCATGCCAATGCATGCAGTGTTGATCTTTCTAATAAAGCAAATTGCTCTGCTTGCAACACTCTTTTTCAAACAGATGAAGTATCCAGATTAATATGTGGTCACCCTCTACCAGTACTTGCTTCTCATGATGGAAAAGGTTCACTTAAATTTTGCAGGGGATTTGTTAATCATAGACTTGTTTCCGTCCTCAGGGATACGGGATGCACTACCGTAGGGGTGCGACAATCTCTGGTTGATAACTCATGTTACACAGGTAAACAGGTGAAATGTGTTACCTTCGGGGGCACAGTTGAATATTATCAAACTGCCTTTGTTTACATAAACACACCTTACTTCACAGGGAATGTTCTTGCTTGTATGTTGGAAAATCCAGTCAGCGAGTTGATTCTGGGGAACCTCCCTGGGCTGAAGGAGTGCTCAGATGATGATATTAAAAGTTGGGAAAACCAGCATTTATTGACTGCTAATGCAGTTACTACACGGGCACAGGCTCGGGCAGAGGCCAATGATAGTACGGCATCAGGGAATGAGGATGATGACAATTTACAAGTTTCACTTGTCAGTAAAGAGTCATTCATTACTATGCAACATAATGATGACTCATTGAAAAAAATTTTCAAGGTTGCTAGAAAAGATGATGTTGTGTACAACGAGAGGGCGATTCACTGGTACACCATCAAAAATGGTATTCTAATTAGAAATTTTAATGATGCTAATTCTGAGAAAAAAACAGATCATGGTGCCAACTAATTTTAGACCTTTTATTTTGCAACATGCCCATGATGTCAACTGTGCAGGCCATTTGGGGATAGCTCGTACTAAACAAAGAGTGCTGTCCAATTTTTTTCTGGCCTGGGGTCACCAAAGATGTGAAAACTTTTTGTAGAACTTGCAAGACATGCCAAAGCGTGGCTGCGAAAGGTGCATATCACAAAGCACCTATACAGGCCTTTGATATCTCTAACAGACCATTCGCTAAGATGGCAATTGACATCATAGGACCATTACCAGTAGTATCAGCAAGAGGCCACAGATTCATTCTTACGTGCATTGACATGTGCACACGGTGGCCTGAAGCGATACCACTTAAGAACATCACAACTAGAGATGTTGCTGATGCACTCATGATCATTTTCAGTAGATTGGGATTTCCGGAGGAAATACTATCAGACAGAGGTAGACAATTTACATCAGAAGTTATGGCACAGGTTATGAAGGATTTTCAAATTGAGAGGTCTCTAAGCAGTGCCTATCACCCAGAAGGTAACGGCACAGTAGAACGATTCAATAAGACACTCAAACAGATGTTGGGTAAGGTTACCTCACAATGTCCACAGGACTGGGACAGAATTTTACCAGCTGTTTTCTTCGCCTATCGGGAAATCCCAAACGAACAAACTGGGTTTTCGCCATTTGAATTAATTTTTGGGGCAAAGCCTAGAGGTCCCATGTCGATCTTAAAACAGCTTCTCGTGGGCTCCGAGTTGTCAGAGGAGGTTCAATCCTCTTATGAATATGTTGTAAATCTTCGAAAAAAGATTGTGGAAGCATGCCTGATAGCAGTGGATGCTTCTGAGAGAGCAAAAGAAAAAACCAGACTATTCACTAATGAGAAGAGAAAATTACGCTTATTGTGGCCTGGGGATGAAGCATATGTGCTTCTCCCTACAAAAGAGAATAAACTATTAATTGCATGGAGAGGACCGTATAAAGTGGTTTCACAGTTAACTGATGTTGATTATATTGTGGATATAAAGGGTCAACATAGAACATTTCACATCAACATGCTCCAAAAATTCCATTCTCGACCTGGTAATCTTCAACCAATTTTCGAGGCCATTGATGCGTCTGACTCAAACTATTCCTCACTTGCTGTAATTCATGATGAGGAGTCTTCATTCGAAGATGTCTCTCTGCCATTATCTTTTGTTCCGCTTCAAGCATCAGAGTCTTGGAGGGACGTTTCTATATCTCCAGATCTATCAATCGACCAACACACTCAAATTTATACTCTGTTACAATCCTATCAGGATGTGTTGACTGAGATCCCAGGTAGTACTGATGTCATCGCTCATGACATTCTACTTCAAGATCAAACACCTATCCGGATAAAGCCATATCCCATACCAATTCATTTTCAGGCTCAAGTGGATAAGGAAATTGATAACATGCTTAAAATGGGTATTATAGAACCATCCCAATCACCTTACTCATTTCCTCTAGTGATTGTTAGGAAAAAAGATAAGTCCATTAGAATCTGTATAGAATTCCGTCGTCTTAACGGTATAACTTCTACTGATGCAGAACCTATGCCTGTTCTTGATTCCTTACTGGAAAAGACGTCTGATGCCACATATTTCAGTAAACTTGATCTTTCAAAAGGCTACTGGCAGATTCCCTTAACAGATAGATCTAAGCCTTACACTGCCTTTGCCACTCCTAATGGATTATATCAGTGGACTCATATGTGTTTTGGGCTAGTGAACGCACCGGCAACGTTTATCCGGATGATGAGATTCCTATTTGCTGGTCGGCCTGATATCATAACATATATCGACGATATCTGTCTCTTCCACAGTTCTTGGCAGGACCATATCTTAGGTCTTCAATCCTTATTGGACATTCTACGCAGTCACCACCTCACAGCTAGACCTTCAAAAGTCCAGATCGGCTATAAAGAAATTTCTTTTCTGGGACATAGAATTTCTCAAGGATTCTAGAAAACAGATGATGACACTGTCTCAAAAATTCTTAATCTTGAGGTTCCTAAAACAAAAAAACAAGTCATGAGTTTGTTAGGTCTAATCAACTTTTACAGGAAATTCATTCCTCGTTTCTCGGAAATAACTTCCATTTTGTCATCTTTGCTGAAAAAGGGATGTCCTAACAAAATAGTCTGGACCCAGCCATCCCAAGATGTATTAAACCGTATTAAATTTTCATTTTCAAAGGCACCAATATTGAAACTGCCTAACCCATTTATCTCCTTTACTCTCAGGTGTGATGCATCTCAATATGCGATAGGAGCGTCTTTGATGCAACTCCACAACAATGTTTTGCATCCAGTATTGTATGTGAGCCGCAAGTTATCTTCAACAGAAGCAAAATACACCATTCTGGAAAGAGAGCTCCTAGCAATATCATGGAGTGTTTCCAAACTACAAAAATACTTGATTGGGGCACCATTTGTCATCGAAACAGACCAGAGGGCGCTAGCTTATCTACAAAAAGCTAATTTTTCAAACCAACGAACAGCTAGATATGCCCTAAGTCTACAGCCATACTCTTACACCATCCGGGCGATCAAGGGCTCTGAGAACAATCTTGCAGACGTCCTGTCACGCTGTACAACCATCTTGTCTAGTACTGGTTTGATACATCACGGAATTACCCCAGATGGAGAAAATCTGAGAATCTGTCATATTCAAGTTAGTTGTCTTCGACAATCTACAGGTACACTTATATTTGCCACATTTGACTATCTTTATGTTCATTCCATGAGACTGTTATTCGCATAGTTCAAGGACTTTGTTTAGAGCAACTAGTATGCATGGATACTTGCATTATGTGTTGGTAGGAAACTTTATCGGTGATGGATATTCAGGGGAAACTACCTAGTGTATAACTTTTTCTACATGGGACATCAATCATACTCAGGATTCAGGTACATCTCAGTACACATTGTGAACCAAAAAAACTATTCAGGGATAATTTATTACCTTTTATTTGATAACCCATGGACATGAATCGTGAACTTGAATTATCTTCATGGATTTATGAACACTCACAATTTTTGTGCTCAACAAACTTAATAGTTATATTTACCTAATATATTCTTCTTTTTTGGACACATTAATTTTTATTACTACCTTTGTGCTTAGACTTTGATTAATGGACACACAGGGTTTAAGAAGGAGTATCTCTATGCATTGTCCCTGTACTCTGCTTTACTAAACTTCTTGCATCTACTGAAGTCTTATACCAACTGAGCATCTGTCTTGTCTGCACTGACATTAACTACTTTTACCAAACAACACAGGGTCGGGAGAGCTTATTGTGCTTGTCTTAATCATCATGGTATATCATCCATTGAGATTCTGAATAAAGACTCATGTGAGAGAAGAAAACAAAACATAATATGAATGGAAAAAAAAATTAGAAAAACAGAAAACATTGTTCTCTTATCATGAAGGTATTACATTATGTACTTCATTGCATGTGGCTTACAACTTTCATATATTAGGTTATAATTACTTAATGGTCATCTGTTGCATAATGACTTTGCAATTGTATTACGTGACAATATTCACTCAGTCTATGACCTGACACGACTTAGACCGAAATTATGCGACATTAGAGTGAGAATGATTGACAGGTATGGATGGGTTCATATAACATGTAGTCTTAGTTACTGGAAGCCAGCTCAGCTACCTCTTTTGTGTCATATTGTCTCGACTTGAGTAAGACTTAGGCTTTGATATTTTCATATCAATGTCCTCACGTTGTGTTAAATTTGGCTTTCTCATGACAGACACAGGGGTTGGAGTACTTCCTGGTCTCCGCTCGTATTATATTTGAACTCTCTACTTGGCACTGGAACCTCATTTTATATTTTGTTTACCTACCTCTGAAGTAGAAAAATTTCATTTTTCTCCTCAGACAGGGGAGGGGGGAAGATGTGACGTACATATTATATGCAGTTATTTATGTTCTTATATCTAGCTTTTAAATAGCTTCGTCCACAAGTTTTTATTACCGTCCGTCGCATTGTGGCAGAGACGACGTCACTAATCAGTATGCAAGAGAGGGAAAAAGGTGGGCGAATGATAGCGAAGGGTTCAGGGGGCATTAGTGGAGGTGTCGTGGAACAGTGAGGAGGCTGTGTGAATTGCTCGGGGATATTTCAGATGTCGGTGTGTTTGATAGATATGTTCTGAAGTAAGTCTGTTCATCCTGGAATGACAGAGTGCCTGATTCATTCACAGGATAGGTAGAGGAGTGAATAGAAATGATATAGTGATGTTTAAAGACGGAAGGCGGGCGATGTTCCCGGTTCTTATATATTCGTATGTTCATAGAGATACAATTGATTACAGGACTGGATCTCGACATTTACTGACAGACTGTTATATGCCAGAATCTGTGTTTACCATATGCCATGGGAGTTATGTGTAGTGGAAGAGGTCTTACAAGTAATACTTCACTGGAGCATACGTTTTATCCATAATAAACATGTTCGTGATGTGCATAAGCTGGACGTTTCTTCAATTCTTGTGCGGATGTTTATGTAGCAAGTTTAAGAACTCTTGTATGATCACTTGGCTACTTCAAATATGTTTTACTCTTCCATGAATTAAATCATTAAACCTAAGAGCAAGTTGGAGAACGCCACAGTGGACATAAGGGTGTTATCAACATATAAGGCAAGCAAAGAATCAGCCCTATACACTCTTTGCCCAGACGAAAATCGAACATGTTGGACGTAAATGCCTGCGTGGCAAATGCAATTTCCCACGTACGGAAGACGCTGCGTCTAAGATTACTGACTCTTGGCGTCAGGTTAGCAAAGATATTTCATGTGTAACATCCAGTTCTGGTAGGAAAGATAATACACATTATGTTAGTAACCATAAGGATTCGATCAGTTCCACTACTTGTCATACCAAGTTTAGACAGGGTGATACAGTAAATAAGCATATTACCACAGAAAAGAATAAAAACAGTTTTGGTAAAAGAAATAACCATAATGTCAGACAGTACCAAGGAAGCCCATCAAATGGTAGTTTTTCCTCTCTAAGAAACCAGAGACAGTCTAACAGATCTCAAAATTTTAATTCTGAAGAGTTGAGAGAAATTATGGTAGGAATAATTACATTAAAGATTACCAATCTGATAATAATTGTTCTAGGAGTCAACAAGATTCATTTACCAGATATTTCTATCCTAGGAGAGAAGTTAAGCATAACAATGCTAACTGCAGTTCTAGGCAGAACAAATGGAATAATAAGGAAAATAGCAATAGAGATAATAACACTCTAAATATTACTACACATAACCAGGTTAACTTTGTGCAACAAAAGCCCAAAGTCATTGGTGGTAAATAAAGTGACAATAACTATTAATGTCTTAATTAAGTATTACTACTGTTATGTTTTTTGGATTACGAGAGAGTATCTCGTTGTTGTGAGTGTAACTTTATTTCAGCCTACTACTGGTGTGATGACCGTCATTTTCGGTCAGGTTGACCCTATCCTTCTATGTTGTATACTATGTGAAGAAGGAAGAATTGATGGCATCATATAGAAACCAGACGTTTTCATAACCACGGGTTAGGTAATTGTCTAGTTAACCTATCCGTTTTCTTATAATCTTACTGTTGATTAAAGTGGAGATTTTCATTTGTATTTTTTAAACAGTAGCAGCTATGCGATAAAGGTCAGCGTGCCTGGTTTTCTTTAGCTGTGACAGAAATGTTTGTTACCTTTCGACCGTGTGCCCAATCAAGCGTAACCCAGCCAACATATTGACCCAGTATTATTTGATGTCATCCCGTGCGGTTTATAGCATACCATCAAGGAAACAGGAGTTCTGACCTATTTATTATTTTTTTCTTTAGGAATTGATTCAAGATTGCTACAGTGTTTCTTATACTTAATTTTTTTTTTTTAGGATAATGTATTAGTCTATTGTATAGATGGTGCATTGTATGATGGATGTATTAGATATTGAGTATGTTTATATTTATACACTATTTCAACACCATGTTATTGTTTACATGATTGTGTTGTTGATAAACATTGTATGTATTATGAGTGTAATGAATTGTAACATATCGTTTTGTAGTGACTTGTCTTTGATTGTTATTTTTTATTGTTGATGGAATTATGGATTTTTGGTATTTACATACATTTGTCAGAAAACTATTAAACTTAGACCATATTATGTTTGACAATATGTGATTTGTTGTGAAGTTTGATACATCAAAACATTGATATGATTTTGCAGGACTAATTGTTAGGATAGTTTTATACATAATGAGATTGCCAGCCCTAAGCACAAACTCATTAGTTATGAATATGCCGTTAGTCGCTTTCAGAGAGTTTTTTTGGTTACTAAATTTGTTTTTCGTTTTCGTATCTGACTCCATGTTTAGTTAATATATTACCTTATACAGAGGTATTACCTTATACAGAGGTTATATGAAGTAATTGTTGTGTTGTGAAATGTTATTTTGGAACTAAATTATATATGTAGAATTGTCAGAGATAGCAGATACTATTGTTTGTTTGAAGAATTTAGTAGTCTGACTTAAACACTTGTTCATGAGAAATAATATTATGTGTATATTTGCAAGTTGGTATGATGTTAATAGTGTGGGTTTTTATAGGTGTTTATTTGTGTCTACTTAGAGATGGGAATATTTTTTTTAATGTCTCACATTTTGTTAAAGCTCATTTCACTTTTGATTTATTAATTACAGGTTGAAACTTGTAAAAATTTAAAATACTATTTTTATTTAACTTAGCTTTAAGAAACTTTTTTGTATTGTAATTTTGGAACATTGAATTTTTGTTTTCTTTTTGAAAGTGTTGTATTTGTGTGTGCTCAGTGTTTAATTATGAGTAATAATATATATGTCGATATGTCCAGATTTAAAAAAAAAACAAGAAAATATATTAATAATTTTTTTTTTTTTTTTGAGATTGTGATATTTTGTTTTACATATCGCACTTTTTTGTGTGATGTCTGTGATAATCCATTTTAATTTTGTATAAGTTTTGTAATTTGGCTAAATTATTTATTATGCATTATGTAGTTATATCCTTTATTCGTGTTTGGTACATATATACTTTGTCTTTTTGTTATACGATTTTCTGTCATGATTGTATTTGTTTTACAATACATTGTTTGTTTAGATAGTTATTGGGATGTATTGCTACTTATTCTATACATTCATTTCTTGAAGTTTTTTCTTTCTTTTCGGATGATTCTTCATTTCATTCCATTTCTTTTGAAGCAGTTTATACTTTCGTGATGCTTCTATCTTTCATCTAGGTGTCACTTAATTCTATTTGTATACGTTTACTTCTTACACTTCTTATACTTCCTTCCTTAGGATTGTTATGTTGATTATATGGTTTGGTATGAGGTAGCTATTTATGTCGGTTGTATCTAGTTTGACGTAAAGAATTGATTAGCTTAATTGTTGCTATTAGGTATTATTGATCTTTGTTACTATATTGATTTCATTGCTGATTTTCGGTGTTGATCCTGCTTCTTTTGCTTGATCTTGTCTGTTACTTTCTATTTATTGTATACTACTTGGTCTACAGTGATCATACTTAACTTTGTTTGAAACTGATTATTTAGTGTACTTAGCAGATTATTGTGTATAATTTGTTTTATTGTACACTTGCTTATATTTTTTGTCGATGTATTATTATAACCTTAACATAAGCTAAATTTTGTATGAGTATTTTAGAACTTAGCTGACCCCTCATTTTTCTTTGATGTAGTTCTTGTCAAAAAAAATGATAAATCATTTTTTTTCTCCGGAGGTGGTGGTAGTATGTTAAGGTCAAAAAGGGAGGTGATCCTTTGTATACGGGTTGGACAGAGTAAATTAAGAGTTACATCGCTTGTAGACTTGATTAACGGTGAATTGTTTAATAAATATATGAAAGAAGTCATAGTGTACAGATAGCGCCGTGAGCGCTGTTCTGTATTGTAGAACTGTAAATAGTTCGCACGGCTAGTCCGTGAAGGGACTGAGCTGCGTTGTACAGCGAAGTCCCGTGACTGTTTAGTCGGGAGTTTTGTGACCGCTAGCAGTCGGGTTCTAGGTGTTGACGGAGTAAAGTCAACCCTGGTGTTTTTTCTAAGTATGCGTTCCCGACCAGTGTTCGGTGAAGATGTATAGTGTTTTTCACAATGTGTGTCTCGGTGGAGACTTTTTGGACAGGCCTGTATTTGAATATTCTTCCTATATTGAATATTCTTCCATGTGTTAGATTATTTGAAGATGGTACGTACTATAATATTTATGACTGCAGTGGATGCAGCTTATGAGAGATTTTGTTATTGGGCACGTTCTATGAGAAGTGCACCACTAGTCTACAATTAGGCGCTATGAAGAGTCTGAGAGGTAGAGAGATTACTTTGTAGGCCATAGACAGTTTTGTGAAGGAGATTAGGCCATATATATTGTGCAGGTTATATTACTGCAGACTGCTGTGTGCGCAGTCTTTCCTTTGAGGAATATTGTGGATGTGCACCACTATTTATTATTGGGCCTTAAGAAGGGATAGCGATGACGATGATTATTCAACTGCCGGGGAGCAGCCTTTGTTGAGAAGGGGAGACGTAGTCTTTTGAGGAAAATCGTTAATGTGCATCTTCTATAAGAAGTGCACCGCTATTTGATGAATTTAATAGTACTGCGATGTGAGCAGTCTTTCTAGATTAGGCCATATGTATGAGGCCGTATTTGAGGTCGTATGTACAACTGCGGTGAACGCAGTTCTTTAAGGAACATGGTGGATGTGTATTTCTATGAGGTGTGCGCCACTAGGCGCTGTGATTGAGCTCTGTGGAGTGTTGGAGCGTCATGAGTACCTTTACTTGATGCCTTGTACTTTATGCTGTATGTCGTCTATGTCAGTGTGATCGTATTGTAACGTAAATAAACTGTGCTTTAAACGTTACCCATCGTTCAACGATCCATGAATCCTATGTGTGTCACTGTGATGGATGAATGCACCAGTACACACCTACTTTGAACATTCTAGGCATAGTAACAGTAGTGACATATTTACAAATAGCCCTGGGTGGGCGTGGCCTATATAAGGAGAACCCATTTACGCCTTTATCACTGAATAACACAATGGCGTTAACATATCATTTGAACCATATCATTAGTAGGCTGAACAACTTATAGATAATAACATTTCATTATTATCAGTAGGTGATCACTTTCCTGTGCACCTAATACATCCCAACGTGCCAAGGTGGTGGCAGGACTAGAGATGAATGCCAAATCTATGACACCATTTGTATCCCCAGGTTTAGTTGCCAGTCTAGTTGGGCGTCGATCATTCAAGATGGTAAGGTATATGTTAAGTAATGCGTTGCTCAAAGCTATAACTTGCCTATTTTCCGGGATGTTCCCCAAATGAAACTTCCTGTAATCAAGAACAAAAACATTTTGTCACTTTTCGGGAAAATACGGAACAGGCGCGCATTGAATCATGAAAGCTAAATTTAAAACCGATTTAAAAAGCGCGCAGGTCTTTAAGTTCCCCCCCCCCCCTCCCACGGTGCACTAACCATTGACCACATGTCATGATAAAATTTACAACAAAAATCCAATAAAGTTCAAATACAGTGGAAAGGAATGCAATGACCAGATAAGAATTAATACCGTCATCAGGACATGCAGCAGAGAGATAGAGAGCACAACATAATTATTTCCCCAACTGTAGCGATATCTGTGAGATAATCGCTAAATTCAGTAAGATTTTGGTCCTATGATAATAAATAAACCCGACCGTAAGTGTCTGCTTAAAATCGTCTCTACGCCAGTATAGCGCTGCCTTTTGTGCAGAGGAAATGCTTATAAAACGATTCCGCCGTAAAATCTAACACGCTTTCTTAGTTTCGGTTTTGATTTTTACGATTAACGATCTGCCAGAATTGTGACACCGTCTGAATTAACGTAATATTTTAACTTTAACGCTCAAATTAGTAGTAACGCGGACATTTTCCAGTAGCAAGAACGAAACGACTGTAATAATTAACGCCAACACTACCAACGCTTGGCAAAAACCCCTCTTCGCTCTGCACGCGGGACTAATACTATAACCTCTCTGCTGGACAAATCAGAATATATAAACACACAGACAGTTTTCAATTCTCGCCGAGTAGTGTATTTCTGACGTAACCCAGACAAGTTAGTTATTTGAATGGGGAAAAAATGAGAGAGGGAGGGGAAAAGATGGCCGACTTTTGGAAAAGTTGAAATTGACGATTAACAGTGACAAAACTGAAAATCTTTACGACAAATATTAGGGCCATAAAAATCATATATAAAGATAGCTTAGGATCCCCTGAGCAATAATATATTTAAAATTATATGGTAGTCTAATTATTAGCCAAGATATTGAGATAATACTATATGTCTACGAACGCTAAGATAGACAGACTGATGTTTTTGTTCATTTATCCATTACGTTAGTGGGGATGCCAGTTTAAAAAAGAGGCATTAGATTGATTCAAATCCGATTGGTTGATAGAAGAGTATAGGAAGGAGGGTATTGGTTAGGCAAAAAAACTAACTGTATTTTAAGTCTCACTCCTAGAAGTTTGGAGTTTGGCTTTTGTTTTTTTTAAATTTGAATTAAATAATCTAGACCCTCGCTGATTGGGCCGGTCTGATAATATTGGCAAAAGCAAGCAAAGGCTTGTCGCCAGTTGATACAGAAGTTTTTGAAAGCAAGCTGCGTTGAGAACAGCAGTGCCTAGAGTGAAATAATAATTCTTGGCAGTCTGGTCCGGGGGCAAAGCTAAACTTACCTTAATGCTAATGCCAGTCAACGTATGTTTGTGATATTTCTTTGAATTGTGGTAAGAATGACTTTATTAATCTTATTATTACAACCAAATTTGGTGTATGAGATACTGCTTGTTTGGGAAGGCGTTACGACTAAGTACAAAGGTCCCCAGCAGACTTATGCAGGGCCTGTGGTGTTGCACACAAGCAGTAAAAATTGACATGAGTTGTATAACTTAAAATGATTTCCACAGTTACCAGTGGGAAGGCTAACCCACAATATTCTATGGGAGAGAATCATTGTTGCGGTGTCAGAGGTGTTGTAGCCATTAGGGAAGAGAACAGGAGCACTGGTATGAGTTGTTATCTCAGAAGGAAATGGTTGACATGGGGTGGTCAGAGAGATCTGACCGTTTTCTTTTATTGAATTATGCCATGTATTGATTGTGGAAAAATATTGTAGATATGTTGTACAGAATCATAACCTTGTTTCAGGGTTTTTTGTTCTGGTGCTACTGTGGTACCAGGACCCTGGTGATTTTACTAGAGAGAGAGAGAGAGAGAGAGAGAGAGAGAGAAGTGAAACTTTATTGGACCAAGCGGTCTACTATACTATTCTACACCAGGGACTGTGTCAGTCTGGTCATTCAAGTGAACGAAAGGAAATTGTCAGCATCATATCTACTATCCACCTACAGTTAAGTGCCTATGTGTCGGCACTTCAACGGTCATCCACTGACTTTATTACAAAGACATAAAATCTTTGATTATTAAATAACTTTTCCATAAGATACTAAAATAAAGAAGGGGAATGATGCCAACACCCCACCCCCACCATTAGTTACCAGTGTCACCCAGTTTAGAGAAATACCTAAATATAATTTGATTATAATAGCCCTTTGTATGGACAGAAGATCCATTGTGTTATAAATATTTATGTAAATAAAACCATACATTTCATTTTGTTGTTGGTCCTGACTCAGAAAATTCTGAATCAGGGCAAATAAATTGTAATCTAGTATATTACATAAAATTCAGCCACAGACTTCCATAAGTTGTATAATAGAGTGTTAGTTTGTTTGTGGTTGTGGTATTGACCCTGTCTTATATCTATATGTGACAGAATTTAAATGTATTTGTAGTAATTTTACTTACACTACATTACACACTTTCATAACCCTATACATTATACGTAGCTATCATACATACTAGTCCAGAATAAGTCTGATTGAGGTCATAAGGTGATAGCAGAAAGGTACCCTGTTAACTCAACCCAAAATTTGTTATAATCAGGGACCTTCACAGCTGACCTCATTCAGTACACTAGAAATATTGAAAGATAACATCTATTAACATCAAATCCACCACATATATTAGTAGGCTTGTCCGAGATTTGAACTTTTCATTAGGTAAACATCCCCTAATACATGTATAGGAATCCCATATAAATAAAATTAAAAGTATTCTTTTGTGGAATTTAAATAGTGGATGATCTGTTGGTGCTTGTAGTTGTTGTTTAGTTAGAGTAAATAAGTTACCTTAGTATATTGTTAACCTTGCTTGATACAATATGGCTGATTTGGTAAAGTTCAGATCTGCTGCTGTGCAGACTGCCAGAGACATGAACGTGGAGGGTCAAGTCTTGATTGACTATGTCAGCTCAGAATGTGATAAGTTCATTGTTAGGGAAGAACATAGGTTAGCTGAAGAGAGGAGAATGCAGTTAGAAGATGCTAAGGAGGTTAAGAAGTTAGAGGCTGAGAAAGAAATCAAAAGTTTACAAATCGAGGCTGACAAGGAGGCTAGGGCCTTAGAGGCTGATAGAGAGGCTGAGATCAAGAAGCTCCAATTTGAGGAGAGAAATTTGAGGCAGAAGAAAAGAGATTGGCTGCCGAGAGGGAAGCAGAAGATAAAAGATTACAAAGGGAGCATGAGTTGCGACTAAGGGAGTTAGAGTTGCAAGGCCATGCTCCTGAAAATGGTCACAGCCCCTCTACCTCTGATGCTACTGCTAGTCAGGGGGCCTCTAACTCAGCTATGGGGGTTCCACTTAGATTATTTTGTTGAAAGAGTTGATGATATTGAATCATATTTATGTAGATATGAGGTATTAGCTACAACTTATGGGCTAGAAAAGGAAAGATGGAGCCTGAAGTTATCCCAAGGTCTTAGGGGAACAGCTTATGAAGTTTTCTCAAAAATGAGCAGGGATGACCAAGACAATTATGACATGTTAAAGCAGGCTCTTTTGTTAAGATATAAAAAGAATGGTGAATTTTACAGGAAAAAGTTTAGAAATGCCAAGCTACTGTCGGGTGAGACCTATCACCAGTTCTCTGCCCGTTTAGAGACTTACTTGGAGAAATGGACTGCTCTGGGGAAAACCCAAGATCTTAAAGAAATGATCCTTATTGAGCAATTGAGAGAGTCCATGGCTCCAGACTTGAGAAAGTTTCTCATGGAACAGGGTGCAGAGAGGCTGGGTGAGTTACTTAATTTCGCTGAAAGGTATCAGGCAGCCCAGGCAGAGGTAGCTGGCGCCAAAAAGAAACATCTAGACAATTATAAGGCTCCACAAAACTCTAACATATTTGACAAAAAAGATCAAGGTAATCAGGGTAAGCAAAATTTTGATAGGCCACGCAATGATTATAAAAATAAAAACCCACAATTCGATGACAGGAAATATGAGGAAAGAAAACCTTTTCATCAAGGTAGATTATATTGTAGATGGTGTAAGAGGGAAGGACATGACACCAAAGTATGTAACAGGAAACCTGCTGGATTTGCTGATATGAAGTTGGGGAAAAAGGAGGTAAAGGTAAAACCTACTGGACAGCAGGAACCTTATCACCCCCCAGTGTGTGAGGACGTGGTATGTAATGGGTCACCATTAGGTGCCTTTACGATACCGGTTTGGATTTTGATTCTGTGGTGAGTGCGCACTTGGTGAACCCGGATCAGTATACCACAGAAACAGTGGAGATACAAGGGGCGACCAAGGACATACCACTTATGACACTTCCCATTGCCAGGATAACGGTGAAAACTCGCTATGTGGAAGGAGTAATCAGAGCAGCAGTGCTAGACGCCCCAATCTACCCTCTGATATTGGGGTGCCGTTATGTCTTCTTGGGGGATCCCAAGAGACCTGTGGTCTTGGCAGCAGTCCAGACCCGTTCACAATCCAGACAGAAAGAAGATGAACCAATAAATACTCATCCGGAAGAGATGAGGAAGGCACAGGCTGAAGATAGGTCACTGAAGCAGTGCTCTAAAAAATTGCGTACCTGCCACACACCTCCAAGCAAAGGAGAATTTTATATGAAGAATAAATTGTTATATAGGAAGGCCGGAACTGGTTCAAATGGTCACGGACAACTGGTACTTCCCAAGATGTTTAGGGCAGATGTAATAAGGAGCTTACATGTTGGAAAAGATGGGGACCACGAGAAAGTAGGTACCATCTGCCAAAAGGTTTCTCAAAAATATTACTGGCCAGATGAAAAGATAATTATTGAGAATTTTGTAGAAGCCTGCGGCATATTTCATAAGGGAACACCCACAAGTGGGAAAAATGATCAGGACCTAGACACGAAAGGGGCAAACTTAGGCCTGAAAGGAAAAATAATTATAATAAAGTAGACAAAGTGGAATGGGAGCCCCCTTTTCACACACAGTCTTCGCTTGAATGTATTAAAATGGCAACTATGCGTCGAGTACAAAGAGTTGTAACCCAGAATAAGCCGACAATCCCTCAGTCGGAATTATGTGAACTGGGGAAAGAGAAAAGAGAGAGAAGATCTCTCACAATGAAATTAAAGTGGGTAGAAAAACCCCAGAAAAGAATTGGTAGTGGACGATTTGTGAGTGATGATACAAGGAAGAAACGTCCTCACTATAAGGCTTCCAATGTCATGAAAAATAAGTCAGCAAAATTAAAAGTACATATGTAACCTTGTTGAGGAAATGGACCGATGAGAAGGCAGAAGAGACTGTTACCTCATCATATCAATATGTGAACGAACTGATCACTCGTTTAAAAACTAGTTGGAAACTGGCAAATGATAATTTGAGACAAGCCAGAAAAAAGCATGCTGCTTATTATAATAAAAAAGCGAAGGATAGGGAGCTTGCTGTAGGGGAAAAGGTGCTTCTTCTATTGCCCGGCAGCAGCAATAAACTTCAGATCGGATGGCAAGGTCCATATACAGTCTTGGAAAAGGTATCCAGGTATATGAAAAGTTCTATCATGTGAACCTTCTGAAGAAATATCTGGACAGGCAAATCCAGAAGGATAACACTCCAGAACAAATTATAAGATAGACAAGAAAGGAAAGGAAAAAGTCTATCATGTGAACCTTCTGAAGAAATATCTGGACAGGTAAATCCAGGAAGGAACACTCTTAATGGCCTTGTCTATCGCAACCGAAATGAAAAATGACCCGCTCACCTCATTTGAGTACCCACTGAAGCTCAGTGAAACGTTTGCACAGGTGAAGATCAGTACTCACCTGACAAAAGGACAGAGGGAGCAGGTTCAAAAGGTCCTAGAGAAACATACAGACGTGTTAACGGATAAGCCGGGGCACACAAATTTGTTGGAATATGATATGAAACTACTAGACCCAACACCCATCTGTATGAGGCCCTATTCTATTGCTTTCGCTAAGGAAAAAGCTTTGAAAGAGGAGATAGATTATTTGTTACCAGAAGGGATTATTTCTCACAGTGAATCTCCTTACAGTTCAAGTGTGGTTTTGTTGCGAAAACCATCTGGGGAACATAGACTGTGCATAGTCGCCTAAACATAAGTCGATCGCTTTTGGAATCCAGTAGTGAACATACAAAAGTGTTACTTCTGCCTTGAACAAATATCCAGATTACAGGAAACTGAATGCTGTCACAGAAGGTCAGGTGGATCCATTACCTGATACAAATCAACTATTTGCCAGATTGAACAAGGCAAAATATTTTTCTAAGGTGGATCTTAGCAAAGGCTATTATCAAATTCCAGTAAAGCCTGAGGTTCTACCTTACTTAGCCTTTAGCACCTCGGAAGGTCATTATGAGTTCAACATGTTGCCGTTTGGGTTGAAAAATGCCCCGAGTGTGTTTTCGAGGATGATGCGAAAATTGTTGGATCCCCTGAAAAATCTATGCATCTCGAATTTCATGGATGATATTCTCATTGCTACTGAAACATTTGAGGAACATGTTAACTCTTTGAATATGCTGTTTGATAGACTCAGAGGGGCTAACTTGACTGCTAGACCAACAAAATGTTGTATTGGATGTAAAGAGTTGGAATTCTTGGGACATACCGTACATCAGGGTAGCATGATCCCTGACCCCAAGAATCTGGAGAAATTGAAAAGAGCACCGAGGCCACAAACAAAAAAAGATGTGCGATCTTTTGTGTCGTTGTGTGGTTTCTACCAAGAGTAAATTAAACACTTTAACTCTATATGTGCTCCTCTGACGGATTTAACGCGTAAGGGACAACCTGATACAATTAATTGGTCAGCACAGTGTGAATTAGCCTACCAAGAGTTAAAAGAAAAATTCACAAGCAGGCCGGTATTGAAATTGCCTGACTTGAATCAAGAATTTGTCGTGAGAAGTGACGCAAGCAATGTGGGCCTAGGTGCTACATTGTTGCAAAGGTCCTCCTCACAAGACGGGGAATTGTACACAGTCGCTTATGCAAGCCGCAAGTTGAACAAAGCGGAAAAAATTATTCAACAAGTGAAAAGGGCTATAAAAAAATTCCTGATCTATCTGTATGGTAGGACATTTGTGGTCCAAACAGATCATCAGCCTCTAGTATTCTTATCACAGGCAAAGCATGAAAATGCCAGATTATTAAGATGGTCATTACTATTACAGCCTTATTCATTTATGATTGAATATATTCCCGGCTCTCAGAACGTGGGTGCCGATTTTTTTAGAAGACATCCTTATGATGAAAATCAGATAAACATGTAGGACTTCATTTGCGCTAAGTTATCTCACAGATTAGAACCTGCAGTGAATGCATGTTTTAGGAAGGGAGGTGTGTAGCGATATCTGTGAGATAATCGCTAAATTCAGTAAGATTTTGGTCCTATGATAATAAATAAACCCGACCGTAAGTGTCTGCTTAAAATCGTCTCTACGCCAGTATAGCGCTGCCTTTTGTGCAGAGGAAATGCTTATAAAACGATCCCGCCGTAAAATCTAACACGCTTTCTTAGTTTCGGTTTTGATTCTTACGATTAACGATCTGCCAGAACTGTGACACCAACCTACCGTCTGAATTAACGTAATATTTTAACTTTAACGCTCAAATTAGTAGTAACGCGGACATTTTCCAGTAGCAAGAACGAAACGACTGTAATAATTAACGCCAACACTACCAACGCTAGGCAAAAACCCCTCTTCGCTCTGCACGCGGGACTAATACTATAACCTCTCTGCTGGACAAATCAGAATATATAAACACACAGACAGTTTTCAATTCTCGCCGAGTAGTGTATTTCTGACGTAACCCAGGCAAGTTAGTTATTTGAATGGGAAAAAAATGAGAGAGGGAGGGGAAAAGATGGCCGACTTTTGGAAAAGTTGAAATTGACGATTAACAGTGAAAAAACTGAAAATCTTTACGACAAATATTAGGGCCATAAAAATCATATATAAAGATAGCTTAGGATCCCCTGAGCAATAATATATTTAAAATTATATGGTAGTCTAATTATTAGCCAAGATATTGAGATAATACTATATGTCTACGAACGCTAAGTTAGACAGACTGATGTTTTTGTTCATTTATCCATTACGTTAGTGGGGACGCCAGTTTAAAAAAGAGGCATTAGATTGATTCAAATCCGATTGGTTGATAGAAGAGTATAGGAAGGAGGGTATTGGTTAGGCAAAAAAGCTAACTATATTTTAAGACTCACTCCTAGAAGTTTGGAGTTTGGCTTCTGTTTTTTAAAATTTTGAATTAAATAAGCTAGACCCTCGCTGATTGGGCCGGTCTGATAATATTGGCAAAAGCAAGGAAAGGCTTGTCGCCACTTGATACAGAAGTTTTTGAAAGCAAGCTGCGTTGAGAACAGCAGTGCCTAGAGTGAAATAATAATTCTTGGCAGTCTGGACCGGGGGCAAAGCTAAACTTACCTTAATGCTAATGCCAGTCAACGTATGTTTATGATATTTTGTTGAATTATGGTAAGAATGACTTTAGTAATCTTATTATTACAACCAAATTTGGTGTATGAGATACTGCTTGTTTGGGAAGGCGTTACGACTAAGTACAGAGGTCCCCAGCAGACTTATGCAGGGCCTGTGGTGTTGCACACAAGCAGTAAAAATTGATATGAGTTGTATAACTTAAAATGATTTCCACAGTTACCAGTGGGAAGGCTAACCCACAATATTCTATGGGAGAGAATCATTGTTGCGGTGTCAGAGGCGTTGTAGCCATTAGGGAAGAGAACAGGAGCACTGGTATGAGTTGTTATCTCAGAAAGAAATGGTTGACATGGGGTGGTCAGAGAGATCTGACCGTTTTCTTTTATTGAATTATGCCATGTATTGATTGTGGAAAAATATTGTAGATATGTTGTACAGAATCATAACCTTGTTTCAGGGTTTTTTGTTCTGGTGCTACTGTGGTACCAGGACCCTGGTGATTTTACTAGAGAGAGAGAGAGAGAGAAGTGAAACTTTATTGGACCAAGCGGTCTACTATACTATTCTACACCAGGGACTGTGTCAGTCTGGTCATTCAAGTGAACGAAAGGAAATTGTCAGCATCATATCTACTATCCACCTACAGTTAAGTACCTATGTGTCGGCACTTCAACGGTCATCCACTGACTTTATTACAAAGACATAAAATCTTTGATTATTAAATAACTTTTCCACAAGATACTAAAATAAAGAAGGGGAATGATGCCAACACCCCGCCCCCACCATTAGTTACCAGTGTCACCCAGTTTAGAGAAATACTTAAATATAATTTGATTATAATAGTCCTTTGTATGGACAGAAGATCCATTGTGTTATAAATATTTATGTAAATAAAACCATACATTTCATTTTGTTGTTGGTCCTGACTCAGAAAATACTGAATCAGGGCAAATAAATTGTAATCTAGTATATTACATAAAATTCAGCCACAGACTTCCATAAGTTGTATAATAGAGTGTTAGTTTGTTTGTGGTTGTGGTATTGACCCTGTCTTATATCTATATGTGATAGAATTTAAATGTATTTGTAGTAATTTTACTTACACTACATTACACACTTTCATAACCCTAGACATTATACGTAGCTATCATACATACTAGTCCAGAATAAGTCTGATTGAGGTCATAAGGTGGTAGCAGAAAGGTATCCTGTTAACTCAACCCAAAATTTGTTATAATCAGGGACCTTCACAGCTGACCTCATTCAGTACACTAGAAATATTGAAAGATAACATCTATTAACATCAAATCCACCACACCAACTCACGTTTTGGCGGGTTACTTGCTCGTTTTTAGAATACATGCAACAGAGATCGTTCAATTAAAATGGCTAAGAAGTTATTATCTATACCAGTGGTCCGCAACAGGTGTCCCGCGGCACACTGGCGTGCCGCGAGTGTCTGCCTGGTGTGCCTTGGCACCCCGAAAAATTTCACAAATAAAATGTTACAAATAATAAGCTAAGTTATCATCACCCATCACTGTATGGGAGTTTCTTCTTCTTCTTCTTCTTCCTCGTTCGCCCTCAGACTTCTGCATTAATGACTCTAATAAAGGCAGTAATCAGCTCACGGTTCCTGGCATCTCAAAACAGTGATTCGTGGCGAGAAGCAAATTGCTGGCTTACCAGTAGCTTTGTGTGGACACCGTCGAGGCAAGGATCCCAGCATTCTTCCCACCTGGCAGGTCTCCTTGGGTCGAGCATCATCTCATATAGTCATATTTGTATCTGCCATCTTAAGACGGTTTGCGTTACATTATGTTGTGCGCCTTGCGGACCAGTGCAACCGACTTCGGCATGCATTTATTTGGAATTGATTACTGTGCTGAGTTACTGTTATTTTTATTATTCAACTCGCCCATATTTTTGTTCCATTTTATTATTTTAGTTCGTCAGTTATTCTTAGGCGTTCGAGTTCGCTATTTATTAATGCTGGGTTATTCTTTATGGCGTTAGTATTACTCAACCTTCACCAACCCTTCTATTTGTGGGGATGGGAGAAATCCCCTACCCAGGTTGTAACGCGGAACCAGTGATTCATTCTGATAGTTTGGAGGTCAGTAGCGTTACAAAATATTACGTATAATTTCGGCGAGCGAGCAGAAATAACTTTGCAATTGCTCGGTTGACGATGAGTCAGAGGTTAAGATTATGTTATGATTGGGTGGGTTCGATTTAACTTATGTGCAGGCATGATATTAGGTCAAAAGTTGGGCAAAAGCGGTTCTTGTGAGATGATGCCAGACGCGATGACTCACCGCGTCTGTCTTGCATCAGGCTATTAGCAACATATATATTGAGCGCCAAAGTTTAGTTAGCGCTCACAAGTCCAAGAATTTTGTGCCATGAATAAGCGTCATTGCAGTCTGCCCGGTTCGTGGAAATTCTGTAAAGTTGGGTATGTTCCTAAATTAATAGTTGTGTAGGAAGTTTTTTTTTAATAGAATTTTAGCACGTCAGGGTAAGCTTTCTTCTGGGATTAAATTTAAAATTTTATTAGTCAGGAGTTGCCATCAATTGCTGACTTATACAGAACTAGAGCCAGTGTAGTGTAAGTTTTGTCTATAATTATACTATGTATAAGCTAGCAGTATCTATGATTAGTGGCGGTTTTTGAGATAATTAACTGTATGAGGTTAGGTGCTTAGTTAGACGGGAGCTCTGCGTAATGTAATAACGAGGCCCGAGTAACCGCATTTGTTTATGATAATTTGTAGTGAATATACGCGGGTGTGGTTTGTGTGTTAATACGTTGTGCTATTTGGTAATGTATTCAGAAGACAAGGGGTGAAGGGGGTTTAATATTAACAAAGATGGTGTATGTATAAGTGTATTAAATAATTTTGCTAATTTTATAACCTTCCCGGGGCAGTCTTTAATAAGAATAGGGCTGGAAAATTATTCAGTACAGTAGGATATTGGCTTCAGTGAAGCAATGTTTGACGCCTACCGGCGAGATCACGCACACAAAAGAATCAAGTCAGCCCGCGTCAGGGTTTAACGTAACAGACAGCGAGTAATTTGTGCAGGAGTGATAGGAGGGAGCTGTAATTTAGTCTGACCCTCGAGCAGAAATAAAACAGAGATGAAAGCTTGTGTGTAGGGGAGATTTATTAATTTAGGGGACACCAGAGTGTAGATGAATCTTGGGTGTTAGTGTGTTATGTATTAGGTAATTTTGAATTGTTGTATAGATGTTGTTATTTTGTTTTACAGCGATTCACGGCGGGGAGGTTGTAGATAAAACTAAGCCTACAACGGACTTTGCCTTCTCGGGAGAGGGAGGCACGAGACATCGGTGTAATTGAAGAAAACTGGGTATGCGCTTTGTACCTGGCGCCCAGTTACGTCTGCAACACTGAGAGGAATTAGAAGTTCTCTTGACGTGAAGAAACCTATACCTCCGCGGGCGACTTGCCTCTCAATAGGAGCTCTTAGCTCGTAAAGGCCCAATACCAAAACAGGCTACGTTGCCTGGTGTTGTTTACATACTGCCACAATAATGCAGTAGGCCTAAACCCGAAGCGTGTTAACTCGTCGGTTTGAAGAATTGAGTGTCATCAGCAGTGATAAAATCTACAGCCCTAGGCAACTAAATATAGATATATTTACCAAGGGCTTCTTCATAAGTATTCGGGAGAGGAGAGAGGGAAAACATGCCTTTCTAAATGCTAACGGGAGGAGGTGCGTGACAAAAAGCAACTCATCGGAGCCTCAGACGAAGAGATAGCGTTAGAAAGGCACTGAACAGAAACAGAAGAGAGAGAGGGAGTTTAGCGGTTTCCTCAGGAACAGTAGGGTTAGATAAAAAATACTTAGAGGACAGCCTCTGAGGTAGTGCTGCAGAATCCATTAGCGTAGCATTTCTTTGTGGTGTATTAGTTAGGTGTGCAGGACCGCCTAGAGCGCCTGTGAGACAGTGTAGTCATTTAGTTCATAAATCTTCAGCGGGACAGTGTGTTTCGTTAGTAACAATAGTGTAGTTAGGAGTGGTGGCTCTTACTGTTTGTTGACTTAGTTCATCTCACAATAACACAAAAGTCATTGACGACAGTTAACACAGTCACCACGATAACTGTTTCACTGACACACATTTTCTACACCCACTAACAGTAATTAGCTTAATCACTGACGACAACTACTATAAAGTTAATATTGTTTATTAAGATTACTAAAATTTATTTCCACCAAATAAAATATGAATATAATAATATTACAGCATTCGTACACCTATATAACAATTATAATTCTCATCTCTATTTCTACTGTACTACACTTACTAATAGCATCATCTAATATGTTGAGAATCTTTGTTTTCATTCTTCTTAATCAATACACTCTGTACTCCACAATGAACAAAAACATGAGAACCATTGTTCTCTTCGTTACATAAAAAAACTACATCAACTCAAAAATTACACTGATTCTCAAAATCTCGTGTAAATTAATGATATCCTGTTTCTTAACATTCAATTAACATTTCTCATTAAGTTTTTACAGTGTCTACAATTAAGTATTGAGTCAGTGGTTCTCAATATGTCTACTTAAAAGTGGCATCAAAGGCTAAGCGCATGGAATAAAGTCACCACTATTTATCTAATGCCTGCCAGTCTGCAGGATCACACATTTTCACTTCGCAACTGTACATATGCAGATGACCTGCTCCATACGAAACAGTTCAGCGTGTGCTGATCATTTGCTCAGAACTCTCCACAGAAAGGAGAAAGCTACTGTCAGGCTATCTGCAAATTCTTCAGTTTGGCGTTGGCTGCGACAAAAAGGACGAGCTCAGCGGCCCTCGTTAAACAGCAAAAACAACAACAACAAAAGAAGCCACTGATCCATCATAAAAAATAGGGAGCAGTGATTGCAGTGTTTTTTTTTTATATATATTTACCCCATCCACTCACTTATATAACTGGCCACTCTTACTCATACAGCTGGACCTAGTATAGTGAAGTCTCTAACACTTTACTTCCCCTACGTCAGTGTTTGGTATGGGACTACCTTTGCATTTACCTTTTACTCACTTAAGTATTATAGTGTGCCGTGAAATTTTAAACGACACTTAAGCGTGCCGTGAAGTAAAAAAGGTTGCGGAGCATTGATCTACAAGAGTATACTAAGTTAACAAGTAATTTCTATGATAGCTGGTTCTCATGCATCTATATCAGAAATTTCGGCATCGGTTCTAAATGAAAATTCTTCGACCAGTGTTGTTGACTCGAGTCGATCGACTCGAACTCGAGTCGGACTTGAATCTCTACAACGATTCGACTCAGGTTTTTAAAAATTACCACATCGATTCAACTCGGAACTTGCTAGATTAGGTGAACCAACTTCGCCGTTTTCATTCATAACGCACTCTTACGGGGAACTGGAAAATGGGTTTGTTGAAATCGATAAAATAAAATCAGTCAATAAATAAAATATTTAAAATAGAGATTAGTATTTTTCATTATTATTTATAGGGATTGATGTGATCGTTCGAACGAAAACAGTTCTAATTCTAAACAGTTTTAGGTCAAACTGAAGCTACCGTTTGGGACTTGAGACTCGATTTGAGACTTGCACTAAGAGACTAGTGACTCGGCCTGAGACTGTAGCCGGGGTGTTCGAGTATGAGTTACTTCAAGACTGGCAAGGCATCATTTCATAATATGTAGGTGGGGTGATGAGTATTAGTGACATTATTTGTTAACCTTGTTCACGTGAGATTTGACTTGGTACTGGCTTGTAGCCCGCCAGAGATGTTAAATTGTCTCACTCTTTATTTAGTATCCAGGTTCATCCATAAGTCCTTCAGTTGTTTATTTATTCGAGAGCTTCTTTTAGTGGTTAATTTTATTAGCATGTGAGCAGTGCAACTCATTCAAACCTTCCAACAAGCTCAAATCCTCAAGAGATGTATTAATTTCCATAAACGTTTATTTACATCAAACAAATGAATTTCAAATGGCGTTGCCAGCAAGAAAAGACAATAATATGTACATGTCATGTTCAAGTACCAATATTTGTTTCTTCATTTCTCCTGAAGGGCATTTTCCATGTCTAATGGCTTCACAAAACCGAAGTTTATTAATAGTTTTTACTATTATTCAGTATCCTCAAATAATCTTCTGGCTTTTACAAAATCTCCTGTTTCATTTCCTTTCCTTATGGTTACTTCTTTTTATCTGACTCCTTGGATCAAACTCGAGCGTTCTCTTCTGTGTTTTACTTTATTTTGATCCCTTTTATTTTAGAGCATGTGCAACATGTCAGAAAATACAAAAAAAATGGCGTGGCGAAATCTACTTACATTTGGTAGAAAATAAACACACACTCTCCTCATGATCAATATCACGTCAACGAAAATCTAATTCACACAAGAATGTCTAAGATATCTCAAATAAAAGACTAGGCAGTCTTTTCACGTCTATCCACGTGGAATGATTCTTCAGGACTCTATCATAAAACATGTCTGTTTTACTTCAGACCATAAATCTAACTGCTTCTTCCCGCTGGGGATATCTGCCGGCAAAGCTTGGCTTTGGTCTAGCTAAAAAAAGCCTATTCATTGGGTACAAACATCACGTGTCCCCGGAAAAGCTTGTCCCGCATTTATTCCTAACGCTTATACCAATCTATTGTCTGTTTCCAACAAAGTGGTAGTTTGCTTTGTTATACTTGGGTTTTAGTTACAAATCTATTGTCTGTTTCAAACAAAATGGTAGTTTACTTTTATATTGTATTTGATCCCTAGCATGAATGAAGGCTGGTGGTGGTCATACGGCCACATATAGATCCCGGGGCCCTGCAAATGTATCCCGCAGGGAGACATTTGAGTACTATCAATATCCCCCCAAAAATCCCAAAAATTTGCTAAGTCCAAAAAATTTCAGAAAAATTTAACTTAATTTATAAACCGCGGCTCCTGTGTATATATATATATATATATATATATATATATATGTATATATATATATATATATATATATACATATATATATATATATATATATATATATATATATATATATATATATATATATATATATATATATATATATATATATATATATATATATATATATATATATATATATATATATATATATATATATATATATATATATATATATATATATATATATATATATATATATATATATATATATAAAAGACTGTTATGACCTAACCAAACTCTATTAATGGACATCATTGTAAAAAAAATTCTTTAACTTTTATCTATGCTATCAAAATTTTGACGATTGGCAACCCTGGATAATAAAAGTGTTATCCCCACTCAAAATTTACACGAGTGAGAGCATTGCACAAATTTTCTAAATATCAATGTCATAAAACCTGTAGTAGTAATTTTCCATAAAGTAATTTAAGTTCTTTCTAAGTATCAATATCAGTTAAAACCAGTGATAATACAGGTGACAGATTTGATTTAACAAAGTGAGAGGAAAATTTTTTTTTTTAGCATCATAGCCTTTTTCTTTTGTCTCCTATATCAGGGTACTCAAGGTATATCAAAATCTCTATGTTATAAAACATTCCTAGTGCTCCAATCAATATGCATCTAAGTTATTTTCAAGTATCCATACTGTATAAAGTATTCAATATTTTTTTCCAAATAATCCAAGTTATCTCCAAGTATCCATACTGTATAAAGTATTCAATATTTTTTTTTTCAAATAATCCAAGTTATTATTGTAATGATGATCCGAATCCACAAAACAGCCAAGTTATTTATCGTAACAATAAAGGCTGCGGTACAGAAAACACCAAAATTTTTCTAAGTCCACAACGCTGAGTTTTTTTTGGTGTACGAGTGAAAGAGATGCGACTCTGTGGCAACAGGCGATGTATACTATAGGGAGAGTGTCAGGTAAATTTCAGTGGCTTGCGGCGCGCAGCTCGTCGGCTGCGCGCTAATGTCTCAGTGTGTGTCCTTAGTTGTGAAGGGCGACGGAACGAACGGAATAATTTGTCTTCTCTTTGTTACTTTCACAATTGCCTCCGCGGCTGGCGTTGTGGATTTAAAAGTTGCTACCATAAGTGAAATGGGTTCATTTTCGATACAAGACAACAGGAAGCTGAGACGCTTGGGAGTCTTGACCCAAGTGGGCCCGCCCCCCTTAGAGTGTAAAGGAGTAATCGGGCCGAAACACTTGTCGGATGGGGGGACTTCTTCTGATGATCAGATTGCTTCCTGTTGTATCGCTCTGTAAAGAGTTTCCTATCATCTTCATCTTCATAGTCAATCATTTATCAACACTTTATCATTGTGACAAAAACATTCACCAAGAACACATTTTCAAAAATCTACAGAACCATAATGTAACAATCAACATACCAATATGTCATCACAAATTTACAAGGTGAAAAATTCTCAAAACATCATACATTTTCCATATTCTATGTAGTTTAAATTCTCTGTGTAGGGAAAACCTTCCTGATACTCCAATCAATATGCGTGTAAGTTATTTTCAAGTATCATCACTGTAGAAAAATGTTCCATATTTTTCTCTTTAAAGTATCCAAGCTGTATTATTGCAATGGTGATCCAATCCATAAAACATGCAAGTTATTCCTAGTTACTCATATGTTCATCTTCATAGTTAATCATCTATTAACACATTACTAATGTGAACAAAACATATTCAACAACACATTTTCAAAAATTCTGTAACAATGACTTAACAATCAACATTTTATATCAATGTCATTACTACCTGACCAAGAAAATTTATCTATTTTGTACATAATACAAATTTCGACACGAAATCTGTCTTCGAGGTCGAAGATTTGTCAGATTCATATAGTGTCTACAGCATCTGCTGTCAGAACTGGTATGTCTGAGACAGACAGATGGGCAGTCTATGATTCTATCATCAATATCTCTATAGTATGTAGGGAGAGGGTGGAAATGTCATTATCTCAAGGGTGAAAATGTTCAGCTGGTCAACCCGTTTTACACAGTCGCAGAAAACAATATAGGCCAATAGTAAGACCGTCAAATGCAATGTCCAATGGACTGTTAGAGTAAGTGGGCTATGAACATGTTAACAGTCCCACTGGCTATCTGTCAAGTATTTTCTTAAAGACGGAAATGTCTAAGTAAAAGCAGGGTCATAAATGTATACCTCATCAATACATCTCCTCAATCATATTCGCAGTATATGGACAATCAGTACAGTAATCATCATTACTTGCATAGTGGTAATCAGGGATTATCATCTCTTATATAGGGATTATCTCTTTTCCTCCATCTCATCTGAGTGGAAAAATATTCTTCAATTATTTCTGAACCATCTCGTCAGCATTATTTTCTTCGTATGTCTCCGTAACACGTATAGTTCCCGTATGAATATCATTTTTTTTCTTTTTGTAAGTCATGTATCCGTAATATATATCCTTTGCCGTGTGTGATCCTAACACGTATGGCTCCAGTATGGGTATCATATTCAGAGAGTATCTTCTTCGTATAAGTTCTATCTTAGTGAACCTCAAAAATGTAATCATTATACCAAATCATCTGTTACGTATCACGTAAAAACAGAATGTCTAAGTTATAACCAAGTCATATACATCAGAGACTATCTCATCGGTCTCCTAATCTCATCTTCGTGCAAAATATTCAATCATTCTTTCTTGATCATTTGTCACGTAACTACGTAAAGACAGGAATATCTAAGTGATAACAAAGTCAGAAATGCACAAAAATTAAATCAACATCGTCGCCTATATCAGAGACTATCTTTTGTCATCAGTCTCATACTCTTGCTTTCATGCAAAAAATTGTCAGGTTATTATCAATCATCTGTCACGTGACTACGTATAGACAGGAATATCTGGTTTATGACAAAGTCATAACTGCATATGTGTATCCTCGTGTGTAGCCTCTTGTGTATCCATGACACGTATCACCTTAGTGTGTATCCTCGTGTGTGTCCGTGACACGTATCTCTTCTATCTTTTTAAACCACCATATTTTTTTTTCAATCATATTATCTCGCCTGTTACGTATCACGTAAAAACAGCAATTTTTAATGTACAACATTTGCATGGGGTGGCAATGGCATGTCATGATGTACACACAGTGGTTTTTGGTAAAACCACATCAGGGGTATTACTGGCACAGTCATCATGATCAAACAGCATGTGGTGTTTTATTTTCTTTTTTCTATGTCAGCAGCAATCAAAAACTAATCAATACCATATGTTCCTGAGGGTAATAATGACACATGTATTATGTGCAACCAGTGGTTTCCTAATACCCTGTGGTATTCATTTGTCTTCCTTTTTTTTTTCTCATGTCAAAATCCATGTCAGCTGCCATCATAAAGGCAGTCCATACAATAATATCATGACGTCAATAATGGCATATGCAAATCAGTCACAATCATCAAAACAATCAATACTCATGTGTGACACAAACAGGGGTGGTTCAGTGGGGAATGAAATGCTAGTATGGAACACATGTGGGTCAATGTGTGCCAAAATAAACAAACAGTTATCTGTGTGGTCTCATAAACATGTGTGGGGGTGGTGCATGGATATTCAGCATCAGTAATGTATGTCAACATTTATATCAGTCTGCCTTCTTTTCATTTCTATCCATATTCATTCTTTCTTTTTTTTTTTCTTTTATACAAATTTGTAAACAAAGTTTATTACTTATTTCATAATATATTGACTCCAAAATAAATTCACTATCAATACATCAGATTCCTGGGTGTGATAAAGTCTATCAGTGGCGTGATAATAAGGGTTAGCTCAGAAAGCGAAAAAGAACAGTCAATATCATCTGTTGTTAGCAAGTTGTGCGAATAGTAACTGTGGTCTCATGATGGACAGCAAGAAAACAAAAGGTCTCCAGATTACAACAAAATTGTAATTCAATCGATGAAGATAATCGGGAGAGAAAAATCTTATAAGTTCAGAGATATTCTCTCGGAGGGAGAAAAGGAAACGAGTAAGATAGGGGGTGTGAGAGGTGGGGTGGAAAAATTCTAGTAATAGTAAATTCAAATATTGGATGATCAATCATTTGAAATGGCTAATATTTTAACAATATCATCATAAACAATTTTCTTAAAAAAAAACTTTCAAAGTGATGGAACTTCTCTATTTTGATAAAAAAAATATACATGGCCATTTCATAAGCAGTATGGACTTTAGTGATGGTAACAAAAAAATTTACAATACCCAAAATTTTGTGGTGTACATTCAAAAAATCTCTGTGGAGAAAAATAGCATACTATGATAACATTGTTATGAACTTTGACAACATGGTTCATACATTCTATTAAAGAATAATATGACAGCATCACTGTAATGAAGAAATGACAGGTATAGATGAATTTAAGTGAATATATATAGATCATAGGTAGGAGGACGCATCGATGGTAAGTAACAGAAATGACAATCAGTGCAATGTGGAAAGTGCCTGCGTGAATATGCAAAGATGCATGTGGAAAGAAAAACTTGATCTCTGGAACAGCAAGGAAAAAGTAAGGGCGAAAAATGGAAGATGATAAATTCTCAATGTGTAGATCATTAGCATGACGAAATATTTGTGCAATACATGCGATTGGACTCTAGGGTCCTGCAATTTGAAAATGGAACATCAAAACTATCTCTTATTAATAAGTGTGGCTGTGCAACTATTTGGCTTCTGTACCTGTGGAAATACATAATTTTCTTACCAACTAAACTGCTTGTTTTATTCTTTATACAACATGATCAAATGGCATAAATGTGTAACATGAAGTATGGTGATGTGTGAGTGAACAGGTGTTAATAGTTTACATTTCACACAAAAAATAATACAACTTTCCGGTTCCTTCCGGGGGTGATCTGGTCATCAGCGGTGACCTATCCGGGGAGGATATTTCTTCTAGGTGTGGCTGTGACATCTCAGGCTAGTACTGTGTCATCAGGGGAACTGTTACTGCACAATCTGAAAAGACATCACGTCCGGGGGACGTTTTTTTTTTTTCGTACCAAAATAAAAATGAAAATGTTGCAACCGACCGACGGTTATAGGGACGTGTCACCCAAAAAAAAATATAAAGGGTGACTTTTGGCATACACAAAAATGAAAAACGTTTGTAAAAAAAATCACATTTGCGTTGACATTGCTTGGAATGGCAAGCAGATATGACACAACTGGGTGCCTATAAAAGTTTCGCCATCTATTTGAGTTCCTTTACCATTTTCAGCATTGCAATCTCCCTGCTGGAAAGTCTAGCATCATACTGTGTAGTGGACACAGTGTGTGCTGTGGCGTTGACTGATTGACTGCACGTCGGAGGTGAAGAAATCGTTGATGATTGCAATGTAGCTGGGGTGGGCGTGACTGGCGAAGCTTCATTGTTTTTGGAAACGTGTCTACGTTTCGTCCGGATCTGTCTCCTCACATGTGCCTGTGGTAGTTTGACAAACTTGGTTCTAGGAGGTGATTCATCAGATTCAGGAAGGTACGGGCGTTTGACAGTGGTGCGAACTGCTAAGGGTGGGTGTAAAAGGTTCTTTCTTCCTTTTTTGTTTATTTCCCACTCTGTAAAGTGTCAGTCTGTATGCTCTGTAAGGAAGAGTGGTGTGTTGTTGAGATCAGGCATGCTCCAGTCTACCCAGCTGTAAATGGGTAACTCACCCTAGTCCTGAGTTAGGGAAGGCAAAGGCTCCAGGGGAAGCAGGCCCTAAACTTGGTCACTTCAACCGACGCAGGATGGTGATGTATGGAGTAGAAGTGTAGAGTGTGATTACCGCGAATGGTGTACTGTTCGTGTGCTGACCAATATAACCACTCATACACTTGTGTCTACAAGGCACCAATGCAGACTGCTGGAATCTTTGTTTACTCAATTTATTCAGACGTACACTCTGGGACATACGAGTACATCATGGTATGTTGACATATCAATTTGTAGGTATACATAGCAGATCTGAAGTCATGACACATTCAGAAATAATGGGCAGTACATCAAAAGTTCAATGTCATGATACATTATGGCCGCATCCCCCTATCTGACTAAACGCGTCAGTGAAGGCAGATCGGTAAATAACTAAAGTTACTTGACGTCCATAGTTTGTAGTATATATTATGAAACCACGAAAGGGGGTTTCTAGCAAGATTGAGATCTCCCTGTCACTGTCCGATAATAGGATAAATAATCTGTTCTCTTGGCAGTGATCAAAACATATGATGACCGAAATCTAACATGGCCGCCTCCCTGAGTTGTCGTTCACTCATTCATAGGAAGGAGAATATAAGCCAGAGTTAATTTATAATGGGTATATAAATGATTTCATAAATGTTTCCATACAGCTCTACGGTGATCAGGTTAATTCACGTAGCCATAACCGCTGCAGGAAAGTCTGTCATCTTCGTCGATACAAAACACGACCCTAGCGATACGAAGCAAAATGTTCCATCTAGGTCGAATCGACATGAGATCATCAAAATAGGGTCTGGCAATACATGGAGTCCGAATTATACATTGTACCGTACCTTAGGAGAGTCTCTAACATAAACTATAGTAGAGATACCATCTCCTTTAGAAGAAAACCACTTCATGAATCATATTTCCTTAAGAATCTACCAGCCCTTTGAAAAGTGCGTACCCGCCATTATCACGGTACATCGGAACTCATCACGACTTGTCAAGACAACTCATACTTCCGCTAGAGCGGAATAATAAGAATCTAGTCCCGCCTACCCATCCAAAATATACAATATAGGACTGATTCTACTTGTACTAATAATATGTAATACATATGAATTCAGGCCATAAACATAATAAGCAAATTAATCTATTTTCTGGCCCTAAAAATAAGTACAAATATAAGAGCAATATCCTTGCGTCGGATCAATATCAAGAACGATTACTCCTATAATCAAAAGTGTGAATCAAACATGGATTATCTCGCTTTCCCCATAGACAGCATTTTCATACACAAATGAATGAATGTCTATATTTTTTCCATATTAAATAGCCATATCGATTTTTGTAATATATGCGTCAAAATATGCACGCAACAGATTACCACACCCCTCGGGAAAAAAAATGGTACATTTTTTTTTTTGAAATACATCTAGGAGCAACATACAATAGGCTCACACCGCACCAATACAATGCGCAGATGATAAGCATAAGTTTTATGACCTAAGAGAAAGTACTTCTCTAAGTATAAATATTTCCAGAGAGGTGTCACCAACGCATACTACAATATTAGCAATGACACAATTTCCACATTAGTTTATACATAAATTTCATCTAAGATATCTTAACATCATGATCATCAAAGACGAAGAACATTGAAAGATCAGCGGTGAATAAATATCAATGAACCGCTAAGTAGTGTTACAATCAATATATGATATATTACATATGTGTACACATTTCAACATAGAAACAACTGTATGAAAGTTGTATAACAGTTATGAATCATGTGGGCATCTAGACAAAATATCTGCCATCACATTTTCTGACCCACGGATAGCTCGCACCGAAAAATGAAATGGCTGTAGAGCAATCGCGTATCGCGTTGATCTCGCGCTCTTCAGATTTTTACTCTGAATAGCCGTAAGAGCTTTCTGGTCAGTTTCCACAATGAAATGCGCGCCCAGAAGAAATCTTTGCAGTTTAAGGATTGACCAAACCATAGCCAATAATTCACGGTCTAGGACCGAGTAATTCTTCTCTGCGGCATTTAATTTCCGAGAAATATACATCACAGGATGCAGAGTTCCAGAGTACTCTTGCATTAGTGCAGCTCCAATCCCGGTGGATGAAGCGTCACTACGAAGAATAAATGTCTTATCCTTAGAAGGCAATACTAGGATAGGTGAAGTAGAAAACATAGTTTTAACCTTATCCAAAGAGGATTGACATTCTTGAGTCCAATGGACTACATTAGGAGACCCTTTCTTTAGCAAGGAAGAAAGAGGTGACATAATGGAGGACAGATTCGGGATGAATCGTCCATAAAATTGTATTAGACCTAAGAGACTTCGTACTTGCTTTTTAGTCTTAGGAATAGAAATGTTAAGTATCTTACTTGTATTATGGTCTTCTGTTTTTAGGAACCCATGACCAACACGGTGTCCTAAGAAAGATATTTCGCTAAAACCAATACATGCTTTCGATGGTTTCGCTGTCAGGTTATGCTCGCGTAAGATAGACAATAGTTCATTTATACCATTATAGTGATCGTTCCAAGTATCACTGAAAAGACAGATGTCATCAAGGTACGCAATGACATCTGAGCGATGAGATAGGATTCGACGCATCATGCGTACAAATGTTGCAGGGGCATGAAATTCCATTGGAATAGCCCCCTAGGCGTCGAAAAAGCAGTAAACGGTTTGGCGTGTTCGGATAGTGGAACTTGCCAATATCCCTTAGACAAATCGAGTTTAGTAAAGAAGTGAGAATTCGATAGTCTCGTAAGTAGCTCTTCTAGTAAAGGCATAGGTTCCGCATCAAATTTAGTCACTTGATTCAATTTGCGATAATCCACGCAAAGACGTATGTTATTGTCTTTTTTCCGTACTATAACCATCGGCGAAGAATATGCTGATGTGGATGGTTCAATAATTTTTAACTCTATCATCTCATCTAACTCTTTCTCTACCTGTGCTTGAAAATGTATCGGGATAGGATACGGTCTGACTCTTATAGGACTATGGTCAGTAAGAATAATGTCATGTTGAATGACATCAGTTTGACCAGGAATGTCAGTAAGGACATCCTGAAATTGTTCTAACATAGTAGAAACTTGTTTCTGCTCTCCTGGAGATAATTCTGGAGAAATTGCAACATCTTTCCATGATTCATTAGAGTGAGGAGGAATCATTGGAAAAGGTAAATTTACATCCGAGAAACTCGTTTCCTCATCCTGTATTACTGACAGAGATGAGTACTGTCCATGTTGGACTGGAAAATCGTCCGTTGCCTGGAAAACAGGTTGTAAATAATCAGGACGTTCATGGAATTCCGTGAGCATGTTGATGTGGAAGGTTTTACGCTTCCCGTCAATATCGACGATATAGTCGACATCGGAAACTTTTGATATTATATCGTACGGACCTTTCCAAGAAATGAGAAGTCTATTTTCCCTACAAGGTAGCAAGACAAATGCTTTGTCACCTGGACAAAATTGTCGCAAACATCTCTTTTTATTGGCAAATTCCCTTGCCTTCTGTTTCGCAAATTCAGAAGAAGCAGTTGCCAATTTGCATGCTTCAATAATCTTGTGTCTAAGTGCGATGACATATTCATAAGAGGATTTTGTGTCATCGACAATATTATCAGCAGTTATAAGATCATGAAGTAAGGACATAGGACCTCGCGGTTTCGCGCCAAAGACAAGTTCAAAGGGAGAAAATCATGTATGTTCGTTGGCGACCTCTCTATATGCAAAGAGAGCCGCGGGTAAAACCCTATCCCAATCCTGAGGATGATCTTCTGTTATCTTACCTAGTAGGTTTTTCAGAGTTCTATTCAAACGTTCCACCATCCCATTGGACATAGGATGATAAATACTACTCAGCGATCTCTCTATCTTCAGAGTCGACATTACTTGAGACATGGTATCCGATATGAGTTGGGTACCATGGTCGGATAATATTTCTGCTGGAAACCCCAGACGAGAAAATATTAACCAAAGAGCATCTGCGACATCAGCAGTAGTTATGCTCTTTAGAGGAACAGCCTCCGGCCAACGTGTGCACATATCAACACACGTAAAAATAAATTGGTGTCCTCTAGCAGACTTTATCTTAAATGGACCAATGATGTCTATCGCCATTTTTTGAAATGGCCGAATGGGAATGTCTGCAGCCTGAATAGGTGCATCATGGCGTGGACCTCGGATTTAATCTCTTGACATACTTTACAAGATCGACAATAGATTCGTATGTCCTTATTCACAGCAGGCCAAAAGAAAGATTGAAGAACTCTAGCTTTAGTACGGGAAAAACCCATATGTCCAGCACACTGCGAATCATGAGCGTGCTGTAAGATTTTAACTCTCATATTTTTAGGCACAAGGATTTGAGAATGAATGGACTTAGCGGAGTCTTGTACCATACGTACAAGTACGCCATTCTTCAACGTAATCCAAGATTTACGATTTGTATCCTTATTCGGATCACCTTTTTTTGCCAGAGTAAAGAATTTCTTTAGAGTAGGATCATCTTCCTGCTGTTTGATAAAGGAATCGTGGGAAATCTCCAAGGGATCATCTTGGATCTGCGCATCATTATCTTCAGAATGTGAAGATTGTGGCATATTAAGAGCTTGAGCCCTAGTGATTACTGCATTAGCAGATTGCATATTAACATTTTCCCAATTAGAAATTTGCTGTGGAGTGCATTCTTTCACCCCGTGAATGCGACCGATGATAAGATCAGCGATCGGATTCGGCAAGAGACATGCTTGCACCTCTCCTGTAAAGAAAGGCGTAGCAATATTGATAATGGCAGTGGAGTACTTCTCCAATGTGCCACCAAATGTTACACATTTGACTATATTGCCTGTAGCGCGAGAAGGATTTACGAGTGATTGCCTCACTCCAATGGTAGTGCACCCCGAATCGAAAAGAATTGATACCGGAGTACCATCTATTAGGCCCCTATTAAATACAAGAGCACCCCTTCCATTATGCGCAATTGACGCATGGAGAGCGGGAAGCGGGTGACCGCAGCTTAAAGTAGAAACTGTGGTTGGATCGAATAATGTTTTGCATTGCGAACACTCAGATGCTCTAGCAAAATCGAAAGCGGAATTTGCTACACTGTTGGAGTCTTTTTTTATCATTATTCTGATTATCGGTGTCGTGGAACTCCTGTTGTGCAGAGTTAGCCTGGTAATAAGATTTACCATGTCTTTTGTGTTGTGATCTACCTCGATTATAATTGTCTCTATAATTATTATTGCCTCTGTTATAACCCCTATTTGGGTTTGAATCATAATATTCATGATCATAATCATCATGCTCGTTATATTGAGTATCCCTGTAATATTGGTTTTTTTTTGTCTCCATGAAGCACTTGGGTAGTTCCTATAGCTACTCCCTTTCCGAGAATTTCTAACATTATGGGTACCCCTCGCGTGTCGAGGACTATCAGCCCGATTCCAGTTCTTCGAAGAAGAACCCTGATTTGAGTGGTTATCTTGGTTTTGATACTTATTCCAATTAACCTTTTTATCAAATTTATTTTTAGCTCCTTGGAATTTGTGTGAGTAATTCTGATTATATTCTGTTGCCGAAGCAACTGGCATACTCTCTTTAATGTTAGAGTTACTAAGAATCATGTCAGGGTGTGCCGTGGCATACTGGTCACAATATTCTTCCATTTGCTTTATTGTACTAGGTTTACGCTCATGTAAGAACTCTAGGAATGATTTATTTACAGAAGACATGACCTTGTCTCTTAGCAATAAATCCGTAAGACCATCAAATGTTTTCTCTGTTTTGGATAATTCAATCCATCGTGAAAGTGTAATTCGTGCTTTTGAGATGAATTCTGAGAATTCTACACCTACCTCAGGTCTCATTGTTTTAAACAAAAGACGATAACCTTCTTCAGACAGCTGATATCTCTTTATCAAAGCTGCCCTAACAGCATCATAATTATCTTTGTCGGCCTCTTCAACAAAATATAACTTACTCAGAGACTCCCCTTTTAGATTTTCAGACAACTGATTCACATACTGTGATTTGTCAACATTATGAGATCGACAAGCCCGTTCAAATCTAGAAAGCCAAAATGTTATGTCATCACTGGTAGGGTTAAACGCTGGTACCTTGACCTTGTACACAAAGGGTTTACCATTACCACCAGATGCCTGATTAACATTACTCATACATGTCAATTTTAATTTCTCTAATTCAAACTCATGTTCTCTTATTGCTTTTCTCTCTTCAGCTTCTCTATCTAATCTTTTCTGTTCTGCAGCCGCTTCTAATTTTTTCTGTTCTGCAGCAGCAGCAACTTCTAGTTTTTTCTGTTCTGCATCAAATCTCCTTTCCTCCACTTGCATTTGCAATTTCTTAAGTTCAGCAGCAGTATCAGCTTCTTTTTCTAATCTTTTTTCTTCAGCTAGAGCTTTCCTTTCTTCTGCAGCAGCTTTTTTTTCTTCTATTTGAAGTTTTCTCTCCTCAGCCGCAGCTTTTTTCTCTTCAGCAGCAGCAGCAGTTTTTTTCTCTTCTGCAGCTAATGCTTTGTCATATTGAGCAACAGCCCATTGTTCTAAGTCTTTTCCAGTCTTATCAAGAGATTTTCCTAGTGCAATAAAATAATCTAATGTAGACATATTGTCTTCTTAAATCAGAAACCTGAAAAAGTAAATAAATTACCCTCTTTCAAGTTAATGGGAGACAAGTCTATACCATAGACTTAGTCTTAGTCCAAACTTGTATGGTTTATAATAACCAATGATAACTTGAGTACCTGTGAACAACAATAATTGTATCTCAAATACTGTGGGGGACAAGCCTTACAAAGGTCTTGTATACCTCAATGTAATCAAAGATCACTTGAGTACCTGTGGAAAAAATATTTCCCTTTACCAATCACTTTGGGAGACAAGCCTTACAAAGGTCTTGTACATTTTGTTTTATAACAATAACAATCATAAAGTACTGATCTGTACTATATTATCAGTGTATACCACTATAACTCCTATGTCATATGTCAACTAAAGACATTACAAAGGACAAACAAGAAAAGACAATATGAACACATTTGCAGAGATCAAATTAAATTAAATAGGAGAAATGAAAAAAATGATCACAGAAACCGTGATGATAACTGCAATAATATAACAAGACAAATAACGCCACAGTGTATAAACATAAGGGTGTAAAAAAACTGAAATGAAAGAAAAGATGAGACCTACAATTATACAAACAAATCAAACAAAACTAAGGAACACAAAATTATTAACAAAAACAACGAAGAAAAGAACACCTCATCACAACTAACAGAAATAGCAGCAAATTGTTGCTAACAAATTTCCAATTAAGAAAATGTGTACCTATAGAATACTAGTACCAGACCAATGTCACTCGGCATAACTTGTACTAGTCACACAGAACATAAACTAATTTAATACATAACAAATAACATAAATGCATATATAATATAATATATGTGTTGAGGATAGAATGTGTTGCAAAGTATGGTGTTGCAAAGCAGGCACAGTTTATTTAAATAATAATAAATTGCCACTTTATTGAGTAATAGATTTAATTCTAAACTATTACACAGTTCAATTTTTCTCTGTTGAGCATATGAAGATCCAACGATGAACTATGCACTTTATGTTCAACAACACTGTGATTCTTCTGTACGTTGAGAAATGTCAACAATACTGCTCCAGATATTTTCTACACTTGATACCACTGTCCTGTGTAATACTGTCTGTACAGCGAAAAACTGTCAACAAGCGCTGACCTAGATACAGCATCCTATCGGTAATACAGGTCAAGCTGACATCGACTGTATAGCTGTCCTACTGGTGTTGATGTGGTCAAACAAATGTTCTTTCAGCTGTAAAATGTGATTCTCAACACAAAACTGCGTAAGCTGGACCCAGGAATCTGGCTCGCCACTGTAAAAGGTTCTTTCTTCCTTTTTTGTTTATTTCCCACTCTGTAAAGTGTCAGTCTGTATGCTCTGTAAGGAAGAGTGGTGTGTTGTTGAGATCAGGCATGCTCCAGTCTACCCAGCTGTAAATGGGTAACTCACCATAGTCCTGAGTTAGGGAAGACAAAGGCTCCAGGGGAAGCAGGCCCTAAACTTGGTCACTTCAACCGACGCAGGATGGTGATGTATGGAGTAGAAGTGTAGAGTGTGATTACCGCGAATGGTGTACTGTTCGTGTGCTGACCAATATAACCACTCATACACTTGTGTCTATGTCATGAAATATTCTAATCCACATATATAAATTATTAGGTAAATATGAAGCCTAACAAATAAAATTAATAAAGAGAAGAGCAATGGTAAAATGACAGTGCTGTCACAAAGAATGTACTCGAAATCCCCTTTGTTTTCTGCTTCGTCTGCAAATTGTAACGCTTTCACGTTGATAGTAAAGCTTACTGTATTATTACCCGCCTTCTTCAATGAAACGTGTGCTGTATTTCTTGGAAAAGCATTGAGACGTACTGCGTAATGACCTAAATTAACCCTAACATTAATTATACTGCGTTACCAAAACGAACGAACAGATGGACTAAAGGGATAAAAAGAGAAGGGAGAGGCAGAAAGCCGAACACTAAACCCGCTTCGCGCGATACACAATTACTACCATCACGCGTGTAAGTCTACATGCACTAATTTTTTTTTCAGACGGACAGTGATAAAATACACTACCCTTTCCCAGAGTTAGGTTTATAAATCATAACAGACTCTTATTAGAAAAGATAACAATAGATGGGTTTACGTTTGAACACATAACAGTACCCAGACAGCACATCTTCTAAACAGGAGATAGAAGAAAATACATATTTTGAACGCAGCCACGTAGCTCTTTTAAAGTGGGAAAATTGGGTTCCTTAGGGCTTGCTGACAAATAATATGTAAAACGTTACGCCAATAGTCCAGGAATTAATAAATTATACCCAAAATAAAATAGTGAGGCTGCCTGACAGCATGAAATCATTTCTGCTCATAAAATTTTTTTTTAACGTGTTTGAAAAAAATTTACGTTACAGAAATAGCCTACCATGTAAACTCCAAATTGATTGGAGCGCAACAAATGAAAGCCTAACCACGATTGGTCGGGCTATAAATACTATCTTGGTTGTTAGGGGAGACGGGAAAAGATAACATTTTTTCAAACACTTGTCGAAACGTGGCTCATTGGCCAGTCTCGCTGATATACACACTTGGGAGCGTTAGTTCGAGACCACTAATTCAAATAAGCTTGATAAAGCGACAGTACGTTGAAGCCAGCTCACATTTTTGCTAAAATAAAAGCCTGGAACATAGGCAGAACGGAATTTGTGCCAGTTTGTGCCAGAATTCATTGCTAATCAACGTATCTGTGTTTATTTCCATGAAATTGTGGTAAGCTTGAACCATTCAGTATCTTTTAATGAAAAATTGAATGTGAATTGTTGATTTATGCCTGTATATATATGTGTAGTTCAGTGGCAAACGTGAGGTAAAGCCTATAATGCTCCAGCCTGAACAGAGGGTGTCGGAGAGAAGTAAAACGGCATGGAATGGCCAAATAGTACACTGACACCTGGATGATTGACTCGAAAGAAATAATGCTGGAAGTGCAGAGGCGTAGTAACCATTAAGAAGGGTAATACTGGAATAAAGTATTTCAAATGAAGCTGACTGTTGGCCTAACGCTCTGAACGCAATGTTTGTGCTGTATTGTGATCAGTGTAAAAGAGAATATAAATTAGTTATGAAGTAGAAGGTACATCCTTCTTGATTTCAGGGACAGTGGTCTTGATGGTAGTGAGCAGCACCTGGTCATAGCTGTGCTGAATCCAGAGTCGGACAGCATACTCCTTGGTCTTTTTAGCTATCAGTGAGGTGTCTCCTGAGCCCAGAGGAGAATTCGAGCAGAGGAGTCCTTTCCTGCCGCCATCACTCAAGATAAGCAGAGTTGGCCAGCTGAGCTCAACATTATGTCCCCTCATCTTGAACTGACTTTTTTAAAATTAACATTAAGAGGGGAATTTACTTGTCTTAAAATCAGGAACTGTGAACATCTCCAATACTGATCCCTAAAGACAAACTATTGAAGTCATGATGACAAATACCAACAGAGCTTGAACAAAACAAAACCAGTATTACCTCATTTTACTACTACACAACTGACACACATAGAACATTTGTAATAATATATGTCACTACAATATTCATATTAAATACATTCTGTACATAACTTGTAATTTAAATTGATTGTGATTCCTGGTTCCCTTGTAGTTGAATCAGGACACATATTCATTCATGCTAGTAATGAATACATATTGTTATTTGAACCGTTACGAGTGACTTCTTTAAGCTATTCTCGTAGAGTGTTATATGTATGTGAGTGTCACAGTGTTGTCAAGAGTAGTGGATTAAATTAAATTGTTTATCTGTCTGTTGTTGTGACTTACACTTCACCATACTCATACCCTAGACACATAACGTAGCATCACACTATTCCAGAATAATTCTGACTGAGATAAAGAGATATGTGGTAGCAAGTAAGGTTATCTATAATACACTACTTTTAATAGATATAGATACCTTCACAGCTGATCTCAGTCAGTACACTAAGTCCCCTATAAATATTTATAACATCCCACTTCACCACATATATTGGGGTCTCGCTCTTGGGATTTTGAATCTTTAACTATAAAAAATATTGGGGATAATTCACTTCAGGGAATATAAGAATTAAAAGGTATCCTTGGGTGGAATTAAATAAGGTTGAGCTCACGGTGCCTGTGTTGTCCATTAGAGATTGAATTGTTGGTTAGACATTGTATTAAGTTACCTGATAGACAATGGCGGACCTGGCCAAATTTCGATCTGCTGCGGTTCAGACTGCAAAAGAGTTAGGATTAGATGGGCAAGTTATGGTTGCCTATGTCACAACGGAATGTGACAAATTTATTGAACGCGAAGAAAGAAGATTAGAAAAAGAAGCCGAAAGAAAGTTAGAGGCTGAGACTAAGAGGTTGCAGATTGAGGCTGACAAAGAGGCTAAGAAATTGGAAGCAGAAAGAGAAGACAAAAGATTAGCTGCAGAAGAGAAGAAATTAGCTGCAGAAAGGGAAGAGAAGAAATTAGCTGCAGAAAGGGAAGAGAAGAGATTAGCTGCAGAGAGGGAAGCAGAAAAGGAGGAGAAAAGATTACAAAGGGAACATGAATTACGACTAAGGGAGTTTGAGTTTCAAGGCCATGCTCCTGAAAATGGTGCCAGCCCCTTTGCCTCTGATGCTACGGTTACTCAGGGAGCCTCAATCTCAGCTATGAATTTTCATTTAGATCATTTTGTTGAGAAAGACGATGATATTGAGAGCTATATAAATAGGTACGAACTATTAGCTACCACGTATGGGTTAGAGAGAGAAAGGTGGAGCTTAAAGTTATCTCAGGGACTTCGTGGGGCAGCTTATGAAGTTTTTGCAAAAATGAGCAGAGGTGATCAGGAAAATTATGACATGCTAAAGCAGGCTCTTTTGTTAAGGTATGAAAAGAATGCAGAGTTTTACAGGAAAAAATTTAGGAATGCTAAACTACTGTCAGGTGAAACCTATCACCAGTTCTCTGCACGAATCGAGACATACTTGGAGAAATGGACTTCTCTGGGGAAAACCCAAGATCTTAAGGAAATGGTCCTTATAGAGCAATTAAGAGAGTCCATGGCTCCAGACCTGAGAAAGTTTCTCATGGAACAAGGTGCAGAGAGGCTGGGTGAGTTGCTAAATGTTGCTGAAAGGTATCAAGCAGCTCAAGCAGAGGTAACAGGTAATAAAAAGAAACAGGTGGATAACTTTAGGGCACCACAGAACTTTAATAAATTTGATCCTAGGGATCAACACAAAGGTAAGCACCAATTTGATAGGCCACGGTATGACAATAAAAATAAATTCCCACAATTCGATGAAAGGAAATATGATGAAAGAAAATCTTTCAACCAAGGAAAAAGGTGGTGTAAGAATTGTCAGATGGACAATCATGACACTGACCATTGTAGAAGGAAACCTGTGTATATGGCAACCCTTCAGGTCAGGTCGACCTCAAGACAGGAGGAGGATATTATGTTAGATACCACTCCAGAAGAGATGAGGAAGGCACAGGCTGGGGATAAAACACTCAAGCCTTGTTTCAGAAAATTGTCAACTTGTCATACAACTCCAGGCAAGGGAGATTTTTACATGAAAAACAAGTTGATTTATAGGAAGACTGGAGCTAGATCCAATGGTCACGGACAGCTGGTTCTTCCAAAAAGATATAGGACAGAATTAATAAGGAGCCTACATGTGAAACCAGATGGGGACCATGAGAAGATAGGTACCATCATTCAAAAGGTGGCTCACAATTATTATTGGCCCAAAGCAAGATGGGACATTGAGAATTTTGTAGAAAGGTGTAGCATAGCACATGAGGGAACACCCACAAGTGGGAACATGGATCAGGACCTGGACACGCCCCGAGGCAAAATCAGGCCTGACAATAAAAAGAAATATAGATTTGATAAAGTGGACCAAATGAAATGGGAAGCCCCTTTTCACGGACAAGCTTCACTTAACTGTTTTACAATGGCCACTATGCGGAGAGTGCAAAAAGATGTCTTACCCCAGGATAAGCCGACAATCCCTCAATCGGACTTAAACAAACTGGAGGAAGAGGATGTAGAGAGGAAATCTCTCATCAAGAATTTTAAGTGGGGAGAAAGCCCCAAAAGAAAAATTGGTAGCGGTCGTTTTGTGAATGATAATTCTGGGAAGAAAAATCATCACTATAAAGCTTCGAGAGGAAGAGACCATACCGGTGCATGGACAAATAGGTCCACACCATTAAAGGTCCATATGTAGCTTTGTTAAGAACGTGGACTGATGAAAAGGCAGAGGAAAACATTACATCTTCATACCAATATGTGAATGAGCTGACCACTCGGTTGAAAACTGGCTGGAAACTTGCCAATGAAAATTTGAAACAAGCCAGGAAGAAACATGCTGCCTATTATAACAGGAAGGCGAAAGACAGAAATTTGGCTGTGGGAGAGAAGGTACTGCTTCTTTTGCCCGGGAGTCAGAATAAGTTACAAATTGGATGGCAGGGTCCATATACAGTTCTAGAGAAGGTGTCTAGAACAAATTATAAGATAGATAAGAAGGGGAAAGAAAAAATCTATCATGTGAATCTCCTGAAGAAATATTTGGAAAGAGAACATCAGGAAGAGACACACTTGTTGACCTTGTCCATCGCCATGGAGATGAAAAAGGAACCACTTTCATCATTTGAATATCCATTACACCCCTGTGAGACAGCAGCACAGGTGAAAATCAGTACACATTTAACGAAAACTCAGAAAGAGAGAGTGCAACAGGTTCTAAATAATCATGCAGAGGTGTTAACAGACCGACCAGGGCATACAAACCTATTGGACTATGATATGAAATTAATAGACTCCACACCTGTCTGTATGAAACCATATTCGATTCCGTTTGCTAAGGAAAAAGCTTTGAAGGAAGAGATAGACTATCTGTTGAAGGAAGGAATTATTTCGCACAGTGAGTCTTCGTATAGTTCCGGTGTTGTACTTTTAAGGAAGCCCTCTGGAGAACATAGACTCTGTATAGATTACAGGAGACTGAATGCTATTACAGAAGGACAGGTGGATCCATTGCCGGATACAAATCAGCTGTTTGCCAGGTTAAATAAAGCTAAATATTTCTCAAAAGTGGATCTGAGTAAAGGATACTATCAGATTCCAGTAAAGCCTGAGGTTAGACCATACCTAGCTTTTAGTACCTCAGAAGGACACTATGAGTTTAATAGATTGCCATTTGGATTGAAGAATGCGCCTAGTGTCTTCTCTAGAATGATGAGAAAATTATTGGATCCTCTGAATAATCCCTGTATAACAAATTTTATGGATGATATCCTTATAGCAACAGAAACATTTGAGGAACACATTGACTCTCTGAACATGCTGTTTGATCGACTTAGGGAGGCAAATTTAACAGCCCGACCAACCAAATGTTGCGTTGGATGTAAAGAATTGGAATTTTTGGGACACACAGTTTATCAGGGAAACATGACCCCTGACCCAAAGAATTTAGAGAAACTACAGAAAGCCCCGAGACCACAAACCAAGAAGGACGTGAGATCCTTTGTCTCATTATGTGGTTTCTACCAGAAGTATATCAAAAACTTTAATTCCATATGTGCACCTTTAACGGAATTGACACGTAAAGGACTTCCAGATCGCATTACATGGACACCACAATGTGAAATGACTTACCAAGAATTGAAGGAAAAGCTCACAAGTAAACCCATTTTGAAATTACCTGACTTAAGTCAAGAATTCATAGTAAGGACGGATGCAAGTAATATTGGGCTAGGTGCAACTTTACTACAGAAATCAGATGCATTGGATGGGGAATTAAGCCCAGTGGCATATGCTAGCAGAAAGTTGAATAAAGCTGAAATCAACTACTCAACTAGCGAAAAAGAATGTCTTGCAGTAATATGGGCAATAAAGAAATTCAATATTTATCTATATGGGAAGGCATTTAAGTTGCAAACTGACCACAAACCTTTATCGTTTTTAGCACAGGCTAAGCATGAGAACTCTAGGTTACTCCGATGGTCTTTGCTTCTGGCTCCATATAATTTTAGCATTGAATATATATCTGGAAAAACCAATCTGGGAGCGGATTTTTTAAGCCGCCATCCGTGTGAGGAGAATCACCGTAAACCCCAGAAATAATAATAAATTTCTCTATGTGTATATAGAATAAAGGACTGACATATAATGTCTGTTTTAAGAGGGGAAGTGTCATGAAATATTCTAATCCACATATATAAATTATTAGGTAAATATGAAGCCTAACAAATAAAATTAATAAAGAGAAGAGCAATGGTAAAATGACAGTGCTGTCACAAAGAATGTACTCGAAATCCCCTTTGTTTTCTGCTTCGTCTGCAAATTGTAACGCTTTCACGTTGATAGTAAAGCTTACTGTATTATTACCCGCCTTCTTCAATGAAACGTGTGCTGTATTTCTTGGAAAAGCATTGAGACGTACTGCGTAATGACCTAAATTAACCCTAACATTAATTATACTGCGTTACCAAAACGAACGAACAGATGGACTAAAGGGATAAAAAGAGAAGGGAGAGGCAGAAAGCCGAACACTAAACCCGCTTCGCGCGATACACAATTACTACCATCACGCGTGTAAGTCTACATGCACTAATTTTTTTTCAGACGGACAGTGATAAAATACACTACCCTTTCCCAGAGTTAGGTTTATAAATCATAACAGACTCTTATTAGAAAAGATAACAATAGATGGGTTTACGTTTGAACACATAACAGTACCCAGACAGCACATCTTCTAAACAGGAGATAGAAGAAAATACATATTTTGAACGCAGCCACGTAGCTCTTTTAAAGTGGGAAAATTGGGTTCCTTAGGGCTTGCTGACAAATAATATGTAAAACGTTACGCCAATAGTCCAGGAATTAATAAATTATACCCAAAATAAAATATTGGGGGTGCCTGACAGCATAAAATCATTTCTGCTCATAAGATTTTTTTTTAACGTCTTTGAAAAAAATTTACGTTACAGAAATAGCCTACCATGTAAACTCCAAATTGATTGGAGCGCAACAAATGAAAGCCTAACCACGATTGGTCGGGCTATAAATACTATCTTGGTTGTTAGGGGAGACGGGAAAAGATAACATTTTTTCAAACACTTGTCGAAACGTGGCTCATTGGCCAGTCTCGCTGATATACACACTTGGGAGCGTTAGTTCGAGACCACTAATTCAAATAAGCTTGATAAAGCGACAGTACGTTGAAGCCAGCTCACATTTTTGCTAAAATAAAAGCCTGGAACATAGGCAGAACGGAATTTGTGCCAGTTTGTGCCAGAATTCATTGCTAATCAACGTATCTGTGTTTATTTCCATGAAATTGTGGTAAGCTTGAACCATTCAGTATCTTTTAATGAAAAATTGAATGTGAATTGTTGATTTATGCCTGTATATATATGTGTAGTTCAGTGGCAAACGTGAGGTAAAGCCTATAATGCTCCAGCCTGAACAGAGGGTGTCGGAGAGAAGTAAAACGGCATGGAATGGCCAAATAGTACACTGACACCTGGATGATTGACTCGAAAGAAATAATGCTGGAAGTGCAGAGGCGTAGTAACCATTAAGAAGGGTAATACTGGAATAAAGTATTTCAAATGAAGCTGACTGTTGGCCTAACGCTCTGAACGCAATGTTTGTGCTGTATTGTGATCAGTGTAAAAGAGAATATAAATTAGTTATGAAGTAGAAGGTACATCCTTCTTGATTTCAGGGACAGTGGTCTTGATGGTAGTGAGCAGCACCTGGTCATAGCTGTGCTGAATCCAGAGTCGGACAGCATACTCCTTGGTCTTTTTAGCTATCAGTGAGGTGTCTCCTGAGCCCAGAGGAGAATTCGAGCAGAGGAGTCCTTTCCTGCCGCCATCACTCAAGATAAGCAGAGTTGGCCAGCTGAGCTCAACATTATGTCCCCTCATCTTGAACTGACTTTTTTAAAATTAACATTAAGAGGGGAATTTACTTGTCTTAAAATCAGGAACTGTGAACATCTCCAATACTGATCCCTAAAGACAAACTATTGAAGTCATGATGACAAATACCAACAGAGCTTGAACAAAACAAAACCAGTATTACCTCATTTTACTACTACACAACTGACACACATAGAACATTTGTAATAATATATGTCACTACAATATTCATATTAAATACATTCTGTACATAACTTGTAATTTAAATTGATTGTGATTCCTGGTTCCCTTGTAGTTGAATCAGGACACATATTCATTCATGCTAGTAATGAATACATATTGTTATTTGAACCGTTACGAGTGACTTCTTTAAGCTATTCTCGTAGAGTGTTATATGTATGTGAGTGTCACAGTGTTGTCAAGAGTAGTGGATTAAATTAAATTGTTTATCTGTCTGTTGTTGTGACTTACACTTCACCATACTCATACCCTAGACACATAACGTAGCATCACACTATTCCAGAATAATTCTGACTGAGATAAAGAGATATGTGGTAGCAAGTAAGGTTATCTATAATACACTACTTTTAATAGATATAGATACCTTCACAGCTGATCTCAGTCAGTACACTAAGTCCCCTATAAATATTTATAACATCCCACTTCACCACAGTCTACAAGGCACCAATGCAGACTGCTGGAATCTTTGTTTACTCAATTTATTCAGACGTACACACTGGGACATACGAGTACATCATGGTATGTTGACATATCAATTTGTAGGTATACATAGCAGATCTGAAGTCATGACACATTCAGAAATAATGGGCAGTACATCAAAAGTTCAATGTCATGATACATTATGGCCGCATCCCCCTATCTGACTAAACGCGTCAGTGAAGGCAGATCGGTAAATAACTAAAGTTACTTGACGTCCATAGTTTGTAGTATATATTATGAAACCACGAAAGGGGGTTTCTAGCAAGATTGAGATCTCCCTGTCACTGTCCGATAATAGGATAAATAATCTGTTCTCTTGGCAGTGATCAAAACATATGATGACCGAAATCTAACATGGCCGCCTCCCTGAGTTGTCGTTCACTCATTCATAGGAAGGAGAATATAAGCCAGAGTTAATTTATAATGGGTATATAAATGATTTCATAAATGTTTCCATACAGCTCTACGGTGATCAGGTTAATTCACGTAGCCATAACCGCTGCAGGAAAGTCTGTCATCTTCGTCGATACAAAACACGACCCTAGCGATACGAAGCAAAATGTTCCATCTAGGTCGAATCGACATGAGATCATCAAAATAGGGTCTGGCAATACATGGAGTCCGAATTATACATTGTACCGTACCTTAGGAGAGTCTCTAACATAAACTATAGTAGAGATACCATCTCCTTTAGAAGAAAACCACTTCATGAATCATATTTCCTTAAGAATCTACCAGCCCTTTGAAAAGTGCGTACCCGCCATTATCACGGTACATCGGAACTCATCACGACTTGTCAAGACAACTCATACTTCCGCTAGAGCGGAATAATAAGAATCTAGTCCCGCCTACCCATCCAAAATATACAATATAGGACTGATTCTACTTGTACTAATAATATGTAATACATATGAATTCAGGCCATAAACATAATAAGCAAATTAATCTATTTTCTGGCCCTAAAAATAAGTACAAATATAAGAGCAATATCCTTGCGTCGGATCAATATCAAGAACGATTACTCCTATAATCAAAAGTGTGAATCAAACATGGATTATCTCGCTTTCCCCATAGACAGCATTTTCATACACAAATGAATGAATGTCTATATTTTTTCCATATTAAATAGCCATATCGATTTTTGTAATATGTGCGTCAAAATATGCACGCAAAAGTGGGACGCTGTCCACGGATTCCACACTGCTAGCTGGGTCTAGTGTATCAATATCAGTCTCCTGCTGATATAAGTATGACATTGTGTCCTCATCAGGTTCGTTTTGGTAATGGGATGCAGCCTCAGGGTTAAAATGCTGCTCTCTTGTTTTTACTTCTCCTTCATCCCGATTAAAATTACTTGTGGATGCTTCTGTAAACTGTTTCGGGGTAGTGTAATCAAAATCTATCTGTTCAGGAGGGACGACTGTTTTCTTGCAGTGTATCAGTAGTTTGTTGTCACTGGTATTCCACCCTGAACTGGGGGTATGGTAAATTTCGGCTGACGAATGTTCACTACGTGAGTAGGTTTGAGTGTGAATAAAAGCGGACGTAGTATTTCCTTCTTGTGATGTCGGCGGCCTGTTAGCCTCGTTCTGCATGCGTGAATCGTGGTATTGAAGGCGTTGGCGTAACTCTGCTGGGGAAATGTCATCTTCACTTTCAGAAGAAACTCTTTCTCGTACTAGTCGTTGTATGGCATCTGTGGGTGGCATGGGCGGAGGATCATATTGGTCTAAATCAGAGTCTGACGTTTCTGATGAAGTGGTACTGGAGGGTTAGTAATGTAAAGTAGCTTTTCTGACTGGTCTAGTAGAGGTCGTCATGGGCGTAATGTGTGGCGGTAAATTTTGCCTGTATCCCTCACTTCCATCACAAGTTTGCGCACTTCTTCTTGCCATTTTGATAAGTCTGTATCAAACCTTGTTTCCGGCAATTCTCGCGTCTTCTGTGGTGTCATGATGTTAAGATCGAATCCTCTTAGGATATCTTTTATTGCCTTCTTTAGCTCCTTTACACTTAGTTCAACTATTTTGCCAATTTTCTTCTTCTTGATCCGATTTATACATCCAGGATTACTTTTCTCGATTTTCGGCCAGTAATATCTATTTCCGTCGTCGTCTGTTGTATGATCGAGCTCGTCTGACAAGTATCCTTCTGCATATTCGTCAGAGTCCATAACACTATCTTCTGCACTTGACGAATCAGAGTCAAATTCGATGATTAACTTGTACTTTTCAAGCACTGTACATACTTCTTCCTGTCTTGTCTTCCGTACTGCTTGTGAAACTGTTTTCTTTTCTCTCTTGACGTCTTTGTTATTTCGTGTTGGCCCTAAGTGTGACACTACAGTGTTTATCTCTGTTAGTGTTCTGGCACGAATCATCTTTGTTTTATTTGTTGCTGGTTCTTGTGTTACTGTTTTAAGTTGATCATTATTTCTAGGAGGCGACTGCACTAAATTCACCTGTTGGTATCTCTTATCTTTCTTCCCTGATCATATTGGACCAATATGTGCTATCCATCCATCTTCTGTTGTTATGCGACACCTTCGGCCGTTCTCCAACGCTACGTTTTTAAATTCCCATAACTTTCTGGCTTGTATTTCAGCGATGAAATTTCTTACTGCTGTCCTATGTGTTCGTTCATTCAGTGTGTACCAGTGTGTGGTAACTGCGGTCGTGCGCCTTGTTCTGTTGCTGTAATAGCTGATTGGCAACGGTGTACGTGGTGTGCTCTCATTTTCTTCTGTGGGATCTCTGTGGCAATAATATGGTGAGTTTCTCATTTGAACATAGGAGCGGATTCTATTTGGATTTGAACTGGGGACAGTCTGGACTGGGTACTGCCGACGCTGCCATAATTTACGTGGGTTCTCGTGTGTCAGTGAATTTTTCATGTGTCTAGTCTCATTACTCTGAGGATGACAGTTATGTTGATATAAGCTCCTCCTGTTATCAACATTGTACTTTCGCCTGTCTGCGTACATTATTCTACCATTTTTCGTGAAGAAATCAGCATCATTTCTGTCTGGAGGAATGTAGGGTTGTCTTCTCTTTGCAATTGAGGGAGTTTCGTTGTTTTTGTGCGTGTTGCTACTGGAGTAGTAGCCTCCTGTACTGGAATTGTACAAAAATTCGTCTCGTTCATCTGAACTCGTATGTGATTTCCGTACTGTAGAAAATCCTCCTGTACTGGAATTGTACAAAAATTCTACCTGTGCCATTTTATTTATTTATTCCGTTGTATAGTGGTTTAGTGATCCTTTTTGCTCTCAGAAGGACTGGTCACGGGCATCATTTAAGGTTATATTATGTACATGAAAATGTTCAAGTACCAATAATTTTCTCAGGGGTGATGGTTTTCCAAAACCAAAGTTTATTAATAGTATTTACTATTATTCAATATCCTCAAATAATCTTCTGGCTTTTTACAAAATCTCCTGTTTCATTTCCTTTCCTTAGGGCTACTTCTTTTTGTCTGACTCCTTGGATCAAACTCGAGCGTTCTCTTCTGTGTTTTACTTTATTTTGATCCCTTTTATCTTAGAGCATGTGCAACATGTCAGAAAATACAAAAAATGGCATGGCAAAAATCAGCTTACATTTGGTAGGAAATAAACATGTGTGGGGGTCGTGTATGGATATTCAGTTGTACTAACTAGTTTCTTATCTAGTCTCTGACAGTACCAGTACTTAGATTTATATTATTGTGTTCAGTCGTACTAACTAGTTTCTTAGTTAGTCTCTGGCAGTACCAGTACATAGGTTTGTGTTATTGTGTTCAGTTGTACTAACTAGTTTCTTATCTAGTCTCTAACAATACCAGTACTTAGATTTATATTATTGTGTTCAGTTGTACTAACTAGTTTCTTATCTATCTCTAACAGTACCAGTACTTAGATTTATATTATTGTGTTCAATTGTACTAACTAGTTTCTTAGCTAGTCTCTGGCAGTACCAGTACATAGATTTGTATTATTGTATTCAGTTGTACTAAATAGTGTCTTAGCCAGTCTCTGACAGTACCAGTTCATAGATTTGTATTATTGTGTTCAGTTGTACTAACTAGTTTCTTAGTTAGTCTCTAACAGTATCAGTACATAGATTTGTATTACTGTGTTCAGTTGTACTAACTAGTTTCTTATCTAGTCTCTAACAGTACCAGTACTTAGATTTATATTATTCTGTTCAATTGTACTAACTAGATTCTTAGCTAGTCTCTGACAGTACCAGTACTGTGACGTACGTCTAGTTTGACTAGTGAATTTTCCCTGATATGATGGATGATTTAAAGGGACCTTTAGCTTTTCATAACATTAGAACCCCTGAACATTTGTTGTAACTTTTCGTTTGCCAGAACGCATTCCACCGGGACTCATGTAGGATACAGCGACGAGATCAAAGAGACAGACCGAGGGATTTTAGGGGAGACTATCGGCGTTATCAAAGACAGTAGTTTTCCCTGATACGAGACGCAGTTGCTTGCCGCTAATTTCGCGTCTCGGTGTCAATCGAGGAACCGAGCGAACGGGGGAAAGCGAAACGGGCAGCAGCGAGCGGATACGAAGACCAGGGGGCGGCTTCATCTCTTGATTTGGCGGTCAGATCCCCAAAAGTTCGTGAGATCAAATAAGTTGTCAAGTTTATCATGTCCCACTCAACTTACATTCCATTTTAGCTAAATAGACCATGAAGAACTAGACACGTTATCACTCGCTGGCCAGACCTTTACAGAAGCACTAGCTTTATTGAAATCTTGTTATAGATTTTCCCCTGGATTTTATATATATTTGCAGTGATTTCTATTTCTGTGCAAAGCGGTAATATATATTGTGTAAAGTGATCAGTGGTCTAGCTCAGTCATTCTATTTAAAGGGATTCTGTGTTAATTTAAATCTATTTAATTAAACCATCTCAAGAGTTCCAGTTTTAAATATAATGATCTATCTATTATATTATTTCAAAAGATAATAGATGCTTAAATTAACTTTTAAAGTCGCGAAGGAATTTATAATTAATAAATTCAGTTAAGTCTTAGTTTTATAGATGTGTGTTTTTAACCACTAGAATTCGCGCAGTGTTTATTAAATACATAATTAAATACTAGAGTGTATTATAGGCTTAACGGGAAATTCATCGCGCTTTAGAAGGTTATTTGTTTTCGGTATATTACATGTCTTTTTTTTCTTTCATACAGAGTGATCGTAACCTGTGCGATCCCAGCATTAAGAAAGCAATAAAGAAATCAATCTAAGCAAAGCAAAGCATAAACAGTGTGTAGAGTTCCCCTGACGCAGAACTTGTTGAGACTGTGTAAATTTTTAATCTTTGAGGCGATTCTATGTTTGGAATTCCGCTATCTAACTTATAGCAAAGAAAGCACACCCAAAGACAAATTTAACGCACCATCAAACAACTTAAGTCGTAACGGGAAGAAGAACACTGGCCCGAGCTTTGTTAGTTTACTGACACAGAGAGATAATTCCTAATTTCCTGCACAGTGATGTGACTAGTTTTCTCACTGGACTTAGACCATACCTCACGGATAAAGTGTACCAGCACGCGTAAGAATTTTATTATCCGCGGCATAGTCAAATAGACCACACCATCCTCACCCCGGTATCAGAGACCGTGCCCTCCCATAGAAACTGTTATTAAGAAAAGAGACACAACTACAGATTCATTTTCCAGCGATTACGGGACCCTTTTATGTGCTGACCGCCTACCCGATAATCTGGGGCTAGAACTTGAACAAACACTCATACATTTAGTTGAGGTGTAACTGCTGTTGTGTTATTCTATGGAGTGCAAGATTTTTTCACAATCGGTAAGTGAGAGCCAGATGAGTGAAGGCCTTTGCTAGCGCGTGTATGAATGACAGGAAATTAATTCTTTTGTGTGACCATTTTGTTAACTTGCTTACCTGGTAACATATATCTTTTCTGTATACCCTACATTGTTCCTTTAAGTGGGATAGTTGATAATTTGTTAACTCTGTTTAAAACCACCTCCTTTCCATTTGCTTAGTAAAGGGAAGAACAGCTGGGAAGAACAGGTTTTTTTTTTCTATCACTTATACCTAACGTGGTAACACCTCTTTCAGAGTAATTAACTTTACTGTTAGGTTAACGTACCCGTGTTCCTGATATTATCTATCTCTGGACTGGGTTTGTCTTTGTCTAATGAGCGGGAAGGGCTTAGTCGATACCAATCTTCTTCACCCCCTCCCAAACTTGTTATTTGCATTTGTGTACTTATGATAATTTATGTAATATCTGATATTTTTAGTGATTGATGTTTAAAGTGAATAAAATCACCTAAACTCATTTAGTTCTGTGTGTTGGATATACCCAAAGCCCAACATTTCCCCTATTCATTTAATATAGTTTGTATCAACGTCGTGTGTGTGTTTGAAAACACCGAATCGGTGTGCGCGCAGATGCGAGTCTGGAAAACTGGCAAATAATTGTTTGACCAGGAGAGTGAAAGAGAAGATTGAGAGACACGATTTGTCGTAAATAAGTCTGTCTTTACTCTCCTCCAGCACGCTGTGAAGCAACTATTAAATCTCTACATTTTCTATCACTGAGCTTACCATCATCATTTTCCACTCTAAACCGGACCACTATTTCTACGACTCTTTTCTCTCAAAATAAATTTACGACAATATTTGGCCGGCTCGTCTGGGATAATTTTGAGATACATTTGATGCACACATATTTGTGGGCTGGTTCTGGGATCTTGAGTTACATTTGAGGCAATCGCGTAGCCGGGTTAAAGATATTTTGAGTCTGATTTAGTTTGGGTCTAACTAGGTAGAGTGTGAATGATTTGTCTTTGTGAATTAGGGAAATAAATAAATAATTACACCCCTAGACAAACGTTCTTTAAGTATTTGGGTTGTCCACACAGCATATTTACAGGTTGTTTTCTCTCCACAGCAGTAGAAAGTACAGATAAACAAATATATTTGCTATTTTATTATCCTCTGGCGGAGATAATTATATTTCTTTCTTTATAAAAGTTGCTGGGATTGCGTGATTGTTTTACAGTCACTAAGGTTTTTGAAGTTAAGAAGAGTTGAGCTTAGCTAAAGACGGATTGTTCTGATTTTTAAAAATTAAGTTAACAACGTCTCATCTCAATAATTGACTTTAGGGACGGAGTTTGTTGTCAGAGATTTAAAATTTAGGGGAAATTTTTTTTTTCCTTTTAAATTGTTTTAATATAAATTTTTCTCTACTGTTAGTAAAAGTAGATTCTTTTCCAGTGTAACTTACCATTTAGTGGCATAGTCGCTTGCGTTTAGAGCCTTAATTGCCAGATAATAGCAGCGATAAGTTTGCACAGTACAGGTAGGAGGTAACACAGGTAAATTTGTACTTGTGTTTTTTTCTCGTAGCGGTTCAGAGTTCCTCCCTTTCGCGTTTCTTCTTACTAGTTCTCTAGGCATACTTCATCTTATTCTTTAACAATGGCAGAGAGGATAAAGATGAGGTCCATCTTGAGGCTGGAAGCGAAAGAGGTAGGATTAGATGCAGAAGCTGCAAACGCGTTTATTAACCAGGAATTGGAAATATATGACGCGGAGCAACAGAGAGCCGAAGCTGAGAGGAAGGCGGAGCAACAGAGAGCCGAAGCTGAGAGGAAGGAAGAGAAAGAAAGAACAGAGAGGAGAGAAGCCCAGGAGAGGGCAGATAAGAAAGAAGCGGAAGAACGTCTTTTGGAACAGAAGAAAATTGAAGCAGAGATGGAAACTCGCAGAGAGAGAGAGAGAGAGACAAGGAAAGACAGCATCAACTGGCGCTTAAGGCTCTAGAGAGTCGGGGCACCTCTACTTCGACTAACGGAGAGCCGTCTTCGCCCCAGTCTCAATCAATGGACCTCTCCAGTACTCAATCTGCCCAATTAACTGCTATGTCGTTTTCTTTAGAATCTTTTCCTAGCCCTAACGAAAAAATTGACAGCTACCTAGAAAAATTCGAGAGACTCGCGAATCTTTATGGGTTAGAGAGTACCCGCTGGGCGCTCAAACTTTCAACGTCACTGAAAGGCAATGCTTATGACGTGTACACAAAGCTGGGACCGAATCAACATGATTACGACATGTTGAAAAAGGCCTTACTACAGCAGTTTGAGATGACTGCCCGAAAGTTTCTGCAGTTGTTCAGAAACAGCCGAAAAGAGAGCACGGAAACATTTCCCCAGTTCTCTTCACGTCTCACGGGTTATCTGACAAAGTGCATTGAATTATCTGACCTACCTCTTTCATATGAGGGACTCCTCGAACTTGTTCTTGTGGAGCAGATAAAATCCACTTTGTCGAATGAAACACGTCGATTTTTGGCTGAACAGGGGGCAGTCAGGCTTGAAGACATACTCAATAAAGCCGAACGCTATAGCAATGCAATGGCCGAACTTCCCAGCACTAAACGTAAACCCACCGATGAGCCATCTCGAAAACAGAATCTAGAACAGGCATCCTATTCTTCCACTTCCTCTCAACATTATAACCAACGAGATAACAATACCCAGAAACCTCCCCAGGAAAAATCGAAATTCTACAAAACCCGATACCCCCCCCAACAAAAATTCTGATCAACCCAACAAGCCTACGTGGCAGCGCGGCCACCAAGGTCAAGGAAAAGGGAAGACCCCTACACCAGGAACGTCTGATCAGGGCAAACAAACCGGTGCAAACCGCATTGGATGTTTGCATACAGCCTCGAAAGGTAGAGTCAATGTCAGTGATTCTCAACCTGAGGGGGACCGACCCTCAACTCGAGGAACTGTAATTTTGAACGGTACCTCCACTACTTGTCTTTTTGACACTGGATTAAGTTTTGATTGTATTGTCGCTAGGCACCTAGTCAAACCCGGTCAGGAGACAGAGGAAACCGTCAAACTTAGTGGAGTTTTCAGGAGTGATGCACCCAGGACGCTTCCTATCGCACTGGTAGAAATACACTCTGACTTTGTCAGAGGAGTTATTAAAGCGGCCATAATGGATGATCCGATCTACCCAGTTATCCTGGGATGTAGATATGTGTTCATCGGGAGACCTAAGGAGCCGATTGTAGCAGCGGTAACCACAAGAGGGCAAGCCAAGAAGGAGAGGGAGCCTGCGCCAAACTTGTTGCCGAACGAACTGAAGGAGGCGCAACAAAAGGACCCTACTCTGGCGCCCTGCTTTAAAAAACTGCCCATGGCTAAGGACCCCAGACACAACGGAGACATCTTTTCTAAGGATGGTGTATTGTATCGTAGAACGGGCAACCCGGACACGGGGAATAACCAGCTCCTAGTACCGACGCAATACAGAAACCAGATCTTAGAAATGGGGCACTCTCTTCCCTTTAGCGGACACACGGGACAAAACGCCACTATTCAGCGAATAAAAAACCACTATTGGTGGCCAGGAATGAACTCTGACATTGTCAGGTACGTGAAATCCTGCGCCCAGTGCCAACGGGTAGCACCCAAGCACTTGACACCCCCAGTACCTATGGGGCAAATGCCAATAGTAGGGACTCCATTTGAACGGGTTGCTGTCGACATTATTGGTCCTCTGGAAAAGACCAAAAGAAGGAACAGGTTCATCCTGACCTTAGTTGACACTTGCACTATGTGGGCCGAAGCCGTACCGCTACCATGCACTAATTCCAAGTATGTCGCAGAAGCCCTTGTGCAAATTTTTACACGGTTGGGATTCCCTCAACAAGTTTTGACGGACAATGGATCCCAATTCCGTAGCCTGTTAATGGAGGAGATCTTTAAGATCTTGAGGGCCAAACATATCCACACAAGTCCCTACCATCCGGCCGGAAATGGGCTCGTGGAACGTTTTAACGGTACCCTCACCATGATGTTACGTAAGCTGGGTCAGGAGAAACCGGAAGACTGGGACCAATATATATCGGCTGCCTTATTCGCCTACCGAGAGGTACCCCAAGCGTCTACGGGTTTTGCGCCAGCTACACTTTTATTTGGCAGACCTATTAAGGGGCCACTAGAAGCCTTACTTCGGTCCCTGAAAGACCAGAAGGCTGATGAGACAGTCGTCTCTGCAAGCAAGTATGTATCTGAGCTTAAGGAAAGGCTAAAGCTAGGATGGGATCTAGCTACTACCAACCTTAAGAAAGCCCGCGCTAAAATTACTAAAAGATACAACAAAGCTGCAAAAGAGAGAGAACTACAACCAGGGGAGAAAGTCCTATTGCTACTTCCAACCGGAAGCAATAAACTTCGCATCGGATGGCAAGGACCGTTTACCGTCCTTAAAAAGATCTCACGTACCAACTACAAGATCTCCATCAAAGGAAAGGAGAAGGTCTTCCACATAAATCTGCTAAAGAAATATTTGGAAAGACCGGTGCCATCCTCCGAGCATCTCCTGACTGTCGCCATAGCAACGGAAGACGAGGAAGATGATGATGGTTGCATGGAGTATCCACTGCAACCCACAGAATCCTTTAAAGATGTCAAGTTCGGCGACAATCTCTCACCAGAACAACAAACAGAAACTAGGGCTCTACTAAAACAGTACAGTGCAGTCTTAACGGATGTACTTGGTCGAACAAATCTCATTGAATTTGATATGAAATTAACAAACGAGACCCCTGTTCAAACCAGAGTTTACCCCATCCCGTACGCTAAAGCTGATGCACTTCGCGGAGAAATAGACAAGCTGCGTCAAGCAGGAATTATCAGTGAGTCTACATCTCCTTACAGCTCGAGCGTAGTGCTGTTGCAGAAGCCCAATAAGGAAGTTCGGCTGTGCATTGATTACAGGTTGCTAAACGCTGTACGGAATTCCAGCCCGAACCTCTCCAAACTGTTTCTGAGTTGTTCACCAAGCTCAGCAAAGCAAAGATCTTCTCCAAGATTGACCTCAGCAAAGGTTATTATCAAATACCAGTCAAGGAGGAAATTAAACCTTTGTTAGCTTTCAGCACTAGTGAAGGACATTACACATTTAACGTGATGCCGTTCGGTTTGCATAACGCACCAGGAGTGTTCACCAGGATGATGAGGAAACTTCTAGAACCTTTGCAAAGTCCCCATATCCATAATTTCATGGATGACATCTTAATTGCATCGGAAACCTATGAAGAACATATTGCTACGGTTGCTATGCTCCTCAGGAGACTACAGGAAACGGGTCTCACAGCCAGACCTAGCAAATGTCTCATCGGGTTTGAACAGTTAGACTTCCTGGGGCACACTATTTCTCACGGATGCAGTTGGCCTATTAAGAAGAACGTGGAGAAAATAATGGCAGCAAAAAGACCCCGAACGAAGAAAGACGTACGTTCCTTCATATCGCTATGTGCATACTATCAGAAGTACATCCAGAACTTCAACGGACTGACGGCACCTCTGACTGACCTCACAAAGAAAGGTTGTCCTGATAAGGTCATATGGGATCAAAAGTGCGAACACGCGTATAGCACTTTGAAAGGACAGTTGTCTGCATACCCCATTTTGAGGTTGCCTGACCTCAAGAAACCTTTTGTACTGAGAGTCGACGCGTCAGGTCAGGGCATCGGGTCAACACTGCTTCAAGCCGATGACAGTGACCTGAACATGCTATTTCCAGTTGCCTATGGCAGTCGGAAATTAAATAAAGCGGAACGGAACTACAGCGTAGTTGAAAGGGAATGTCTTGCTCTGATTGACGGTATCAGACGCCATCATGAGTTTCTTTATGGTACATCGTTCACGGTGCAAACAGACCACGCTCCGTTAGCATTTCTTGGTGCCAATAAAGAATTTAACGCAAGGATCATGCGTTGGGCGCTTCTTTTAAGCGTTTATTATTTCAAAGTGGAATATATTCCGGGAAGACAGAATGTCGGGGCTGATTTTCTGAGTAGAAACTGGTCTACAGAGGAAGAAGAGCAAACTGAAGATACCACTCATCCTAAAATCACCAATCAGGTCACCTCCATTGTCAAAAATGAAAACATGAAAAATGGTTTCATGTCTAAAAGTGGGGACGATTGTGACGTACGTCTAGTTTGACTAGTGAATTTTCCCTGATATGATGGATGATTTAAAGGGACCTTTAGCTTTTCATAACATTAGAACCCCTGAACATTTGTTGTAACTTTTCGTTTGCCAGAACGCATTCCACCGGGACTCATGTAGGATACAGCGACGAGATCAAAGAGACAGACCGAGGGATTTTAGGGGAGACTATCGGCGTTATCAAAGACAGTAGTTTTCCCTGATACGAGACGCAGTTGCTTGCCGCTAATTTCGCGTCTCGGTGTCAATCGAGGAACCGAGCGAACGGGGGAAAGCGAAACGGGCAGCAGCGAGCGGATACGAAGACCAGGGGGCGGCTTCATCTCTTGATTTGGCGGTCAGATCCCCAAAAGTTCGTGAGATCAAATAAGTTGTCAAGTTTATCATGTCCCACTCAACTTACATTCCATTTTAGCTAAATAGACCATGAAGAACTAGACACGTTATCACTCGCTGGCCAGACCTTTACAGAAGCACTAGCTTTATTGAAATCTTGTTATAGATTTTCCCCTGGATTTTATATATATTTGCAGTGATTTCTATTTCTGTGCAAAGCGGTAATATATATTGTGTAAAGTGATCAGTGGTCTAGCTCAGTCATTCTATTTAAAGGGATTCTGTGTTAATTTAAATCTATTTAATTAAACCATCTCAAGAGTTCCAGTTTTAAATATAATGATCTATCTATTATATTATTTCAAAAGATAATAGATGCTTAAATTAACTTTTAAAGTCGCGAAGGAATTTATAATTAATAAATTCAGTTAAGTCTTAGTTTTATAGATGTGTGTTTTTAACCACTAGAATTCGCGCAGTGTTTATTAAATACATAATTAAATACTAGAGTGTATTATAGGCTTAACGGGAAATTCATCGCGCTTTAGAAGGTTATTTGTTTTCGGTATATTACATGTCTTTTTTTTCTTTCATACAGAGTGATCGTAACCTGTGCGATCCCAGCATTAAGAAAGCAATAAAGAAATCAATCTAAGCAAAGCAAAGCATAAACAGTGTGTAGAGTTCCCCTGACGCAGAACTTGTTGAGACTGTAAATTTTTAATCTTTGAGGCGATTCTATGTTTGGAATTCCGCTATCTAACTTATAGCAAAGAAAGCACACCCAAAGACAAATTTAACGCACCATCAAACAACTTAAGTCGTAACGGGAAGAAGAACACTGGCCCGAGCTTTGTTAGTTTACTGACACAGAGAGATAATTCCTAATTTCCTGCACAGTGATGTGACTAGTTTTCTCACTGGACTTAGACCATACCTCACGGATAAAGTGTACCAGCACGCGTAAGAATTTTATTATCCGCGGCATAGTCAAATAGACCACACCATCCTCACCCCGGTATCAGAGACCGTGCCCTCCCATAGAAACTGTTATTAAGAAAAGAGACACAACTACAGATTCATTTTCCAGCGATTACGGGACCCTTTTATGTGCTGACCGCCTACCCGATAATCTGGGGCTAGAACTTGAACAAACACTCATACATTTAGTTGAGGTGTAACTGCTGTTGTGTTATTCTATGGAGTGCAGATTTTTTCACAATCGGTAAGTGAGAGCCAGATGAGTGAAGGCCTTTGCTAGCGCGTGTATGAATGACAGGAAATTAATTCTTTTGTGTGACCATTTTGTTAACTTGCTTACCTGGTAACATATATCTTTTCTGTATACCCTACATTGTTCCTTTAAGTGGGATAGTTGATAATTTGTTAACTCTGTTTAAAACCACCTCCTTTCCATTTGCTTAGTAAAGGGAAGAACAGCTGGGAAGAACAGGTTTTTTTTTTCTATCACTTATACCTAACGTGGTAACACCTCTTTCAGAGTAATTAACTTTACTGTTAGGTTAACGTACCCGTGTTCCTGATATTATCTATCTCTGGACTGGGTTTGTCTTTGTCTAATGAGCGGGAAGGGCTTAGTCGATACCAATCTTCTTCACCCCCTCCCAAACTTGTTATTTGCATTTGTGTACTTATGATAATTTATGTAATATCTGATATTTTTAGTGATTGATGTTTAAAGTGAATAAAATCACCTAAACTCATTTAGTTCTGTGTGTTGGATATACCCAAAGCCCAACATTTCCCCTATTCGTTTAATATAGTTTGTATCAACGTCGTGTGTGTGTTTGAAAACACCGAATCGGTGTGCGCGCAGATGCGAGTCTGGAAAACTGGCAAATAATTGTTTGACCAGGAGAGTGAAAGAGAAGATTGAGAGACACGATTTGTCGTAAATAAGTCTGTCTTTACTCTCCTCCAGCACGCTGTGAAGCAACTATTAAATCTCTACATTTTCTATCACTGAGCTTACCATCATCATTTTCCACTCTAAACCGGACCACTATTTCTACGACTCTTTTCTCTCAAAATAAATTTACGACAAGTACATATATTTGTATTATTGTATTCAGTTGTACTAACTAGTTTCTTAGCCAGTCTCTGACAGTACCAGTTCATAGATTTGTATTATTGTGTTCAGTTGTATTAACTAGTTTCTTAGTTAGTCTCCAACAGTATGAGTACATAGATTTGTATTAATGTATTCTTAGTTTCTTAGTCTCCAACCAATTCAGTTTGTATGTTCAGTACAACTAGATTTTATTAAACAGTATTACATAGTTTGTACCAGTTGTACCAACTAGTTTCTTAGTTAGTACCAGTTCATAGATTTCAGTTTGTACTAACTAGTTTCTTAGTACCTAATTCATAAATAGATTTGTATTATTCTAACTGTTTCTTAGTAGTCTCTGGCAGTAGATTAACTAGTTTAGTTTCTTAGTTAGTCTCTAACAGTACCAGTACATATATTTGTATTAATGTATTCAATACTAACTATTTCAGTTGTACCAACTAGTTTAATGTATTCAGTTGTACTTAGTTAGTCTCTGACAGTACCCGTTCATAGATTTGTATTATTGTGTTCAGTTGTACTAACTAGTTTCTTAGGTAGTCTCTAACAGCATCAGTAAATAGATTTGTATTAATGTATTCAGTTGTACAAACTAGTTAGATTTGTATTAGCTAGTCTCTGGCTTAGTACCAGTTCAATAGATTTGTATTATTGTGTTGTACTAACTAGTTTCTTAGCTAGTCTCTGGCAGTACCAGTACATATATTTGTATTAATGTATTCAGTTGTACCAACTAGTTTCTTAGTTAGTCTCTGACAGTACCAGTTTCTTAGTTATTATACTTTGTAGTTTTGTACTAACTAGTTTCTTAGTTAGTCTCTAACAGTATCAGTACATAGATTTGTATTAATGTATTCAGTTGTACCAACTAGTTTCTTAGCTAGTCTCTGACAGTACCAGTAAGTTCATATTACTTTCTTCAGCTCTCTGACACTGACATTTAAAAGAGTAGTATCCTCAGGATTAAAGGTATTTCCCCCAACCCATCCTTTTCCTACTGAAAACTCAGAATTGGTCGGTTACAAAAATTCACTAAAATTATAAACTGTGTAAGATAGGAATATGATCTTTTCTTTAAAGTAAAGTTGACATTTCGGTAAAATATAATTTAGTTTGAATGTTCTACCACTCTGTTAATGGGACTGTAGAATGCAGATTATCTGGCAGAGATAAAATTTACATCTAGGCTGTACGCTTTCTAAATTAAAAATATTCGGAAACCTGAAAACAGACATGATTTTATCAAGGTAGATCTTTAGAGAGCTCAGTGTTTCTAAAGTAGATCTCCACAGCTCTTGAGCTACCTTCCGCTACAATAGTACCTTACTATATATATTCACCATTTCTCACCCCTCTCCTTTATTTTAGATTTTATATTATCACTTTTCGTGACGTTTTGAACTGGTGTGAAGATTTAAATATATTGTCATCGTAAACATTGTATATAGATTTGTATTATTGTGTCCAGTTGTATTAATCAGTTTCCAATCAAGTCTCTGACAGAACCAGTAAGTTCAAAATACTTTCTGCTTATGTGTGAAGTCTTACTTAAAATATTAAATTGTCTGAATATATAGTACTAGCAAGATGGGATGTTGACAACTAGTTCTTCAACACTCTGGATTTAATTGTAATTCAACTTATTAATCATACTGACAGAAGATGTTATTTAATATCATATCATAGAACTAATTTTAGACATATCTCTAGGTGTGTCAGTGATGAGACTGGAATGAAACTCTGAATCCTGTGAACCATGTAAACATGTAGCATAATATATGTAAGGTAAAGGAAAAGGAACCCGTTACACGCCCATTGAGGCATATTGGGAATATGGTGTTAGGCCCATATTATCTTGACCGTCGGCACACTAGGGGTGATGTGGTCGGATCACGTCGGCCGCCTTAACCTTCCCAGACTTGCTCTGGTACCCAGTTGGGGCTGGGTCGACCCAGGAGCCGTTTGTGGCCTAAAAAGTTCCCACCTCATCTGGGGATCGAACCATAGACCACTGCGCTAGGAAGCCAGTGCACTAACCACTATGCCACCGCAGCGTCCAAAGATATATGTAAGGGAGATAATTGTCTTGCAAGGGAAACAACAAAGTTGTGAGCAATTATAATAATTAAGTATTATGCATATTTAATGCAAAATAAAGCAACATTTTTTTTTAAAGATATACTAAACCATTCTAAGCAGTATCAGATTGTAATAATATTGTTCCTTTCCTGTGTGGTTTTGTTTTTAAAGATTCTTGTGCTTTATTAGAGCAATAAATTGACATACTAGATTCCTTGCTTGGGCAGTCTGAATTTGTTATAACTTGTATCTCTTCATGCAATAGGATTTTACGACATCCATGCTTGAGTTGTCATCGACAAATAACTCCTCCCAGGCACATTGTGCCGTCAACACTATAAAACTGGTTTGGTGTTTTCACATTGTAAATGGTCATAGGTGTACTAAGCGTACGGTAGAGCTAATGTTAATGAGAATTTTCGAGAATTTAATGTTTCATAGCTCAATCTTGTAAGGGATTATAAAATGTACATAAAAGGGGTAGACATGAGTGACCAACTTATTAACTAGTACATTACTTGGAGAAAAACCAATAAATATTGGAAAACTTCACTTTTTATTTCAAGAAGTCAGAAGAAAAGAACATCCAAATTTAAAAGAAATTTTTAAAAAACCCTGATATATGTTGGATCATGGCGGAACACCAAGAACAGATCTTACCAACGAAGGTTTACAACAAAATATGAAAGTCCTAGCAATAGACCATGGAACATTCAGGATAGGACAACAATCAAGAGACATGACAATACGCAAAGACGAATGGTTAGTGTTGGTACGCAAACAGAAAACAAGGAGAGACTGTAGCCGGGTGCAACTTCTACTCATATATGTAACTGGGGTGATGAGTATTAGTGACATTATTTGTTAACCTTGTTCACGTGAGATTTGACTTGGTACTGGCTTGTAGCCCGCCAGAGATGTTAAATTGTCTCACTCTTTATTTAGTATCCAGGTTCATCCAGAAGTCCTTCAGTTGTTTATTTATTCGAGAGCTTCTTTTAGTGGTTAATTTTATTAGCATGTGAACAGTGCAACTCATTCAAACCTTCCAACAAGCTCAAATCCTCAAGAGCTGTATTAATTTCCATAAACGTTTATTAACATCAAACAAATGAATTTCAAATGGCGTTGCCAGCAAGAAAAGACAATAATATGTACATGTCATGTTCAAGTACCAACATTTGTTTCTTCATTTCTCCTGAAGGGCATTTTCCATGTCTAATGGCTTCAGAAAACCAAAGTTTATTAATAGTATTTACTATTATTTTGTATACCTCTTCTCATCCTCGGGCTTGTCGTGACTCCCTTCCATTTTCACAACTTCTCCGCCTCCGTCATTTGTGCCAAGACGATGATGACTTCCACTTCCGAGCCAATGAGATGTTGGATTTCTTCCGTAGCAGACTTTATCCCGAACATGTTCTCACCTCTGCCTTCCAGCGTGTTCTCCCCATCTCTCATCAGGAGGCCCTCAAACCTCACTATAAATCCACTTCGGATAGAGTCAAATTAATCTTGACCTATCACCCACACAGTACTGCAGTCAAACAGATCCTTTTCCGCCACCTACCTATCCTTCAAGCAGAGTCTGTGACCCAAGAAGTATTCGGTGAAGCACCTTTGGTGGCATATAGACGCGACAAGAACCTGAAGGACCTTCTTGTTCACAGCCGTTTCCCAAAGGAGAATGCCACTCACTTTGGCACATTACCCTGTGGTCGGACACGATGCAACACGTGCAAGTATGTCATCTCAACCCACAAGGTGTCTTTTCCTGAGGCTACGTACACCATCACTAGTAGCTTCACATGTGAGTCGCGTAACGTCATTTATACGAGCATATGTAAACGTTGCTGCAAAACCTATATTGGCCAAACAGGCAAACGACTTGGGGACAGGTTCAGCCAGCACTTGAATGACATCTCTCAGCACAAATCCACACCAGTTGCCATACACTTCAATGGCCCTGACCACCAGGGTCCCATCGACATCCAGGTCACGGCGATCAGATCCTGCTCCTCTGACACTGCTAGCCGAGAACAGCTTGAGAACCGTCTTATCCACCGCATGGGGTGTCTAAAACCAGCTGGGCTCAACACTCTACACACCTTTGTCTGAGGTCACCCTTTCCTCGCCTGTTCTACTTTGACTCTTTCCACTCTTATCCCATTTTTCTATTTTCTGCCGCCCTCTAATTATACGCGTGAATATATAATACACTGTTTTTAATATGTCTAGATTTTTTATTCTATTTTTTATTTATTTATCTTCGACTCATTCTGTTCCCTTCTATTTCCAGTCCCAACTTCTATTAAGTTTGGGTAGTTTATTGCTTAGTTTCGTTTTTTAGTTTCTAAGCATGTTATTGTGTACATCCGGTGGTGGCAGTGATTTCCCTTTCCTGGCACGCGCCCATAAGCGTTAGGACTTTGCCGCCTTCAGGGAAGTACCTATTTTTTAATTTTTATATATTTTTTTATATATCTTTTTAGGTTCTCATGTGTCCTATCTAACCTTCACTTTCTTTCCTTTCCCTGACGAAGGCCTTGTGGCCGTAACGTTGGCTATTTTCTCATTCTTTTGTCCCCGTAAGACGAATCACCTTTTTTCGATTTTTTTTCACACCCATCCATTACTATTATTCAGTATCCTCAAATAATCTTCTGGCTTTTACAAAATCTCCTGTTTCATTTCCTTTCCTAAGCTGTGTAGGAAAACTGATGGAGCGCATGATAAATACCAGACTGATGTGGCACCTGGAAAGCAAACACCTGTTAAACCATCAACATGCAGGATTCAGACAACACAGATCCACTGAGGATCAAATCACATATATAGCTCAGGAAATCGAAGATGCCTTCCACGAAAAAAAACACACGCTAGTGGTTTGGGTAGATTTAGAAAAAGCTTTCGATACAGTATGGAAAGAAGGATTGAAAGTCAAACTGCAGAGAATTGATGTATGTGGGCGAATGTACAAATGGATTGGTCACTACCTGGAAAATACCAAAACAGGCTACGTTGCCTGGTGTTGTTTACATACTGCCACAATAATGCAGTAGGCCTAAACCCGAAGCGTGTTAACTCGTCGGTTTGAAGAATTGAGTGTCATCAGCAGTGATAAAATCTACAGCCCTAGGCAACTAAATATAGATATATTTACCAAGGGCCCCTTCATCAGTATTCGGGAGAGGAGAGAGGGAAAACATGCCTTTCTAAATGCTAACGGGAGGAGGTGCTTGACGAAAAGCAACTCATCGGAGCCTCAGATGAAGAGATAGCGTTAGAAAGGCACTGAACAGAAACAGAAGAGAGAGAGGGAGTTTAGCGTTTTCCTCAGGAACAGTAGGGTTAGATAGAAATACTTAGAGGACAGCCTCTGAGGTAGTGCTGCAGAATCCATTAGCGTAGCATTTCTTTGTGGTGTATTAGTTAGGTGTGCAGGACCGCCTAGAGCGCCTGTGAGACAGTGTAGACATTTAGTTCATAAATCTTCAGCGGGACAGTGTGTTTCGTTAGTAACAATAGTGTAGTTAGGAGTGGTGGCTCTTACTGTTTGTTGACTTAGTTCATCTCACAATAACACAAAAGTCATTGACGACAGATAACACAGTCACCACGATAACTGTTTCACTGACACACATTTTCTACACCCACTAACAGTAATTAGCTTAATCACTGACGACAACTACTATAAAGTTAATATTGTTTATTAAGATTACTAAAATTTCTTTCCACCAAATAAAATATGAATATAATAATATTACAGCATTCGTATACCTATATAACAATTATAATTCTCATCTCTATTTCTACTGTACTACACTTACTAATAGCATCATCTAATATGTTGAGAATCTCTGTTTTCATTCTTCTTAATCAATACACTCTGTACTCCACAATGAACAAAAACATGAGAACCATTGTTCTCTTCGTTACATAAAAAAACTACATCAACTCAAAAATTACACTGATTCTCAAAATCTCGTGTAAATTAATGATATCCTGTTTCTTAACATTCAATTAACATTTCTCATTAAGTTTTTACAGTGTCTACAATTAAGTATCGAGTCAGTGGTTCTCAATATGTCTACTTAAAAGTGGCATCAAAGGCTAAGCGCCTGGAATAAAGTCACCACTATTTATCTAATGCCTGCCAGTCTGCAGGATCACACATTTTCACTTCGCAACTGTACATATGCAGATGACCTGCTCCATACGAAACAGTTCAGCGTGTACTGATCATTTGCTCAGAACTCTCCACAGAAAGGAGAAAGCTACTGTCAGGCTATCTGCAAATTCTTCAGTTTGGCGTTGGCTGCGACAAAAAGGACGAGTTCAGCGGCCCTCGTTAAACAGCAAAAACAACAACAACAACAACAACAACAACAGAAGCCACTGATCCATCATAAAAAATAGGGAGCAGTGGTTGCAGTGTTTTTTTTTATATTTACCCCATCCACTCACTTATATAACTGGCCACTCTTACTCATACAGCTGGACCTAGTATAGTGAAGTCTCTAACACTTTACTTCCCCTACGTCAGTGTTTGGTATGGGACTACCTTTGCATTTACCTTTTACTCACTTAAGTATTATAGTGTGCCGTGAAATTTTAAACGACACTTACTTCGCCGTTTTCATTCATAGCGCACTCTTACTGGGAACTGGAAAATGGGTTTGTTGAAATCGATAAAATAAAATCAGTCAATAAATAAAATATTTAAAATAGAGATTAGTATTTTCATTATTATTTATAGGGATTGATGTGATCGTTCGAACGAAAACGGCTCTTATTCTAAACAGTTTTAGGTCAAACTGAAGCTACCGTTTGGGACTTGAGACTCGATTTGAGTCTTGCACTAAGAGACTAGTGACTCGGCCTGAGACTGTAGCCGGGGTGTCCGAGTATGAGTTACTTCAAGACTGGCAAGGCATCATTTCATAATATGTAGGTGGGGTGATGAGTATTAGTGACATTATTTGTTAACCTTGTTCACGTGAGATTTGACTTAGTACTGGATTGTAGCCCGCCAGAGATGTTAAATTGTCTCACTCTTTATTTAGTATCCAGGTTCATCCATAAGTCCTTCAGTTGTTTATTTATTCGAGAGCTTCTTTTAGTGGTTAATTTTATTAGCATGTGAACAGTGCAACTCATTCAAACCTTCCAACAAGCTCAAATCCTCAAGAGCTGTATTAATTTCCATAAACGTTTATTTACATCAAACAAATGAATTTCAAATGGTATTGCCAGCACGAAAAGACAATAATATGTACATGTCATGTTCAAGTACCAATATTTGTTCTTCATTTCTCCTGAAGGGCATTTTCCATGTTTAATGGCTTCACAAAACCGAAGTTTATTAATAGTTTTTACTATTATTCAGTATCCTCAAATAATCTTCTGGCTTTTACAAAATCTCCTGTTTCATTTCCTTTCCTTATGGTTACTTCTTTTTATCTGACTCCTTGGATCAAACTCGAGCGTTCTCTTCTGTATTTTACTTTATTTTGATCCCTTTTATCTTAGAGCATGTGCAACGTGTCAGAAAATACAAAAAAAATGGCGTGGCGAAATCTACTTACATTTCGTAGAAAATAAACACACACTCTCCTCGTGATCAATATCACGTCAAGGAAAATCTAATTCACACAAGAATGTCTAAGATATCTCAAATAAAAGACTAGGCAGTCTTTTCACGTCTATCCACGTGGAATGATTCTTCAGGACTCTATCATAAAACATGTCTGTTTTACTTCAGACCATAAATCTAACTGCTTCTTCCCGCTGGGGATATCTGCCGGCAAAGCTTGGCTTTGGTCTAGCTAAAAAAAGCCTATTCATTGGGTACAAACATCACGTGTCCCCGGAAAAGCTTGTCCCGCATTTATTCCTAACGCTTATACCAATCTAGTGTCTGTTTCCAACAAAGTGGTAGTTTGCTTTGTTATACTTGGGATTTAGTTACAAATCTATTGTCTGTTTCAAACAAAATGGTAGTTTACTTTTATATTGTATTTGATCCCTAGCATGAATGAAGGCTGGTGGTGGTCATACGGCCACATATAGATCCCGGGGCCCTGCAAATGTATCCTGCAGGGAGACATTTGAGTACTATCAAAACCCCCCCCCCCCCCCCAAAAATCCCAAAAATTTGCAAAGTCCAAAAAATTTCAGAAAAATTTAACTTAATTTATAAACCGGGGCTCCTGTATATATATATATATATATATATATATATATATATATATATATATATATATATATATATATATATATATATATATATATATATATATATATATATATATATATATATATATATATATATAAGACTGTTATACCCTAACAAAACTCTATTAATGGACATCATTGTAAAAAAATTCTTTAACTTTTATCTATGCTATCAAAATTTAGCCGATTGGCAACCCTGGATAATAAAAGTGTTATCGTCACTCAAAATTTACACGAGTGAGAGCATTGCACAAATTTTCTAAATATCAATGTCATAAAACCTGTAGTAGTAATTTTCCATAAAGTAATTTAAGTTCTTTCTAAGTATCAATATCAGTTAAAACCAGTGATAATACAGTTGACAGATTTGATTTAACAAAGTGAGAGGAAAAATTTTTTTTTTTAGCATCATAGCCTTTTTCTTTTGTCTCCTATATCAGGGTACTCAAGGTATTTCAAAATCTCTATGTTATAAAACATTCCTAGTGCTCCAATCAGTATGCATCTAAGTTATTTTCAAGTATCCATACTCTATAAAGTATTCAATATTTTTTTCCAAATAATCCAAGTTATCTCCAAGTATCTATACTGAATAAAATATTCAATATTTTTTTTTCAAAATAATCTAAGTTATCTCCAAGTATCCATACTGTATAAAGTATTCAATAATTTTTTTTTCAAATAATCCAAGTTATTATTGTAATGATGATCCGAATCCACAAAACAGCCAAGTTATTTATCGTAACAATAAACGCTGCGGTACAGAAAACACCAAAATTTTTCTAAGTCCACAACGCTGAGTTTTTTTTTTTTTTGGTGTACGAGTGAAAGAGATGCGACTCTGGGGCAACAGGCGATGTATACTATAGGGAGAGTGTCAGGTAAATTTCAGTGGCTTGCGGCGCACAGCTCGTCGGCTGCGCGCTAATGTCTCAGTGTGTGTCCTTAGTTGTGAAGGGCGACGGAACGAACGGAATAATTTGTCTTCTCTTTGTTACTTTCACAATTGCCTCCGCGGCTGGCGTTGTGGATTTAAAAGTTGCTACCATAAGTGAAATGGGTTCATTTTCGATACAAGACAACAGGAAGCTGAGACGCTTGGGAGTCATGACCCAAGTGGGCCCGTCCCCCTTAGAGTGTAAAGGAGTAATCGGGCCGAAACACTTGTCGGATGGGGGGACTTCTTCTGATGATCAGATTGCTTCCTGTTGTATCGCTCTGTAAAGAGTTTCCTATCATCTTCATCTTCATAGTCAATCATTTATCAACACTTTATCATTGTGACAAAAACATTCACCAAGAACACATTTTCAAAAATCTACAGAACCATAATGTAACAATCAACATACCAATATGTCATCACAAATTTACAAGGTGAAAAATTCTCAAAACATCATACATTTTCCATATTCTATGTAGTTTAAATTCTCTGTGTAGGGAAAACCTTCCTGATACTCCAATCAATATGCGTGTAAGTTATTTTCAAGTATCATCACTGTAGAAAAATGTTCCATATTTTTCTCTTTAAAGTATCCAAGCTGTATTATTGCAATGGTGATCCAATCCATAAAACATGCAAGTTATTCCTAGTTACTCATATGTTCATCTTCATAGTTAATCATCTATTAACACATTACTAATGTGAACAAAACATATTCAACAACACATTTTCAAAAATTCTGTAACAATGACTTAACAATCAACATTTTATATCAATGTCATTACTACCTGACCAAGAAAATTTATCTATTTTGTACATAATACAAATTTCGACACGAAATCTGTCTTCGAGGTCGAAGATTTGTCAGATTCATATAGTGTCTACAGCATCTGCTGTCAGAACTGGTATGTCTGAGACAGACAGATGGGCAGTCTATGATTCTATCATCAATATCTTTATAGTATGTAGGGAGAGGGTGGAAATGTCATTATCTCAAGGGTGAAAATGTTCAGCTGGTCAACCCGTTTTACACAGTCGCAGAAAACAATATAGGCCAATAGTAAGACCGTCAAATGCAATGTCCAATGGACTGTTAGAGTAAGTGGGCTATGAACATGTTAACAGTCCCACTGGCTATCTGTCAAGTATTTTCTTAAAGACGGAAATGTCTAAGTAAAAGCAGGGTCATAAATGTATACCTCATCAATACATCTCCTCAATCATATTCGCAGTATATGGACAATCAGTACAGTAATCATCATTACTTGCATAGTGGTAATCAGGGATTATCATCTCTTATATAGGGACTATCTCTTTTCCTCCATCTCATCTGAGTGCAAAAATATTCTTCAAGTATTTCTGAACCATCTCATCAGCATTATTTTTTTCGTGTGTCTCCGTAACACGTATAGTTCCCATATGAATATCATATTTAAGTCATGTATCCGTAATATATATCCTTGTCATGTGTGATCCTAACACATATGGCTCCAGTATGGGTATCATATTCAGAGAGTATCTTCTTCGTATAAGTTCTATCTTAGTGAACCTCAAAAATGTAATCATTATACCAAATCATCTGTTACGTATCACGTAAAAACAGAATGTCTAAGTAATAACCAAGTCATATACATCAGAGACTATCTCATCGGTCTCCTAATCTCATCTTCGTGCAAAATATTCAATCATTCTTTCTTGATCATTTGTCACGTAACTACGTAAAGACAGGAATATCTAAGTGATAACAAAGTCAGAAATGCACAAAAATTAAATCAACATCGTCGCCTATATCAGAGACTATCTTTTGTCATCAGTCTCATACTCTTGCTTTCATGCAAAAAATTTTCAGGTTATTATCAATCATCTGTCACGTGACTACGTATAGACAGGAATATCTGGTTTATGACAAAGTCATAACTGCATATGTGTATCCTCGTGTGTAGCCTCTTGTGTATCCATGACACGTATCTCCTTAGTGTGTATCCTCGTGTGTGTCCGTGACACGTATCTCTTCTATCTTTTTAAACCACCATATTTTTTTTCAATCATATTATCTCGTCTGTTACGTATCACGTAAAAACAGCAATATTTAATGTACAACATTTGCATGGGGTGGCAATGGCATGTCATGATGTACAAACAGTGGTTTTTGGTAAAACCACATCAGGGGTATTACTGGCACAGTCATCATGATCAAACAGCATGTGGTGTTTTATTTTCTTTTTTCTATGTCAGCAGCAATCGAAAACTAATCAATACCATATGTTCCTGAGGGTAATAATGACACATGTATTATGTGCAACCAGTGGTTTCCTAATACCCTGTGGTATTAATTTTTCTTCCTTTTTTTCTCATGTCAAAATCCATGTCAGCTGCCATCATAAAGACAGTCCATACAATAATATCATGAGGTCAATAATGGCATATGCAAATCAGTCACAATCATCAAAACAATCAATACTCATGTGTGACACAAACAGGGGTGGTTCAGTGGCTAATGAAATGCTAGTATGGAATACATGTGGGTCAATGTGTGCTAAAATAAACAAACAGTTATCTGTGTGGTCTCATAAACATGTGTGGGGGTGGTGCATGGATATTCAGCATCAGTAATGTATGTCAACATTTATATCAGTCTGCCTTCTTTTCATTTCTATCCATATTCATTCATTCTTTTTTTTTCTTTTATACAAATTTGTAAACAAAGTTTATTACTTATTTCATAATATATTGACTCCAAAATAAATTCACTATCAATACATCAGATTCCTGGGTGTGATAAAGTCTATCAGTGGCGTGATAATAAGGGTTAGCTCAGAAAGCGAAATAGAAGTCAATATCATCTGTTGTTAGCAAGTTGTGCGAATAGTAACTGTGGTCTCATGATGGACAGCAAGAAAACAAAAGGTCTCCAGATTACAACAAAATTGTAATTCAATCGATGAAGATAATCGGGAGAGAAAAATCTTATAAGTTCAGAGATATTCTCTCGGAGGGAGAAAAGGAAACGAGTAAGATAGGGGGTGTGAGAGGTGGGGTGGAAAAATTCTAGTAATAGTAAATTCAAATATTGGATGATCAATCATTTGAAATGGCTAATATTTTAACAATATCATCATACACAATTTTCTTAAAAAAAACTTTCAAAGTGATGGAACTTCTCTATTTTGATAAAAAAATATACATGGCCATTTCATAAGCAGTATGGACTTTAGTGATGGTAACAAAAAAATTTACAATACCCAAAATTTTGTGGTGTACATTCAAAAAATCTCTGTGGAGAAAAATAGCATACTATGATAACATTGTTATGAACTTTGACAACATGGTTCATACATTCTATTAAAGAATAATATGACAGCATCACTGTAATGAAGAAATGACAGGTATAGATGAATTTAAGTGAATATATATAGATCATAGGTAGGAGGACGCATCGATGGTAAGTAACAGAAATGACAATCAGTGCAATGTGGAAAGTGCCTGCGTGAATATGCAAAGATGCATGTGGAAAGAAAAACTTGATCTCTGGAACAGCAAGGAAAAAGTAAGGGCGAAAAATGGAAGATGATAAATTCTCAATGTGTAGATCATTAGCATGACGAAATATTTGTGCAATACATGCGATTGGACTCTAGGGTCCTGCAATTTGAAAATGGAACATCAAAACTATCTCTTATTAATAAGTGTGGCTGTGCAACTATTTGGCTTCTGTACCTGTGGAAATACATAATTTCCTTACCAACTAAACTGTTTGTTTTATTCTTTATACAACATGATCAAATGGCATAAATGTGTAACATGAAGTATGGTGATGTGTGAGTGAACAGGTGTTAATAGTTTACATTTCACACAAAAAATAATACAACTTTCCGGTTCCTTCCGGGGGTGATCTGGTCATCAGCGGTGACCTATCCGGGGAGGATATTTCTTCTAGGTGTGGCTGTGACATCTCAGGCTAGTACTGTGTCATCAGGGGAACTGTTACTGCACAATCTGAAAAGACATCACGTCCGGGGGACGTTTTGTTTTTTTCGTACCAAAATAAAAATGAAAATGTTGCAACCGACCGACGGTTATAGGGACGTGTCACCCAAAAAAAAATATAAAGGGTGACTTTTGGCATACACAAAAATGAAAAACGTTTGTAAAAAAAATCACATTTGCGTTGACATTGCTTGGAATGGCAAGCAGATATGACACAACTGGGTGCCTATAAAAGTTTCGCCATCTATTTGAGTTCCTTTACCATTTTCAGCATTGCAATCTCCCTGCTGGAAAGTCTAGCATCATACTGTGTAGTGGACACAGTGTGTGACATAGCGTTGACTGTTTGTCTGCACGTCGGAGGTGAAGAAATCGTTGATGATTGCAATGTAGCTGGGGTGGTCGTGACTGGCGAAGCTTCATTGTTTTTGGAAACGTGTCTACGTTTCGTCCGGATCTGTCTCCTCATATGTGCTTGTGGTAGTTTGACAAACTTGGTTCTAGGAGGTGATTCATCAGATTCAGGAAGGTACGGGCGTTTGACAGTGGTGCGAACTGCTAAGGGTGGGACGCTGTCCACGGATTCCACACTGCTAGCTGGGTCTAGTGTATCAATATCAGTCTCCTGCTGATATAAGTATGACATTGTGTCGTCATCAGGTTCGTTTTGGTAATGTGATGCAGCCTCAGGGTTAAAATGCTGCTCTCTTGTTTTTACTTCTCCTTCATCCCGATTAAAATTACTTGTGGATGCTTCTGTAAACTGTTTCGGGGTAGTGTAATCAGGATCTATCTGTTCAGGAGGGACGACTGTTTTCTTGCAGTGTATCAGTAGTTTGTTGTCACTGGTATTCCACCCTGAACTGGGGGTATGGTAAATTTCGGCTGACGAATGTTCACTACGTGAGTAGGTTTGAGTGTGAATAAAAGCGGACGTAGTATTTCCTTCTTGTGATGTCGGCGGCCTGTTAGCCTCATTCTGCATGCGTGAATCGTGGTATTGAAGGCGTTGGCGTAACTCTGCTGGGGAAATGTCATCTTCACTTTCAGAAGAAACTCTTTCTCGTACTAGTCGTTGTATGGCATCTGTGGGTGGCATGGGCGGAGGATCATATTGGTCTAAATCAGAGTCTGACGTTTCTGATGAAGTGGTACTGGAGGGTTAGTAATGTAAAGTAGCTTTTCTGACTGGTCTAGTAGTGGTCGTCATGGGCGTAATGTGTGGCGGTAAATTTTGCCTGTATCCCTCACTTCCATCACAAGTTTGCGCACTTCTTCTTGCCATTCTGATAAGTCTGTATCAAACCTTGTTTCCGGCAATTCTCGCGTCTTCTGTGGTGTCATGATGTTAAGATCGAATCCTCTTAGGATATCTTTTATTGCCTTCTTTAGCTCCTTTACACTTGGTTCAACTATTTTGCCAATTTTCTTCTTCTTGATCCGATTTATACATCCAGGATTACTTTTCTCGATTTTCGGCCAGTAATATCTATTTCCGTCGTCGTCTGTTGTATGATCGAGCTCGTCTGACAAGTATCCTTCTGCATATTCGTCAGAGTCCATAACACTATCTTCTGCACTTGACGAATCAGAGTCAAATTCGATGATTAACTTGTACTTTTCATGCACTGTACATACTTCTTCCTGTCTTGTCTTCCGTACTGCTTGTGGAACTGTTTTCTTTTCTCTCTTGACGTCTTTGTTATTTCGTGTTGGCCCTAAGTGTGACACTACAGTGTTTATCTCTGTTAGTGTTCTGGCACGAATCATCTTGGTTTTATTTGTTGCTGGTTCTTGTGTTACTGTTTTAAGTTGATTATTATTTCTAGTTCTGTTTCATGAACATCAGTTGGAAAGAATTCAAGACTAATCGACAAATAAGAGAAGACTCTAGGCAGAAATATGTCTCCGACTATATAAGGAAAAGACGATGGTCATATATCGGTCATGTCCTACGAATGCAAAACAACAGAATACCACTACAGGCGATCACTTGGGTTCCTGAGGGTAAGAGGAAAAAAGGAAGAACAAAAGAAACACTCAGAAGAACAATAATAAGAGAAGGAAGAAAGTTGGGCCTAAATAATGTGCAAGAGCTAAGAGGAGTGGCGTCACAACGAACAACCTGGAGAGCAATGGTTTCTGCCTTATGCGCCGTGTTTGGTGCTTAAAGAATTTATTATTATTATTATTTCTAGGAGGCGACTGCACTAAATTCACCTGTTGGTATCTCTTATCTTTCTTTCCTGATCATATTGGACCAATGTGTGCTATCCATCCATCTTCTGTCGTTATGCGACACCTTCGGCCGTTCTCCAACGCTACGTTTTTAAATTCCCATAACTTTCTGGCTTGTATTTCAGCGATGAAATTTCTTACTGCTGTCCTATGTGTTCGTTCATTCAGTGTGTTCCAGTGTGTGGTAACTGCGGTCGTGCGCCTTGTTCTGTTGCTGTAATAGCTGATTGGCAACGGTGTACGTGGTGTGCTCTCATTTTCTTCTGTGGGATCTCTGTGGCAATAATATGGTGAGTTTCTCATTTGAACATAGGAGCGGATTCTATTTGGATTTGAACTGGGGACAGTCTGGACTGGGTACTGCCGACGCTGCCATAATTTACGTGGGTTCTCGTGTGTCAGTGAATTTTTCATGTGTCTAGTCTCATTACTCTGAGGATGACAGTTATGTTGATATAAGCTCCTCCTGTTATCAACATTGTACTTTCGCCTGTCTGCGTACATTATTCTACCATTTTTCGTGAAGAAATCAGCATCATTTCTGTCTGGAGGAATGTAGGGTTGTCTTCTCTTTGCAATTGAGGGAGTTTCGTTGTTTTTGTTCGTGTTGCTACTGGAGTAGTAGCCTCCTGTACTGGAATTGTACAAAAATTCGTCTCGTTCATCTGAACTCGTATGTGATTTCCGTACTGTAGAAAATCCTCCTGTACTGGAATTGTACAAAATATCTACCTGTGCCATTTTATTTATTTATTCCGTTGTATAGTGGTTTAGTGATCCTTTTTGCTCTCAGAAGGACTGGTCACGGGCATCATTTAAGGTTATATTATGTACATGAAAATGTTCAAGTACCAATGATTTTCTCAGGGGTGATGGTTTTCCAAAACCAAAGTTTATTAATAGTATTTACTATTATTCAATATCCTCAAATAATCTTCTGGCTTTTTACAAAACCTCCTGTTTCATTTCCTTTCCTTAGGGCTACTTCTTTTTGTCTGACTCCTTGGATCAAACTCGAGCGTTCTCTTCTGTGTTTTACTTTATGTTGATCCCTTTTATCTTAGAGCATGTGCAACATGTCAGAAAATACAAAAAATGGCATGGCAAAAATCAGCTTACATTTGGTAGGAAATAAACATGTGTGGGGGTCGTGTATGGATATTCAGTTGTACTAACTAGTTTCTTATCTAGTCTCTGACAGTACCAGTACTTAGATTTATATTATTGTGTTCAGTCGTACTAACTAGTTTCTTAGTTAGTCTCTGGCAGTACCAGTACATAGGTTTGTGTTATTGTGTTCAGTTGTACTAACTAGTTTCTTAGTTAGTCTCTAACAGTATCAGTACATAAATTTGTATTATTGTGTTCAGTTGTACTAACTAGTTTCTTATCTAGTCTCTAACAGTACCAGTACTTAGATTTATATTATTCTGTTCAATTGTACTAACTAGTTTCTTAGCTAGTCTCTGACAGTACCAGTACATATATTTGTATTATTGTATTCAGTTGTACTAACTAGTTTCTTAGCCAGTCTCTGACAGTACCAGTTCATAGATTTGTATTATTGTGTTCAGTTGTATTAACTAGTTTCTTAGTTAGTCTCTAACAGTATCAGTACATAGATTTGTATTAATATATTCAGTTGTACCAACTAGTTTCTTAGTTAGTCTCTGACAGTACCAGTTCATAGATTTGTATTATTGTGTTCAGTTGTATTAACTAGTTTCTTAGTTAGTCTCTAACAGTATCAGTACATAGATTTGTATTAATATATTCAGTTGTACCAACTAGTTTCTTAGTTAGTCTCTGACAGTACCAGTTCATAGATTTGTATTATTGTGTTCAGTTGTACTAACTAGTTTCTTAGTTAGTCTCTAACAGTATCAGTACATAGATTTGTATTAATGTATTCAGTTGTACCAACTAGTTTCTTAGTTATTGTCTGAAAGTACCAGTTCATAGATTTGTATTATTGTGTTCAGTTGTACTAACTAGTTTCTTAGTTAGTCTCTAACAGTATCAGTAAATAGATTTGTATTAATGTATTCAGTTGTACTAACTAGTTTCTTAGCTAGTCTCTGGCAGTACCAGTACATATATTTGTATTAATGTATTCAGTTGTACCAACTAGTTTCTTAGTTAGTCTCTGACAGTACCAGTTCATAGATTTGTATTATTGTGTTCAGTTGTACTAACTAGTTTCTTAGTTAGTCTCTAACAGTATCAGTAAATAGATTTGTATTAATGTATTCAGTTGTACCAACTAGTTTCTTAGCTAGTCTCTGACAGTACCAGTAAGTTCATATTACTTTCTTCAGCTCTCTGACACTGACATTTAAAAGAGTAGTATCCTCAGGATTAAAGGTATTTCCCCCAACCCATCCTTTTCCTGCTGAAAACTCAGAATTGGTCGGTTACAAAAATTCACTAAAATTATAAACTGTGTAAGATAGGAATATGATCTTTTCTTTAAAGTAAAGTTGACATTTCGGTAAAATATAATTTAGTTTGAATGTTCTACCACTCTGTTGATGGGACTGTAGAATGCAGATTATCTGGCAGAGATAAAATTTACATCTAGGCTGTACGCTTTCTAAATTAAAAATATTCGGAAACCTGAAAACAGACATGATTTTATCAAGGTAGATCTTTAGAGAGCTCAGTGTTTCTAAAGTAGATCTCCACAGCTCTTGAGCTACCTTCTGCTACAATAGTATCTTACTATATACATTCACCATTTCTCACCCCTCTCCTTTATTTTAGATTTTATATTATCACTTGAGAGTGATAAGTCAGCGAATGGGGTACAAACACCTGTTTTGAAACTTCCAAGAGAAAATTTTGTTGTTGGAACTTGGAATGTACGCACGTTATATGCGTGTGGAAAAGTCAAAGAACTAACACATGAACTTGTTAGATACTCGTGGGACATCCTGGGCCTAGCAGAAGTCAGATGGACAGGATTAGGTGAATCAATAACGGATGATGGTCACAAAATTTGGTTTAGTGGAGATGAGTCTAAACATCAGCATGGAGTAGGTTTTATCGTACACAAAGATAGATTGAACTCTGTCATCAGCTGCACCCCAATAAATAGCAGGCTTATCACCATTCGTATTGCAGCACATCCAAAGAACATCTCCATCATACAGGTATATGCCCCCACTACTGACTATGAGGATGAGGCAATTGATACATTTTATGACAATCTGGATGAAGCAATTAAGAAAATTCCAAAGAAAGATCTTCTCATCGTGCTAGGTGATTGGAATGCTAAAATAGGGCCAGATGCATACGGTCACTGGGCTGGCACAGTGGGGAAATTTGGGACAGGAGAAACCAACGATCGAGGACTAAGGCTACTAGAATTTGCCAGCAACTATAAACTAACCCTTGCAAATACACTATTTCCAACACTATTTCCTCATAAGTTATCAAGAAGAACAACGTGGCATGCCCCAAAAACTGAGATACTTGGCCAAATTGATTTTATTCTTGTATCCAAAAGATTCAAGTCCAGCATTACTAAAGCCAAGACTAGGACTTTTCCTGGCGCCGACATTGGTAGTGATCACGACATGGTATTGATGACGCTCAAGCTTAAACTCAAAAAGAACTATAATCAAAACAGATTTTCTCAGTTAAGATTCAATTTAGACAAACTGAAAGATCCAGAAATCGCGGGAATCTTTGTGGCAACTGTTGGAGGAAAATTCGCAGCTCTCAACTTTTTGGAGGAAGATATCAACTCAATCACAGAGAACATGAAAGACGTGCTCATTGAATCAGCAACAGAAATACTTGGTAAAAGAAAGAAAATAAACAAACCATGGGTTACAGATGACATTCTGAAGTTATGTGATACACGGCGGGAAATGAAAAAGGTTAAGAAAGAGGTTCCTGAAGCAGCATGGCAATACAGTATGGTGAATAAAAATATTAGAAAGAAAATGAAACAGGCCAAAGAAAAATGGGTAGCTGATCAATGTGAGTCCATTAATACGGGGCTAATAAAAGGTAACAGCAAGGCAGCTTTTGACACATTAAGAAGACTATCAAAACCCCAACAGCCCAGGGTAACTGTCATAGAAGATAGCAATGGGGCTCTGCTCAATGAAAAAACAGCTGTAATGAGAAGGTGGACAGAATATTGTAAAGAATTATGTAACTGTAAACTTGACACTGACTTAGGCATATTAAACAACATTAAATGCGAAAACAGGGAACTCGGAAATGCAGCAATACTACGGGAAGAAGTGGAAGAGGCTATATGTTCGATGAAAGGAGGGAAGTCACCGGGTGTGGATAATATACCAGCAGAGCTCTTGAAATATGGAGGACCAGATATAGTAAAAATCATGACAACAATTTGCCAGAAGATATGGAGTACAAAAAAATGGCCAAAAGAATGGACGCAGTCATTAGTAATACCGCTTCCAAAGAAAGGAAATCTAAAAATGTGCAAGAACTACAGAACCATTAGCCTTATTAGTCATCCAAGTAAAGTGATGTTAAGGATACTTTTGAACAGAATAAAACAGAAATCAGAAGAAATCTTGTCAGAGGAACAGGCTGGCTTTAGACCAAAAAGAAGTACCTCAGAACAAATCTTCAATATTAGATTACTGATCGAAAAACATCTCCAGCATCAACATGATTTATACCATAACTTCATCGATTTCACACAAGCCGTCGATCGAGTCTGGCATGAAGGCTTATGGCAAATAATGAGAAAATTCAATTTTGATACCAACATCATAGATATCATTGAAGCACTATACAAGGACGCAAGCAGTGCTGTTTTTGCAAGCAACGACATTGGAGAATTTTTCAAAGAACTGTAGGAGTTCGCCAGGGATGCATCCTGTCACCAGTGCTCTTCAATATATATCTAGAACATATTATGCAGGAGGCTCTCTACGATTATAAATCAACCATATCGATTGGAGGCCGCCCTCTGTGTAATCTACGTTTTGCTGATGATATTGATCTGATAGCTGGAACAGAATCAGAACTTCAAGACCTTACCTCTAGACTGGAGAAAGTAACAAGAACGTATGGGATGGAAATTAATATAGAAAAAAGCAAGATATTGGTGAATAGCCATAAGAAACATGTTCCGACCAATATTACGTTAAATGGGCAAACGTTAGAAGAAGTTAACACCTTTAAATATCTCGGGTCCACTATATGTAGTGATGGAAGATCAAGTAAAGAAATCAAGACAAGACTTGAGATGGCCTCAGCTGCCATGACAAGGTTGAATGTGATCTGGAAAAGTAACATCAGTTTTCCTGTGAAGATCAAATTATACAAATCACTTGCATTATCTATTCTCTTGTATGGGTGTGAGGGCTGGACACTCACTGCAGATACGGAGCGAAGGATTCAGGCTTTCGAGCATAAATGTTATAGAAGAATTTTGCGCATTTGCTATAAAGAGCACAAAACAAATGTCTATGTTAGAGAGAAGATAAACACCTATGCAGGCCACCAAGAATCACTTTTGTCAATAGTGAAACGTCGAAAGCTTGCCTGGTTTGGGCATGTAACTCGTCATGACTCCCTTTCGAAAACGATCCTCCAGGGAACAGTCGAAGGTAAACGGAGAAGAGGAAGGCAAAGAAAATCCTGGGCTGATAACATCAAAGAATGGGCAGGACACGGTTTTTCCACACTTGTACGCATTGCTGAGAATAGAGAGCAGTGGAGGACCATGTCTGCTGATGCTTCCACCATGGCACCCCTACGACCCATGACGGGTTATGGGTTGAGATGAGATGAGATGATGATTATCACTTTTCGTGACGTTTTGAACTGGTGTGAAGATTTAAATATATTGTCATCGTAAACATTGTATATAGATTTGGATTATTGTGTCCAGTTGTATTAATCAGTTTCCAATCAAGTCTCTGACAGAACCAGTAAGTTCAAAATACTTTCTGCTTATGTGTGAAGTCTTACTTAAAATATTAAATTGTCTGAATATATAGTACTAGCAAGATGGGATGTTGACAACTAGTTCTTCAACACTCTGGATTTAATTGTAATTCAACTTATTAATCATACTGACAGAAGATGTTATTTAATATCATATCATAGAACTAATTTTAGACATATCTCTAGGTGTGTCAGTGATGAGACTGGAATGAAACTCTGAATCCTGTGAACCATGTAAACATGTAGCATAATATATGTAAGGTAAAGGAAAAGGAACCCGTTAAACGCCCATTGAGGCATATTGGGAATATGGTGTTAGGCCCATATTATCTTGACCGTCGGCACACTAGGGGTGATGTGGTCGGCATCACGCCGGCCGCCTTAACCTTCCCAGACTTGCTCTGGTACCCAGTTGGGGCTGGGTCGACCCAGGAGCCGTTTTTGGCCTAAAAAATTCCCACCTCATCTGGGGATCGAACCATAGACCACTGCGCTAGGAAGCCAGTGCACTAACCACTATGCCACCGCGGCGTCCAATGATATATGTAAGGGGGGTAATTGTCTTGCAAGGGAAACAACAAAGTTGTGAGCAATTATAATAGTTAAGTGTTATGCATATTTAATGCAAAATAAGGCAACATTATTTTTTAAAGATATACTAAACCATACTAAGCAGTATCAGATTATCATAATACTGTTCCTTTCCTGTGTGGTTTTTTTTTAAAGATTCTTGTGCTTTATTAGAGCAATAAATTGACACACTAGATTCCTTACTTGGGCAGTCTGTATTTGTTAAAACTTGTATCTCTTCATGCAATACGACGTTACCACATCCGTGCTTGAGTTGTCAAATAACTCCTCCCAGGTACATTGTGCCCACAGGGACCAATACAGTGACATCAATGTGTCATTAGGTCCTTTGGGTGAGAACACAGAGGATCACTAGGTGACACATTTTGTCACTGGGTCTTCTAGTGTTGGGACATGTGGTCTTGACCAGAGCCGGGTTTGAGCGGGGATAATGCGACCTCATGCGAGGAAAAAATATGCGACCTCAAGCGAGGGAAAAAAAAAAAGAAAAAAAAACATTGTGCCGTCAACACTATAAAACTGGTTTGGTGTTTTCACATTGTAAATGGTCATAGGTGTACTAAGCGTATGGTAGAGCTAAGGTGAATGAGAATTTTCGAGAAATTAATGTTTGACAGCCAAATCTTGTAAGGGATTATAAAATGTACATAAAAGGGGTAGACATGAGTGACCAACTTATTAACTAGTACATTACTTGGAGAAAAACCAATAAATATAGGAAAACTTCACTTTTTATTTCAAGAAGTCAGAAGAAAAGAACATCCAAATTTAAAATAAATTTTAAAAAACCCTGATATATGTTGGATCATGGCGGAACACCAAGAACAGATCTTACCAACGAAGGTTTACAACAAAATATGAAAGTCTTAGCAATAGACCATGGAACATTCAGGATAGGACAACAATCAAGAGACATGACAATACGCAAAGACGAATGGTTAGTGTTGGTACGCAAACAGAAAACAAGGAGAGACTGTAGCCGGGTGCAACTTCTACTCATATATACCTGTCTCAAAAAGTAGGGGATATTGAATTTAGAAGTTATCCAAAGACAATATATTTCAAATTAGTTCATTTATTCCTTCGTACAAGTAAACTTGAGCACCATAACAAGACATTTGCGGTATAAGAAGTGTTATGGCTTTACTCACATGATTTTAGTCGCACTGGCAACCAAGGTGGGGTAGGTACTTCATTTTCACAAAAATATTCCAATATGTCTAAAAACGTGTAGGGTCCCCGTTTGCCGCTAAACATGCATTGCAATGACGTCTCATACTGCAAGTAAGCCTTCTGATGTTGTCTTGAGGAATTCTCTGCTGCTCCTGCTGAAGGGCCTGGGCTAACTGCTGAAGAGTCTGTGGAGCGGCTGGACGTTGTTGGACGCGACTATTCAGGAGGTTCCACAAATGCTCAATAGGAGACAGGTCGGGGGACATCGGCGGCCACGGTAACGTTCGGATATGCTGTATCTGAAGGTGATCTTGGACGACGCGAGCACGGTGAGGACGTGCATTGTCATCCTGGAAGATGAAATCTGGTCCGTGCCGTTGAGCAAATGGCACAACGATAGGCTCGATGATGTTGTCACGGTAGTAGAGCCCTGTGATATTGACCTGGCATATGTGAAGGTTGGTCCTGTCATTCATACAGATGCCTGCCCACACCATTACACTGCCACCTCCATAACGGTTGTGTGCAACAGTTGCAGGAGGCTGGTAACGCTCACCTCGCCGTTGCCAGACACGTATTCGACGATCATGAAAATCCAAAACGAAACGGGACTCATCAGAAAACATCACTGATGCCCACTGTTGATTGGTCCACCGATGATAACGTTGGCAGCAATCCACTCTTGCTCGCCTGTGTTGTGGTGACATGGGCAAAGCTACAAACGGTCTGCGTGAGGCCAGTTGCACTTGGTGCAAACGGTTTCGCACTGTCTGAGTTGAGACCCGGATCCCAGTGGTCTGTTGAAGGTGTTGCTGAAGTTGAGTAGCATTTAGATTCCGAGTTCTGAGGGCCTGAGTAACAAGAAGTGGATCTTGGCGGCGTGTAGTGACTCTTGGGCGGCCAGTCCGAGGCAGATCAGCCACTGTGCGGAAATTTTGATACCTGTTCCACAGTCTGCTGACAACTGACTGTGAAACATTGAGGTTCCGAGCAACATCCACTTGCCGACTTCCGGTTTGCAACATGCCTATGCCTAACCATCTCTGCTGTTCTGTCAAACGTTCCGTGACGAAGAAAAGAAATTTTATCTGTTGCAGAGTATTTTTATACCTGTCCATGGTGAGTAGTGTACATCAAACCCGAGATACACGCATTTTTAAAAAAAAGAATAATGTGTGAACTTTACGGATGGGCCCTGTTCTTAGGATTGGCTTACTCATCACGAGTCACCAGGTCAACATGATATTGCACGTGAGAGTGGAGAAGAGCGTGCTCGATATGTCCATATGTCGTGTGGTGAGTCACTGGGGCAACTACTACAGTAGTTTTTGCCAGGAATAGTCTATGAGATATAGATATAAGGTCTCTAGAAATTGGCTCGTTAAGAAATAATAAAGACCTATTCGAGATAGGGACAAGAAGACAGGAATGCGAATGCTTTCCACTAGACAGTGTTTTCTAATTAATTATGGAAAGAGTTCTGTTTCCCCACGACCTTAGCTTCTGCCCTTAGATCCCGTAAAGAAAAAGCCCCCAACCTCATCTGAGTAGAGAAAGGTTCCTATAGGTGAATATGTAACACCGACAGCACGAGTGATACATTAACAAACTCTTGATAATGATCAACCGATCGTTGGGTTTATTAATGAAATATCCACACATATAGGGTTAGTAATGGTTAGAACGTGATGATGGTAAAAGACGATTCACACAAAACACACAGATGAGATAATAAAATTACAGTTAATTAAGTAATAGTTAATTAAGAATGAACTGGTGTAAAGTGAAATGATGATGTGATATGATACGTGTTACCAAAATGGTGAGTACTCTACACAGTCCATGTGTCTCTAAATGCTTCTCCTAGATATGAGGATTCACATGTATGCATAAAATGTCCCAAGTTGTTATACGTTATGTCGAGTGGGGTATCTCTAAGCTGAGGACGTTCTGATGAATACTGTTGTCGTACGGAGAACGCTGACGAGATATCTATATATATTCCTTCACTGGTTGAGTATATCTCTGTAGTGTTGATCAACAGTTAATAGCTGTCATATGAACAAAAGGTCTGTTGTCTAATCTCCCGACGGTACTGGTCAGACTGGATATCTTCACGAAATGTTAGTGATATGTAGACTCATAATCTTGCGTATGTAGTCGTGATTCATATACTTTCGAGTCTGCTTCATAAAATGCGCTTAAGAGTGTGTTGCACGTGGTATAAATATGCGATTCCTCTTTTGAGCTCTTTTGCTTGACTTCAGATAATAATGATCTTTCGAGTTATTTGAATTTATGATGACTCTGTATTGAACTTGTGATAACGATGTATTGAACTTGTGAGCAAGCAGTATATGGTGACGAAAAATGCTGCGTCCACCTTCTGACTTGTGGGTGAGACAATATTCTTTCTTAATTGAGGAATGAAAGATGTCCTATGGCGAATTCTGCTAGCCAAATGTCCGTTTTTAATAACTTATTTCTGGTTAGACGTCAGACACGTTGCGTGTAGACTCAGACTTCTGATGAACTGAAGACACACAAAAGTCTTCGTAAGTTTTCACATTTAACATCACTGGTTGACTTGCATTTAAACTACTGCTCATTATTCATCTCTCTCTCTCTCTGAGTTCAATTCTAATGATGTTAAATATCTTGTGCATGAGAGTGTGTGCGCATGGGAGACTGTGATGATGATAACGGTGAAATATGAAATATTAATTACCTCCTATCATCCTATCATCTTCTAGGAAAATCTTCTGATTTTATTAATCAGTTATGCCAAGAATTATTTGAAACTTTATCTTTCGCACATTTTAGCTGTGAGGTTAAAATAAACAAAAATAAGAAAATGTATTTATAAGTATAAGATCTACTAACCTTCTTTTCCCTTCGCAAAATCCTTTAAGAACACAATTAATCACAGAACTGAATTATCATCCACTCTGAATAAACACATGTATTAGGCTATGCGTTTTGGGTTTAATCTCTTCCTCACAAGGTAAAAAAACTGGACTGCCCCACTCTAGTAGTTTATGCGGTATTATATATTTCTGGAAGTCACCTGGCCAAGCTGGGCATCCAATGTGGTAAACCAACGCTTGTCTGAACCGCGGTGAGACGTTTTCCCCTGGCCAATCTGGGCGTCCAATGTGGTGTCACAGAAATTACCGCATGCCCATGTTTGATTCGGATGACCATATGTGTTTTTACCTGATTTATCACGATGCAATGTGGGCTTCAAACGATAATGTCGGGCATGTGGACTCAATCAAAGGATTTTATTTGCCTCGATGAAAGAGCAAATGTGGTTCTCTAGATACCGGTTGCGAGTAATCACAACGATGAAATAGCAAATATGGATCGCAAATGTTGCATGAAAGAGCAAATGTCGGAGAAAATACAATACGAAAGATGTAGGAAAAGATAGAGCAATAAGGCCTTTGCGCTCGTTTATCACACCATACAACCATTAAAATACGAAATCCACTCTTTTGTAAAATAATACATACTATCTTAAAATATCCCCTACTTTTTGTGACTAGTATATGTAACTGGGGTGATGAGTATAGTGACATTATTTGTTAACCTTGTTCACGTGAGATTTGACCTGGTACTGGCTTGTAGCCCGCCAGAGATGTTAAATTGTCTCACTCTTTATTTAGTATCCAGGTTCATCCATAAGTCCTTCAGTTGTTTATTTATTCGAGAGCTTCTTTTAGTGGTTAATTTATTAGCATGTGAACAGTGCAACTCATTCAAACCTTCCAACAAGCTCAAATCCTCAAGAGCTGTATTAATTTCCATAAACGTTTATTTACATCAAACAAATGAATTTCAAATGGCGTTGCCAGCAAGAAAAGACAATAATATGTACATGTCATGTTCAAGTACCAACATTTGTTTCTTCATTTCTCCTGAAGGGCATTTTCCATGTCTAATGGCTTCACAAACCCAAAGTTGATTAATAGTATTTACTATTATTCAGTATCCTCAAATAATCTTCTGGCTTTTACAAAATTTCCTGTTTCATTTCCTTTCCTTAGGGTTACTTCTTTTTATCTGACTCCTTGGATCACAACTCGAGCGTTCTCTTCTGTGTTTTACTTTATTTTGATCCCTTTTATCTTAGAGCATGTGCAACATGTCAGAAAATACAAAAAAAATGGCGTGGCGAAATCTACTTACTCGTACATTTGGTAGAAAATAAACACACACTCTCCTCGTGATCAATATCAAGTCAAAGAAAATCTAATTAACACAAGAATGTCTAAGATATCTCAAATAAAAGACTAGGCAGTCTTTTCACGTTTATCCACGTGGAATGATTCTTCAGGACTCTATCATAAAACACGTCTGTTTTACTTCGGACCATAAATCTAACTGCTTCTTCCCGCTGGGGATATCTGCCGGCAAGGCTTGGCTTTGGTCTAGCTAAAAAAAAGCCTATTCATTGGGTACAAACATCACGTGTCCCCGCCAAGCTTGTCCCGCATTTATTACTAACGCTTATACCAATCTATTGTCTGTTTCCAACAAAGTGGTAGTTTGCTTTGTTATACTTGGGTTTTAGTTACAAATCTATTGTCTGTTTCAAACAAAATGGTAGTTTACTTTTATATTGTATTTGATCCCTAGCATGAATGAAGGCTGGTGGTGGTCATACGGCCACAAGACATGTTAGGAAAGATTTGAAGACAACTCTGTCTATAACTATATTAAGAGATGCATTGCATGTGCCTGTCTGTGTGTGGGTTTCCTGTGCATTAAGAAAAAATGTTGCCTCGTTTTGGCGAGGCGCGTCCCGTTTAACCTAGTCGGTTATATTAAGGCGTATGTCTAAATATAAAAAACCTTTAGGTCTGTACTGAGGTTTCCTACGACTGCACGCCCCTCCAAAAGGTTTATATTTGCTTACATTTTTGTCGCTTGTATTATAAATTATATCACTTGTAGTTTTCCTATTATTAGTTTCTCGTATTCCTCGGTCTTTTATGTCTGTTGCCTGACAAAGATAATTGCGTCGATACGCTCGGCTTGCTTTGTGATCGTGTCCGTCGCGGCGGTTGTTAACGTTTATATAGAAATTTTAACGAAGAAAGAATCGGGACGCTGTCAAATGCATATCAAATTTTAACCAAAACCTTTGCCAAAGTCATTTACTTTCCGTCTTCATTTTTCTTACTTCATATCTTCATTATGTTGTTTCCAGATTTTCTTTCGTGATATAACGGGTGATTGAGATATGAAATCTGTAACCTCCAAACTAAAAGTGATTTTTAAAATGATTTATTTTTGGTTCAACTGGGTGTAAGGTGGTCTTTTACCTAGACTAGAGCCCCTTTATCATATAAGAGTTACGCCAACTATGTCAGAATCGAAAACGAGGCTGAACGACGAAGACGCCATTTTCGGCTGGACAATACCAGGGCTAGTAGCGAGAATAAGCATCAAGTAAGATTTTTTTTTATTTTAATTAATGAAGATAAATATCCCGTTCAACCTCTGATGGGTTATAATTAGGATATATATTGTTTTCAATTCCAAATAATATGAACAACTGCCGATATGAGAGAGTGGCATCACATTTGTCAAATCATTGTAAATAGGGACGATCACAATTATGCCTAGGCCTATTCGTTAAATAAATAAAATAAATAAAATAAAGAAGAAACTCTGAACAAGAATAATATTAAAATGGAGGGGTGTAAATGCCTGGTGGTTCCAGTTATATAACTGACTTTAACAGATATTTAATTGACTTTCGCCATTAAAAGTCATATGTATTGTAAGAACAGCATCAGACCTTCACATTCCCAGCCACTATATATTAACGTTTGTTGGTGTTAAATATTGTTTGACTATATTATGCAGTTCCCTAGGTCTGTCTATTCTTAACACCTCTTCTATATTTATAAGATTATATTTATTTATATTTAATAAATATATTTATATTTAATAAATATTTATGTTTATAAATATATAAATATATATATATATATATATATATATATATATATATATTTATATATATATATATATATATATATATATATATATATATATATATATATATATATATATATATATATATATATATATATATATATATATATATATATATATATATATATATATATATATATATCACCCATTTGCCAGTCACTTCGATTACGGAAACAACAGCAAATGGATTGATTTGCCGTTGCCCTAAAGACGCCAATAGGCGTGATGGGAAACAATGGCAAAGAAAACCTATCTGCTGTTGCCCTAAGACGCCACTAGGCGTAATGGCCACTGACTGCTTTGACGGTCGGTGGCTAAGGACGGAAGAAGAAGAAGAAGAATATATATATATATATATATATATATATATATATATATATATATATATATATATATATATATATATATATATATATATATATATATATATATATATATATATATATATATATATATATATATAATATAATTTATATATTTTTATATTATATAATATAAATAATATATTTTTATATATATATATTTGTAACATTTAAAAATTATATAATAAAAATTATATAATATAATAACACTTTATATTTTTTCTCTCTTTTGGCTTCCTTATCTTCTATGTTTTGTTTGATCTTTTCAGTAAGTGAGTAGTCTATGATTGGTCTATGATCTCATATTTTATCTATATATAAATATATAAATAAATATATAAATATATATATAAATAAATATATAAATAAATATAAATATAAATATAAATATAAATATATATTATATAATAAAACATAATTAAATTATAATTTATTTTTATTATTTTTATTATATTGTTTTATAAGGTAGTATGTTTTGCTAAGTGTTGCAATTCTAACGGAATATTTGTTGCTAAATAGTGGAATTCTAACGGAATATAAAATTCAACGGAGTATGAGTTAAAAATTCACGCTACTGATTCTATTCAATAAACCGGTAAGTAAACTAGTTTTCTTCTTTTAGTTTTGTTAGTTGAAATGCAAAGAATAGTACAAATATGTGCTACTGTATTTGCATCTAATTTTATTTAAAATTATTAGTTAACCTAAACTAAAATGCATACTGGGTCTGAAACTCGCGATTGGGTCCATTTTCCTGCAATACGGGTACAGCCGAAAATGGTGGCCAAATGTTAGTTGGCGTAACTCTTATATGATAAAGGGGCTCTAACCTAAACATCTATCGAGTTCAGTGAAGTTTAGCCTTAGAATCTTTGTGACAGATAAAATAGGAAAGGTAAAAGATACTGTCGGCAGGGGGTGAAATGAGAGACTTCAGTATACTATTAAGTTTTATGAGAAGAGTTAGGTACTCACTTTCAGCTCTATAAACTGGAGGTTGACAATAAATTTGTATTGAGAAACAAGCGTTTTATTCGCTCTTCTATAACAAATATTAAATTTAAAGTATCATGGTTTTATACATCTCTAGCGTGAGGTTCTCGTCTCTCTTTCTGTCTGCTGGAAATCGTATGAATGAGCTTCAAGATCCAAAGTCCATCTTAAGAAGAAGTAAAGATGAGACGTGCGATGGAAATGGGTGCAGAAAATAGTAGAAGCACTTTCATAAAGCACATACAGTGCAGTCCACTAAAGAGGAACCAGTTGAAATCAAATTTTGCTTAAGTAGAAGCATTTCTGAAGGTCTTGGCCTAATGTTTTCCTTGGCTTTGTTAAAAAATTCATGTTAAGTCGAATTTTGATAACTTTAATTTTCTGATAAGTTGAAGTAATTTTTTTTTGTCCCAACTAAAATTTGGACTCACTTAAGTAGAAGTTCTGCCTTCATTGCCTAAGTTACAGTACTACATGGCGATATGTAATTTTTGGTCAACAGACGATACAAGGTTAATAAACGTTCGAGCACGTTACAATGCTAAAATTCATTACACGAGTGTGAACCTAATCGTCCGGGCGATTCGCCGAACACAGGCTGTGGTGTGTTTTGATGTTAAGAAGAGTGTTGTAAAGAATCTCAATACAAAACATATACAAACATATACTAAGTACTATGATAAACTCAACTAACTCCAGCTGTTAAATTTTATATTTAAATATATCTTTTGTTAAACTTTATTGGTCCTGAGCCTAAAGTTGTTTTGGTCAGGACAACCGTCAATGAGAATCAATTTAGATGGATAGATATATTTACAAATATATATAAAGATATTTACACACAACAGACAATATGTCCATAGTACATTGTTACAAATGTTCACTCTGATGTTATTTACTCTTTTTAAATACTAGTACAGGGAAGCAGGTTGAGGTTTGTCATCATCCCACTGTCTTTTGTTTCACTATGATTGTTTATTTTATTCTTTGGAGTAACGCTTTGTCTACACAGGAGATTGTTATTTATTTGTGATAAGTTGTCCCAGGCCAGATATTGCACTTATCTGTTGCCTGGAATCACAGCAGTTGTAGTCGGTTTGGACAAACACTTCAGTCTCCTCTGGACTTGAACTTCTTTAATACAAGCAGGTGCCAGTGACTCTTCGAAATCGTGCAGACTTCTTCAATGAGCGAGTACTAGCACCAGACAAGTGCCAGCAAGAACCCCACATATCAAGGAAATATAAACAAGTAACGATGAATTAGGCAATCGATTATAGCACACTTTCGTCACTGCCTCTGTTCAGACTGCTTTCAGATGGTAGTATTATTAATAAAAAGCACAAGTCTGCTCATCGCTGCTTCCTCCTCTGAATATTTTGAAAAATGGCAGCGAGCATCCTACTATTCCTATCATGTAAAAAGCTTTGGCCAATGAGACCAAGCATCTCTTTTTTTTAATGAATTTTTTTTTTAAATATCTCAAACCACTATGCGTTACTACTACCAACTAGATTTATATATTAGGTCAGCCAAAAATATTACGGCTTCCTTCAAATTTCATCCAATCCACTTCATCGTACTATCTTAGCCTTTCTGTCACCAAATTTTTTTTCAAAAAAAAATATGCTATCCAATCTAAGCAGATATGACTTGACCTGACAGTATCTCCGATTCTCTATGTATTATTACCAATATTTGATTATTTAATGGACTATTTAGATAACTAACAACATATTCTTGGTCAGTAAGTCTTCAGGTACACGAATATATGATTTTTATGGGGCTAAGTGGCTTGGTTCAAAATTCTATATTTCTTCTATGTTAGCCGTTTATTTTTAAACTACCTCCTGTTCAATTCTTTTTCCATGTACTTTCAAGCTAAATACGAGAGTTTATGTCATTCGCAATAAGAGCTAAGCGTGTTTTCCTGATCGTAGTGTCCACATTTTCTAACGTTACATCGTATTTTTGAAAACCGCCTAAGGGCAATACTAGCAAGTTGGTTTTATTTTTAGAAACAATGTGAGACGTGATTTGCGTTGGTTATCTATCCGTGCCCCTCCCGTCCACAATGTATTTTAGGCAAATACTTAGTTGACCTAGGGAAGTGTTATGTTTGTCGTCAAGGACGAATTTGAAAATTTGGGTGTCCTTTTTGTTCGGCTAATGTGTTATCAAATAATAAGCTGAAGGCGTAGGCGACGCCAACACTGAAAATTTGTAGTACTATCCTATCTTTGACTTTATGCACTATACTGTTATATTCTAATTTAGGTATTGTATTTAGAAGTTCACCACATATCTCCCCACTTAGAACAGACTATCATATGTCAGTTCCTACTTCTAAATACACATAGATAAATTTACTACCTATGCCTGGTGACTACTCTGATGTTCGTCGTACGGATGTCTGCTTAAAAAATCAGCACCTACATTGGTTTTGCCTGGAATATATTCTATGGTAAACTGGTATGGCTGTAGGAGCAACGACCACCGTAATAATCTAGCATTTTCATGCCTTGCTTGTGACAGACACACGAGTGGTTTATGATCTGTTTGGATTTTAAATGATTTACTATAAAGATAAATCTGGAACTTTTTTATAGCCCATATGACAGCTAAACATTCTTTTTCACTTGTTGAATATTTTTGTTCTGCTGTGTTCAACTTACGGCTAGCATAAGCAACTGGAGTTAATTCCCCGTCAAGTGAAGTTGACCTTTGTAATAGAGCTGCACCCAAACCTATATTACTAGCATCCGTTCTCACAATGAATTCTTGACTCAAGTCAGGTAATTTCAACATAGGCCTGCTTGTGAGCTTTTCCTTCAACTCTTGGTAGGCTAATTCACACTGCGCTGACCAAGTAATTCTATCAGGATTTCCATTGCGCGTTAAATCAGTCAATGGAGCACATATGGAGTTAATGTTCTTAATATACTTTTGGTAGAAACCACATAATGAGACAAAAGATCGCACATCTTTCTTTGTCTGTGGTCTTAGTGCTCTTTTCAACTTCTCTAGGTTCTTGGGATCAGGGGTCATGTTTCCCTAATTTACTGTGTGTCCCAAGAATTCCAGCTCTTTACATCCAACACATCATTTCGTCGGTCTAGCTGTCAAATTTGTCTCTCTAAGTCGATTAAACAACATATCCAGAGAGTTAATGTGTTCCTCAAATGTTTCAGTCGCTATGAGAATATCATCCATGAAGTTGGTGATGCATGGATTATTCAGGGGTTCCAGTAACTTTCTCATCATCCTCGAAAACGCACTCGGTGCATTTTTCAGCCCGAATGGCAACATGTTAAATTCATAATGTCCTTCCGAGGTGCTAAAGGCTAAATAAGGTCTAACCTCCGGCTTTACTGGAATCTGATAGTAGCCTTTACTCAGATCCACTTTAGAGAAATATTTAGCTTTATTCAGCCTGGCAAACAGCTGATTTGTATCAGGAAATGGATCCACCTGACCTGCTGTGACAGCTTTCAGTTTCCTGTAATCTATACACAGTCTGTGTTCTCCAGAGGGTTTTCTCAACAGAACCACACTGGAGCTGTAAGAAGATTCACTGTGCGAGATAATTCCTTCACTCAACAGATAATCTATCTCCTCCTTCAAAGCTTTTTCCTTAGCGAACAGAATCGAATAGGCTCTCATACAGATTGGTGTTGGGTCTATGAGTTTCATATCATACTCTAATAAATTTGTATGCCCCGGTCGGTCCGTTAACACATTTGTATGATCATTCAGAACCTGTTGAACTCTCTCCCTCTGATTTTTCGTTAAGTGCGTACTGATTTTTACCTGTGCAGCGGTCTCACAGGGATGTAAAGGATATTCATGAGAGGTGAGTGGTTCCTTTTTCATTTCCATTGCAACATACAAGGTCAGTAGGTGTGTCTCCTCCTGTTTTTCTCTAACCAGATATTTTTTCAGGAGATTCACATGATAGATTTTCTCTTTCCCTTTCTTATCTATCTTATAATTTGTTCTAGACACCTTCTCTAGAACTGTATATGGACCTTATCATCCAATTTGCAATTTATTCTGGCTGCCGGGCAGTAGAAGGAGCACCTTCTCTCCCGCAGCTAATTCTCTGTCCTTCGCTTTCTTATTGTAATAGGCAGCATGCTTTTTCCTGGCTTGTCTCAAAGTTTCATTGGCAAGTTTCCAGCCAGTTTTAAGACGAGTGGTCAGCTCGTTCACATATTGATATGATGAGGTAATATTTTCTTCTGCCTTTTCATCGGTCCATGTCCTTAACAATGCTTCTAATGGACCTTTTATTGGCCTTCCAAATAACAAGGTTGCCGGGGCCATACCGGTTGAACTATGGGGTACATCCCGATAAGCAAACAGGGCTGTGGGAAGGTATTGGTCCCATGTATCTGGTTTTTCATGTGCCAACTTTCTCAGGATCGACATGAGTATCCCGCTAAATCTTTCCACTTGGCCATTTCCTTGGGGATGGTACGGGCTACAATGAAAGTGTTTGGCTTGAAAGATCCTGAATACTTCTTCCGTTAGTTTCCCCTTGAACTGAGAGCCATTATCAGTCAAGATTTGGTTGGGAAAGCCTAACCTGGTGAAGATTGTGAGTAATGCCTCTGCCACATGTTTCGAATCGATTGATGACAGGGCTACCGCCTCTCCCCACATAGAACAAGTGTCCACCAGAGTCAGAATGTAACTGTTCCTCCTCTTGGTCCGAGTGAGAGGTCCCACAATGTCCACGGCAACTCTTTCAAAAGGTGTTCCCACTATGGGCATGTCCCCTAGAGTTGCTGGAGCAGTCCAATGCTTTGGAGCTACCCGTTGGCATTCTGGACAGGATTTTACATATCTCTTTATGTCTTCAGTTATTCCTGGCCAGAAATAATGACAAGCTATACGCTGTCCTGTTGCGTTGATCCCAATATGACGACTGAAGGGAATCGCATGCCCTAGTTCCAACACTTTAGTTCTATATGAAATGGGAAGGACCAGCTGTCCGTGACCATGGGATCCAGTTCCAGCCTTCCTATAAATCAATTTGTTCTTCATATAGAAGTCTCCCTTGCCTGGAGGTGTATGACATTTGGGCAATTTCTTAAAACAAGGCTTGAGGGTCTTATCCTCCGCCTGCGCCTTCCTCATCTCATCTGGATGGGTATTTATGGGATTATCCTCCTCCTGTTTAGACTGTGATCTGGTCTGCACTGTTGCCATGATCACAGGTCTCTTGGGATTCCCCAAGAAGACATATCTACACCCCAATATCAGAGGGTAGATTGGTTCATTTATCACTGCTGCTTTTATGATTCCTTCCACATATCGCGTTTTCACATTGATCCTGGCGACGGGAAGTATCATGGTCGCTACGTCCTTGGTTGCAGCTTGAATCTCCACTGTTTCTGTGGTGTATTAATCTGCCTGCACCAGGTGAGAACTCACAACTGAATCATAATCTAATCCAGTATCATACAAACACCTAATGGTGACTCCATTGCATGTTACATCTTCACACACTGGGGGGTGGTAAGGTTCCTGTTGTTCAGTAGAGTTGACCTTTACTCCCTTTCTCCCCATTTTCATTGCAGCGAAATTAGGAGGTTTCCTTCTACAATTTTCGGTGTTATGGTTGTTCATCTGACACTTTTTACAACACCTCTTTCCTTGGTTAAAAGGTTTTTTGTCATCATATTTCCTTTCATTGAATTGTGGGGTTTTATTTTTATAGTGATTGTGTGGCCTATCAAACTGTTGCTTACCTTTGTTCTGTTCTCTATGGTCAAACCTATTAAAGTTTTGTGGTGCCTTAAAATTGTCCACCTGTTTCTTTTTAGTGCCAGCTACCTCTGCTTGGGCTGCCTGATACCTCTCAGCGACATTGAGTAACTCACCCAGCCTCTCTGCACCTTGTTCCATGAGAAACTTTCTCAGGTCTGGAGCCATGGACTCTCTTAGCTGCTCAATAAGGATCATTTCCTTAAGATCTTGGATTTTCCCCAGAGCAGTCCATTTCTCCAAGTAGGTCTCTAACCATGCAGAGAACTGGTGATAGGTCTCACCCGACAGTAGTTTGGCATTCCTAAATTTTTTTCTATAAAATTCTCCGTTCTTTTCATATCTTAACAAAAGAGCCTGCTTTAACATGTCGTAATTGTCTTGGTCATCTCTGCTCATCTTGGCAAAAACTTCATAAGCCGTTCCCCTAAGCCCCTGGGATAACTTGAGGCTCCACCTCTCTCTCTCTCTAACCCATATGTAGTAGCCAAAAGCTCAAGCCTACTTAAATACCCTTCTATGTCATCGTCTTTCTCAACAAAATGGTCTAAATGAAAACCCATAGCCGAGGTTGAGGCTCCCTGACTAGCAGTGGCATCTGAGGCAAAGGGGCTGGCACCATTTTCAGGAGCATGGCCTTGAATGTCCAACTCCCTTAGTCGTAACTCATGCTCCCTTTGTAATCTCCTATCTTCCCTTTCTGCGGCCAGTCTCTTTTCCTCTGCTTCCCTTTCAGCAGCCTGTCTCTTTTCTTCTCTTTCTGCAGCCAGTCTCTTTTCTTCTGCTTCCCTTTCAGCAGCCTGTCTCTTTTCTTCTCTTTCTACAGCCAGTCTCTTTTCTTCGGCTTCTCTTTCAGCCTTTTTTTCTTCTAATTGGAGCCTTTTAATCTCCTCCTACCTATCTGCCTCCAATGCCCTAACCTCCCTGTCAGCCTCAATCTGCAGCCTCTTAATTTCTTTTTCCGCCTCTAACTTTCTTTCTGCTCCTTTCTCTAATCTTTTATCTTCTCGGGCAATAAATTTGTCCACCTCTGAAGTTACATACTGGACCAGCTCTGGTCCATCCATGCCCATCTCTTTAGCAGTCTGCACAGCGGCAGATCTGAATTTGGCTAGATCAGCCATTCTAACTCAAGTAGGTCTACTAAAGTTCTAAGACAATCTTAAACTTAACTAAACTAATTACTGACTATAATTAACTAATTACTACTGGCTGTGACAACTTATCACTGTAAATCTCCTCTTAATTATTTTTATCTTCTTAGGGGGTGTTCCTAACCTCTACTAACACTAGTAATACAATCTTGAATTTATATACTACTGCTAATTTTTATTCCTGGAGTTAGTTGAACATATGCCAAATATGATATTTCAAACATTCATCTATATATGCCAAATTCAAATCTCGGACTTAGAGACCCCAATATATGTGGTGTCTTTTGATGTTAAGAAGAATGGTGTGCATATAGTTGTACTTGAGTGAGGTCAACTGTGAATGTCTCTGAGGTAAACAATGAACAACTGTATTACAGAGTACCTTCCTTGTTACCACATTACGATCTCACTCTAAGTTATATTCTTTTTTTGACTAGCGTGACTGACAGCTACATAAAGTGTCTAGGGTATTGTAAGAGTGTTGTAAAGAATCTCAATACAAAACATATACAAACATATACTAAGTACTATGATAAACTCAACTAACTCCAGCTGTTAAATTTTATATTTAAATATATCTTTTGTTAAACTTTATTGGTCCTGAGCCTAAAGTTGTTTTGGTCAGGACAACCGTCAATGAGAATCAATTTAGATGGATAGATATATTTACAAATATATATAAAGATATTTACACACAACAGACAATATGTCCATAGTACATTGTTACAAATGTTCACTCTGATGTTATTTACTCTTTTTAAATACTAGTACAGGGAAGCAGGTTGAGGTTTGTCATCATCCCACTGTCTTTTGTTTCACTATGATTGTTTATTTTATTCTTTGGAGTAACGCTTTGTCTACACAGGAGATTGTTATTTATTTGTGATAAGTTGTCCCAGGCCAGATATTGCACTTATCTGTTGCCTGGAATCACAGCAGTTGTAGTCGGTTTGGACAAACACTTCAGTCTCCTCTGGACTTGAACTTCTTTAATACAAGCAGGTGCCAGTGACTCTTTGAAATCGTGCAGACTTCTTCAATGAGCGAGTACTAGCACCAGACAAGTGCCAGCAAGAACCCCACATATCAAGGAAATATAAACAAGTAACGATGAATTAGGCAATCGATTATAGCACACTTTCGTCACTGCCTCTGTTCAGACTGCTTTCAGATGGTAGTATTATTAATAAAAAGCACAAGTCTGCTCATCGCTGCTTGCTCCTCTGAATATTTTGAAAAATGGCAGCGAGCATCCTACTATTCCTATCATGTAAAAAGCTTTGGCCAATGAGACCAAGCATCTCTTTTTTTAAATGAATTTTTTTTTAAATATCTCAAACCACTATGCGTTACTACTACCAAATATATTTGTATATTAGGTCAGCCAATAATATTACGGCTTCCTTCAAATTTCATCCAATCCACTTCATCGTACTATCTTAGCCTTTCTGTCACCTAATTTTTTTTCCAAAAAAATATGCTATCCAATCTAAGCAGATATGACTTGACCTGACAGTATCTCCGATTCTCTATGATTATTACCAATATTTGATTATTTAATGGACTCTTTGGATAACTAACAACATATTCTTGGTCAGTAAGTCTTCGGGTACACGAATATATGATTTTTATGGGGCTAAGTGGCTTGGTTCAAAAGTCTATTATTTATCTATGTTAGCCGTTTATTTTTAAACTACCTCCTGTTCAATTCTTTTTCCATGTACTTTCAAGCTAAATACGAGAGTTTATGTCATTCGCAATAAGAGCTAAGCGTGTTTTCCTGATCGTAGTGTCCACATTTTCTAACGTTACATCGTATTTTTGAAAACCGCCTAAGGGCAATACTAGCAAGTTGGTTTTATTTTTAGAAACAATGTGAGACGTGATTTGCGTTGGTTATCTATCCGTGCCTCTCCCGTCCACAATGTATTTTAGGCAAATACTTAGTTGACCTAGGGAAGTGTTACGTTTGTCGTCAAGGACGAATTTGAAAATTTGGGTGTCCTTTTTGTTCGGCTAATGTGTTATCAAATAATAAGCTGAAGGCGTAGGCGACGCCAACACTGAAAATTTGTAGTACTATCCTATCTTTGACTTTATGCACTATACTGTTATATTCTAATTTAGGTATTGTATTTAGAAGTTCACCACATAGGCCCACCTCGATTTACGAGAAAAATAAACGACGTTCATTTATTTGTTTCAAATTTGATCTCTCGCGGAACCCCTAAGGTTCCGTGGAACCTCGGTTGTGAAACCCTGGTTTGGAGAGTACACAAAAATATTTAGCAGTAACGCGCTATTTGCGTGAAAGTCCTGCAGTTTGTAAAATGTTTGACTTCGTTTCTCATAGTACCATTTATAGACGAACTGAAAAAATAATATCCTAAATGATGCTGATTTTCTAGTAATCGTGCAGGTTTCGAGATTAGTCAGCCAGGATATTTAGACTTTCAGAAGATTTGACTGACACTTGCAACCATGCTGCGAGCAAATAACTTGACACTACATTTCGGACTTCGTTAAATTGATTTTCAAAATTTTAAAAGTTGCAAAAATTAAAATTAAAAATGGAAACACTTACATCTGAATGTTTTAAAACAGATTGCTTCAACCTTTACTTCCTGTTCTGATTGTAAATGTCCATCTTGAGTGAACTTCCGATAAGACAAATTTCGGGTAAGTAGATGTATTTTAGATGGTTCCAGCCACTTCTATTTATCCGGACTACTCTGTAGTTAGTTTCGTGCGTAATGTCTATATTTTTCTCTTTGTGGTATGAAATAACATATACTCTTTTCAAGGGCGAGTCGTGGTGCATATAAACACAGAAGAGAAGTGTACTGGAGCTACTGATGATAAAGTTGTGAAGCGGTAACAAACAGGAAGGGCCTCAATAATTTAGGTGCAATTTGGCACGTTCTAGTGGGCCTTCTGAACTTAAATGGTAGTCCCATAGCAGATACTAACGTAGAGGATTAAAGTGTTAGAGACTTCACTTTACTAGGTCCGGCATCACGTGAGGTGGAGTGTCCAGTTCCTGTCCTCACTGCCTTGTTCTTCCCTAACTCAAGAGCAGAGTCAAGTACCTATTTAAACTGGAGCATGACAATACCGCCTTTTGAACCAGGCACCTATGCCATGAGAGGCCAGTGCTTAAACCACTATGTTTATCGGACGCATCCTCTGGACTTAAGATTATAGTTTTGTTGCTTTGTGTTATGCCGAAATCTTTATATATATATTGTTTTATTTTTAAACAATGTAATGTAATATACTCCTTATATCATATATGACATAGTCTTCGTTCCTGATTTTTTTTTTTTTTTTTTTTTGGGGGGGGGGGGGGGGGGGGGGAAGCTGGAGGTGGGAATTCAAGTTCCGGGCCCGATTGGGTGAAATAGGTTAAATCGGCTTAAGGGTGGCCCTGATAACAGAGATGGAACAGAGTGGCACATAATAAAGAAAGAAAACTGTCCCTTTCACGTGTCTCGATACTGCCTGTATTAGAGACGTTTGTCTCAAAATCATATAGCTCTTATCTTAATTGTTATCTGTGACAAGCTCTTCCATCAGGGTCTCCTGCCTTTATTTGTCAGCTGCTTCAGGGAAATTAAAGCGCAGTGCACGAAGTTTGTTTAACTCTCTGTAATATTCAGCTGTGCCAGGAGTGGAGCCCGTAATCTGATCTCATCTAGGAATTACAATCTCGTGATTCAATATAGCTTCTCGTTCTCTCCGCCATCAGTTATTAACCTCTGTTTGTATTTTATGTTTTTATTTTCTCCTTATTTTTTCCTGATCGATTTATTTACGCTATCGATTTCAATAGCAGTTTCTCAAGCAACCGCTTGGATAGAGTGCCTTCCTTGCCCGGCACAGTTATCAAAGCCTGAAAGCGTCACGCTGCAGTCTACCCAGCAGTAATTGGGTACCTGACTCTGCTTTTGAGTAAGGGAAGGAAAGGCAGCGAGAAAGGACACTAATCCCTCCCCCTCATAAAACAGCCGGACCTATTATGGTGAAGTCGATAACACTTCACTCCCCTACGAGTGTATCTGCTATGGGGTTACCTTCACTGTCATCATGAAGAGCAAGTCTTGTCTTGTCTTGTCTTGTATTGTCTTGTCTTTGATCCACCATCACTTAGCATTAGCTCTTGGTGATTTTGATGCCATAGTGTGAAACTGTGCAGTTCTGATTAGTTGTTAAGGTCTGCAGTATAAGGTGTTTTCAATGGTTGGGTTGTTTGGTAGAAAGAGATGTCTCATCTCTTCCAGTGCTGGGCAAAGCAACAAGTAATGTTCCACAGTTTCATATGAGTGGTGGCAGTGTCAACAGTTTGGATTGTATTGTTTGGTTTGTGTTAGTTGTATTTCTAAGAGAGTTAAGTAAGTAGTGCTCTGTTCATAATCTGAAAATTTCTGTGTGATTTTAACGTCCAAGATGATTTATAGCATCTTTCTTACATAGTGCTGATAGATATTTGAAGAGCCGTCTTCCTGTTTTAACCACTGTCCAGGTGTTTAGCAAGAGCAAGTAGAAACCATAATAAACTTGAATAAATACAAACTCTAAAACGTTTATATTTGTTTTTCCTTGTGCGTGTATGCTGGTTTATTAATATTGTGGTTTCAGTATATTTGGATTTGTGTCATGAAGATTCAATCCTAGTAAAATGTAAAGAGAACTTATGAAATGAAAATATGATTGCCGGTCATATCTTCGCCAGTGTAGTTTATGGGAAAAAAGAGTTTTCTATGAGGAGACAAAGAAACAATCGAACTATTGATCCCTCAGACATGGCGTATGACGTAACTAATATGATGTTAAGAGTTGGGCTGGCAACCTCACCGTGTAAAGCACATTGCTAAAGACAACACCACTGCAAGAGCATATGAACACTTGGTGCAGGCTTCCATACATGGGGACCGGTTGCAGCGGTGGTTCTATGCTCTATAAGGAGCAAAATAAGGTAAATGAAAGAATGAATCATGCGTACGTTAGACGTGATAGAAGTCCAATGAGACAGGTAGTTTTATATTAGATTACATAAGTGCGGAAACAAGGACAGATCAGTACTCATCTGCACATCTTCAATCACAGAAAATTGTGTAGCTTTATTTTTTTTTTTTAAATATGTCTTAAAATCTGTGAGATAATCGCTTATTTCAGTAAGATTTTAGTCCTATGATGAATAAATACACCAGCCCTCAGGTGTCTGACTGGTTTCATCTTCAACGCCAGTAGGGCGATGCCTTTTGTGCAGTGGGAATGCTAAGAAATGACCCGCCGTAAAAATCTAACACGCTTTATTTTCGGTTTAGAAAACGTACCATAAACATTTTAACATCTCGCCGATCTGCTGCACGAAACGGGGGAAAAGCTTGTAATTAACGACTTGCCAGAACTGTGAGACCAAACTGGCGTTTGAATTAACGTAATATGTTAACTTTAACACTAAAATTTGTAATAATTCGGACATTTCACAGTAGTAAGAATGAGGCGATTGTAATAATTAACGCAAAGCACTACCAAAGTTTTGAAAAAACCCCTCTTCGCTCTGCACGCGGTCTCTTTAAAATATACACGCTGTGGGCAAAGCCAGCAGAGGCAAACACACTGACAATTTTTCAGTTCCTCCTAGCGGTAATATTCTGACGTCACTCAAACTAGTTGGTTTATTTGAATAGTGAGGAAAATGTTAGAGACAAAGGGGGGAGGGGGGGGGGGGGGGGTAGGTGGCCGACTTGTGTAAAAAGTTAATTTTGACGATTGACAGTGACAAAATTGAAAATCTAAACCATACTGAAACTGACCATAAAATCATATGGTAGTATAGCTTAGAGTCCCCTGAGCAAAAATATGTTCTAAAAAGTATGGTAGTCCAAGTAATAGCCAAGTTATTGAGAAAATACTAAATGTCTACGAACGCTTGACCGGACAGACTGTTGTTCTTGCTCGTTACACATAACGTTGTTGGGGACGCTAGTTTAAAAAAAAAAGAGGCATTGTAGAAATTCAAATTCTATTAGTTGGTATAAGGGTATAGGAGTAAAAGGGGAGAGATAGGAAAAAGGTTAACTAAAACGAAACATCTTTTTCCATTGGCATAACTAACGCAGACTGACCAATGGACTACGAGGCACATAGTTTGTTTGGAATTGTTTTGTTTCTTCAAACTAAATTCAAAAAGTTGTAGTAGTGCCTGCTTTCATTGGTCGGCTCTAATAGATATTGGCAAGAGGCATAGTGGTCTCGTGGCCATTTGACTAGAAAATTTTATTCAAACAACTACGTTGAGATCAGATGTGATAACTTGTAAAATTAACTACTAAATTCACTATCTGGACGGGGCAGAGCAAAACTGATGCCATATTCTTTGCCAGTCAACGTTATTTGTGACATATTTCTTTGAACTAGTGGTAAGAATGCTTTATGTATTTACATGCTTGATTAAAACTGAAAAAGTCAGATACTGCTGTGGAAAAGTGAAGGACATGCCGGAAGCAAACATTATTGAGTCCTCACATTGAACTGTATTTGACTGTTGCATATTATTATGATTTTGTATTAATATTTTGTATTGGAAATGTTAGGAAGCCTCTGTGTTCTATGAACACTTTTCAACATGCCTAGAGCGTTTATAAGTTAGAAAAGAAAAGAAAAAAAAATCATATAAAAGGAGATGTGGTTACTCCACGTTATTGCATTGAAGCAAACTATGTAAAAGTACAGTGGCGTATCTGCCATAGGGACCTGTGGTGTGGTCACAGAAGGGTGTGAGTCATAAATTAGGGGCTGATGCACATGAATGCACAAGAGGCTGACCCCATACCGTCATGTATAAATAGGGATAAGAAATTGTGATCAGGTTGAAAAGGCCAGGCCATGGTGTCTTTTTATTGCAGAGTTTTTATTTCCTGTTACCATCCGGTGACAGGAAACCTGATGAGTGGGTGTAAAGTCTCCATTATAAAGTTTAAGCTGTCAGCTGATAGCCTGAAGGAGCTTACGTGTGGGTGCTGATCTACATTGTCTCTACATTGATATACTGACTTATATTCGACCTACCAAGAATCCCAGGTGACATGTTATCAGCTGGGACCTCTGACATTTCATCCTAAGAAAATAGTTCCTATCAAAATAACATTGAATTATATGGGGTTTGATGAAAACAACAGCTCCTCATAACAAATGACAATCACTAGCAACTATTAAAGTATTAGTCTGTGAATACACCTACAGGAACTCTATATTAACATATATTCATAGGACAAAGAGTCCATATTTTTAGTTAAAGCATTATATGTAAATATATTTCCTCATTTTCAAAGACCTGTCCAAAAGAAGTTGGCGGGACAGGCAGATTAAATTGTATAAAGAAAAAAACATTCAAATTTTAAAAGAAAACTTTAACCACCGTCTTATTCATTTTCTTTTAGTGAGTTAAAGTGTATTGTGTTGATGTACCATCATCTTCATTTCACCCCTAGACACTAGAGACATCATACACCAGCCACTAGAATCAAAATACGGACTGTGTGAGATCTAGGGAGGTAGCGTTAGGTTCCCTGATACAATATATCATCATCATCATTCTTTTATAGTCAGGGACCTACATGTGCTTGACCTCACACAGTTACCACAGACACAACTATCTTTCTTGTTAGGTATAACATTTAACCTCCCCAGCAAAAATTACATGTGCTACATAAATAGTACACGTTTCGTTACAATTACAAAATACATAATGAGAGCTATGGATTGATGCAAGTAAGACCTTAGCGTATGTAGCGAAAATAATACAGGTCATCGTTAAAAAGGTTCATCTTTAAGAACAGGGTTGATTAAATCCAATCTAAATAGCATTAATTCTAACCTACATGTCAGCAAAAAATAAATAATAACAACCCCATGGAAACCAGAAACAGGGTTGAACTAAATCCAATACATGGGTTCACGAAGTAATAACAAAAAGAGAAATTTAACTCAAAAATAGAGAACAAGGCAGTCTAAGAAAAACAGTATTCCTGTGGCGGGATTGTCTCCCCTGCTCTGCGGTAGAGATCCACTAATGGCCACACTCCATGTAAAATGATGAGGGTTTTAAAAGGTATGAACCTTCGCTCAAGGTTACTTTTGGCAAGTAATGTAAATAGAAGAATGATGCTTCTATTTCAGGAAGTCTCACAGGAATTTGTATAAAGGCAATCTAGCCACCACACTGCTCACACTAACAACCCCTGAGATTCATCTAAGCCATTATTCACTTTAACACAAAACAACCAATATTTCTCTCGAGTGAGGAAAATTTATTGATTCGTACTTCTAAGCCGCTTTTAGGTAGATTGGATTCAGCAAAACTATTACTTATTTTGATAACATTCCAGTATCGGTTATGCACTTTTTTTTTACCATAATGATTAAATCAATCTTCCCCCAGATCCTCCCATCGTTTTATACATAACAAGTTTAATTCCACCCTCAATTAAGTGGTTCCCAAAAGTGGAATAAATAGTTTCCCCTCCTGTATCTCCTTTAACAAGAAAAAATAAAAAGTTTACATTTTGATCATCTTGATTATGATGTGATGTGGACATTTTCCTGGATTTCATCCCATCTTGTTGGCAATTACTTTGGTACTCCAACCTGGCCTCCTAAGGTTATCACAGACGATGATCGGATTATCCAAGGTGATGTAGGATATCCGTCACTAGCTGCTATCCATCAGAGGTGCTTTGAACTGTTTCTTTTCTTCCGGAATCAAATACTATGGCAGAAGCACGTCCCTTGCAGCAAAGCTGGGGTAACTACCCTTTACCATCACCCCTCAAGGCTGGGCGTCTTCACAGACCTCGTCTGATGTATTGCATCTTTAGCGTCGACACTGATGCGCAATTTTTGTGTATAGAGAAACTGAGAGGAAACAAGTGCCCCCTTTTAAGTATATGGTCTCCTGATATGAATATCAGGCGACTTCCACTTCCATCCACCATTTCATCTTCTTTGGGATTTGTTCCGTTATCACTGAGTGTTAAATCTAAACCCATTGAGTCTGATGAAATTGTTTTTGGACTGTGGAAGACGACTAATGTAACATTTTATGCCTATGTGCATAAAAAATCTTACTAAACTGTTAGTATAATAAATATATACACCATGATATCATCATCCCCTCCCTGTTCTCTATGGAACAAGGGGCCACTTCTGCTGTTGCGAGGAGACCCGCATGAAGCAGTCACCAGCTCTTGCAGTTATGATTCATAAGTCAAGTCATTTTAAGTGATGAGGTTGCCAGACCCATGTGCAACTGTACATCCACAAGCAATCTACACGTGTTAAATGCAAAATATAAAATTTAAAAAAATGTACATATTACAACTTACCAGAACAGATTTTGGGTTAAGAATTATAACCATAGACATGATGCACAGAGAACGGCCTTAATATGTCGGAATGCTGTTTAAGATGCCTTAAACCTTCAGGTGTGTTAGGTGTATAATTGAGTGCACTTGAAGTAGGATCCCAGAACTTGGGGCGCAAAGTGATGCCTCTGGAGTTACTCCTTTCTAACTTTAGAATCCACTTCCAGTCGTATAGCCTGTCCTATATTGGGATCCTAATATTGCTCGTTCCTGGCAGTCTTTGATTTCTCCTTGATGAGATTGGAAATGCAGTGCCTAAGTCTTAAAATACTGTAGGTTATAAGCGTAATTTTCGCTCCCACGCACATGTTTCTTCGTTGAGGAAAGATCTAACCAGAAATAGTTTAGTTTAGCATTTCAATGCATAACCAACCACAAATAAGCGTCTGATTTTGGTAAGGGTTTCCCCCACTCTCACGTAGAACATTACTACATGACACATAAAATATTGCCCCTTATATGTCATTTTCAACAATACACTAACAAATGATAAAGAATAATATGTGAAAGAAGAATTTTACACCAGCACACATAATTTGGACAAAGAGATGTAAAGATGGTACAGTTTTGACGGCCCACTTCAATGCAAAGATAGGAACAGACAATAGCGGCTTTGGAAAGATCATGAGAAAGCGTGAACGTTACTCAATGAGTGAAAATGGAGATATTCATAAACTTCTGTCCTTCATACCAACTTCTTGTGGGAGGAAACATGTTTCCACATAAACAACACATAAAGCAACATGGGTGTCACCAGATCACAGGACATACAATCACTGATTATTTGAATTTGCCAGCCCCACACACAACCTCATATTAGTCGCCTTGTATGAAATGTCTGAGGGTGCAGCAGTCTTATTTTTGTTTTTTATTGTCTCTTCAGAGACCACAGGGAACTACACGGACAGACAACAGTTTCTTGCAGGATACTTCAGAAATCAAGAAATATATACGCTTGCAATATCCAAGAAGCACCAAGTTCTTCAACAATCTGAAAACGAAGCAAGTACAGGTGACCAAAGACACATATACAAATTATATGGAATGCAACGTGTGGGAAAGTTCTTGGCAAAAAGAAACATGAGAAAAAGCTTGATTAACAACAGAAATCATCAATTGGACTAAAGATCAAAACACACACACACACACACACAACCAATATTTAAACTGAAGCAAAACCAGAATTTCCATAGCTAAGGCTCATAAACTTGTTATAGACGCAAACAAAGAAGTAAAGCGAAGTATTAGAAAAGACAAGAGAAAGAACTTTTACGAATTGGGAAGAAATTCAGAGGAAGCTGCAGCAAACGGAAATGTGACGGACCTGTACATGAATACAAAGATGCCAAAAAAAAGGAAATATCAGCAATCAAAGTGACAAGAATGGTAAAATGCTTAGCAACATACAAGAGCAAATGAAGAGCTAGATGGAACTTTTCGAACAGCTTGATTATCCAATCCTGTCGGTATGGACTTAAATAACGCGAGGAAATGAACAGCATGCTGAATTGAAAAGTTAGATTACTATTGTGGAATTGATGGAAATAGCCAAACTAACACCAGTGGAACAAGAGATGAGAAGAAGACACTGGTTTTGGATAGAACACCCGTTAAGAAATTCAGTTAATAGCATTAAGATGCAGTCCTTGTTCTGGAATACCGAGATAACTGAAATAAATGGAAACCAAACATACACATGCAAACTAGAACCGGAGAAAGATACGAAAGCACAAAAGAAGACTTGTAAAGACCTTGAGTTGATGGCACAGGACAGGAGATCTTAGTATGTTTCTGTGGTTGACCTGTGCTCCATGTAGAGCTGAAGTGTATTGATTTAATTCATTGTGCAAACTTCAAAATGTTGGCTTAACATCTGGTCTAGGGACTCCTTTAGGGTCCATGAATGGATTCTATGGAGTCCGTGTAAATAACCTAAAAATTAGAATTTTTTTTTTACCAACGTTTTTACTTGGAAAAATATCATGGATTTTTTTACATTTAAAGAAATGTGTTCTTTTTACATATTATTTTCTTTTCTTTTTCGTATTTCAGAACGACTATAAGCAAGCTTAACGATTTTTCTTTGTAATAAAATAGATTATTTGTATTCAAAAAAATGTAATGATCCGCCAATGTACTTTTTTTCTAAGAAGGGGTCCGTAGACTTCACCGAACAATCAAAGAGGTCCATAGTACAAGAAAGGTTAAGAACCCCTGCACTAAAGTTTCTCATTTCAGATTGAACAACACTGACCGAGAAAGTGTAAAATTCTCATAAGGTCATAGTTACTATCATTCATCAATATAATTTTCTTTTCATTTATTGTGCTCAGAACTACTTACATTCTTTACCGCATCATAAGCCAGTGTCTACTTTTTTCAGTTATTGATCATCTGTTCACTCTTTCTTACGAATTTGGAAACCTATATTGCTACTCGAGGAAAAAAAAAATTGTACCATAAATGTGAGATACAGTATATACAATTAAACTGCAGTTTACTAATGTATAACAGGGTAAAACTAAAATGAAAGCCAAAAGACAGCCCAAGGGGAACTACGCTCGAGCAAACTGGGAAGACTGCACACTCATTATCAGACCAGCTCCTCGGTGAAATAGATATGAACCAAGACGTCAACACCCCGAATACAGATCTCTACAGCCATACTGCAGGCAGCCAGACAGGCAATCCTCAAAGGCAGTTGTATCAAATACAGCATCTTCTAGAATGAGGAATTAGAACACCTAGTACAACTAAGACGCAAGGCACGGAAAACAGCTCAGAAAAATCCAAGCCGTGCAAACAAAACCACATATAACAGACTCACTGTGCAGGTAAGCTAGCGAGCAAAAAAGCCAAAATGGAAACCTGGAAAGAAAAATGAGAAAACCTCGACCTCAATATAGAAGGGAAGAAAGCATGGAAGCTCATTGGCAACATGGCAGGGACATCCCAGAGGGAAACCCCAACCCCTATAAAACTTCCAAACAATAACACATCTAACTCCAACAGAGAAAAAGCCCGAGCCATAAATCGATTCTTTGCTGAAGTAAATAAAACATATAAAAGAGCCATCTAGATAAAGCCATCAAGACACTTAAAAAACGCATGCTAAAAGCACGCAAGGCTGTGGACAGAATCTTTGATCAGGAATTAACTCTAGCTGAACTCCAATCCCGTCTTCTAAAGACCAGACTAAAAAAAGCACCAGGGCCAGTCCAGGTTACCAACGACATGATAGTTAAACTTGGGGAAAGGGTCTGCCCTAGAGATGTAACTGTGAATAAATGGTATCCCAACCAGTTAACTCCCGGTCCTCAGTTACCTAACCTAATGGGCGCTGATTAGCTTCACATGTAAGATAACACACCCAATAAACAATAAAATTGTAGGCTAGACTGAAAATCTAAAAAATATAGTAACTCCTATTTCACTAGAACTCGTGAAATAGTTACTATACCAAAAAATTGCACTACTAGCACATTCACATCAACACATCCAGGAAAAAACGGATAGACTTAATAAGTATAGCCTGCAGGTGGGCTTGAACATCAATCTAAAGAAGTCAGAGGTCATGACGCTCAATGTGAGCAACCCTGAGCCCATATCAGTAAGAAATCAGCAACTGGAACAGACAGACTCCTTCACATATCTAGGATGCATAGTAACACCAGTCGGCGGAGCAAGCAAAGACATCAACAACAGAATGAACAAAGCAAGAACAGTCTGGAGAGTTAAAGAGAAGGAAATGTCGAAATTTTCCTCTTTTCACACAACATGCCTAAGAAAAATTATCCGAATCGTTTGGCCGAATACCATCACCAACCAAGATCTGCTTACTCGGAGCAAGCAAGAGGACATGCACACCATCATAGCTGGCAGACGCTGGAGCTGGGTTGGCCATGATCTCAGAAGAGACCCCGATGCCATCACAAGAACAGCTATGCTATGGACCCCTGAAGGAAAAAGAAAGAGAGGCCGACCAAAAACAACTTGGCGGAGGACTGTAGAGGCTGAGATGCAAAGAATGAACCAGAGTTGGGGCACTGTACGAAGGATGGCCACCGACCGAGCAAAGTGGAATCAATTTGTTGTTGCCCTACAAGACGCCACCAGGCGTGATGACCGCCGACTGCTTTGACGGTCGGCGGCTAAGGATCAAAGAAGAAGAGACATCTCTGTCGAGAGTAGTAAAGTGTGCTTACCAATAGGATACTAGTTATTATGGCGGAGATAGTCAAGCTGCTTTCGAGCTTGATGGAAGCTGCAAAGGAGATGGCGATGGACGTTGCAGAGTCTCGAGCGTGAGTGAGGTGGATAAACACGCAAAGAGGGATGAAATAGAGAAGATCAGACAAGCTGAGGCTGCGGAAAGGATCAGACAAGTTGAGGCTGCGGATAGGATGAGGCAAGCTGAGGCTGCGGAAAGAGAGAAGGAAAGGGAGGCTATGGAGAGAGAGAGAGGGGGGAACGGCAGCACGAATTAGCTATGTAGTCTTTGGAAGTCCAGAACCGGAGCATAGAAGCTGCCTCTGCCAGTGAAGAATTCTCTTCTCCCCGGTTACGAGCAGTGGACTCATCCGGTAGTTAAGCTCCGCAGTTGGTAGCAATGAATTTCCCACTAGAATCTTTCCCCAGTCCGAATGAGAAAATTGACACTTTTCTAGAAAGATTTGAGAGAATGGCAACTCTGTATGGTTTAGACGTTTCCAAGTGGACTTTGAAATTGTCCAAGGCCTTAAAAGGACAGGCTTACGATATATATGGGAAGTTAATCTCCAGCGAACTAAATGACTACGACACGGTGAAAAGAGCGTTGTTAGAGAGATTCGAGATGCACGCAAAAAAATTGCACCAAGTTTTCCGCGAAAGCCGCAAAGAAAAGAGCTAAACATTTGCTCAATTTTCAGCCAGGTTGGATGGATATCTTACCATGTGTCTAGAGTTTGCTGGTCTCCCTAACACTTATGAAGGCCTCCAAGAACTCTGTTTGGTTGAACAGATCTATGCCACCATGACTCCTGACATGCGTAGGTTCCTTGCGGGGCAAGGCGCAGAACGGCTCGAAGACATTTGGTTCGGGCCGAGCGTTATCACAATGCGCTCGCAGAAACACAAGGCCAAAAAACGCAAGCCTGCAGAGATGCCATCTCGTAATAACACAGAGCTTTCCTCTAAACAGCCCTCAGGGTCCTCAAGAAGCAGCAATAGAGACCGCAGTCAGCGACTCATAGCGTGACTGTCTGCGTCCGGACCAGCGAACCAGAGCTGGTCAAGACCGCACTCAACCTCCACGTGGTGGTCCTGGAAACAGTCTGCAGCTGTGCAGGCTGGCTGAGCGAGTGTGGATCGAAATGGGATGGCAAACCCGGTCCTAAAAAATGCCGTGCAGAAGTCGGATGTGTCGACCGAAAGGTGCAGATATCACAGCTATGTTGTAAACAGACACAACGCAACCACCGTCCTTTTCAGGGCGAACGAAGAAGAAGAAGAAACAGCCCTCAAGACAGATCCCAAGAGAACCCTACCCCCAAAACTATACCAATTCTAGATCCCAAAGTAATAACAATCCCCACGCAGTGACCCGAAATTACCACGCAGTTAATCAACGACGAGGGAATAAATGGTGTACATTTTGTAGAGTTTATTACCATGGCTCAGCAGACTGCCGTAGTAATGAGACTGCTCATCAAGTCGCCTGCATAAGGCCACGTCGAGTGTTGCATGACATGCCAGGGGCGTTGTTCGAAAATTGCAGGGTGGTAGAAATTAATGAACTTTCGGGAACGTGTTTATATGATTCTGGCCTTAATTATTCGGCTTTAATCTCGGAATGCCTAGTGCGGCTTGACCAGTTGACCACTGAAACGGTGGATCTATGTGGAATTTCGCCTGGCGATGTTCCTTCACGGCACGGTGTGGCGGTGGTTCAAGTCCAAACTCCGTACATGCGTAGGAGCATACGTGCCGTAGTGGTAAGAGATCTGTATTATGATCTCGTCCTGGGGAGTCCACATGTAACCCTGGGAGAGCCAAAAGCTTCTATCATTGCTGACACCAAGAAAAATTTAACAGAGACAAAAAGCAACGGGTTAGAGTCCCCACTTCACGTTTCTGCGGCTGCAAAAGCAACCAACATGATACATACTGGGTTAAAGGCCCAGGAACACATTGAAACACAATGTGCAGAGGCGTACACATCCCACGCAACGCTTGGAAGGAGAGGCGCCCCTCTCAGAGCCCTGATCGGCCCTGGTGCACGAAGGAAGCACCACACAGCCAAGGATATATATTCCAATTGTTTCCAAGGAACTTTGGAAAACGGTACCGAGAGCTTTCTCTCGGGGGCCCCGGGTTCACCCCGGGGTATGGGCAGCTCTCCGTTCTGCTTGCAGACGGGACTGCCTGTGACAAAGGAACGAGCTCTGATGTTGCAGGGAAGTTGCCAACGGACGCCATCAACTCCCTCATGAGAGGGCGCTAGTACCGATGTGAGGGAAACCAGGGCCCCAACTTTTGGAGGAGACCCCTTGCTACTCCCGCGAGCCTCACTTGCTTTTTAGGCCAGAAGACGTTGAGAAGAGCTGCCTTACATGAAAAAGCAGCTATCCCGGATCATATGATCCTAGCCGACCTTAAGAAAGGAAGGGTGGGAGATAAATGTGGGGCCGGCGACCCAGACTTTTATCCCCCATTTCACATGCGTCGTGAAACGGTGTGGGAAGAAGACTGTCAGCTCGACTTCTATCCCCCATTTCACTTGGGTCGTGATATAGTCAGTGAAGAAGAAATACCGCCCGATATATCCTACCTTCGGCAAAAGGTAGAAGCTACTGACGTCCGGTGTGACTCTGTAAAAAAACCCGAGTGCGATAGGAAAGAAATTTGAGCTCTCCCCCGCAGACGCTTCAGTGTATTTGAGATACCCCGTCTGCTGGAATGCAGCAGTGCACTTCAGATCCATTCTGACACTCCTATTAACCCCGCCAAAATTGTTGGTGATAAGGATGGAGAAGATTCAAATCCGCCTTGAGATGGCACTGGTATGGACTTGAAATTACGCGTAAGACCCAGGTTGGGTGCAGGCGCACAAGACTCTAATGTCCCTGTCGGGGCCCCCACTTCTAATTCGTTATCTGTCATTTCTTTGGGCCGCGATGGCTCGGGCTCTGTGAAAATTAGAGAAAGCCCCCTTGATTCCATTTCTGTGCCGGTTGAAAAGCCTTGTCAGCAATCGGTTGCTAAACCTTGCATCGAAGAAATACATCCGAGGCAAACCCTCCAATATCTTCTCAGTAGCGGAGACGCCTCTGTCGGCGACTTGTAAACACAAGCAGATTCGACCGGTAATTCCGCCTTGCGAGCGAACGGTTATGCATTCGTCACCTGTCGAGTAAAGCGACAGACCGCCTGACCAAGGTCAAAGTAAGGTCGGGGTATCTCCCAACCAGGTAAACTTACGACATATGGAAGGGGTGTTGGCAGACAAGGTCAGCACTGAAATGCGCAGACGATATAAACAGTCTGGAGAGAACGAAGGTGGAATTAGACTTCACCTTGGTGATGGAGATACAAGCGGTCAGATCATTACCATCAAATGAGTTTTTGAATGTAATTCAAAACTTAGTGGGGACGTCTGTCGTGAATTGATTGGAAATATCCGCCCCTTCAATCTGAGTGGTCTGCCTGTTTTCTCTCTATCTCTTATCTACGCCCACTTTTCTGTCAAATTGCTCTCAAGAGCTCTAATTCTGTCTTTGGTCCCGTCACTCTTAATGGGCCAAGCTAAGTCCACTCCTTTGCACGAGCAACTAGCGGCAAATTTTGCCAAAGCATTTTATGTATCGATTCTTGGGGGAAGCGGCAAGTTTCAGTCTCTTTGAGTTACAGAGTCCTCGTCAGCCCGGGAAAAGTCCCTGTCTTTTATTTTTGCCGTCCTCGTCTTTCGTCACGAACGAAGGACGCTGATAAAACGGTGAAAGCGTGCTAACGTTACGTCTAATTCCTCGTCTCGCGAGGCGGCCGATGACTCTCTCTCTCGTAAGTCTTACGTCTGTTTTTTTCATCTCGAGCGCACTGAGAAAAACGCTCGTTGAACACCTGTGGGCTCTATCTTACTATTTAAGCAGACTTCTCTAACCCTCTTGACCATTCGTCTCGATTATGAATCCTTGCTACCTTGCAAAGTGTTATTAGTTGAGAGCTTTAATAGTTGCAATGTGGACTCTGATTCTTAAACTTTGAGCGGGTCAACCCGTTACTGTGCTTTCTTGATGGGCACTGAGCAACCTTCCAGAATTTACTGGGCACTTGTAATAACGTGCCCCTTTGAAGTTTATCACTACTGCTTCTGCATTACCAACCACCAGTTAATACTCAGATCTCACAGCCGGCCAAACGGTCTGTCATTTGCTCAACCTACCAGGTGGTCGTCGTGGATTATTTACCCACCGCCTATTGCAAAATCGTCAGTGCCTACGGGCTGTTCCGTTGCCCTCCCAATTTCGGGGCAACATTGTCCGACCCATTCAAGCCCCGTCACCGTGGAGTATACCGAGGTAACCGCCAAGAAGAAGCCAACGATTTCCAGTTCTCGGTCCCTGTGTGCTCCATTCATCATCATCATCCCTTATCAGAGGGCATATCCCTCAGGTCGTTTCTGGATAACCTACTTGCCAGCTGTAATCACTGATTCTTCTCGGATGTACATACCTCGATCAGTGAGCGCCAATCGTCTCAGCTATATTTAAGTTGATTCGCTTATTTTGTGGTGGCCACCCGCAGCAAAAAGTGTTATTCCCTAGGATTTATTAAGTGTTCCAGAGGGAGCTTATCTCCATAGCCTTAGTACAACACACATATGTGGAACTGTTTTTCCTTACGGAGGATTACCTGCCAAGCATTGTCTACCTTGAAGGACCTGCCGTTTTCATTATTGAGAACTGGGGACCTAACCCTTCTAATTAGGTAAGACCCTTGTGTCAGGAAGTGTACGGTTGGTGGTGTGGAGTTTGTTTGTTTGTTTGTTTTTTCCGTACGCCCACTATTACTCGAGGCGAAATCTCAGGTCATTGTGTCTAACCTGAGACTGATTTTACGTGAGTATTCCTTTTTTCTTGCACAGAGACACGCCATTCAGGCAGATACTCGCCGATTTCGGAGGTATCCATTAGAGCTAGGTCGGCTCAGGAGCCGCCAGTGCCTGGTCGACGACACTTCTTCAAATGTACTCGCCATGGCTCGAGTTAATCCAGTCCAAATCCCGGTCGACGAAAAATCTTCAAATGTCCTCGTCCGGGTTTGATCCTGGGTCACCCGGTAACCACTACGCTAGCGCAGCTCCCTGTGGTGTGGAGTGAGGTGATTAGCTTGTGTGTGATTGAGCAAATTTATGTGTTAGTTTGTTTGCTGTGATTGTGATTTTCTGGCCTTCAGAGTTAACGAAGGCCTTATTCATTTTCTTTGATGTTGTGGTTTTACTTTAATACACATAATATCTATGATCTGTGGTCAGAATCTCCTCTATTCTAACTGTCACTTGACGTTGTGCCGTATGTCCTTACTGTAGTAGATTAGTCTCTTTGAACATTGGAGGACGGGTGAGAGATTGACATCATAAAAGTCAGTCGGAATATGGTGGAGACGTAGCCTCACTACTCTCCGAAGTCATATCTCTCCCCATAATTTTATTAGTGACTCTATTCTCTCTATTTCACATTACATCATTCACAGTCTGTCTACACTCAGACATTCTCTATATTTTAATACTTGCGACACACTTGCCATGGAAACCATCTGTCAATATGAAGAAGATATTACCCATGCTTACACAGACGGATCAGCTTTTAAAGCAGCCATAAATGCTGGATATGGGGCCATAATCATCCCACACAATACAAAAAACCCAGCAAAAGTGCAGGCCCCTGTGATAACTGGTGCACAAACTACGAAGCCGAAGTAGTCGCTCGCCATTCAGAAATCCCTAACTAGAATTTTTGAACTCTTTGAATCAAATGAAATAGAACTAAAAGATGTTGTAGTGATCTCAGACTCGCAGGCTGCCCTCTTGGCAATAGAAAACTGGAAATCCAACTCAATCAGTACTTTCCAGAAGGTTCAAGAAACATGCCACACAGTTATGAACTTGAATGTAACAGAAATCTACATGCAATGGATACCTGGCCACATAAACATCACATTGAATGACGTAGCTCGTAGACTGGCAAAAAAAGGAGCAAAAATGCCACAAATTGACCAACCATTTATTTTGTTAACAATAAAACTAATAATCAAAAGCAACTCTAAAGAAGATTTGCTGAACACGTGGGCACAGGCTAAAACAGGAAGTTCGGAGTTCGTGCACTGTGCTGAGATCATCCTTGTGTGATATCTAAGGGATGAGATTGGAGCACTGATGGAGTTGTCCGTGTGCAATGAAGATAGTCCTTAACACCGAACTAAACCTAAAACAGGAAGAAGAATCTTCATACACATAACAGCCCCAAATAAAGAAGAAGCTATCAAGCTTATCGAACGAAGATATCAAACCAAAATTTTCAGATTTAGAACATGTCACTGTACACTAAATGGCCACGGAAATAGAATGTGTTCACAAAATATAGCAAAATGTAGACACTGCCTGAACCCGGTGGATACAGTAGAACCATTTACTATAGTGCCCTGCATACCAGGGAATAAGACAACACCTACCACAAAAACCCATCCATAGACAATACACTTTATGGCAGCCCAAAACAGCTTATACGAACTGTCCAGTACAACATAATGGCATCAAGGTCAACAAGAGCTGACGCTCAATGACAGTGGATCAAAGTCTAGTCAAGTCAAGTCACTAATGCATAACAAGCGGGGAACAAACAAAAAAAAAAAGAACCAACAAACAAATCGTAAAACATTATAGAACTGAGGTATTGATCTTGGTGCGTTGCAAATGGCACGAAAACCAACAGCAATAGTAACAAGTAAACAAATACAGCGATCGAAAACTATCTTGATGTAACATTGTTTTCTCTCAAATTATGTGCAGTAGGGTATACTCACTGTTTGGTTTGTCGCTTTTATGCACGCTATCATGGAAACATTCACGTAAACAAGGATAACAAAACTTTCATGCACATTACAATGGAAAATGCTGCGAAATAAAAACAAATTAATTACACAAAGTCGAAGGTTCCTGAAAACTCACAGAGTTGGACAAAAAGGGGTAATAGCAGGTTGTCCTAGCCTCGTGCAATTTTATTGGTTATTGTTGTTTGTACTAGGATCATAAATAATTAATAACCACGGTACCCTGGTCCACTCCCCACCCCCTCCCCCCCCCCCCCCCCCCCCCCCCCCCCCCCTTAAAATATTTCTTTAACAAAAAAGTTTTTAGAACTGTTTAATTGGTGAGTCACACGTCATGGGTTAATAATAATAGGGTCTCATAGATTGTTAGAGTCCAGAATGGAGTTGAGGTTAGACTCAAAACTCCGATTACTTAGTACAGTATTAGTTTTGAGAGTTCAGATCAGCTGCCATCTCCGCATCGATGCTCGGCTGCAATAGGTCTCCATCATCTTCTTAATAACTTTGTAATGAGTTTTGCCTCGATTCTGCAATGCATGCCCCGTTCAACATAGACTCAAGGTCTCTCGTTTAGAATATGTATAAATGGCGCATGGCTAAGTGTAAAAGACCTTATGGTCTGGTGTTTAATTTGTCTCTTGCCTTGATGGTACACACTGATATCATCTTTACTATCCATCACTTGATATTATCTTCCCTTTTACAACGCGGTTCTCGGAATGCTCGTTTACTTTCAACTCTTCCAGGTACAATGGTTTTCAACAAAGTATTGTATTTCTTTACATTTCTAAAATATTTTATCTGCCTAGTTTTCATCTCATTCGTTACTTTTCTTGTCATTCCTAGCTTATCTAGGACTTCTTTATTTATTTTCTTCTCTGTCCATGAATGGTTTAGCTTTGCAAAACTTCTGATACTTGTTGTTTCTCAGTCTTGTCAGTTTATTCCGTATCTTTTCTCTCTGTTTTTCTATCGCTTCTTCTTTCTTCAATTTTTTTCTATCTGTCTTATTCAGATACTTCTGCCCTCAGTCATTTGTCTGTGACTTCTTCACAAACTTCTCTCAATTTCTTTTTCTCTCTGTCGTCTACTGCTTCTTCTGCCCTCAGTATTTTCTCTCATTCTTCCAGGCTTCCTCCGTCCTAAACCTTTCCCGTTCTCACCTGGTTTCTTGGCCATTCTTGTCGTCTTTTTTATCCTTGTCAAAAGCAATTTTGTTGAGGCACAAAACACAGGTAGCATGAGAGTCTGAGTACACAAACAAGTATTCCATGTTACAACCACAATGTCTTCCTCCAGGATTAGACGTAGGAAAACAATCATCATCATCATCAGGTGCCATCTTCACATCGAAGGTCGGCTGCAATCGATCTCCAACGTCTTCTGTCTCTTGACTTGATGATGCACTGTGATAGGCTTTTTCATGGACATCTCTTGATGTCCTCTTCCCACTTATAGCGCTGTGCTCTACGGGAACGTTTACCTTCAACTCTGCCTTCTATTATGGTCTTCTGCAAGGTGTTATGTCTTTTTACAAAGGCCAAAGTAGGTTAGCTGTCAAATTTTGATCTTCATTAATTTCTTTTCATTTCTAGGTCTCCTATGACCTCTTTATTTCTTTTCTTCTCTTTCCACGAGACGTTCCCCATTCTTCTATATATCCGCATCTCAAAGGCTTTAATTCTTTCTTCTAATTGCTTATTCATTGTTCATGTTTCTACACCATGCAGGAAAAAAATGTCAGCGCATTTTGCAGTATCCATACCTGGGTATCTGGCGTAGGTCAGAATACCCCTCCCCCAAGTATAATCCGGCCTAGACCATTTTATACCCCGGGTATAGTCTGGTTAACCTCTTTTCACCTTAATTACAATTTAAATACTAGAAGGGAATATGCTTTATATATACGTAATTTTGCAGAACACGTTAATATTATTATCAATTTCAAGTGATTTCATTAAGATGTATTTAGAGAACATGTCTCTGATTTTTTTTATTGCAAGTGGTAATTATTCTTGGAATATTTGACTTATGCATGAGCAAAGAAGCAATATTTTCACAAATAGAAGACAAAACACCCGTTTGTCACTGGGACCTAAAAGGCAGCAAAGAATAGTAAAACTGCAACTTACCACGCATGCCGTAAGAGACGACTAAGAAGGGCTACCCCATTATGTGGACAATTCTTAGAACCATCAAAACTTCAACAAAGAATAAGTCAATTCAGCCATCCAAGACAGAAAAAGGTTACGTGATATAGGCGTTATTGCCATTTTTTACATTTCTGTCCTGCAATAATACAATTCTCTAAGTGTTCTCAGATTAAAACATTCTTAATTTCAATAATAAGACATCAATATTGTCTTGCATTCAATAATTGAGCACATACACGCAGATGCGTCCCTCAAGTATTTGGCACCCGGGGCGGATCATACCCTTGCCACCCCCCGCCCCGTAATTAAAAAAGCACTTGCAAGTACATTTTCTACAGTAAGTACTATAATAATAGTGTCCGATGGCACCTCTTCCTGTCTGTCACCCGGGGCGGTCCTACCCCATCATACCCCCCTTAGTACGCCACTGCATAAACGTACATTCACGCATTCAATCAAGATCCAAGCACAGAGTAAGCCGAATAGATTCTAGGTTACGGACTCACATTGTGTCTGCTGGGATTTATGGTGCAATTCCCAGTGTCCTCTGATGAGCTAATGAAAAAAAAAAAAAGATTGCACCCACATGCATGTCGTATAAGGCGACAAATATTAGGTTCGCACGGGACTGGCAATTTGATCATGTAAAACAAAATCGCCACATAAATCACTGCTGAAAGAGCATGTGGCAGCTTGGTGCTGGCTCCAGGGGACCAAATGCAGTGGTGGCTCCATGCTATTTTTTTCATTTGATGAACTTGTTGTACGATATATTAAAAAATCAGTTTCACTGCTATTTATTTATTGACGTAAATATGTCCTCATTTTTTCATTACAGTTTCTTCCTTTGTCCTCTTTTTCATGAAAAAGTTGAACATTGTCCTCCTTTTTTGCGTTAATCCATATGGTAACCCGAATATATAAATATATATATATATATAATAATAATAATAATAAATTCTTTAAGCACCAAACACGGCGCATAAGGCAGAAACCAGTGCTCTCCAGGTTGTTCGTTGTGACGCCACTCCTCTTAGCTCTTGCACATTATTTAGGCCCAACGTTCTTCCTTCTCTTATTATTGTTCTTCTGGGTGTTTCTTTTGGTCTTCCTTTTTTCCTCTTACCCTCAGGAACCCAAGTGAGCGCCTGTAGTGGTATTCTGTTGTTTTGCATTCATAGGACATGACCGATATATGACCATCGTCTTTTCCTTATATAGTCGGAGACATATTTCTGCCTAGAATCTTCTCTTATTTGTCGATTAGTCTTGAATTCTTTCCAACTGATGTTCATGAGTTTTCTAAGACATTTGTTCTCGAATGTATTCAGCTTGTTCTCCAATGATTTTGTTATTTTCCAACTCTCACAGCCGTATGTTAACACTGAGATAACATTTGAATTAAACAGACGAAGCTTGGTATGTATATTCAATGATCATAATTTCCAAATGTTAGATAATCTATTGAAGGCGCTAGCTGCCAAAGCAATTCTAGTATGGATTTCTCTTGTTGTGTCACCATCCTGAGTCATTTTACTGCCTAAATAATTGAAACTTTCAACTTTCTGTAGTTTTTTTCCCGTTCAAGATGATATCAAAGGTCTCGTTAGAAAAGTTCATAGCTTTAGTTTTAGAGGCATTTATTTGGAGACCTATTTTAACCGAGAGATGACACAAATTATTTATTGCTTCTTGGGATTGTCTTGTTGTTGAACTTAAGAATGCTACATCATCTGCGAAATCCAGGTCCCCCAGGAATTTTCCATTTGTCCATTTTATACCCAATTGTTCATTGTGCGTATAGTTTCTCATAACCCAATCAATAGCTATTCCAAAAAGTAGTGGTGACATAATACAGCCTTGTTTCACCCCTGTTTCTACTGTAAACCATTCTGTATTCCCTTTATTTGTTCTAACACAACGTCTTGCATTGTCATATAGCGCTTTGATTATATTCACATATTTTGTTGGAAAACCATAGATTGTAAGTATCTTCCACAATGATGGGCGGTGTAGACTATCAAAGGTTTTTTGAAAATCGACGAAGGTGATAATAAGTGACGATTGCATTTCCACTGATTCTTCTATAATTGTTCTTAGTGTGAATATTTGATCAATACATGATCGTTTCGGCCTGAAACCCGCTTGTTCTTCTCTGATCTTTTCGTCAGCATGCAATTTAAGTCTTTCTAACATCATGCAACATAATAATTTTCCAGGTACCGATAATAGAGATATACCACGCCAGTTTTACTGTCGAGACTGGTTCTGTTTCGGTAACATATATATATATATATATATATATATATATATATATATATATATATATATATATATATATATATATATATATATATATATATATATATAGATATATATATATATATATATATATATATATATATATATATATATATATATATATATATGATGATGATGATAATGATATAATCCCTTTAGCTGTGAGCAGGTAGCTCTTGACAGCCCATTGCCTCTCTGACAAAGGTGCAAGTCTTCCTCAGTTGCTGTGATGATGTGTAGAGTGTATTGTGGATGGTTGGGTTCGATGGAAGTAGTTGGCGTCGCAGGTCTGTTAGTCTTGGGCACTGTAACAGCAGGTGTTCAACTGATTCCTCATGGTGGTGGCAGTGCCTACAGTTTGGTTCATGTAGTGGGTCTATTCTATTTAAATGTTTATTGACAGGGACATGGTCTGTTCTCAGCTGGAAAATTAGACTCTGATCTCTTCTTTTCAGTTGTTTAACTGGATCTTGAGGGTTTGGTTTAGCTTGATGTTTGAAGAATGGCCGCCCTGTCTGGGAGGAAGCCCATTGGTTTAGCCATTCTTCCCTATAATTGTTTCTCAGGATCTGTTGGCAGGTTTGCAGTGTGGTACTTGATGGGAACTGGGGCAGTGCTGCTCCTCTTTTGGATAGTTTGTCAGCTTTTTCATTTCCTGGGACTCCGACATGCCCTGGGATCCACTGGAGTGTAACTTCGACGCAATAGGAAGTGAACAGTTGGTCAATAAATCTACAGATGTTATTAATATTAGGGGACATTTTGCTTTCTAGGGCTTGGAGTGCTGATTTTGAGTCTGAGAATATAACAATATCCTCAGGTGGAGTGATGCCACTTTCAAAGTCTGAGATTATCCGGCACAATGCTTTTTCTAGTGCTGTTATTTCTGCATCATAGCTGGAACAAATTTCTCCGCAAGGGCCAAAGATGCAAGGGTGGTCTTCTGGGTGCTGGTTGGGGTATTTTATCACTGCGCCATATCCAGCATTGATGGTAGCTTTAAATGCAGATCCATCTGTGTAGACATGGATGATGTCTTGTGGATATGAATCTATAGTTTCTAAAGCGATGGTTTTCAGTAGTGGTCCTAGAGTGTTCTTGTCTGCTGAGGGGTCAGAGAGTTCAGTTCTTACTATGGGAGTAGTTGCCTGCCAACAAGGTGGTTCATTATTGACAGTTACCATCGGCTTTCTAACTGCTGGTAGGTGGTGTTTGATGCTAGCTTCTTTTGCATTTTTAAGAAAAGATGTCTTTTGTATTCAGTGTTTTTGGTGCCACTGCTCTATCATTTTCCTATTCTCCTCCTTTGTGTCCATTCTCAGATACCTTTCGTATGTTTCCACTGCTGAACTTTCTCTTCTTAGGTTTAAGGGTTCAATATTGGTGTTGATTTCGCATGCATCTGTCGGCGTTGTCTTCATGGCACCACTTAGAAACCGTAGAGCGTGATTTTGGACTTTGTCTAGCTTTTGTAAGAGGCTTTTACTTGCAATAGTTTGGAGGGGGAGCGAGTAGTCAATTACTGGGCGCACATATCCAGTATAGAGTTGGCGTAATGAGTGCTGGTCTGCTCCCCAACCACAGGAAGAAAGGTGCTTAATGAGCCTGAGTCTTGTGGATGCTTTCTCAATCAGCTTGTCTATGTGGGGGTCTCATGGTAAGTCTACGGTCGAGCTCGACTCCAAGATATCTCGGGCATTCTTCATATGCTAATTTCTCTCCATTCATCCAGACCTCGATGTTGTTCTCATTAACTCTCTTGTTTAGACTGAACAGGCCATACACAGTTTTCTCTACATTGATTTCAAGTTTCCAGAACTGGCAGTATGCAGAGATGGTTGTCAGGTTTTTGTTCATATTTTTGGTGATGGTTTGGAGGTATTTTCCTTTTGTCCAGATGACTAGGTCATCAGCAAATAGTGCTTTTTGGCAGGTGATGACATCTGGGAGGTCATTTATAAATATAAGAAACAGTGTACAACTTAGTGCCGATCCCTGAGGCAGTCCTTCCTCCAGGGTTCTTTGTTTTGATGTTGTTCCACTGAATGTTGTTTGGATTGTTCTGTTGTGGAAGAAACCTTTTAACCAGTTGTACATTCGCCCTGATATTCCCATTCTTCGCATTTTGAAGAGGAGGCCTATCCTCCAGACTCGATCATAGGCTTGTCTAAGATCAATAAATGTTGCAAGCACATTTCTTTTTTTCTTGGAAGGCATCACCTATCTCTTGGGTGAATCGTATCAACTGATCCATTGTCTGTTTGTTTCTTCTAAAACCTGACTGATTGGTGTTTAAGATCTTATTGCTTTCTAGCCACCAATATAGCCTTTCATTTATCATCCTTTCAGTGATCTTGCCTAGGTTTGATGTCAAGGAGATCGGTCGATAGCTTGTTACTTCATTGGATGGTTTGTCCTTCTTAAGGACTGAGATGATATTGGCTTTTCTCCAGTATGTTGGTAACTTGCCTTCTCTCCAGGTCTTGTTAGTGAGGTCAAGGATGGTGGAGAGTTCATAATTTGAGAGGTTTGAGATCATCTCGTTAGTGAGCCGATCAGGTCCAGCAGCTTTTCCTTTCTTGCATTTCTTTAGGGCCATCTTGAGTTCTGAAAGAGTGAAGTTCTTTTCAAAGACCTCACAGCTAGCTGTTGGTTGTTTCTCCATCATTTTGGTGAGTGATCTGATAGCACTGTCAAGTCTCTTGCGTGGTTGTTTTTTGTTTACGTTAGCAAAGTGCTTATTGAAGGCTTCTGCTTTCTGTGCATCCCTTGTTAGTGGTGGTTCAGTGCTTGTAATGATGGGTTCAGGGTTTTTCTTTCTTTTAATTCCTGAGAGATTTGATATGAGGCACCATGCTTTCTTTCCGTCTTTCCGCAAGTTTAACTCTCCACATTTCTTAACCCATGTTTCTCTTTTTGCTTTTTTGCTCAGACGTTTAACTTTTGCAGTTAGGCGGTTATAATTTGCTTTGTTGGCGGGGGTGGGTGTTTCTCAGCTTGCCGTCTTGCTTTTTTCCTCTCGTTTACAGCAGCCTCCAGTTCTGTACTCCAGTAAGGTTTAAACTTTCTCCTACATCCTCGTGGAATGGCTTCTTTAGCAGACTGCAGTAGTGCTGTAGTGATTTTACTATATACCTTGTCTATGTCTAGCGTCATGTCGATGGCCTCGAATCGTTGTCGTACTTGTCTCCTGAAGAAATGCCAGTCTGCCTTTTTGTAGTTCCATGGGGGTGATGTTAAGCAATTTCTTTTTATTTCCCTGGTGTTTGTGATCTCAAGGAGGATGGGTCTGTGGTCACTTCCGATGTCGTCGAGCACTCTAACTGAGCAATGTGGGTGGATATCCGCTGTTACTAGGGTGAGATCTGGTCTGCTTTTTGTTCCACTAGCGCGGTGGAGCAATGTTGGTGGGGTGTGAGCATTCTGCAGTAGGATGAGTGTGGTAGTGTTAGTGAGTTCTTCTATAGCTATTCCTGTTGGGTTCCTGTCTGTGTAGCCCCACAGAGGTGAATGACCATTCATGTCACCAGCAATGATCATTCTCCTCAAGTCCGTGGTCTGGAAAGGCTTCAGAGCAAGGTGTGTTTTTGGCGGGTTGTAAATGTTAATGATTTTCAATGGCTTTCCACCACTCCAGACTATCACTTCCTGTAGATCTATTTCGTCATTGGTTTCAAGAGCGGAAACCTCAGCCTGTGTATCATTCCGGATAAGTGTCACTAATCCTTGACATTTTATACACTTGCACTGGTACACTGTATAGCCTGTGATATGGAAGGAGGTGTCTTTTGGTAGCATTGCTTCTTGGATAACTGCAACATGGATTTTTAGGTCCAGTAGAAGCTTGGTTAGTTCAAGTATTTTGTTTCGGATTCCTGATATGTTGAGTTGGAGGATGCGTAGTGAGTCTGTGTTATATATATTATTATTACTGGTAGTATACTTTTCACTACCCTCCCCAGGTACCGAAGGGCAGCGCGGGCCTTGATAACCGAGGCGACACCCGAGCTCGTATAGAGTCTGTTGTCTTAGAGGCATGTTCATGATTTCAGGGGGGGTATGGATGCATTTTTCAGTATCCCCGAAGGGAGGCAGTCCAGTGCATCAGTATCCCAGGATCGTCACGTCCTGCCAGAAAAATAGCATATACATCTGGGTCAGCTAATTCATCATTCTTCAGTCAGCTTTGCCAACCCTTCTGCAGTGATGGTATATCTGGCGTTCCCCGCCACCTAGGAGGCTGTCACAGAGGGACAAAGGTACAATGTCCGCTGGCCTGCATCTCTTCGCCATCCATGGGGATTATTGGATAGGAGACAAACAGTGAAGAATGAGGCAAGAAAGCATTTAACCCATGAAGTGGGGGTGGATTGGTGCAGACCAGAGCTTGTACCACTCGCCGGTGGGTTCTGCATCTACACCTATAGGGTTCCACCAACTCCACAGCCCTTTTGTCTGGCCCCTCACCAAGGACTTGTCCGGCTTGGGTGACCCTGCCAGGAGTAAAACTCCCGCCGGCATAGCTCCCGGGATCATTGAGGCACTCAAGCTCTCCAACCAACGGCAAGGTAGGCTTAGGTGTGGAGAGTATATATATATGCATTAATGAACTCTAAAAAAAATTACTTGCAAGTTCAGAATACTTCAAATCTTCCCTTGTCAGCTTAAGAGCTGATTTTCATTCCTATTATAGTTTTGTCTAACAGGAAAGGTTGCAAAAGTGAGTGTTACGTAAGAGAATAATCGTATGGGTGACTAGGAGAGATAATATACATAAATCTTCCTTCCTGGCTGTCCTAAGAAAGTCAACATCACATTTAGTGATACCACCTTCCTCTTATTATTCCAGCAGCTCACTTGAATTTTGACACTTTCTAACACGACAAGGAGTTGTTAACTATTGCGAATTTAAGTAGACTATCAGGATGATATGTGTGTGATAGACAGTGGATGTAGGGCTGGCCTCTCGCAGCAAAGGTACCGGGTTGAGTGAGGGAAGGCGAAGACAGCAAGTTAAGGAACTGGTCACCCCACCTCTCACAGCTGGATCTTGTACCGTGAAGTTTCTTCTCTAACACTTCACTCCACTAAGGCAGTATCTTTTATGGGGCTATCTTGACCTTTTTATGAGTGTAGAGGTTACAAAATTAATCTTCCGACATCATTTATGAAAGAAGCGACCCTAACTCGCGTTGTGAGTGTGACGTCAAATTTCATAAAACTCTAACACCCCTCTCCCCCTACGTGACTTAGTCATAAAAATGGTGCCTCTATGCTCTATAAAGAGCGCAAAGGAAAATAATGGTGATGGTAGGATAAGACTGGGTTTAAGTTTATGTTTAAGATAATGTTTAATTTATGTTCTACTCTTTTCTGTTTACCTAATAAACATATTCAGTTAGTAATACCATGCCCAAATATTAGAACTGCATTATGTTTTAATTTTTTATTTTTTTTAAGATTTCGATCATTAATTTTTATGTTGCAAATTCGTTATAGTTTTTCCGCCTTGGAATAAGTGTTATACGACTATTTTCTGATTTTTCGAGTCCTTTGCTGTTAAAGGCATTTACTAGTTGTTTATATATACACACAAAATTGACAAAGTGAAGTTCGAATAAAATAGTGCATTCATGTTTTCATACACAGAGAACCCTATAGTCACAGTTTTTACTGATATTTGTGTGTGTGCGCGCGCGTGCGTGCGTGAGTGTGTGTTTTAAAAAGGAAAAAAAGCGAGGAAAAGGCGATGGGGCCTGTTATATATTCACATGTCATCGGCTTTGTTTTTCTACCTATGTGTGTGAGTGTAACTGTCTTTTTCTCGCTTGTAGAAGTGATCACTTGCACAAGACAGTAAACATCATGTTGTTAGATGTGTGGTATTTGTAAGATGATGTGCTGAGTGTGGGAGTGGATGGAGGCGCGAATGTGTTTAGGCTCGTATATATGTAGACACTGCAACCATACACTCACATGCAGTAGTCAAGGATGCTTGGACACTGCTGGCACGTTTCAAAACATTTATTGACGATAACACACATAGCATCAACAGGAACAGTCAGTGTAAACAAGGTCATGCTGACCGGAAATCGTTAGGTATACATCAGGCATTCAAAAGGCTGGTAAGCATTCCAATATTCGTATATGGTCAATGGTAATGTTATTCAATGACAGTTCACAATGCCGCTTTGGTATCTCTGACTAAACGCGTCAGATACCTTAATCACTTTGACATACAGGTACAACTTGGCTTTCCCCGCCAATTGCACATTATCAGGCTGTAATATATTAGCCTTAACACAGGCCTCGTTATGACGTCATCTGTGTACTTCTTCTAAGCAGGTTAACATCAACCCTGCAGTAATGCTTATGTAGATATAAATACCGCCAATCTGCGGTTCCCACAATATAACTTCGTCACTGGACTTCTGGATAATATAAAGACTAATAGTCTTGGATGGCTACCTTGAGCACAACAATATAAGTTCTGAAATGTAGGACCGGTGAGCTGTAGTTCACAGACTAGGTAATCTTCTAACATGTTCTGCCACCGAAAGCGTAATAATGGAAAAAGTCGGTATTACCTGGAACCGAATCCTCAGAACATAATAAGGAACTCTGCCGTCATTCCGACGCACAGAGAATCACTGGAGAGACCTGCTGTGGTAAAGTGGGATGTTATAAATATTTATAGGGGACTTAGTGTACTGAATGAGATCAGCTGTGAAGGTATCTGTATCTAATAAGTGTGGTGTATTACAGATGACCTTACTTTGCTACCACATTTATACCTCAGTCAGACTTATTCTGGAATATTGTGATGACTACGTTGAATGTCTAGGGTTATGATAATGATGAATTGTATGTTCACAACAACCAACAGACAGATAAACAATTTAATTTAATCCACAACACTTTGCAACACTGTGACACTCACAAACATATAACACTCTATAAGACTATCTTAATAAGTCAAGGGTAACTTTTTAAAATATGTATTAACTCCTTTCAATAATAGATATCCTGATTCAACTACAAAGTGAACCAGGAATCACAATCAAATGTAATCACAAGTTGTATGTACACAATTTATAGATAGGATCTTTGTATTGACATATATTATTATTGCAATATGTGTGTAAGTTGTGCGGTAGTACTATGAGGTAATACTGGCTTTTCAAGCTAAGTTGTTGTTTGTCATCATGACTTCAAATGTCTGTTTCTGTTGGAAATAATATTGGAAAGGTTCACAGTTTCTTTTTATTTGAAACAAATAAATGTCCCTCTTGATTTAAGGTAAAGTCACTTTTAGAGGGGGGTATACACAAGATTGAGCTGCTCTGGCCACGAACTCTTAACTTCTGTGTGGGCGGCCAGAAACAGTCTCCACTGCTCGCCTGCTTCACCGTTTCCTTGAGGAACAACACTGATCGATATCTGGACCAAGGAGTATGCTATCAGCCTCTGAATTCAGCAAAACTCAGACCAGGTGCTGCTTCAATACGTTAGTACCACGGTCCCTGAAACAAGAAGGTTGTACCTCCTACTTCAGAACTAATTTATAATCTATTTCCACACTGAAGCACAATACATAACAAACACCGAGTTCAGCGCGGTAGGCCAACTGTTAGCTTCTCATGAACAATATACACCAGTATTCCTCTCCCTAATGGTTACAACGCCTCTGCAATTCCAGCATTAATTCCTTCTATTCAATAAGATAGGTGTCATAGTACTATTTGGCAATCCCATGCAGTTATACTCCTCTCCGACAAGTTTTTCTCATGATAGAGCAATATCTAAGCTTTGCCTCATGTTTGTTACTGAACCACACACATACAGACATAAATTTATCAATTCACATTCAATTTTCATCAAAAAGATTTCAAATATGTCTAGCTTACCACAACTCAAGGAAATATTAAACAAATACGTTGACTGGCGATGAGTTATGGCACAATTCCGATCTGCCTCTGTCCCAGGCTTTTATTAGAAAAATATGAGCTGGATCTCAACGCACTTGCTTCTACACAGTTTAATTTCAAAAAGTGGCACTGAACCGACGCTCCTAATTGACTATATCAACTGGTCTAGCCAATGAGACCATGTTTACAAAAGCTTTTGAAAAAATTTACCCTTCCTACGTTTCCCTTAACAACCAAAAATAGTATTTGCAGTCGACTAATCATGTTTCGCCTTACATATAATTCTAACCAATCAAATCGGATTTAACGTAGTGGCCTCATTCCCCTAAAGCAGTATCCAAACGTGAGCAAATATGATCTGGTGCTGTCAGACAACACCCCTATAATATTTTGGCTATAATTTGTTAATTACTAGACTATGTGCATAACACTTAACATATTCTTTGTCAGCAAGTCCTAAGGCACCCAAATATATAAATTTAATGGGGCTAAGTGGCTCCGTTCAAAATATGTATTCTAGGATAGTCGTGTATTTGTTTTTTTATTTTTTTTAATCGATTTAGAACCGCCACCTGTCCTGCCTTTTCGACTGTTCTGTCAGTATAAAGTCAGGATTTCAGACGTAAAACAGTATTGTGTCATGTTTCCTAATAAGCATTAAACATGTTTTCAAAACCTAACCGTGTATTGGTAGTGTTTTTTGTCACTGTTTATTTGAAAAAAAGTTAGTGCTTCATGCCTTACGCGTGGGATGGCATTAATTTTATATCGCGAGACTGTGGTAGTATTGCATGCGTTCCTCCGTTCATCTCTCTATCTCTCTCTTCTAAGTCTGTCTGTCTTTTCATTACGCATTGTATATAATGACATTAATGCTAGTATTTTATCTAGGTCATTAAGCAGTGTGCGTATCTCAAGGTTTTCTAAGAAACACAGTACCAGTTTTATTTTTAGAAACGCGTGTATGCTGCTGTAGGCTTTACTAGTAAACGTGAAAGCGTTACAATATGCAGACGAAGTAGAAAAAGGGGGATTTTTGTACGCCATTGTGACAGCACTGTTCTTTTGTTATTCCTCTTTCCTTTTATTGAATTAATTCGTTAGGCTTTACATTTACTTTTTAATTTAGATATGTGGATTTAGAATGTTTAACGACAAATTCTCCCCACTTAAAACAGACGTTATATGTCAGTCTATAATTCTATATACACATAGAGAAATTTAATATTATTCCTGGGGCTTACGGTGATTTTCATCACACGGATGGCGGCTTAGAAAATCCGCTCCCAGGTTGATTTTTCCAGAAATATACTCTATGCTGAATTGGAATGGCTGCAAAAGTAAGGACCATCTGAGTAACTTCGAATTTTCATGCCTAGCCTGCGCTAGAAACGACAAGGGTTTGTGATCCGTTTGCAACTTAAATGCCTTCCCATACAGATAAATATTGAATTTCTTGATCGCCCATATTACGGCAAGACATTCTTTTTCGCTAGTTGAGTAATTGGTTTCAGCTTTATTCAACTTTCTACTAGCATATGCCACTGGGGTTAATTCCCCATTCAGTGCATCTGATTTTTGTAATAGGGTCGCGCCTAACCCGATATTACTTGCATCCGTTCTCACAATGAATTCTTGACTTAAGTCAGGTAATTTCAAAATAGGTTTGCTTGTGAGCTTTTCCTTCAATTCCTGGTATGTCAATTCACATTGTGCTGTCCATGTAATTCGATCTGGATTTCCTTTGCGTGTCAAATCAGTTAACGGTGCACATATGGAATTAAAGTTTTTGATATACTTTTGGTAGAAACCACATAATGAGACAAAGGATCTCACGTCTTTCTTGGTTTGTGGTCTCGGGCCTTTCTTTAGTTTCTCTAAATTCTTGGGGTCAGGGGTCATGTTTCCCTGATGGACTGTGTGTCCCAAGAATTCTAATTCTTTACATCCAACGCAACATTTGGTTGGTCGGGCTGTTAAATTCGCTTCTCTAAGTCGATTAAACAGCATGTTCAGAGAGTCAATGTGTTCCTCAAATGTTTCGGTTGCTATAAGGATATCATCCATGAAATTTGTGATGCTTGGATTATTCAGAGGATCCAACAATTTTCTCATCATTCTAGAGAAGACACTAGGCGCATTCTTCAATCCAAATGGCAATCTGTTAAACTCATAGTGTCCCTCTGAAGTACTAAAAGCTAGGTATGGTCTAACCTCAGGCTTTACTGGAATCTGATAGTATCCTTTACTCAGATCCACTTTTGAGAAATATTTAGCTTTATTTAGCCTGGCAAACAACTGATTTGTATCCGGCAATGGATCCACCTGATCTTCTGTGATAGCATTCAGTCTCCTGTAATCTATACAGAGTCTATGTTCTCCAGAGGGTTTCCTTAAGAGTACCACACTGGAACTATACGAAGATTCACCGTGTGAAATTATTCCTTCCTTCAACAAATAGTCTATCTCTTCCTTCAAGGCTTTCTCCTTAGCAAAAGGAATCGAATAGGCTTTCATACAGACAGGTGTGGGGTCTATCAGCTTCATATCATATTCCAATAAGTTTGTATGCCCCGGTCGGTCCGTTAACACCTCTGTATGATCATCTAGAACCTGTTTCCCTCTCTCCTTCTGATTTTTCGTTAAATGTGTACTGATTTTCACCTGTGCCGCTGTCTCACAGGGATGTAATGGATATTCAAATGATGAAAGTGGTTCCTTTTTCATCTCCATTGCAATGGACAAGGTCAACAAGTGTGTCTCTTCCTGATTTTCTCTTTCCAAATATTTCTTCAGGAGATTCACATGATAGATTTTTTCTTTCCCCTTCTTATCTATCTTATAATTTGTTCTAGACACCTTCTCTAGAACTGTATATAGACCTTGCCATCCAATTTGTAACTTATTCTGACTACCGGGTAGAAGAAGCAGTACCTTCTCTCCCACAGCCCAATCTCTGTCTTTTGCTTTCTTGCCTATTTTTCCATGCACCGGTAGGGTCTCTTCCACTAGAAGCACTGTAGTGATGATTTTTCTTTCCAGAATCATCCTGCACAAAACGACCGCTACCAATTTTTTTCTTGGGGCTCTCTCCCCACTTAAAATTCTTGATGAGAGATTTCCTCTCTACATCTTCTTCCTCCAGTTTACATAAGTCCGATTGAGGGATTTTCGGCTTATCCTGGGGTAAGACATCTTTTTGCACTCTCTGCATACTGGCCATTGTAAAACAGTCAATTGAAGATTGTCCGTGAAAAGGGGCTTCCCATTCCACTTGGTCCACTTTATTATTCTTTCCAGTGTCAGGCCTACGTTTGCCCCGTGGCGTGTGGAGGTCCTGAACACTGTTCCCACTTGTGGGTGTTCCCTCATGTGCTATGCTACACCTCTCTACAAAATTTTCAATGTCCCACCTTGCCTTGGGCCAATAATAATTCTGAGCTACCTTTTGAATGATGGTACCTATTTTTTCATGGTTCCCCATCTTTTCTCACATGTAAGCTCCTTATTAAGTCTGTCCTATACCTTTTTAGAAGTACCAGCTTTCCTTGACCTTTGGATCTAGTTCCAGTCTTCCGGTATATTAGTTTGTTCTTCATATAGAAGTCTCCTTTTCCTGGAGGTGTGTGACCATGGGACAATTTCTTAAAACAAGGCTTGAGGGTCTTATCCCCAGCCTGCGCCTTCCTCATCTCTTCTGGAGTGGTATTTATCATAATATCCTCCTCCTGTCTAGAGGTCGACCTGACCTGAAGGGTGGCCATTACTATAGGATTCCTTCTGCAACGGTCAGTGTCATGATTGTCCATCCAACAATTCTTACACCATCTCCTTCCTTGGTTGAAAGATTTTCTTTCATCATATTTCCTTTCATCGAATTGTGGGGTTTTATTTTTATTGTCATACCGTGGCCTATCAAACTGGTGCTTACCTTTGTTCTGATCTCTAGGATCAAATTTATTAAAATTATGTGGTGCCTTAAAATTATCTACCTGTTTCTTTTTATTACCTGATACCTCTGCCTGAGCTGCTTGATACCTTTCAGCGACATTCAGTAACTCACCCAGTCTCTCTGCACCTTGTTCCATGAGAAACGTTCTCAGGTCTGGAGCCATGGACTCTCTTAGTTGTTCTATAAGGATCATTTCCTTAAGATCTTGGGTTTTCCCCAGAGAAGTCCATTTCTCCAAGTATGTCTCTAACCGTGCAGAGAACTGGTAATAGGTTTCACCTGACAGTAGTTTAGCATTCCTAAATTTTTTTCTATAAAATTCACCATTCTTTTCATATCTTAACAAAAGAGCCTGCTTTAGCATGTCATAATTTTCTAGATCACCTCTGCTCATTTTGGCAAAAACTTCATAAGCTGCACCACGAAGCCCTTGAGATAACTTTAAGCTCCACCTTTCTCTCTCTAACCCATACGTGGTAGCTAATAGTTCATATCTATTTAGATAGCTCTCGATATCATCTTCCTTCTCAACAAAATGATCTAAATGAAAGTTCATAGCTGAGGTTGAGGCTCCCTGACTAGCAGAGGCATCAGAGGTAAAGGGACTGGCACCATTTTCAGGAGCATAGCCTTGAAACTCAAACTCCTTTAGTCGTAACTCATGTTCCCTTTGTAATCTCTTATCTTCTGCTTCCCTTTCTGCAGCCTGTCTCCTTTCTTCTCTTTCTGTAGCTTGCCTTCTTTCTTCGGCTTCCCTTTCTGCAGCCTGTCTCCTTTCTTCTCTTTCTGTAGCTTGCCTTCTTTCTTCGGCTTCCCTTTCTGCCTCCAGCTTCTTCTCTTCATACTGGAGCCTTTTAATTTCCCTATCTGCCTCCAATGCCTTAGCCTCAGCCTCAGTCTGCAACCTCTTAATTTCCTTTTCCGCCTCTAACCTTCTTTCAGCCTCTTTTTCTAATCTTTTTTCTTCACGTTCAATAAATTTGTCACATTCAGTAGTGACATAAGCAATCATAACTTGCCCGTCCATTCCTAACTCTTTAGCAGCCTGCACAGCAGCAGATCGAAATTTTGCTAGGTCCGCCATTTTCTAACAGGCAAATGTATACAATATTTAACTTAAACAAGTCAATCTATAAATAATTATCTAAGGACAACCACAGGCACTGAGAGCTCAACCTTATTTTTCCACCCAAGAATACCTTTTTAATTTTTATAATTTCCCGAAGTGAATTACTCCCAATATATATGCTAGGGGAAGGTTCAATATCCCGGGAGCGAGACCCCAATATATGTGGTAAAGTGGGATGTTATAAATATTTATAGGGAACTTAGTGTACTGACTGAGATCAGCTGTGAAGATATCTGTATCTAATAAGTGTGGTGTATTACAGATGACCTTACTTTGCTACCACATTTATACCTCAGTCAGACTTATTCTGGAATATTGTGATGACTACGTTGAATGTCTAGGGTTATGATAATGATGAATTGTATGTTCACAACAACCAACAGACAGATAAACAATTTAATTTAATCCACAACACTTTACAACACTGTGACACTCACATACATATAACACTCTATAAGACTATCTTAATAAGTCAAGGGTAACTTTTTAAAATATGTATTAATTCCTTTCAATAATAGATATCCTGATTCAACTACAAAGTGAACCAGGAATCACAATCAAATGTAATCACAAGTTGTATGTACACAATTTATAGATAGGATCTTTGTATTGACATATATTATTATTGCAATATGTGTGTAAGTTGTGCGGTAGTACTATGAGGTAATACTGGCTTTTCAAGCTAAGTTGTTGTTTGTCATCATGACTTCAAATGTCTGTTTCTGTTGGAAATAATATTGGAAAGGTTCACAGTTTCTTTTTATTTGAAACAAATAAATGTCAATCTTGATTTAAGGTAAAGTCACTTTTAGAGGGGGGGGGGGGGGGTATACACAAGATTGAGCTGCTCTGGCCACGAACTCTTAACTTCTGTGTGGGCGGCCGGAAACAGTCTCCACTGCTCGCCTGCTTCACCGTTTCCTTGAGGAACAACACTGGTCGATATCTGGACCAAGGAGTATGCTATCAGCCTCTGGATTCAGCAAAACTCAGACCAGGTGCTGCTTCAATACGTTAGTACCACGGTCCCTGAAACAAGAAGGTTGTACCTCCTACTTCAGAACTAATTTATAATCTATTTCCACACTGAAGCACAATACATAACAAACACCGAGTTCAGCGCGGTAGGCCAACTGTTAGCTTCTCATGAACAATATACACCAGTATTCCTCTCCCTAATGGTTACAACGCCTCTGCAATTCCAGCATTAATTCCTTCTATTCAATAAGATAGGTGTCATAGTACTATTTGGCAATCCCATGCAGTTATACTCCTCTCCGACAAGTTTTTCTCATGATAGAGCAATATCTAAGCTTTGCCTCATGTTTGTTACTGAACCACACACATACAGACATAAATTTATCAATTCACATTCAATTTTCATCAAAAAGATTTCAAATATGTCTAGCTTACCACAATTCAAGGAAATATTAAACAAATACGTTGACTGGCGATGAGTTATGGCACAATTCCGATCTGCCTCTGTCCCAGGCTTTTATTAGAAAAATATGAGCTGGATCTCAACGCACTTGCTTCTACACAGTTTAATTTCAAAAAGTGGCACTGAACCGACGCTCCTAATTGACTATATCAACTGGTCTAGCCAATGAGACCATGTTTACAAAAGCTTTTGAAAAAATTTACCCTTCCTACGTTTCCCTTAACAACCAAAAATAGTATTTGCAGTCGACTAATCATGTTTCGCCTTACATATAATTCTAACCAATCAAATCGGATTTAACGTAGTGGCCTCATTCCCCTAAAGCAGTATCCAAACATGAGCAAATATGATCTAGTGCTGTCAGACAACACCCTTATAATATTTTGGCTATAATTTGTTAATTACTAGACTATGTGCATAACACTTAACATATTCTTTGTCAGCAAGTCCTAAGGCACCCAAATATATAAATTTAATGGGGCTAAGTGGCTCCGTTCAAAATATGTATTCTAGGATAGTCGTGTATTTGTTTTTTTATTTTTTTTAATCGATTTAGAACCGCCACCTGTCCTGCCTTTTCGACTGTTCTGTCAGTATAAAGTCAGGATTTCAGACGTAAAACAGTATTGTGTCATGTTTCCTAATAAGCATTAAACATGTTTTCAAAACCTAACCGTGTATTGGTAGTGTTTTTTGTCACTGTTTATTTGAAAAACAAGTTAGTGCTTCATGCCTTACGCGTGGGATGGCATTAATTTTATATCGCGAGACTGTGGTAGTATTGCATGCGTTCCTCTGTTCATCTCTCTATCTCTCTCTTCTAAGTCCGTCTGTCTTTTCATGACGCATTGTATATAATGACATTAATGCTAGTATTTTATCTAGGTCATTAAGCAGTGTGCGTATCTCAAGGTTTTCTAAGAAACACAGTACCAGTTTTATTTTTAGAAACGCGTGTATGCTGCTGTAGGCTTTACTAGTAAACGTGAAAGCGTTACAATATGCAGACGAAGTAGAAAAAGGGGGATTTTTGTACGCCATTGTGACAGCACTGTTCTTTTACCATTCCTCTTTCCTTTTATTGAATTAATTCGTTAGGCTTTACATTTACTTTTTAATTTAGATATGTGGATTTAGAATGTTTAACGACAAATTCTCCCCACTTAAAACAGACGTTATATGTCAGTCTATAATTCTATATACACATAGAGAAATTTAATATTATTCCTGGGGCTTACGGTGATTTTCATCACACGGATGGCGGCTTAGAAAATCCGCTCCCAGGTTGATTTTTCCAGAAATATACTCTATGCTGAATTGGAATGGCTGCAAAAGTAAGGACCATCTGAGTAACCTCGAATTTTCATGCCTAGCCTGCGCTAGAAACGACAAGGGTTTGTGATCCGTTTGCAACTTAAATGCCTTTCCATACAGATAAGTATTGAATTTCTTGATCGCCCATATTACGGCAAGACATTCTTTTTCGCTAGTTGAGTAATTGGTTTCAGCTTTATTCAACTTTCTACTAGCATATGCCACTGGGGTTAATTCCCCATTCAGTGCATCTGATTTTTGTAATAGGGTCGCGCCTAACCCGATATTACTTGCATCCGTTCTCACAATGAATTCTTGACTTAAGTCAGGTAATTTCAAAATAGGTTTGCTTGTGAGCTTTTCCTTCAATTCCTGGTATGCCAATTCACATTGTGCTGTCCATGTAATTCGATCTGGATTTCCTTTGCGTGTCAAATCAGTTAACGGTGCACATATGGAATTAAAGTTTTTGATATACTTTTGGTAGAAACCACATAATGAGACAAAGGATCTCACGTCTTTCTTGGTTTGTGGTCTCGGGCCTTTCTTTAGTTTCTCTAAATTCTTGGGGTCAGGGGTCGTGTTTCCCTGATGGACTGTGTGTCCCAAGAATTCTAATTCTTTACATCCAACGCAACATTTGGTTGGTCGGGCTGTTAAATTCGCTTCTCTAAGTCGATTAAACAGCATGTTCAGAGAGTCAATGTGTTCCTCAAATGTTTCGGTTGCTATAAGGATATCATCCATGAAATTTGTGATGCTTGGATTATTCAGAGGATCCAACAATTTTCTCATCATTCTAGAGAAGACACTAGGCGCATTCTTCAATCCAAATGGCAATCTGTTAAACTCATAGTGTCCCTCTGAGGTACTAAAAGCTAGGTATGGTCTAACCTCAGGCTTTACTGGAATCTGATAGTATCCTTTACTCAGATCCACTTTTGAGAAATATTTAGCTTTATTTAGCCTGGCAAACAACTGATTTGTATCCGGCAATGGATCCACCTGATCTTCTGTGATAGCATTCAGTCTCCTGTAATCTATACAGAGCTTATGTTCTCCAGAGGGTTTCCTTAAGAGTCTTCTTCTTCTTTGATCCATAACCGCCAACCGTCAAAGCAGTCAGCTGCCATCACGCCTGGTGGCGTCTTGTAGGGCAGCAACAAAATGATTCCACCTTGCTCGGTCGACGGCCATCCTTCGTACAGTGCCCCAACTGTGGTTCATTCTTTGCATCTCAGCTTCCACAGTTCTCCGCCAAGTTGTTTTTGGTCGGCCTCTCTTTCGCTTTCCCTCGGGGGTCCATTGCATAGCTGTTCTTGTGATGGTATCAGGGTCCCTTCTGAGGACATGGCCAACCCAACTCCAGCGTCTGCCAACTATGATGGTGTGCATGTCCTCCTGGTTACTCCGAATAAGTAGTTCTTGGTTGCTGATGGTGTTTGGCCAAAAGATTCGGAGAATTTTCCTTAGGCAGATTGTGTGGAAGGAGGACAGTTTCGACATTTCCTTCTCTGTTACTCTCCAACATTCCGCACCATAGAGAAGCACAGAAAGTACACAGCTCTCATACAGTCTTAATTTGGTGTTTGTGCTGTACTGGGAAGACTTCCAAATGTTGTTGAGAACAGCAAAGGCTGTTCTCGCTTTATTCATTCTGTTGTTAATGTCCTTGCTTGTTCCGCCGTCAGGTGTTACTATGCTTCCTAGGTAAGTAAATGTGTCTGTCTGTTCTAACTTCTGGTTCCTTACTGTTACTGGCTCAGGATTGTCCACATTTAGTGTCATGACCTCTGTCTTCTTCAAATTGATGTTCAGCCAACCTGCTGGCCATACTTATTCAGTCTATCGGTTTTTTCTTGAATGTGTTGGTGTGAATGCGCGAGTAGTGCAATGTCATCTGCATATTCCAAATCTTCCAGTGTAGAAAACGTTGTCCATCTAATTCCTCTTGGACTGCCCTCTGTAGTCTGGCGCATCACCCAATCTATGACTGTCAAAAATAATGTTGTTGATAAGGGGCATCCCTGTCGTACTCCTGTTTTCACTTCGAAAGTTACATTACTCGATCCAACACTGCACGTAAAGTTAGAATAGAGGCTTTTTATAATGGAAACAATGCGGCTGGGAATTCCATAAGCCCTCAGAATTTTCCATAGGCTGTCCCTGTGTATGCTGTCGAAAGCCTTTTCAAAATCAACAAAGTTAATGTACAGCTTTCTCTGCCATTCTGAGCACTGCTCTATAATGTTCCTGAGGATAAATATATGATCTGCACATCTTCTGCTCTTTCTGAAGCCCGCTTGTTCTTTCCTCAGTTTTTGGTCAACTGCTTTTGAAATTCTCTGGATGATTATCCTGCCTAGTATTTTGCTGGGAACTGAGAGGAGGGTAATTCCTCTCCAGTTGTTGCAGTCTGCAAGGTCGCCCTTCTTGGGCAATTTGACAATTATTCCTTTACTCCACTCTGTTGGTGTTGTCTCAGTTTCCCAGACTTGTGCAAATAGTGGTTCTAATAGTTCTGCTGCTAGTTCAGGGTCTGTCTTGAATAGCTCAGCATTCAGATTGTCGTGACCAGGTGCTTTTCCATTTTTTTAGCCCTTTGATAGCTGTGATAATTTCTTCTTTTCGTGGAATGTCTGTAATTACGTCTAAGTCACTTTCAGCCTCAGGAACATTCAGCTGAGTCTCTGGTGGTTCCTTATTCAGTGTTTCTCTGAAGTGCTCTGCCCATCTTGTTTCCTGCGCCTGTGCTGTGGTGATGAGGTTCCCTTGCTTGTCTCTTACTAACGTTATGTTGTTTGCACCTCGTTTTCCGCTGATAGCTTTAGTTATTTTATAAACTGTGCTTTGTTCATTTCTCAGTGCTGCCTCTTCTGCCTGTCTTGCAAGGCCATCCAGAAATGTCCTTTTGTCAGCACGGGTTTGACGTTTTACTTCCTTGTCCAGCTGACTGTACTGTTCACTATATATTGCCTTTAACCTGGGAGACTTAGCTTCTGTTTTCTTCCTTTTCATTTCCTTTCTCTTCGCTATGGTGTTTAGCGTTTCTGGTGTTATCCAGTCTTGGCTCTTTCTTTCCTGGAATCCCAAGCATGACTTGCTGCTTTCTTTGTATATTGTTGAGATGGTGTTGAATTTCTCGTCCACATCGTCGGTCTCTGTTCTTTCCTGACTTTTGGTAATCAGATATCGCCTCTTTACGTCGACCATGAACGCTTTTCTGGTGAGGGGGTCCTTAAGTTTCGTGATGTTATATCTTTTCTGTTTGACTGCAACTGGTCCAGCAGCTCTGAGTTTCACCTTCAGTCTTGCTACTACTAGGTGATGATCACTTCCCACATCTGCGCCTCTTCTTACTTTCACGTCTTGTAGTGCATGTCTCCATCTGCCATTGATCATTATGTGATCTATCTGGTTTTTGTCTCGTCCCGTTTGGTGATTCCCATGTTAACTTGTGCACTTCTTTGTGTTGAAAAAGTGTTCCTCCAATGACCAGGTTGTTAATACTGCAGAAGCTTATTAATTTGTCCCCATTCTCATTTACTGTTCCACTGCCGCATTTCCCCATTACTCTTTCGTTATAATTATTATGTGTTCCAACTTTCGCATTTAGGTCTCCCATTACTATAATAAGATCGTACCTGGGTACAGTTTCATTTCCTTTTGTACCTGTTGATAGAACTCGTCCTTGATCTCTTCATCGCTGTCGTTTGTTGGTGCATAGCATTGTATAATTGTGGTGTTGGTGAATCTCCCCCTCAGTCTTGCTCTTATTAGTCTGTTGTTAATGGGTTTCCATTCCAGTAGAGACCCTTCCATTCCTTTCTTAAGGATAATGGCTACACCTTCGTTGTGCTGACCGTCTTCTCTACCAGAATAAAGTACTGTTTCCCCTGTAGCTGTTTTTTTTCATCCCATCCCTGTCCATCTGCTCTCGCTTATTCCCAGGATATGTAGTTTGTAATTCCTCATCTCTGCCGTGATCTGCCTCAGCTTTCCTGCCTCATTCATAGTTCTGACATTCCAAAAACCAATTTTGGTTTCGTGTTTTGCGGTCTGGGCATCCGTTTTCATGCCAGTGGCTTCCTTTCGGCTTTCACCACTGTCAGTCATACGAGCCTGAGACTCCGGATGTCCGTCCCGCATCAAAGTATTTTCACTTATTGCTGTTTCCGTAACGTGTGCGATTTTTTACACAGACAGGGGTTTCCTTAAGAGTACCACACTGGAACTATACGAAGATTCACTGTGTGAAATTATTCCTTCCTTCAACAAATAGTCTATCTCTTCCTTCAAGGCTTTCTCCTTAGCAAAAGGAATCGAATAGGCTTTCATACAGACAGGTGTGGGGTCTATCAGCTTCATATCATATTCCAATAAGTTTGTATGCCCCGGTCGGTCCGTTAACACCTCTGTATGATCATCTAGAACCTGTTGCACTCTCTCCTTCTGATTTTTCGTTAAATGTGTACTGATTTTCACCTGTGCCGCTGTCTCACAGGGATGTAATGGATATTCATATGATGAAAGTGGTTCCTTTTTCATCTCCATTGCAATGGACAAGGTCAACAAGTGTTCTCTTCCTGATTTTCTCTTTCCAAATATTTCTTCAGGAGATTCACATGATAGATTTTTTCTTTCCCCTTCTTATCTATCTTATAATTTGTTCTAGACACCTTCTCTAGAACTGTATATGGACCTTGCCATCCAATTTGTAACTTATTCTGACTACCGGCTAGAAGAAGCAGTACCTTCTCTCCCACAGCCCAATCTCTGTCTTTTGCTTTCTTGCCTATTTTTCCATGCACCGGTAGGGTCTCTTCCACTAGAAGCACTGTAGTGATGATTTTTCTTTCCAGAATCATCCTGCACAAAACGACCGCTACCAATTTTTTTCTTGTAGCTCTCTCCCCACTTAAAATTCTTGATGAGAGATTTCCTCTCTACATCTTCTTCCTCCAGTTTACATAAGTCCGATTGAGGGATTTTCGGCTTATCCTGGGGTAAGACATCTTTTTGCACTCTCTGCATACTGGCCATTGTAAAACAGTCAATTGAAGATTGTCCGTGAAAAGGGGCTTCCCATTCCACTTGGTCCACTTTATTATTCTTTCCAGTGTCAGGCCTACGTTTGCCCCGTGGCGTGTGGAGGTCCTGAACACTGTTCCCACTTGTGGGTGTTCCCTCATGTGCTATGCTACACCTCTCTACAAAATTTTCAATGTCCCACCTTGCCTTGGGCCAATAATAATTCTGAGCTACCTTTTGAATGATGGTACCTATTTTTTCATGGTTCCCCATCTTTTCTCACATGTAAGATCCTTATTAAGTCTGTCCTATACCTTTTTAGAAGTACCAGCTGTCCCTGACCTTTGGATCTAGTTCCAGTCTTCCGGTATATTAGTTTGTTCTTCATATAGAAGTCTCCTTTTCCTGGAGGTGTGTGACCATGGGACAATTTCCTAAAACAAGGCTTGAGGGTCTTATCCCCAGCCTGCGCCTTCCTCATCTCTTCTGGAGTGGTATTTATCATAATATCCTCCTCCTGTCTAGAGGTCGACCTGACCTGAAGGGTGGCCATTACTATAGGATTCCTTCTGCAACGGTCAGTGTCATGATTGTCCATCCAACAATTCTTACACCACCTCCTTCCTTGGTTGAAAGATTTTCTTTCATCATATTTCCTTTCATCGAATTGTGGGGTTTTATTTTTATTGTCATACCGTGGCCTATCAAACTGGTGCTTACCTTTGTTCTGATCTCTAGGATCAAATTTATTAAAGTTCTGTGGTGCCTTAAAATTATCTACCTGTTTCTTTTTATTACCTGATACCTCTGCCTGAGCTGCTTGATACCTTTCAGCGACATTCAGTAACTCACCCAGTCTCTCTGCACCTTGTTCCATGAGAAACGTTCTCAGGTCTGGAGCCATGGACTCTCTTAGTTGTTCTATAAGGATCATTTCCTTAAGATCTTGGGTTTTCCCCAGAGAAGTCCATTTCTCCAAGTATGTCTCTAACCGTGCAGAGAACTGGTAATAGGTTTCACCTGACAGTAGTTTAGCATTCCTAAATTTTTTTCTATAAAATTCACCATTCTTTTCATATCTGAAACAAAAGAGCCTGCTTTAGCATGTCATAATTTTCTAGATCACCTCTGCTTATTTTGGCAAAAACTTCATAAGCTGCACCACGAAGCCCTTGAGATAACTTTAAGCTCCACCTTTCTCTCTCTAACCCATACGTGGTAGCTAATAGTTCATATCTATTTAGATAGCTCTCGATATCATCTTCCTTCTCAACAAAATGATCTAAATGAAAGTTCATAGCTGAGGTTGAGGCTCCCTGACTAGCAGAGGCATCAGAGGTAAAGGGACTGGCACCATTTTCAGGAGCATGGCCTTGAAACTCAAACTCCTTTAGTCGTAACTCATGTTCCCTTTGTAATCTCTTATCTTCTGCTTCCCTTTCTGCAGCCTGTCTCCTTTCTTCTCTTTCTGTAGCTTGCCTTCTTTCTTCGGCTTCCCTTTCTGCAGCCTGTCTCCTTTCTTCTCTTTCTGTAGCTTGCCTTCTTTCTTCGGCTTCCCTTTCTGCCTCCAGCTTCTTCTCTTCATACTGGAGCCTTTTAATTTCCCTATCTGCCTCCAATGCCTTAGCCTCAGCCTCAATCTGCAACCTCTTAATTTCCTTTTCCGCCTCTTACCTTCTTTCAGCCTCTTTTTCTAATCTTTTTTCTTCACGTTCAATAAATTTGTCACATTCAGTAGTGACATAAGCAATCATAACTTGCCCGTCCATTCCTAACTCTTTAGCAGCCTGCACAGCAGCAGATCGAAATTTTGCTAGGTCCGCCATTTTCTAACAGGCAAATGTATACAATATTTAACTAAACAATTCAATCTATAAATAATTATCTAAGGACAACCACAGGCACTGAGAGCTCAACCTTATTTTTCCACCCAAGAATACCTTTTTAATTTTTATAATTTCCCGAAGTGAATTACTCCCAATATATATGCTATGGGAAGGTTCAAAATCCCGGGAGCGAGACCCCAATATATGTGGTAAAGTGGGATGTTATAAATATTTATAGGGAACTTAGTGTACTGACTGAGATCAGCTGTGAAGGTATCTGTATCTAATAAGTGTGGTGTATTACAGATGACCTTACTTTGCTACCACATTTATACCTCAGTCAGACTTATTCTGGAATATTGTGATGACTACGTTGAATGTCTAGGGTTATGATAATGATGAATTGTATGTTCACAACAACCAACAGACAGATAAACAATTTAATTTAATCCACAACACTTTACAACACTGTGACACTCACATACATATAACACTCTATAAGACTATCTTAATAAGTCAAGGGTAACTTTTAAAAATATGTATTAATTCCTTTCAATAATAGATATCCTGATTCAACTACAAAGTGAACCAGGAATCACAATCAAATGTAATCACAAGTTGTATGTACACAATTTATAGATAGGATCTTTGTATTGACATATATTATTATTGCAATATGTGTGTAAGTTGTGCGGTAGTACTATGAGGTAATACTGGCTTTTCAAGCTAAGTTGTTGTTTGTCATCATGACTTCAAATGTCTGTTTCTGTTGGAAATAATATTGGAAAGGTTCACAGTTTCTTTTTATTTGAAACAAATAAATGTCCCTCTTGATTTAAGGTAAAGTCACTTTTAGAGGGGGGGGTATACACAAGATTGAGCTGCTCTGGCCACGAACTCTTAACTTCTGTGTGGGCGGCCGGAAACAGTCTCCACTGCTCGCCTGCTTCACCGTTTCCTTGAGGAACAACACTGATCGATATCTGGACCAAGGAGTATGCTATCAGCCTCTGGATTCAGCAAAACTCAGACCAGGTGCTGCTTCAATACGTTAGTACCACGGTCCCTGAAACAAGAAGGTTGTACCTCCTACTTCAGAACTAATTTATAATCTATTTCCACACTGAAGCACAATACATAACAAACACCGAGTTCAGCGCGGTAGGCCAACTGTTAGCTTCTCATGAACAATATACACCAGTATTCCTCTCCCTAATGGTTACAACGCCTCTGCAATTCCAGCTCTAATTCCTTCTATTCAATAAGATAGGTGTCATAGTACTATTTGGCAATCCCATGCAGTTATACTCCTCTCCGACAAGTTTTTCTCATGATAGAGCAATATCTAGGCTTTGCCTCATGTTTGTTACTGAACCACACACATACAGACATAAATTTATCAATTCACATTCAATTTTCATCAAAAAGATTTCAAATATGTCTAGCTTACCACAACTCAAGGAAATATTAAACAAATACGTTGACTGGCGATGAGTTATGGCACAATTCCGATCTCCCTCTGTCCCAGGCTTTTATTAGAAAAATATGAGCTGGATCTCAAAGCACTTTCTTCTACACAGTTTAATTTAAAAAAGTGGCACTGAACCGACGCTCCTAATTGACTATATCAACTGGTCTAGCCAATGAGACCATGTTTACAAAAGCTTTTGAAAAAATTTACCCTTCCTACGTTTCCCTTAACAACCAAAAATAGTATTTGCAGTCGACTAATCATGTTTCGCCTTACATATAATTCTAACCAATCAAATCGGATTTAACGTAGTGGCCTCATTCCCCTAAAGCAGTATCCAAACATGAGCAAATATGATCTGGTGCTGTCAGACAACACCCCTATAATATTTTGGCTATAATTTGTTAATTACTAGACTATGTGCATAACACTTAACATATTCTTTGTCAGCAAGTCCTAAGGCACCCAAATATATAAATTTAATGGGGCTAAGTGGCTCCGTTCAAAATATGTATTCTAGGATAGTCGTGTATTTTTTTTTTAATCGATTTAGAACCGCCACCTGTCCTGCCTTTTCGACTGTTCTGTCAGTATAAAGTCAGCATTTCAGACGTAAAACAGTATTGTGTCATGTTTCCTAATAAGCATTAAACATGTTTTCAAAACCTAACCGTGTATTGGTAGTGTTTTTTGTCACTGTTTATTTGAAAAAAAAAGTTAGTGCTTCATGCTTTACGCGTGAGATGGCATTAATTTTATATCGCGAGACTGTGGTAGTATTGCATGCGTTCCTCCGTTCATCTCTCTATCTCTCTCTTCTAAGTCCGTCTGTCTTTTCATTACGCAGTGTATTTAATGACATTAATGCTTGTATTTTATCTAGGTCATTAAGCAGTGTGCGTATCTCAAGGTTTTCTAAGAAACACAGTACCAGTTTTATTTTTAGAAACGCGTGTATGCTGCTGTAGGCTTTACTAGTAAACGTGAAAGCGTTACAATATGCAGACGAAGTAGAAAAAGGGGGATTTTTGTACGTCATTGTGACAGCACTGTTCTTTTACCATTCCTCTTTCCTTTTATTGAATTAATTCGTTAGGCTTTACATTTACTTTTTAATTTAGATATGTGGATTTAGAATGTTTCACGACACCTGCCAACGCAGTCACTTCGAAGATTTTCCCCGAAAAACACAATGGACATTCGTCCCTCAGAAGCCAGCTTACATACCGGCCTGACGGAAGTATATCAACTTGGCGCTCACATCTGCGCATGGGCATAAGCCCCGAACTGTTTACCTTTGACCCTGTCTTCACACAGGTCAAACGCACTGAAAGAACCAAAAGGGAAGATAACCCCAAATCAACCTGACATCGCAAAGTAAAGACATAATTATCCACCTTTGACTAGGGTGAAAATACGACAAATAACTTGACATATGAAACTCCGTCGAAAATGACGGCAACAGTGAGAATTTATTATTCCAGCATTTCTTTGTCTTTTGTCCTCGAAAGACGAATCACCTTTTTTGGATTTTTGTTCACATTCATCCATTTTTCTACCTAACACTGTTGCTGTTTTTTGTTAAAAATAAAATGTTGCCTCGTTTTGGCGAGGCGCGTCCCGTTCAACCTAGACGGTTATATTAGGGCGCATGTCAAAATATAAAAGACCTTTAGGTCTGGAGAATTAGTTATTATGTTAGTTATTACTGTTGCTGTAAAAAGTGAATGACACTTTAAGTCTAGCGACTTTAGCTGAGTAACTAGGGGAACTGTGTGATGACACCTCACAAGTATTGAACAGCAGACAAAGGGATTATGGGACTTTCGTCAGTACTAATATGTGACCTGAGTGAATTACAATTTACTTTAGCCGTGTCATTTTTAAAAAAAAAGGACGAAAAAGCCTACTAGAGTCAACAAAATTGATTCGGACACAGTTGCTACAAGCGCACATGACTGTTTTGCAGCAGGTGTCATCGGGTTAGGGTAAGGGTTAAGGTGAGGGTTAGTTTAGAGTTGAGGTTAAGGTTAGCGGTAGGGTTAGGGATAGGGTTAGGGTTCGGGATAGGGTTAAGGTTATGGTTGAGGTTAAGGTTAGAATTAGGCTAGGGATAGGCTTATGCTTAGTGTTAGGCTTAAGGTAAAGGTTAGGGTTGGTTGTTTGGTTGGTTGGTCGGTTGGTTGGTTGGTTGGTTGGTTTGTTGGTTGGTTGAGGGGAGAATAATTTACAGGTATCCTATATATAAAATCCCAGCTTTTTCTGTCAGTGCTTAACGCTAAGGGATGCAACTTTGGTTGGAAGTTACACATTAATTGAATTGTTTCCCTTATATGTACTCTCCCGAAAATAGTAACATTTACCAAAGAAGAATGTGCAAATGACAGTGTGCATAAAAATATTTATAGAATGTGTGATCCCGTATACACACATTGGGATCCTCGCTGCTGCTACGTAGTTCGTGTACTGTGGTGATGCACAGTGGTGTTTTTAATACTTTTGAATAAGTAAAATTGTCGTTAGGTATTGGTGCTTTTGAATTTAATTCCCGTCTTATGACGGGCTTTTATACTAGTTGAATAATAATTGATGTAATATATGCTACAAAAATATGTAGCCATGCAATTTTTTTTTCTCGTTCCCTGAGGGCTAGCGTTAGAGTTGGTTGGTTAAGTGGGTAGTTGGGACAGGGAAGTATATTTTAGAATTATTGAGTAGTAGTTTATCTGATATATGCTACAGAAGTATTAGCCAAACTTTCGTGTTTTTTTTTTCAATTATTCCTTGAGGTACCTTCTTCTGTTTTTGATTTTTGAATTGGCGTATTCTTTGTTGAAGTTTTAGTCGCTTTAAGAATTCTCCACAAGATAGGGCAGGGGTCGGGAACCTTTCCATGACAAAGAGCCAAATATTTAATTTTGTCTCCATTTAAAAAAACTGAAGAGCCGCATGAAAAAAAAAATCACATGGTATCCTTCATTCAATTATATATATATATATATATATATATATATATATATATATATATATATATATATATATATATATATATATATATATATATATATATATATATATATATATATATATATATATATATATATATATATATATATAATAAACACAATTTTTTTATGCTATTTTAATACACAATAAGTAATACCATTTTTTCTGTAACAAATATTCAGATAAGAGGTAACATAATATTAAAATAAAATATGCAAATGAAAAATAAGGAAATTTAATGAGACTTTTGCTGTTGGATTTCCTTGCAAAGTTGGTCAATATTTGATGAATAATCTGCTGTTTTCATTTTCAAACATGACTGGAGACTCACGTCATTCAGTTGGCTTCTTACTTTGCTTTTGATATAGTTCATGTTGGAAAATAATTGTTCACAAAAATATGTTGATCCAAAAATTGATAGAAGCCCAAATGCAAATTTCTTCATCTAACATAGCTGTCGGGTAAACAGTTTACTTACTTACTTAGTCGTTCCCCTTCTACCGTGAGGTGTAGAGGATTGGAAGAGAGAGCGCCAGACCATTCTATCAGCTGTCTTCTTCCTGGCCTGGTTCCATTCTAGTCCTCGGTCCTTCAAAGATTGTCTAATGGTGTCCTCCCAGCGGACTCTGGGTCGTCCTGGAGGTCTGGATCCCTGGCTCTTTGTTTCCCATGCTTTTCGTGGTAGCCGATCTTCTCCCATTCTGCAGACATGGCCAAACCATCTTAGTTGGGACTGTTCTATTTGGGTCTGCAGCGGATGGGATTTTAGGCCTTGACGGATCGTCTGGTTGCGGACCATGTCTCTTCTTGTTACTTCAACCACCTTCCTCAGATACCTCATTTCTGAGGTTTGGATCTGGCTTTTGTGGGTTGTAGTCATTGCCCACGACTCGCATCCATATGTCAAGACTGGGACATAGGTGGAGCGGTATACAGCCATCTTCGTTTTCTTACCAACCTCTTTCTTGCTGAGGAATCCACGATTTATGGCCTGAAAAAGTCTCCCAGCCGCTGCTTTTCGAGTGGCCAACTCTTCTTTGATGCCTCCCTTTCGGTCTATAATAGCTCCGAGATATTTAAAGTGGTCGACCTGCTCCAGGACCTGTTCTCCCAACTTAATCTGATGTTTTCTTTCTTCTCGTGATATCACCATGGATTTTGTTTTAGAGCTGCTTATGACCATCCCTCTCTTCTCCAGCTCTTCCTTCCAGACTTGCAGGTTGGATTGGAGATGTGCCTCTGATTTAGCAATCAGGGCAACATCATCAGCAAATGCCAGCTCCGAAATATAGACCTGTCTCATCTTCCAGTACCCCACTGAATACTTTCTTGTTCTCTCCTTACATGCCTTGATGACATCGTCCATAAGGAGTATGAAGAGGTAAGGTGATAGGATATCACCTTGTCTTACACCAGTGGTGGTCCTGAACTCTTCTGACTTATGGTTTGCTGTCCTCACATAATTTCTGCAAGACTTGTAGAAGCTCTGTATAGCATGAATCAGAGGTGCTGGAATATTCTTCCTTGCCAAACAGTCCCAAAGTTTGCTCCAGGGGACCCTGTCAAACGCCTTTTCCAGATCTATGAAACAAAGATGGATCTCACTCTTATACTCAAGGGCCTTTTCACTCAGCTGTCTGAGTGTGAAGATTAGGTCTTGAGTACTTCGGTTTGCTCGGAATCCGCACTGGACCTCATCCAATTGTGGCTCAGCTAGGCGTCGGAGTCTCTGCTCTAGGATTCTAGAGTAGATTTTACCAGGGACACTGAGAAGGGATATGCCTCTATGGTTTCCACATTGTCGATTGTCACCCTTTTTGAAAATTGGTGTTATGATGGCAATCTCCCCCAATCCTTTGGTATGGTCTTGTTGCACCATGCTGCCTGTAGGACCTTTAAGAGTAATAGGTCGCCTGATGCTCCCATGTACTTAACCATTTCTGGTGTTATACCATCATGCCCTGCTGCTTTGCCCATCTTGATTTTCTCTAGTGCTGCCCTCAGTTCTTCCATCTTTATGTCATCTTCACCATCATTGGTTTCCTCTTCTGTGTCAGTGGTTATCATTTCTGATGCTTCATCATGCTTACCATCCAGGAGTTCTGAGAAATATTCTTTCCATCTTTCCATTACTTCCTTCGGGGCAGTAAGCAATTTGCCTTGCTTGTCCTTTATAAATTTGAGAGGGCATTGTTTTTCTTTCCTCATGTTCTTTAGGGTCTTATAGAACAATTTCTGGTTTTCTTGTGCATCTTTTTCTAGCTTTTCTCCAAATTCTTCCCAGGACTTCTGTTTTGCTGCTAGCACTTTGTTCTTTGCTTCTGTTCTGAGTGTCACATATTCTCTATATGTTTCCATTTGTCCTGTTGTGTTTTTAGCTCCTAAGTATTGTTTCCATGCCATTTTCTTCTCTCTTATTTTCTCTTTGACTTCCTCTGTCCACCAAGGTGTCCTCTTTCTCTGGTTCCCAAGTCGGACTTCACCGCATGCTTCTGCAACAGCTGTCTTTATGATATCCTTGAATTTATTCCAGAGGGTTTCCAAGTCATCAGGTCGTTCTTCTGTGTTGCTCACTGCTGTAGCAATAAGCCCCTGATATCTGGTTTTAATTTCTGGCTCTCTCAGCTTGTAGGTCCTAATGCTCATTTCTCCTGCTCGTTTACTTGGTTTCTTGCGTGATGTTGGGCAGTTCCTAGGCTGAGCAACTCTTTCAGTTGTTCGTTTGATTGTTAGCAGGTAGTGATCACTTCCAATCTCTGGCCCCCTCCAGACTCTTGCATCTCGGACATATCTGAATGAGCTTCTCCAAACAATGGCATAGTCGATCACTGACTTCTCATTCTTGGTTGGTTCACATCTAGTGTATGCATGTATGCGCTTATGGGGGAACTTTGTGTTTGTAATGATCAGATTCTGCTCACTGCAGAATCTAAGGAGTCGCTTTCCATTGTCATTGAGAGTATCTTCTCCATATCTTCCGATAACTCCACCCCATCTAGCATGGTCATTTCCAACTCTGGCATTAAAATCTCCGAGCATAATAACTTCATCTAGGCAGTCATCCACTGTCCTTTGAAGCAGCTCGAAGAATTCCTCCTTGACCTCTGCTCTCTCATCCTCATTTGGCCCATACACTATGACCAGGTTGACTATGGTTTCTCCTTCTTTTAGTTTTACAACCATAATGCGCTCCGAGACAAAGTTCCATCCCTTGATACTATCTTTTTGATTTTGGGCCACAATGCAACCCACGCCCCCTTTAGCTCTTTCAGATATGGGTACACCACTGTAGAGCAACGTGTTGCCATCGAGATCCATGACTCCTTGTCCTTTTTTCTTCGTTTCCGTTATAGCCAGGATTTCTAGTTTTGCCTTCTGTTGGTGTCGTTTTCATAGTGATGAATTGAAACGCGAATGGTTACAACGGAATAAATGTCAACAATGTTTTTTCAAACGAAACCCAACAAATATCTTGAATTAGGTGAACTGGTCAAGTATTGGCAGCACACAAGTCGTTGGTAACTTTACATAGATTTTATTCACCAGGACACGAAGTGGACAAGACGGACATCGTCACAGGCGTAAAGATCACACGACAACATATTAATTATTGCTGCTAAAGTTCCTGAAGATTCTCTTCTAGTAAAGACCTCTGTCCATAGACTAAGGATTACAAAACTGTTACCGTATAATATCCTTCTCAGTCACGACCGTTGACCTTCTTTCAAGGACGTCTATCATGGTAACGTATTCATACTCTGGGACGAAATCTTCCATATTACATTTGTTAAAATTCCCAGACGTTCATCCTACATAGTGTTGTACATCATATAATTTCACACAAAGTCATATACGATAATCCTATCAGTAAAAGGCTTTCAGTTGGCTAACCTCTCTTTACATTCATGCCACGACTTTGGCATTGAAGCATGTACGGCATTTAAAACATGTACATAAGGTAAACAATATAACTTCTTCTACTCGTAGGAATTCTCCGTCTACGATCCAAATCATAAAGGCAAGCGACTCTGTAGATCCATTCTAGGAATGATAAAATTCCCGCTAGACTAGCAGTAGAGCGGCCTTTTTATGCAGCATTAAAATAAGAAGTGGGCGATAACTTACGTGACATAACTGCGATTGGCTTCGACCTGAAGACCAATACAAATCACAATAATAAATGGCTTCCTTCAACATGCCATTGGATACACAATATAAAATTACAATCATGGACACAAGCCAGTTCCATGTTTCCACTTCAAAACATGACGTCACAAACTACTCAACTAGGTTACACGTGCGTCCAAAGCAACACTCACTGCTTTGTGCACGTCAGTGCGTGAATCAATCGAACGCTCAAACAATATAACTACATAAAACTGGTGCGTACATTTGGCAGGACCGAAGACTACCCCCTTAGGTAATAAATGTACGTAACAGCTCCCTTATTACCTCCCCTTAAAAAAATTAATTCTATTAATTTTTTTCGAACTAATTACTCGAGAGAGGTGAGTCAAAACTACAACAAGATTTATGACATGCATAAAATTATCATATTAAGAAGAGAAAATTTAAAATAAATCAATATAACTAAATGATAGTATGCATTAAAGCACACATCCACCATCGACCTACTTTGGAACGATGTGGTAATATTCGAAGTAAAAAGAAGTTGAAAATGAAAATGAAAATGAAAAATCAACAAAAAAGATGATAATAAAATTCAACTAAGTTTTCAACAAAATTTGAAACATATGATTTCAAAAATGAAAATGAACAGCAACACTGATGATAATCAATGATAAGAAAATCAAAAGAACAGAAAATTTTGAAATACAATGTGCAAAAATGAAGCAATGCAAAATTAAACACTTTAAGAAGCAACGCACTTACTGATATCTAACACTAGTAAGTTTGACTAGTTATCTAAAAGTGAAATATCATGTAGTGGGATACGTGACTACACGTATTGCGAGACACTAATAACGTTAGTAGATGTGTGATTTATAAACAATCAAATTGATTAAATTGAATTAATCTAATTCTAGTACTTAATTACACATAAATAAATAACTAGTAATTTATTCTAAGTAATTCTAATTTCAGTCATTGTGAATATTCGTTCAGAACTATTTAGAGTCAACAACAATATGTTCCTAATGTTCCATGCACGAAATAAGTTTACGAACACGATATGTAGTGTAATATGTTCCATAACACTAACGAATGTCTATTTGTTGCTTTTTTCCAATGTTTCCATACTAAAAAAAATGTTACTTTAATATCACTGTTCCCGTTCTAACAAAACGTTACTTCACAAGAAATAATGTTATAATCCATATGTAAGTATGTTCTGAAAGTTATATTTATACGAATACTGCAAAACTATACATAGTCTTCACAGATGTACAATTAATGACACTGTACAAAGTTATTCATGTTTCGGTGAGGACGTTTCTCGATCTAAAAGTAGTTTAGTTTCACCAAGTTCACTAGGGCATCTTGAAAGACAGTCTGCAAATACATTCTGCACTCCAGGAATAGCTCGTATCTCAAAATGGAACGGTTGAAGAGCTATAGCGTAACGCGCTGACTTTGATGACTTGACGTTCCCTGTATTCAATGCGGTAAGAGCTTTCTGGTCAGACTCCACGACAAAGTGTGATCCGAGGAGATAACGATCCAGTTTTGTGATTGCCCAGACAAGAGCAAGGAGCTGTTTGTCTAGAACGGAGTAATTTATCTCGCTCGTTGTAAGCTTTCTGGATACGTACATAACAGGAAATAAGGTGCCTCCGTATTCCTGCATCAAAACTGCCGCGATAGCGTAGGAAGAAGCATCACTGCGAAGAACAAAGGTGAGATCTTTGTTAGGCAACCTTAAAAAAGGCTTATTTGAAAAAATTTGTTTTATATAGTCTAACGCCGTTTGGTGATCCTGCGACCACTTTATTACATTAGGTGTGCCCTTCTTCAGTAAAGACGAAAGAGGTGCAGTTATAGTAGACAAATGAGGGATGAATTTAGAATAGAACTGTATTAGTCCTAGGAGTGACCTCACTTGTTTTTTTGTCTTAGTTGCTGAGATGTTTAAAATTTTAGAGACGTTACTGTCTTCTGTATACATTAAACCGCGACCTATACGGTGACCAAGAAATGAGATGTCATGAAAACCGACAAAAGCCTTTGAAGGTTTCGCTGTTAAGTTATAATCCTGTAAGGTAGAAAGTAAAGATTTTAAACCCTGAATATGTTCATCCCAAGAGTCACTAAAAAGACAGATGTCATCTATATAAGTAATGACATCGGGACGATGAGACAATATGCGGCGCATCATGCGTACAAAGGTAGCTGGCGCATTCATTAACCCGAAAGGCATAAAATTCCATTGAAAAAGACCCCGTGGTGTCGAGAAAGCGGTGAATGGCTTTGCTTTCGTAGTGAGTGGCACTTGCCAATAACCCTTTGAAAGGTCAAATTTCGAAAAGAATGTGGCATGAGATAATTTCTCTAATAAGTCGTCTAAAAGAGGTAATGGTTCCGCATCGAATTTTGTAACTTTGTTTAACTTCCTGTAATCTACGCAAAGACGTATATTGTTGTCTTTCTTCCTAATGATTACCATAGAAGAAGAATATGGTGATGAAGATGGTTCAATTATATTTAATTGGAGCATATCATCCAATTCCTTATCAACCTTATCACGAAAGTGTAAAGGAATAGGATATGGGCGAACTCGAATCGGTGTATCGTCAGTCAGAATAATGTCATGTTGGATGACTGACGTATGACCTGGGATGTCAGTGAGGACATCCTCATACGTGTGTAGAATTTTAGAGACATGCTGACGTTGATCATCAGTAAGAGTAGATGAGATAGTAACATCATTCCATTTCTCAGTGGAATGGAGTGGTACAACTGGTATTGGTAGTTGTACATCATCGAAAGAAGATTCCTCTTCTTGGATGACTGACAAACTAGAATAGTGTTGAATAGGAGGTGTAGGATCGTCAGTTGCTTGGAACACCGATTGTAGATAATCAGGACGTGAGTAATACTCCTTCAACATGTTAATGTGGAAGGTTTTATGTTTGCCATTAACATCAACGATGTAGTCGACATCGGATATTCTTGAGATGATCCTGAAAGGACCTCTCCAGGTAATTAAAAGACGATTGTTATGCGCAGGGAGTAATACAAAAGCTTCATCACCAGGTATGAGCTGGCGAAGACGTCTATATTTGTTTGCAGATAGACGAGCTTTTTCTTTGGCATGTTCGGATGATGCAGTAGCTAGTCTACAAGCATCAATGATTTCCTTTCTAAGAGAGATCACATACTCATAAGAGGATTGAGTTTCCTCTTCAATATTCTCATCCACCAATAAGTCGTGGATTAACGACATCGGACCGCGTGGTTGCATGCCAAAAACAAGCTGGAACGGAGAAAACCCCGTTGCTTGATTTTGTACCTCGCGATACGCAAAGAGACAAGCGGGTAGGACCCGATCCCAGTCTTGGGGATGGTCTTGAGTCATCTTACCCAACAACTGCTTGAGTGTCCTATTGAGACGCTCAATTAACCCATTTGACATCGGATGATAAATAGAACTAAGAGATCTGTCTATACCTAATGTCTTCATAACTTGAGACATGGATTCAGAAATGAACTGAACCCCATGATCCGACAAGATTTTCCGTGGAAAACCAATGCGTGAGAAGATTAACATCAATGCCTCTGCTACACTGGCAGATGAAGTGTTCTTGAGAGGGATGGCCTCAGGCCAACGAGTGCACATATCAATGCACGTAAGAATATGCGTATGCCCTCTAGCAGATGGAAGCATTGGACCAATAATGTCAATGGCCATTTTATCAAATGGTCTAATCGGGATGTCCGCAGCTTGAATAGGAGCCGCATGAAATGGACCCCGTACCTTAACTTCTTGACATATCAAACAGGACCGACAATAGAGAGTAACATCTCTATGGACGCCTGGCCAGTAGAATGCCGAAAGCACTCTGGATTTGGTACGCGAAAAACCCATATGGCCCGCACATTGCGAGTCATGAGCATGTCGTAATATACGAGATCTCATACAGGATGGGACAAGAATCTGAGAACATAAGGATAAATCCTTTTCCCGTATTACTCTAACCAAAATCCCATTTTTAAGTATAAAGTCATGTCTAGATTTTGCAAGTTTGTTGCTTGTATTCTTTTTGTTAACATACTGAAAGAATTTTTTTAATGAATTATCATTCTTTTGCAATGTTGCAAACAACTCCCGTGAAATAGGAGCATCATCATCACAAGTGGTATGAACTGTAGGTTCAATAGGTGTATCATGCGACACATTAGTAGCTTGCGCTCTAGTCACTACTGCATTTGCAGTTTGAATATGTCGCTTTTCCCATTCAGCAATTTGCTGTGGTGTACACTCTTTAATACCATGTATGCGACCCAGTATTACATCACAAATTGGGTTAGGCAGAAGACATGCTTGGATCTTTCCTGTAAAGAAAGGTGTGTTAAGATCAATAATAGCAGTGGGAAATGTTTCAATAGTGCCACCAAATGTTACACATTTGACAACCCGGCCCGTGGCACAACTTGGGTCGATCAGCGAAGTCCGGACACCGATTGTTGTACAACCTGAGTCAAATAGGAGAGAGCATGAAATATTATTGACAAATCCCTTGTGAAACTTAAGAGAGCCCTGTCCCTGGTGTACTGACGCAGCAGTGGCTGTACAGACTGCAGGCAGGCTAGGCAAGGTATGTCCGCAACGCAGCGTCGTGATCGCCTTAGGCTGGAAAAGAGTCGAGCATTCTGGACAGTCTTTCACCTGGGAACAATCTAGAGAACAAGACATAGCATTGTGAGTTTCAGCTACTCCACCCTGTTCAATGTTAGCCTGTGTATCATTAAAAGCAACATTAGAATGTCTACCTGTATTATTCGACGATCTATCTCGTCGGCGCGATCGATTGTGATTTTTGTCATTAAAATTGCCATAATTGTCGTTTCTGCTAGAGTTAAAATTTGGATTAGTCCGATAATTTGTAGAATGATCGTTATGATGTTGGTTAAATGGTTTATTTCCAAAAAATTGTCTGTTTTGCGGACCCTGAGACCTTGATCTCCAGTTTTGTTTATTATAATGTCCTTGATTATTTTTAAAATAATTGTTACCAAAATCTCGCGATCTGTGAGTTTGGTTCCAAGAAACATTAAATGGAGCAGATTGTTGAAATTGCTTCCCTTTGTAAAAGTTATCATTGTTGAAATTATGATTATTTCCCTTATTGACATACCTATCAGCACTAAAAGAACGATTGCGTGAAAAATTGTTTTGTTGTGCTGCAAAAGCAACAGGCAATTCACTCTTAATCTGCGCATTACTTAGATCCATGTTTGGGTGAGCAGTGCAAAAATTTTTTGCATGTTCTTCTAAATTTTTCATAGATAAAGGTTTCCGTTCGTGTAAAAATGCGAGAAATGTAGGGTTTACCGACGAAAGTACCTTATCGCGCATCAGTAAATCAAAGAGACCTTCATACGACTTTTCAATTTTGGATAATTCGATCCATCTTTCTAATGTTAGTCGTATCTGTGACAGAAAATCACTAAAATTTCTGCCAGATTGAGGTAGTAATGTGTGAAATCTCAAACGATATTCGTTTTCTGTCATTTGGAATTTTTGCAGAAGTGCTGCTCTAAGAGCATTGTAGTCATTTTTCTCACCAATGCTGGTGGTATGATAAACTGCTAATGCATCTCCTGTAAGTAATCTGGATAAATATGTACAGTATAGCGCTTTATCCACGTTATAAGACCCACAAGTGGCCTCAAACCTAACCAGGAAGAATATTACGTCATCAGACGGGGGATTAAATTTTGGTAATTTAAGGTGAATTTCCTTAAAATGATCCTGTCTGGATGAAGTGTGGCTTTCAAAAGTTCTCTGAGAATTAGCTTCCTGAGTTAACCTAAGTCTCTCATATTCTGACTTTGCTAATTTCAGTTCATGCTGTCGTTTTCTATCATTCTCTTCCATCTCAAGCTGAAGTCGTTTTGTGTTTTGTTCAGCTATTAATCTCCTTTCTTCTATTTCTTTTTGTTTCTGTTCCATTTCCTTGTGTTTAACTTCCATTTCTTTTCTAAATCTTTCTTCAGCCTCCTTTTGTTTCTGTTCTGCCTCTCGCAGAAATCGTTTCTCTTCTAATTCAGCGGCTAATCTCATTTTTTTTCTCATCTTCCTCAGCAGTTAATCTCATTTTTTTCTCATTCTCCTCAGCCTCAATCCGTTTCTGATCTGCCTCAAATTTCAAATTTTCCAAACGTAAAGTTTCTAACCTTCTCTGATCAGCTTCTATTTCTTGAGCTTTCTTATATTCTGACATAGCGAATTGTCTTACCTCTTCAGCAGGTATTTGCAAAGCTTTTGCTTGCTTAATGAAATAGTCTAAGGTAGCCATTTCAATATTATTATGTAATAATACTACTTAAAAGTGTTACTACAACTAGTGTTCTTCGTTCCTGTTCTAGAACGGTAAAATCAATTTATATAATAGGCAATAATATTAATAATTAATAATGTAATTTATAACATGTAATGGTGTGAAAACAGTAATGTGACAGACAATAGCACAATAATGACACGACAAGATATTCAAAACAAACGAAGACGTTCGCAGAAATCCAATTAAAATAAAATGAGAAACTAAAATGGAATGTCGTAAAGAATTACGATGATAACTGCGATTAAATAATGCACAAGACAATTGACAACACAGTGTAAAAAACATAGGTTTTGTAAAAAACTAAACGACAGGAAAGGTGAGATGGACGCGAAATACAAACAAAATTCATCATAAAACCAAGGTACAAGTAAAAATAGTTACCAAAAACAACAAGTAAACGTGACACTACAGCTAAAACAGACAGGTGTCACAGACCACCAGACACAGTGGACCTAGAATCCTTCTACGCTCACGCGTAGGAACATTCCACTGCGGGAAGTCTGCAAAATAATGTCCTACAGAACGTCTGACGAAGAGCCCGAATTGTCTTCGAGATGGATCTCGTTCGTCAGATCTACCTCCCAACCTCCCGCGAAGAATACACAACATATAACACATAACACGGAAAATATATAAGTGGACATAATCAATTAAGGCACAGCTAATAGTAATAAAGTGTATAACGGATACAAGTTATACTTAGCTCGCGTGCAGGTAAAATCAAAGTGCCTTGTCCCCGTGTATGTACGTTAGAGGATGCAATACTTCGCTCTGCGTATATCAAACTAGCTCGCACGTAATAATGATGAAGAGATGATCTCCAAGTAATCAGTCACTGTGAAACTTGACGTGGAGGTTGATTGAAGACCTTGAGCATTTGAGTTGATTTTGATTCATATTCCGCTAGGATCCAAATTGAGATGATGTCGCCTTGAAAGTAAAAATTCTTCTTTTCAAACGATCAATTGGATGGGTACGTTCCTTTGAAATCACTTCCAGACCGCACTGGCCTACCAGTTATTGTTGGTGTCGTTTTCATAGTGATGAATTGAAACGCGAATGGTTACAACGGAATAAATGTCAACAATGTTTTTTCAAACGAAACCCAACAAGTATCTTGAATTAGGTGAACTGGTCAAGTATTGGCAGCACACAAGTCGTTGGTAACTTTACATAGATTTTATTCACCAGGACACGAAGTGGACAAGACGGACATCGTCACAGGCGTAAAGATCACACGACAACATATTAATTATTGCTGCTAAAGTTCCTGAAGATTCTCTTCTAGTAAAGACCTCTGTCCATAGACTAAGGATTACAAAACTGTTACCGTATAATATCCTTCTCAGTCACGACCGTTGACCTTCTTTCAAGGACGTCTATCATGGTAACGTATTCATACTCTGGGACGAAATCTTCCATATTACATTTGTTAAAATTCCCAGACGTTCATCCTACATAGTGTTGTACATCATATAATTTCACACAAAGTCATATACGATAATCCTATCAGTAAAAGGCTTTCAGTTGGCTAACCTCTCTTTACATTCATGCCACGACTTTGGCATTGAAGCATGTACGGCATTTAAAACATGTACATAAGGTAAACAATATAACTTCTTCTACTCGTAGGAATTCTCCGTCTACGATCCAAATCATAAAGGCAAGCGACTCTGTAGATCCATTCTAGGAATGATAAAATTCCCGCTAGACTAGCAGTAGAGCGGCCTTTTTATGCAGCATTAAAATAAGAAGTGGGCGATAACCTACGTGACATAACTGCGATTGGCTTCGACCTGAAGACCAATACAAATCACAATAATAAATGGCTTCCTTCAACATGCCATTGGATACACAATATAAAATTACAATCATGGACACAAGCCAGTTCCATGTTTCCACTTCAAAACATGACGTCACAAACTACTCAACTAGGTTACACGTGCGTCCAAAGCAACACTCACTGCTTTGTGCACGTCAGTGCGTGAATCAATCGAACGCTCAAACAATATAACTACATAAAACTGGTGCGTACATTTAGCAGGACCGAAGACTACCCCCTTAGGTAATAAATGTACGTAACACCTTCCTCATCTCTTCCACCAGCTCCTCTTCCTTCCCATTTATACTTCTTGTGTTCCAAGTTCTATAAGTCGTAGTCCTTAGTCCGTTCCAGTTCGTCGCCTTTATAATCAGTCCGGTTTTCTCTCTTGTAGTTCGCGTAATCATGGTTTAAAGAAAACAGGTGATTGGCCTGTTGTGCCTTTGCATGGTGGAGGGGCTGCCTCCTTACGGCCTCCATGCAGGCCGCCCTCCTCCTTTTTCATCCGGGCTTGGGACCGGCATTGGCGGAGTTGGGTAAACAGTTGTAAACCTTAAATATGATCTGATCTTGTTTTTTGAGCTCACTTATTTCATACCAGTTATGTTGTAGTGATAGGGCTGATTTTTGCCTTCCAAGATTTTCAAGCTCATGGACCAGATGTGTAAATGTTGAACACAACAATGCTTTGTCCTCTAAATCTACCAATTCAAGTTCAAAATCAGCTTGGTCAGTTTGAGAAAAGGCTGAAAAATTAAGTTTGGTGATATCTGTTTCAAGAGGTTTTATCAAAAATGACAAGGTTGCCTTTTCTTGTCTAAACTCTTGAAAGCGATCAGCAGATGAAACTGTCATTTTCTCAATCACTTTTTTGAGGTAAATGCTACTTTCAGCAGTTTGCATATGTTCTTTTAATGCTTGGAAGTGTAATAATTTGCCAGTTTCAATGTCTCTAGCAAACAAAGACAGCTTATGCTCAAATTACAGCACTTTTTCCAAGAACAAAATAGCTGTATTGCCCTTTCTTTGGAGTTTTTTATTTAAGACGTTAAAGTGAGAAGTCATGTCCAGCATGAAGTAGAATTTCTGTAACCAATCAGGGTTTGATAACTCGGGATATTCAAGTTTCTTCTCTTTCAGCCATATCGTTACTTCATTAAGACAAGCAGCAAACCTCATCAGAGCCTTGCCTCTAGATAACCACAGTACCTTGTTATGCAAAAGAAGATCAGAGTATTCATAACTGACTTCTTGGAGAAACTCACAAAACTGTCGGTGATTCAGACTACTTGCCATTATTTGGTTTACAATCTTAACTACTAATTCTGGGAGCCGCGCTGGTGTAATGGCTTCGGCGTTGTACTGGCGACCAGGTGTTCATGGTTCAAACCCGGGCGTCGGCGTTTGAAGAAATGTTTACGGCCGGAAATTTGACTGAATAGCCTGAACGGCTCCTGTGATAAACCCTCTGTGGATGGGAAGGAGCGAAGCTCCTGACCGGGTTGGAAGGAAAGTCCTCAGATTCCCCAGCCTCGTAATGACATGTCATTGGGCCGAAGGGCTGAAAGCCCAAGTGCCGCTGGTTAAGAAAAAAAAAAACAAAAAAAACAAAAAAAAAAAAAAAAAAAACTACTAATTCCATTTCCTTCAACATGTCTTCTGGGATGGTTTGTGCACAGAGGGCTTCTTGGTGAAAAATGCAGTGATAAGAAATCGCATCATGGTTAATACTTTTTGTTAATAAAGTAAGGAAATCATTTTCTTTCCCTCTCATGCTTGGAGCTCTATCTGTAGCAACAGATATGATATTTGTTGATATCTATTTCTTTCGTTTGAAAATTCAGATACTGCATTTGCGATATCTTCTCCCGGAGTCTGTATTTTTCAATCAACGTAAATTTATTTGAAGCTGCTGGTGTAGCTTGAGGTAAATTTTGGCAAATAATAATAATAATTAATTCACTTTATTCATAATTTAAAAGTTTACAAATTAACAATAATTATTGATTATTGTTCATTTATTTTGTTAGCATTTGAAATTCCCTTATATAAATTAAGTTATATTAAATAATAAAAATATGACAAAATCTTTAAAGGCCACCCCCCCCCTCACTCCCCCCCCCCTTTTTCACCCCGCCTCCCCGCCCCAACCCCCATCCAAAAAGTTTATTCCACGAAAAGTGTGTGTCAATAGGGGGTTTTAGTGCACGGACACTAAGAGTTAAGGAGCCGAGAGCCAAGAGCCGCACGAGATGGCTTAAAGAGCCGCATGCAGCTCGCGAGCCGCGGGTTCCCGACCCCTGGGATAGGGTAAACCTCCTTAGTCGTCTCTTACGGCATGCATAGTAGGCTGTGGTGTTACTATTCTTGGCTTCCATTTTGGGCCTCAGTAACAGTACCGGCGTTTTATGTCTTTGTGGCGGGATTGTCTCTCCTGCATTGCAGCAGTGATCCAATAATGACAAAACACCGAGTAAAGGTCGAGGGTCTTAAAAGGTATCAACCTTCGCTCAAGATTACTCTTGGCTGAGATATAAAAGAAGAATGATGCTTCTATTTCAAGAAGCCTCACAGGAATTTATAGAAAGACAAGCATAACAACTGAGATTATCTAAGCTGTTATGAAATTATTATTCTCCGCTCCTTGTGTGAGGACAGATTTTAACTCGTATTTTAGGAGCCCCCAGCTGAAGGTGATTCAGTAAAATATTAATTTTATAGCCGTATGTGGTTATGTATGTAAAAACAAATGAGTCACACGGGAGCAAATTCACTCAATAATGATTAAATCAATTATATGTTTATAAACACATACAGTATAACAAATTTAATAATCAATTATTGATTAACAAGATTAAAAATAAATAAAAAAATTTTACAAGAAAAATAATCAATTAATTTTGAAAATCACGGGATGATTTGGGTGGATATTTTACAGTCTATATACTGGGCCAGAACTTTGATACTTAACTGGTCAGATGTTGACAATGCTTCGTCGATGATCTCGGGTTAAGTCACTGCTGGTTTCCAGCGGGAGTTTGGACTGTTTCTTCTCTTCGGGAGTCAGATACTGTGGCAGTATCACGTCCCTTGCAGCAAGGTCAGGGTAAGTACTTAGGTTGTCCAGGCGGGTGTTTTCAAGGCCCATCTGATGTAGGCGTTTAGCGTTGACTGCTGACTACTTGTACCACAGACTAAGAGGAAACAAGTGTCTCTTCTTAAGTACCGGGTCTCCTGATATGAAAATCAGGTGACCTCCGCTTTCATCCACCCTTTCATTTTCCTAAGAATTTTGTCCCTCCTTGAGCATTAATTTTGCAGCTATTGAATCGGATGAAAGTGCTTTTGGATAGCAGAAGACAACAACTGAAATGTTCTATACATATATGCATGCAAGACTTACTAAAGTGTTAGTATAATAAAAATATGCACCATTATCTCATCGTCCACTCCCTGCTTTCTATAGAACCTGGGGCCACCTCTACTATTGGCTTCTTGTGAGGAAACCCGCACGAAGAAGTCACCAGTTCTTGCAGTGATGGTTCATGAGAAAATTTATTTGCCAGCCCCGTGTGAGCTGTACATACAAAAGGAATTTATACGCGTTAATTGCAAAATCGACACTGCTACAGATATGTTATATAAATTACTTGGTAAAGTCTGGGAAAAGGAAGAGACACCAGCAGAATGGAAGGAAGGATATCTGGTTAAGTTGCCTAAGAAATGAAATTTACAAGAGTGGACAAATTATAGAGGAATAATGTTACTATCAGTGCCAGGAAAAGTATTAAACAGGATTATCCTTGAGAGATTAATAGAGTCCATAGACAAGAAACTGAGAGATGAACAAGCAGGTTTTCGACAAAACAGATCTTGTACAGACCAGATAGCCACTTTGAGAATAATAGTTGAACAAAGTCTGGAACGGAATTCACCTTTATACATCGGATTTGTGGACTACGAAAAGGCATTTGACAGTGTAGACAGAAAATCACTTTGGAAATTGATGAGGCATTATGGAGTTCCCCTGAAGATCATTAATTTAATAAAGAAAACATATGAAGACATCACATGCAGAGTTCTTCAAGAAGGACAGCTTACAGAACCATTTGGAATAAGAACAGGAGTGCGACAGGGATGCCTCTTGTCTCCATTTCTTTTCTTATTAGCAATAGACTGGGTTACGAGAACATCAACAACACACAACAGAAATGGAATCCAGTGGACTCTGACTACGCAGTTGGATGATCTGGATTTCGCTGATGACTTGGCTCTTCTGTCCCATAACCGTAATCAGATGCAGGACAAATTGAAAACACTCGATGAGAGGTCACAGCAATTGGGTCTGAAAATACACAGGGAAAAGACAAAGATAATGAGAATAAATGCAGGTAGGGAGGGCAGGGTTGAGCTTGAAGAGGCACAAGTGCAAGATGTGGGGTCGTGCACATGTCTTGGCGGCGGTGTAGGCGGAGTTGGAGGGACGGACAGTGATATCAAAGTGGGAATACGGGGGGCAAGAGGAGCTTTCATTGCATTGAGAAGTGTATGGAGATCAAGAGAGGACGGATCCGACGCGAAAGTGGGAATCTTCGGCTCAAATGTGAGGTCAGTCCTATTGTATGGCTCTTAGACATGGAGAACAACAAAGACAACAACCAAAAAGCTACAGACTTTCATGAATGGGGGCTTGCGTAGAATAGAGGGATTGGAGTGATGTGACGGGGTTGCCGGCGTGGAACTGATGACAAGAGCTAGACAAGTGCCAGTGGAACAGGAGATGAGAAGAAGACGATGGCGATGGAAAGGACACACACTGAGGAAACCTGTTGATAGCATTTCAAGGCAGTCCTTGTTCTGGAACCCCAGGGCAAGAGAGACAGAGGTGGACCAAGAGGCACATGGAGAAGAGAGCTGGAAACAGAGATGAAAATGATAAGGAGAGCGTGGAAGGGGCTTGAGATGATGGCACATGACAAGAGGACTTGGCATGTGTTTGTTGAAGGCCTATGCTCCTTTGGGAGTGGAGGGTTATGAATGAATGAACTATTAACCTTTTCATTTGAATGTAAAGTAATTATAAAGCTATTCAATTTAAATATAAAGAAAGTTTTCTCTCGAGGGATTAAGCTTTATTCTCATCGATGGTAAATTCTGAGGTAGATGGGATGGTGGAATAGGAAGAAGGGGACACATAACTATATGTCGGGAAACTCAATACTCAGAGGGTATTTGTTTCTATTCTTTTACCATACTAGATGGTGGTACCAGTTGAGAGTACTATCTCTGGAACAAGAAGGGTACAGTGGCCTGAAGTCGAAGCTATACACCATCATTAGACAGGGCTTAAAGACGAGGGACCAACTTCGTGGACACTTCCTGGCATTTCTGGGAACGTGCTGCGTTCTACAACCGTGACCAGTGACGAGCAGTGACTACCACGAACCAAAGCATCAGAAGGAGCGGAACCGTCACTGACAGCTAAGTAACACATAAAAGCTGCCAAATGACTTCCTTTACAAACTTCCATTACATCACACAGTGATGATAATTTTCTGATAAATAATTAATAATTTTTTAAAACTTTTTTAGAGCCTAAGTGATTATTAAATCTGTTATTTGTAAATATACAAATTTAACGTCGATTTAGTCATTTTGAATGTACTGCATGTTTGTCTCAGTCAATTTACTAAATACACTCTAAATATAGCTATACCATAACAAGAAGAATTCCACTTAGTAAATCAGGGTGGGGGGGGGGGGGGGGGGAACGAGCTGAAATTAATAATTGCTTAATTCTTCGTAAAAGGCGGTGGATCAGATATAAGTTAACAATTGCCCTGCCCAACGCAGCATTGCTCTTGACTTCTGAAATATCTTATGAACACTCCCATGTGATAGAAGCATCATTATCCTTCTGTCTACAACTCTGCCAAGAGTAATCTTGTGCAAAGGTAGACCCCTTTGAAGACCCATATTAGATAATCTTGAGTTTTGGCCACTGTTGGACCATTACTGCAAAGCAGGGGAGGCAAATCCGTGACAGCCACTTCCGTGTTACTTGTCATGTTTACCATAATCACTACATCACCGATCTATCCTAGATTATCACTGATAATTGTCGTACCGATAGGTTTGTGAGTTATTTTTGGTCCCGTCTGAATAGAGTGGATGGTAATAAGTACGTGAGAAAAAGGAGTGAAAAATAGATTTCACAGGTGAATAGCTTAAGGAGAAGATATGTCTCTGGAATGAGTAAGTTTATCTATTCCAGCCTATCTATGCGACTATAATTTAGTACAAGACAACCTTGCCCTCCTCATACATATAAACATAAGTTTAACTACACACACACACAGCTATGTGACAACAAGACACACAAACGTGAAATACTACGGTTAATTGGGTATTGGTCTGACCAACACACAAAGTTAAGTTTCTTTTGTTGTTTATTATCATTTAAACTTGACAACATCAACCATCTACAGAAAGATCAAAATAAAATCAGATTTACATACATATGAAAATAGCAGAATAAATGTGCCCTCCCCCTATTGAGAAAGGAACCCAAAAAGTTAATAACTCAAAGGTCAAAGGTTAGCACTATGTTACAGAATAGACAGTAAAGAAACAAGTTCCTACTATTCCACCCAGTAAAGTAAACAAGTTAAGCAAAATCCAATGTTGGTAAAGTTCCTGTAACAAAGAAAAATATTCACTCTCTCAGTCATACAGTGGCCACTCAATCACGCTTACCTACTCTTGGTGATATCCCTTGGAAATACAATTATCCTGAATATAAAATTTCCAGGTTTTTATTTCCCAAATTGGCATCAGTCCATCCGAGGTGAAAGCCGAATCTGGTGTTTTAATTTTCCCTGGATGAGCAAAATGTCACCGCGAATAGTTAGTGTAGCAACACGTGCTCGTGAGGTTTACATTTAAAAAGGAGGAATATACTTCCAGTATTTGGAAACATCTGGTTGCTAAAATGTTACAATTGATAAATAATGGTAGTCCTATCGGCTGACTATACGGGAGAGTGCCGATTCTGAAACAGCGTAACTTTCTGGATAAATCCGCTTGAATACGACTATCAGAAGTCGTGAGTATAGTGTTATTTTGTATACCCCAGTGGGCTGGTTCTCCATAGGACTGACTTCACATTTGAGTTGAAGATTCTTATTTTCATGTTGGATCCGATTTCTCTTGATCTCCATATATTTCCCAATGCAATGAAAGCTCCTCTTGCCTTTTGTATTCTTATTTTGATATCGCTGTCTGTCCCTCCAACTTTGTCTATATTACTGCCAAGATATGTGTATGATTCTACATCTTGTATTGGTGTTTCTTCAAGTTCAACCCTGTTATCATTACCTGCATTTATACTCATTATTTTTGTCTTTTCCCTGTGTATTTTCAGACCCAATTGTTGTGACCTCTCATCGAGTGTTTTCAATTTGTTCTGCATCTGATTACGGTTATGGGACAGAAGAGCCACGTCATCAGCAAAATCCAGATCATCCAACTGCTTAGTCAGAGTCCACTGGATTCCATTTCTGTTGTGTGTTGTCGATGATCTCATAACCCAGGCTATGGCTAGTAAGAAAAGAATGGCCAGAAAGACGATCCTTTTGCACTCATGTTCTTATCCAAAAAGGTTCTGTAAGACTGTCCTTCATGAAAAACTCTCCATGTCATGTCTTCATAGAGAAGCCTTTATTAAATTAAGATCTGGGGAACAATCCATAATTTTCATCAATTTGCTGATATCTCTGTCTACACTATCAAATGCCTTTTTGTAGTCCACAAATCCGATGTATAGTGGTGAATTCCATTCCAGACTTTGTTCAACTATTATTCTCAAAGTGGCTATCTGGTCTGTACATGATCTGTTTTGTCGAAAACCTGCTTGTTCATCTCTCAGTTTCTTGTCCATGGACTCTTTTAATCCTGTTTAATACCTTTCCTGGCACTGATAGTAACATTATTATGGAGAACAACAAAGACAACAACCAAAAAGCTACAGACTTTCATAAATGGGTGCTTGCGTAGAATAGAGGGATTAAAATGGTATGACAAGGTTACCAACGTGGAACTGATGACAAGAACTAGACAAGTGCCAGTGGAACAAGAGATGAGAAGAAGACGATGGCGATGGATAGGACACACACTGAGGAAACCTGTTGATAGCATTACAAGGCAGTCTTTGTTCTGGAACCCCCAGGGCAAGAGAGGCAGAGGTAGACCAAGAAGCACATGGAGAAGAGAGCTGGAAAGAGAGGTGAAAATGATGGGGAGAACATGGAAAGAACTTGAGATGATGGCATATGACAGGAGGACTTGGCATGTGTTTGTTGGAGGCCTATGCTCCTTTGGGAGTGGAGGGTTATGAAGAAGAAGAAGTGGGCTGGTAAAATTGAAAAAATATTGCTGGGTTTTGTAAGTCCAGTTAAAATTTACAAGTTAAAATGTTTCTCGTGTATCTTGGGCAAGTCCTTGCTCACAAATGAAATTGGTGACGCACCAGCCAAGAAAAGACAACATTAACCAATCCGTAAATAAAGAAAAAGACCAAAAGACCGCTGGACGCCCTTGATCAGGTCTGCTAGGAATAAAAGAAACATTTATGGAAAAATGCCACTATTCTATATAGCTACATATATGCACACGGACGGGGACAAGACGATCTCTTATCCACTCCGTCAGTCCTGATAAAAGTTAAAAGGCACACGGTGTCTTTAGCCTATCTTATCGCGCGTCGTTTAGCGAGTGAAGGTTTGGTTGAATTATGCAGCTCTTCCCCTCCTGCCCCTGGTCAACGATCAGCGTACAATGGTAATTATTATTCAATTACCTATAAGCGCACTTACACACAGTATCGCCTGTCTTTAATAATATTAAGTTGTCGGCGTCTGATAGTTTAGTCGTATGATATTAAATAATAGGCACTTATAATAAATACGCACAATGAAATAAACCGTGAATTCTTTTCTGTCACTATCAGTCGCGCCTAACATATAAATCAGTCAACTAGAACCGTCTCTTCTTGTGTGAGAAAGCGGGTGGTGAAAATTAACGTTATAACTGAACATCTGGTATGAAATAGCTACGCGTTATTTATTTCACTAGTTCTAACAGCTAGAAAATCTAAGTGAATTATAATGGTACGCTAACACTGTTAACCACGTAAACACTAATTTCTATTACCAGAATATCGGAATGAAAGATCCCCACGAATGCTATTAACACATTTTCCACAATGGTTCTAGAACTACGTGCTTAGACTATCCAAAAATCTGAGTGACAACTGATAGCAGGTTTAAGAAAACACAGTTTATATATCATCATGTTTCTCTGATCTATAGATGATGTTACTTTTCACACTATTGTGTATACCGGAGAATCAGAAACATTAGTTCCCCAGATAAAGCTTTACAGTCGGCTTTCTGGCGAGGTTTCAACCGTCATCAAAAGACTTATACCAACTGATACTTGATGTTCACACGATCTTCGGCGTGCACCTATTATTGCTACACCACGCACACTAGGATAATTAACATCGAGTAGCATTCACACAGCTCATGACAAGCAACAAGCAGAGTGGTTTATACTTTTGGTAGCTCAAGTACTACCTTTGAGTCTATGACAGTTGCCTAGAGCTTCTTGGTCTCGAGTCACTCAAGACAAACGATGCATATTTGCTTTAGATGACGTGCTACACCTATCACAGTATAGTAGCAGGCACAGACTCAATATCCACTTAACGATAGTGATGCTCATGACACGCGTAAATTCTTGTCTCTGGAGATATCTACTGGACACGAGATCATATCCCAGTACGGATAGGCATCTTACATTCTTCACAACAGATTACTAAGTGTTCTGACATCTATTTTTGAGTGATCCAACGCTCACTTGTCATCTATTGATCTGGCACTAGCACGATTGCACAGGAGCTAGAAGTGGCTGTATTTGTGTCTATGACTTCTGTACATTATCTCTGATAGTAATACATGACTGGAGTTGGCAGTAGCACCTTACTCTGCGTAAGCAGATCGGTAAATACACACATCATGAGAGGATTTATGACCTTACCTCATCCTTCTTTAGTCCTGTAGCAGACGTACTCTCGTAGCGGCTAGGCACACTGCGTAATCAATAGGATTTGCTAAACAAGCTACGAGGTGGCTCATGTGGTTGTCGCGTCAACTGTACTGTCTGTCACGTCCAGTGTTCATGAGGAGAGAACTCATCTCTCAGTGTTTGGGTCTATAGCACAGCCAGATGTCTTGTGTCTGAGACAGGTTGTCTCCATGCTTGCAGTAATGAGTACAAGCGATGAGCGACAAATTCGAGTATATATGACAACAACGACTCATAACGAGCGACAGGGTCACTCAACCATCCTTCAATCAGATTGCTCTTCTGCAGAAATAGTAGCTAATCACAAGGATGGTGCTATCAGCTATCGGAGACTAGCGATTGAGGACAAGTTTGGAAACGTACTAGTGGCGCAACTTGTGGGGACTCTATCGCTAGATTCAGTCACACACGACATCTCTTCTCACGTCTCTATCCTCCACATGTGGTGTCATATAGACATGTCGTCTCCGCAGTGAATTTGAAAAATAATTTAGGATATTACGTCATGAGGACTGGAGTGGAAATGGGTCTGATCATCATGCACACCACTGTCTACTCACACTCACATCTGACACACTAGTTGCAGCATTACCCAACATAGATCTGTCTCTGTCATCTTTATGAAGGATCACATGCTCAATTATGGTTGAGTCGAATCGATCTCGCGTCTGGGTCGTCAATTTCAGTGATCTAAGCTGATGGAGAGAGACATACCAGACATACAGTTGCACTCTTCTCTAAGTACGGTATCTACACACTAAGCACGATCTCGTGCTCAAGTTGACGCGTATTCGAGAGTTTCAGTGAACGACTCAGTATTTATTGTTGACAGAGAGTCTGTAGATCTATCATATAATATCAAGTGAGTCTTATACAGTCCTATTTATGATCATGAGGCGTAAATAGTGATAGATCAACGTACACACAGTCAGTTCCACTCACAGGATATGATATATCATCGTAATATATGTTATTAGACCGTATCATGTGGTCACACATCACTGCCCTGTCTGACGGCACTGTGTCTTATGGACTCGGTGTGGTAGACTTTATAGTGTGATTAAGCTGAGACTTCACGATATGGATAGGCGGTAGTTTGAACTCGTTCACTAGTGCTGTCCGCAGTACTAGTATGTGCGAAGGATTGATAGGGTGTGAGGAGGACTGGCATGGTAGGGAGTAAAATCGACTCATGTCGTATAGTATGTTTTATTAATATTAAATGCGGTTAGTTAGAATAAGGGGATTTGGGGTTTTGATAGGTTTTTTGTGAAGAGGGTGGAATAGGGGGGGTGAGTGTATCCTTTCTTAGAGAGTGAGAGGGGTGTGCATGTGTGTCTGTGTGAGTGTAGAGAGCGAAGGACGTGTCCCTATATCGGTGAAACTCTCATCCCCCTGTAAGTTACTTCCCAGTATTAGTTATCTACACGCGCGTGTCACTACTATTATCTATGGTTGGGGTATGTTGTAGGTTGTTGGGTTATAATATTGGTGACTATCTATTCTGAGGCCGTGCATTTGTTTGTAGCAGGAGAGGTGGTAGGAAATGTTGAGGCCATTGCCAGTGTGATTTAAAATTATCATGGCTGTGGGAGGGTATTAGTCTAGATGAATTATAGGTGTTGGAAATTCTATTGGTAGACAATGGTGTAGAGTGGGTGATGTATGGAGTGGGAGGTATGGGGAAGGGTTTGATGTTAATGATGATAGTATGGTCATGTGTGAGTGGGTGTTAAGATATTTGTAATGGATGGTAGTTTGTTTGTGGGTTTTGTGTAGGGATGATATAGTGTGTATTAGTTATGGTTGTTGTGGGAGGGGATATTTGGGTCGGATGTTGGGAGTTGGAGGAAGGTATTATGGAGTTTTATTGTGGTACGGGGGGATGTTGGGGTGAGAATTTGAGGGTGGGGTTGGATGAGTGTAATTATGGGATAATGTTGTGAAGGGTGTTTGATTTGTTATGATTTTTTTTATGAGAGGTTGTTGGTTGGAAAGTGGTTATATGGATTTGTGGGGTGTTGTATGGATTATGGTGGTGGGAGGTGGATTGTGGTTGGATGTTAGTGTTAGGGGTGTAGTTATGTTGGGTTGGGAGTTGATGTTAGTTATTTTGGGCTTGTTTTGAGTGTATGGTGTTTGTGGGGTTATTTGTTTGGTGTGGTTAGTTTGTGGTGTGTGGTTGTTTATTTGGATGTTTTGTGTTTGTTTATGTTGGTTTTAGTTAGTGTTGGATGGCTAAGTTGTTGTTGTTATGGGGTGTGGTGGTTTGGGGTTTGGTGGTGGGTTGTTGTGGTGTATATTTTGTTATTTTATGCGGATTTCCGAGCAAACCGAAGTATTCAAGACCTAATCTTCACACGCAGACAGCTGAGTGAAAAGGCCCTTGAGTATAAGAGAGAGATGCATCTTTGTTTCATAGATCTGGAAAAGGCGTTTGACAGGGTCCCCTGGAGCAAACTTTGGGACTGTTTGGCAAGGAAGAATATTCCAGCACCTCTGATTCATGCTATACAGAGCTTCTACAAGTCTTGCAGAAATTATGTGAGGACAGCAAACCATAAGTCAGAAGAGTTCAGGACCACCACTGGTGTAAGACAAGGTGATATCCTATCACCTTACCTCTTCATACTCCTTATGGACGATGTCATCAAGGCATGTAAGGAGAGAACAAGAAAGTATTCAGTGGGGTACTGGAAGATGAGATAGGTCTATATTTCGGAGCTGGCATTTGCTGATGATGTTGCCCTGATTGCTAAATCAGAGGCACATCTCCAATCCAACCTGCAAGTCTGGAAGGAAGAGCTGGAGAAGAGAGGGATGGTCATAAGCAGCTCTAAAACAAAATCCATGGTGATATCACGAGAAGAAAGAAGACATCAGATTAAGCTGGGAGAACAGGTCATGGAGCAGGTCGACCACTTTAAATACCTCGGAGCTATCATAGACCGAAAGGGAGGCATCAAAGAAGAGTTGGCCTCTCGAAAAGCAGCAGCTGGGAGACTTTTTCAGGCCATAAATCGAGGATTCCTCAGCAAGAGAGAGGTTGGTAAGAAAACGAAGATGGCTGTATACCGCTCCACCTATGTCCCAGTCTTGACATATGGATGCGAGTCATGGGCAATGACTACAACCCATAAAAGCCAGATCCAAACCTCAGAAATGAGGTATCTGAGGAAGGTGGTTGAAGTAACAAGAAGAGACATGGTACGCAACCAGACGATACGTCAAGGCCTTAAATCCTACCCCCTGCAGACCCAAGTAGAACAGTCCCAATTAAGATGGTTTGGCCATGTCTGCAGAATGGGAGAAGATCGGATACCACGACAAGCATGGGAAACAAAGAGCCAAGGATCCAGACCCCGAGGACGACTTAGAGTCCGCTGAGAGGACAACATTAGACAATCTTTGAAGGACCGAGGACTAGAATGGAACCAGGCCAGGAGGAAGACAGCCGATAGGATAATCTGGCGCTCTCTCTTCCAAACCTCTACACCTCACGGTAGAAGGGGAACGACTAAGTAAGTAAGTATCTTCACTCTCCGACACAAATCTGGGTTTTTAACCTGTCACGCTAGTAAGACTTATTTTTCCACCTCGCCCTTTAATTTAATCTCCTGGTAGTTCTCTTTATTATCTTTAAAGTGAATTTGTTTTAATATTTTTGTCCACTATTTCCTAATGTGATTTCATCGTCGCTAATTATTTCCGTATAATACATTTTCCTCACGTGAAAAACATTTTGTTGCAGTTATTATTTTTGTATGTTCTTTCACTGTCCAAGATTCGAATCCATACCCAAGTTTTAGCGTACCATTGGCAGAGTGGTTAAAGCGCTTGGCTCTCGATACCTGGTTCCGAGATCGAAATCTAGTAGCGACACGCTCCAGTTTACCCAGCTATGTAAATGGGTACTTGACTCTGCTATTGAGTTATGGAAGGCTAAGGCAGCAAGGAAGTAACCTAGTTACAGCACCTAATAAAAAGGCTGGGTTTAACAACGTCTCTATGGGACCACCTTTAAACCACAGTATTGCTTTAACAAAACACTGTAAAACTCTGCTTCTCTCTTCCATTGTTTGAGACTTGTTTAATAGAACTTTATTTATTTTCTGGCTACAGCTAGCGCTTGTCTATTTGTTGTGTTTGTTTTACATGCTCCTTCGTCTGTTGCAGGAATTCTGAAACACCCGAGACTGCTTACCTGATTTTACATCGGTCTTATTACCTTTAACTCACATTTAATTGATGTCTTCTCTTTTTATTTATACAAAGGTTCCCGTTATGTGAAAATTAAGATTTTTTATCAACCAAGCATAATGGCCAACGGGATCGAAATTTCTCGGTGCTCAAAATACAGGGATCTGAAATAATGGCTATACATATACGCACATATATACACAAAAGGGTTGACACCCTAAATCAACATAGCAAATATTGATCCCATACATTCCGTGAATGTGCCCTCCAAGGCATATGTGTGGCTGAATGCAAAACATTTGATAAATAAATAAAAGGAAGGTATTGTCTGCAACGCCCAACTGGCATATTGTATTTGCGAAAAGGGTAATGCTCAATGAGGTTCATGGATCCATGTGGCAGGGTACAGCAAGAAACAGCGTTTAAGAATTCTCTCCATTTGTTCGAATTTGAAAAACTGGGACGAGTACCATTGCGGGTCAAACAGACACATAGCAAATAAATATAGCAAATATTGGGACTAGGAAAATAGAACAAAAGGGAAGCTGAATCAAGGGTGGGGTAGACACATTCAAGAAGCACAATTGTATCTCGCGTGGAAATCACAGATTAACAAAATACAGCTAAGGGCAAAACTTCGCATGGCCATCATGAAAAAGTTAGCAGGTACCACATGGGGTGCTGATGAGAATATCCTCAAAAAGCTGTACACAGGCAGAGTCAGACCTGCTATGGAATATGGCATCACAGCTTGGTCGACGGCAGCAAAGTCAAATTTTGACAGAGTAAACAGACTCCAAAACCAAGCAGCACGTATTATAACAGGGGCCCTAAAGTCTACACAAATCAACCATATGGAAAACATCACAGGGCTACAGTCAATGGAGGATAGACGTGACAGCAGAGTCTTAAAACAAGCTGAAAAATTTAAGAGGCTCGAAGGACACCCCATGTACCAAAGAATGAATAGGCTAGGAAGAGGCAGGCTCAAGCGAACTAACTTTGTCGCCCAAGCAAAAGAAAAAATTAACAATAATACCATACTAGCTAGCTCAGTTGCAAAGAAAATCCCAATAAGCTCAACTATCCCACTGTGGAAAATAAGATGCTTTCCTGAGTTAAAATCTGATATTCCAGGCATTGAAGGTAAGGGAACACAGACAGAAACACAAAGAAAGTGTATAGCAACCAAGTATATTGACCAAAGATTTCCAGCGAAGCTTTGGACACATGCATATACTGATGGTTCGGCAACAAATGCAGTTGAAAATGGGGGTGCCGGCATCCTCATAAAATTAAAGAATAGAATTCACTCTATGGCAATTGCCACTGGAAAATACTGCAACAACTTCTGTGCTGAAGCAGAAGCCCTGAAACAGGCAGCTGAAACTCTTATTGAATGCAAAGCACAGGCAGAAAAACAGATAGTAATCTTTTCAGATGCCCTCTCAATAATATCAGCGCTGAAGAGCCACCAAACTAAAGGATTGAAAGATCTGATAATCTCCCTTGAAAGACTGGCCGAATGCTTCAAGAAGTGCACTATCCAGTGGATACCAGCCCATTGCAACATACCAGGAAATGAAGAGGCAGATATACTTGCTAAAGAAGGAGGTGCCTTACAGCAAAATGATATAGAGACAACTTACGCAACGGCAAAGACCACTATAAAGGCTACATTCAAGTCCAAATGGGAAAGAGAGCACCCGGGACATTTGAAAAATGACGCATATCATCAACTATCCAGAAAAGAACAGGTCATCATTTTTCGACTGCGCACTGGGCACAACAGATTGAGATACCATCTGTACCACAAATACAAAATTGGTGCAACAGATCTCTGCACCTGCGGTACCAGCCCGATGACAGTCGAACACCTGCTGCAGTACTGCCCAACCTACAGTAATGAACGGGGTAGCATATGGCAACAACCCACTTCTGTCAACGAAAAACTGTTTGGAGATGTCGGGAACCTTGAGTTGACTGCTGCCTTTATTAGAGTCATAAATGTGGAAGTCTGAAGGCGAACGAGGAAGAAGAAGAAGAAGTATCTCGCGTAATGGCTCAATTCATGCACTGACTCAGAAATCAGTTTAGTAATTCACAATCTGAATGACCCTAAATAAGTAGTATTACAAAAGGAGAAAGTCTTATGCTTTCTTTTTCTTTTACTATTTATCTCCGTGAAGAAGGCTTTATTGTATTGTATAGTGACACATTTGCAAGACCTCATTCCACACTTCCTTTGAATTCTTTTCCGACTGCTAGCAAAATAGCAACCTGCTATAACTACTTCATCTTTATTTCAGTGAGGGGCAGAAGTAATATTAATTATAATTGAACAGCACCACGGTGGCTCAGGGTAGTCATTAGGTCTAGAATTGTAGAAGCCATATAGTCAGCGCCAAATCAGCAATGTAAGTAGATGCATAACGTCATGCCAGGCATGTCATAAGCAGCGGTTAATATGAGTTCGTACATTGGACTGGCAATCTCTCAATATAAAACAAATAGCTACAGAAACAACCACAGCAAGGCACGTGAAGGCTTAGGTTCCAGTTTCCTGCAAGGGCACCAGCTGCGGCGGTGGCAGCATGCTTCATAAGCAGCGGAAAGAGAAATGACTAGGATTATGATGATGATGATGGCGGTAGTTGTGTATCGTGGGTTGTTTCCCTTGAGCTGCAGTAGTGATCCAATAATAGCCAACCGTCGAGTACAAGGATGAGGGTTTTCAAGGGTATCACCCTTCGCTCAAGATTATTCTTGGCAGAGATATAAATAGAAGAATGATGCTTCTATTTCAGGGAGTCCCACAAGAATTTCTAGAATGGCAAGGACAACAACGGAGTCACTGAATTTAATAAAACCATAGTATTCTCCGTCGACTTCTATGAGAAAGTATGTTTTGACTCCTGTTTTATGAGCACCCAGGCGAAGGTGATTTAGCAAAAAATATTAATGTGGATAGCGGTGGCTATATCTGTATTTTTTAAAATAAGTCATGGTTAGTGCAGACATAAAATTCACTCAGTGGTGATTAACTGAACTCTAGATTTATATTTGCATATAAAACAGGCTTTGATGGGGGACCTAAATGCGAAAATAGGAACAGACAACACTGGCTTTGAAGAAATCATGGGAAAGCATGGATTAGGTATGATGAACGAGAATGGGGAACTATTAGCAAACTTCTGTGCTTCAAATCAACTAGCTATAGGAGGAAGCATATTTCCACATAAAAGAATACATAAAGCAACATGGATATCACCAGACCACAGAACTGAGAATCAGATTGATCACATATGCATAAGAAAGAAGTTTAGGTCATCATTGCATGATGTGAAAGTATGTAGAGAAGCAGATGTTGTATCAGACCACCATCTTCTGTTGGCTAAAACAAAATTAAAACTCAAGAAATTTACAACAGCATATAGCTATAGACAACAGTATAATGTGGGATATCTAAGAAATCGGGAAATAAGAGAAAAATTTTCAATCACAGTATCCAACAAATACCAAGTACACCAGCAGCTGGAAGATGAAACAGATACGGAAGACCACTGGCAACAAGTAAAAAATATATGGAACGAGACATGTGAAGAAGTACTGAGAAAAAGAGAACATCAGCACAAAGCACAAAGCATGGATAACAACAGAAACCATTAGTAAGATAGAAGACAGGAAAAACAAAAAAGCAGATTTAAACAGAAGCAAAACCAGAAGCTCCAAAGCCAAGGCTCACGAAGTGTACATAGAAGTAAACAAAGAAGTAAGAAGAAACATCAAAAGAGACAAGATGAAATATATTGATAATTTGGCAAGGGAAGCAGAGGAAGCTGCAGCCAAAGGAAATATGAGGGACCTGTACAACAACACAAAGAAGCTAACAGGGAAATATAAGCAAGCAAATGGCCTCATAAAAGATAAGAATGGAAAAATTGCTTAGTAATATACAAGAACAAATGAAGAGATGGACAGAACATTTTGAGGAACTTCTCAATAGACCATCTCCAACTGATCCCCCAGACATCCAGCCAGCAGAAGAGGAGCTATAAATCAGCTGTGAACGACCAAGTAGAGAAGAAATAAAGAAAGCCATAAAGCTTCTGAAAGATGGAAAAGCAGCTGGTCCAGGTTGCATTCCAGCAAAGGCCATCAATACAGATATTGACACCTCTACAGAGATAGTATACAAACTACTTGGCAAAGTCTGGGAGAGAGAGGAAATACCAACCGAATGGAAGGAAGGTTATCTGATCAAGTTGCCTAAGAAGGTAAATTTACAAGAGTGCACAAATTATAGAGGAATAATAGTGCTAGGAAAAGTATTAAACAGAATCATCCTTCAGAGATTAAAAGAGTCCATAGACAAGCAACTGAGAGATGAACAAACAGGTTTTCGACAAAAAAGATCCTGTACAGACCAGAGAGCCACATTGAGAATAATAGTTGAACAAAGTCTGGAATGGAATTCACCGCTATACATCGAATTCGTGGACTATGAAAAGGCATTTGACAGTGTAGACAGAGAATCGCTTTGGAAATTGATGAGGCATTATGGAGTTCCCATGTGTGACGTACGTCTAGTTTGACAAGTGAATTTTCCCTGATTTGATGGATGATTAAAGGGACTTTAGCTTTTCATAACATTAGAACCCCTGAACATCAGTATTGTTGTAACTTTTCATCAACGAAGAGTAGTGGCTATGATCAAAGCAGTCAAAGACGATCCCCCGAACAGAGAAGCAGAAATTTAGCATCTCCGTGCGAACACTGAACCGTTCGCAAGACGGACACGAGCGGTCAGAAGAAAGCTTCTTGCAGACTTCGCACCTCTGTGGCAACCGGCAGACTTGGCCGGAAGACTATGGAACGGGAGAGACGGAGCGCTCAGCGTAGCGGATACGATCTGAGGAATCAGGAAACTCACCGCGAACGAGGCTAGCCTCGCAGAAATTTCACATCCTCGTGCGAGCAGCCTGAGACGAACGAAGATCGGAAGCCAGTCGGGCCATCGCGGTTAGCATGGCGGCTAAATAACTTTGACTTTCCCTGGGATCTGAAGAGGCGCGAAATTTTCACACGACCCATTTAACTTACATTCCTTTTAGATATATACAGAATCTGAAAAGGGCAACTTTATCATTCGTCCTGACAGAATTCTAAGATTTACTAGCATATAGTTAAATTCCTCCTAGATTTCATCTAAATTGTTGGCTATTGGAGTGAATTCTTTTTCTGTGCAGACGAATTGATCTTTCGACCTTGCATCCCAGCAATTAATTAATTATACACTGGGTCCTGCCAACTCAGTTCGATTACTCCAGTGACTTATGAACATATTTGAAATTTAATCTTTGTGGCGATCCTGTTGGGATTCAGCTATCTGAAGTATACAGAAAAAAAGCAAACACAAAGACTGTTTTAAAATCCCAATTCATAAAGTCGTTTTATAGTTATCAAACTGGAAGAAGAACAGTTGCCAGTAGCAATATTTTACTCACTGCTCTATTTGTGAAGAAGAACATAGATTTCCCTGACACTGTCTGTCAAGCATAATCATTTGGATTTTACCACCCCCTGAAGAACTTACCTCAGTGTTTTTGTAGTTTGTGACATTACGGCAAAAGAAAGTTATCTCCACCAGCTGTGCCAATCTTAGAAACCGCACCATACCTCACACCTAGCCAAGTGCCTGTGCCATTCATTAGGAACTTTTATCTAACAAACCAACAGTAGCCTTTACGCTTCACCGTCTGGCGATTTTTTAGACTATTAGCTACCAGCTCACCTCGTTAAATCTGGGGCCTGACACAGAAGAAATAAAAAGACAATTTCCATTGTTCTACGGTATTAGCTGCAGTTGTAAAATTCCTAAAGTGCCAGAATTCACAACTTGGTAAGTCTGTGTGTGTGACTGTGTGTACTGGCCAGCCCAAGCGTGTTTTTGAATGACAGGAGATTTATTAATCCTTTTTTACCCTTATTATTAGTTCGTCCTAGTATTAAGGGATATTGTATTCATTGTACGGGATTTCTCCTAGCGGGATTGTTTAACTGTGTTCATTCCCCCCTTCCGTAAAGTTTTGTTGAATAAAGGGAAACATTTGAGAACCCTAGCTTTTCCTCTACCCCCTTATCACTGTAACCCCTTGCTTCAGAGTAATACGTTAACCATTGGGTTAAATTGCCTATCTCTGATCATCATCACCCCTCCCCCCCCTTTCTCGTCTTTGGGACCGGGTCTTTTCTGTTAGTAAAGACAAGCGGGAAAAAGTGTATTGCATACTTCTCCTCAACCCCCCCCCCCCCCCGTCCCCCCCACCCCCTCCGTCATATTTGTATTCTGTAACTTTTGATTTCTGACTGTAAATTGATAATCATTTGTGACTTGATTTTATGATAATAAAAGTATTAAAACTTTATTAGCATTTTTGTGTCGGCTGGCCCAAATCAAACATTCCTCATATTCGTTATCGTAGTTGTGATTCATGTACGTTGTGTGTCAGAATCACCAAATCGGTGTGTGTGCCTGAGCGACTGGAACTGACAAACAATTGTTTGTTCAGAAGAAGTGGTAGGAATAGTTTTGAGAGACAAATATTGTCGTAATAATAGACTGTCCTTACTCTTCCCAGCACTTGTGAATCTACTACCTCATTTTCCTAAATCCTTATTCTCACAGAGCCTTCACTATCATTCTACACTCTAAAGCAGTGGTGGCCAAGCTAAGGTTGGCCGAGGGTCAGATTATGGTAAAGGGTAACACCCGAGGGCCAGACCTATAAAATCCTTAAAAAATAACGTTCTGATATTTAGTTTTACATATATAATGAACCACGTACAGAAAGCAACGGCAAACTACTGTTCTGCACATCTGCCAAGACATGTATACCAGTCTTAAAACTGAAATTACTGTTTAAAAAAATATAATGAATCTGTTGTTTTAATTTGTTTTGTAATATGACATGTAATTATTTATTTCAAACATTCATTTGTGTGTTATTTCATTGTGAAGAGTGTGGCTTCCATCAACAATAAGAGGCCGGCCAAAACAGGTTCGCGGGCCGGTCAAAACTAGTTAGCGGGCCAGATCTGGCCCGCGGGCCGTAGTTTGGCCACCGCTGCTCTAAAGGGACCATTATCCATCAGAACTCTCTCAGATAAAAATTACGACACCATGAAGATCATTAACTTAATAAAGAAGACCTATGAAGACATGACATGCAGAGTTCTTCATGAAGGACAACTTTCAGAACCGTTTAGGATTAGAACGGGAGTGCGACAGGGATGCCTCTTGTCTCCATTTCTTTTCTTACTAGCAATAGATTGGGTTATGAAAACATCAACATCATGCAACAGAAATGGAATGCAGTGGAATCTGACTAAACAGCTTGATGATCTGGATTTTGCAGATGACTTGGCTCTTCTGTCCCATAACCATAATCAGATGCAAGAGAAAACGAAAATTCTCGATGAGAGGTCACAACAAGTGGGCCTGAAAATACACAGAAAAAAGACAAAGATTATGATAATAAATGCAAGAAATAATAACAAGGTTGAACTTGAAGAAACAACACTAAAAGATGTAGAATCGTACGCATATCTTGGAAGTAATATAGACAAAGTTGGAGGGACAGACAGTGATATCAAAATAAGAATATAAAAAGCAAGAGGAGCTTTAATTGCATTGGGAAACATATGGAGAACAAGAGAAATCAAGTTCAACACGAAAATAAAAATCTTCAACTCAAATGTGAAGTCAGTCCTATTGTATGGCTCTGAGACATGGAGAACAACAAAAACAACAACCAAAAAGCTACAGACTTTTATAAACGGGTGCTTGCGTAGAATAGAAGGACTGAAATGGTATGACAAAGTCACAAATGTGGAATTGATGACAAGAACCAGACAGGTGCCAGTGGAACAAGAGTTGAGAAGAAGCCGCTGGCGATGGATAGGACACACATTGAGGAAACCTGATGATAGCATTACAAGGCAGTCCTTCTTCTGGAATCCACAGGGAAAGAGAGGCAGAGGTAGACCAAAAAACACATTTAGAAGAGAACTGGAAATAGGGGTGAAAATGATGAGGAAAACATGGAAAGAACTTGAGCGGATGGCACAGGACAGGAAGACTAGGCATGTGTTTGTTGAAGGCCTATGCTCCTTGGGGAGCTAAAGGGTATTGATTGATTTGATAAAACTGGTTTAATACTGAGTTATAAGCTTAACAGAATAGAATAAATAAAGTTGATTTTTGTGAAAGGGAAACACAGACAGTTAGCTTTTATCATCATAGGATGATATGGTGGTTGTAAAATTAGAGTTCATGCGCTGAGCTTGTACTGAGTACTTAGTTAGAAATGTGTAGACCAAGGTTGTCGCTGATTTCTGGGTGTATCATTGTTGGTCCCCAGAGGTATTTTCACTGTTCTTTCTCTTCAGGAGTCGATTGTTTTGGAACTAGAACATCCCTTGCAGCAAGGCTGGGGTAACTACTCAGGTTGCCTTGTCAAGTGTCTACAAGACCCGTCTGGTGTAGGATCTATCGTCGACAGCTGGCAACTCGTACCAATAACTGGGAGGAATCAAATATCTCTTTTAAGTATTGTGTCTCTTGATATAAAAGCAGGCGACTTCGGCTTCCCTCCACCATTTCATATTCCTCAGAATTTTGCCCGATATCCCTGGGCAATTAATCTAAAACCATCAAGTCAGATGAAAATGTTTTAGGCGAGTGGAAGGCGACAAGTGTATAATATACTGAAGCACATTAAAAACGCACCACTATTATATATACTGATGCCGAGAAGCTGGAAAAAAAGTGTGGGAATGGATTTTCCCCGTGTTTGTCATGAGGTAGAGAGCGAATGGCTGCTGGAATGGAAAGTGCATGATTCAACCCACGGGTTTCTGTACAGACTACATGAAAACAATGAACGTTACATATGCAACACGATTCCCAACAGCTATGACCCTGAAAATGTGTACGCGTTGTGGCAGTATACTCGGTATAAAAAGGCCGTTGAGACAAAACACCCAGTACATGTGCTTGAAATGCCACGACTATCTGAAAACGATCGCCAACGAGCCATTGGTATGTTGGAGACCGGAATGAGCTAGCGGACCATTGCCAGAAGGATGAATTACCACCACAGCACTATTGTACGTCTCAATGAACGTTACGGAACCACTGGCAGTGCCCGGGATAGGCTTCGAAGTGGCTAACCTCGAGTTACTACCCCTGCGCAAGATCGTCATATTGTGCTGAGTCACCTAAGGAATCTTTCTCTCCCGGCAAGTCAAACAAAAAGAGCAATAGTGGGTAGACGTGGGCAAGTCTCTCGAATGACAGTCAAACGACGACTCAGAGATACTCATTGAGACGTACAATAGTGCTGTGGTGGCAATTCATCCTTCTGGCAATGGCCCGCGAGCTCATTCCGGTCTCCAACATACCAATGGCTCGTTGGCGGTCGTTTTCAGATAGTCGTGGCATTTCAAGCACATGTACTGGGTGTTTTGTCTCAACGGCCTTTTTATACCGAGTATACTGCCACAACGCGCACACATTTTCAGGGTCCTAGCTGTTGGGAATCGTGTTGCACGTGTAACTTTCATTGTTTTCATGTAGTCTGTACACAAACCCGTGGGTTTAATCATGCACTTTTCATTCCAGCAGCCATTCGCTCTCTACCTCATGACAAACACGGGGAAAATCCATTCCCACACTTTCTTTTTCCAGCTTCTCGGCATCAGTATATATAATAGTGGTGCGTTTTTAATGTGCTTCAGTATATATATATATATATATATATATATATATATATATATATATATATATATATATATATATATATATATATATATATATATAACCAAATTTGGCCGGATTAATGCACAGACGATGCACAGAAATCCGTAATATGTCGGGCAACTGTTTAAGATGCTGCCGTCCTTCAGGTGTTGGTTTTCTAATTTGGTACACTGAGGAAAGTTCCTAGGACTTGGGGCGTTACGTATTAACACTGGAGTTTACTCTTTCTTTTAATTTTAAAAAGTGCTCCTAGTTCTTTAGCCTTTCCTCTAATGGAATCATAAATATTACTTGTTATTCTGGCTGTCTTTGATTTATTTCTGACGAAGATGGAGTACAGTGTAGACATCTTAAAAATCTTTAGGTTTTTAAGAGGGATTTTCGGCCCCCACACACATCGACTCCCCGTGAGGTTCTATTGGGGGAGATCAAATCATAATAATGTACAAATGTTGCCCCATGAAGTTCTTGTTGGGTGAAATCCAATTAAGTTTAGTTTTATTTCTAATCTTAACCAACCCCCACGTTAAGGAGTCTGATTTTTTTTTTTTTTTAATAGGAGTTACCCCATTCTCATCTGAATATTATCACTTGATTATATAAGGTATTGTCCATCTACGAGTCATGTTTGCTAAGATTAAACGACCTACCTGTCCTAGATTAATACTATTGATAATCTTTTCCAAGGTTGTACATTCCTCCCATCTTTATTACAACAAAGTCATCTTGTCGGAAGTCGATTATATCATTTGTCTTCCTTAATTTTTATCAAAATCATTGTTTACCAAAAACAACCTGGCCCGGAAATATTTAGCGTCATGCTGCCCATTGTCCAAACCTTCCCAGATTGTCGTGTCCAGACAGGGCATAAAGATAGTGCGAGTATTTTCACAAGACATGCTTGCAGAATTAACACGTTATCTTAAAATGCCATCTGCTGTCCTATTATCAGACTCATTCCACATGTGTTTGTTGCCATTTACCGGCTGGTGCTTATCTATCAATAGTCTGCCTCGCTACCCGACTGCCCGGAAATAGTTACGTAATCTGACTGGCGATAGCCCGCTTAATACGTCCACTCCTGGTGTCTAAAATAAACACATTTCACAGCGAACAATCAGGGTCAATGCATCATTGTCCACCAGAAAATTACAATGAAACTTTACTGATGAAAATAACAAATTTGTCATATGTATAGAATATGTATCAATCAAATATGTATAGAATGAACGATAATCAAAAATGCCTAAAATGCAATAGTGTCTAAAAAGGTACTGACAATTTGTCACAGGACTTACAGAATTTCACTTGAGTTTAGCAAACAAAAACTATTTATATCTAAGCATTAGGACTTTGAAGAAGTTGATTTCAATTGCGTTTACACAACTATTGATAATTCATCATTAAGGATGTTTCTGACGTTCGATCGAATGCAGTGGTTGGTTCTTGGTGGTGTAACGTATGTGCATCTATGACTGCAATCCCGGTCACTCACTGATTTCTCCAGGTGTAAGAAAAGGGTAGTGTGTTAGGTGCAAATCTATCTCAGGGGTTTGAAGTTCTCTTTCGTGATCCAGGTTTCTCGTCATCGATGAAGACGGAAGCTCCTAGTGTAGACTACCCTAAAGAGTAGGGGAAGATACAATACGACTTTGGTAATCCTCCATTTCTTCTTCTTCTTTGATCTTTAGCAACCAACTGTCAAAGCAGTCAGTGGCCATCACGCCTGGTGGTGTCGTGTAGGGCAGCAACAAATTTCTTCCACCTTGGTCGGTCGGTGGCCATTCTTTGTACAGTGCCCCAACTCTGGTTCACTCTTTGCATCTCAGCCTCCACAGTTCTCCGCCAAGTTGTTTTTGGTCAGCCTCTCTTTCGTTTTCTTTCAGGGCGTCCATAGCATAGCTGTTCTTGTGATGGCATCGGGGTTTCTTCCGAGGACGTGGCCAACCCAACTCCAGCGTCTGCCAGCTATGATGGTGTGCATGTCCTCTTGGTTACTTCGAATAAGTAGTTCTTGGTTGGTGATGGTATTCGGCCAAAAAATTCGGTGAATGTTCCTTAGGCACAGTGTGTGGAAAGAGGACAGTTTCGACATTTCCTTCTCTTTTACTCTCCAGCATTCTGCACCACAGAGAAGCACAGAAAGTACACAGCTCTCATATAATCTTAATTTTGTGTTTTTGCTGTACTGGATAGACTTCCAGATGTTGAGACTAGCAAAGGCTGTTCTCGCTTTATTCATTCTGTTGTTGATGTCCTTGCTTGTTCCGCCGTCTGGTGTTACTATGCATTCTAAGTATGTAAATGTGCCTATCTTTTCTAGCTTCTGGTCCCCTATTGTTGTTGGCTTAGGATTGCCCACATTGAGTGTCATGACCTCTGTCTTCTTCAGATTAATGTTCAGACCCACCTGCTGGCTATACTTATTCAGTAAATCGGTTTTTCCTTAGATGTGTTGATGTGAATGTGCGAGAAGTGCAATGTCATCTGCATATTCTAGGTCTTCCAGTGTAAACAATGTTGTCCATTTAATTCCTCTTGGACTGCCCTCTGTTGTCTGGCGCATCACCCAGTCTATGACTGTCAAAAATAAAGATGTTGATAAGGGGCATTCCTGTCGTACTCCTGTCTTCGCCTCGAAAGTTAGGTTGCTCATCCTAGCACTGCATGTAAAGTTAGAATAGAGGCTTTTCATAATAGAAACAATGCAGCTAGGAATTCGATAAACCCTCAGTATTTTCCGTAGGCTGTCCCTGTGTATGCTGTCAAAATCCTCCACTTGGGAGAGATTAATTATCAAGTCTTTGTCAGAATTCACAGTACAGACCAATATTGTCACAGAACGTCTGGACAGGCTCTTTTGTGGGATCTCTCACACCTGTAGCCACTCCGGCAGTATCCCTTTTGTCTTCATTTTTCTCTTTCTCCTATTCAATCGCTTTTATTTGACATAAATCATGCCTTTTCATTCATTTATGCGCTCTATGTTGGATTAGTAGGATGAAGTCTCTAACACTCTACTCCCCTACGGACGTATCTGCTTTGCACGCAGAATTGCTTACGTTCCGCAAGGTAAATGCGACAATACCAGGTAATGATACCGGCCATACGCTTATCCTATCAGTTTGACCATCTTTTGAAACACGTCTGTCCAACATTTGACCCCAGGTGAAAAGCTGGTGACAACACGGTCTCATCCGATCGACATGAAAAGAACCCAAGATTGTCTGTCTGGGTTGCCGACGTCAGTGCCTGTTTGTCTGGCAGATTACACAGAGGGTAGGTGAGTTTATCGCTTTTGTGGGACAATCCCTGGTGATTGTTACAGATAATCTGTCTGGGTAGACATCTTGGTGGAAGGCATTAGCTAGGAGAGGGCACAGATTTGTTTGTGTGAGCTGCATAAAGATGCCAGCGGAAATATAACCGCATGATTTGAAAGTGGTCACGCGTTGGAATATTAAATGTTATATTTTAAAACACGTGGGGAATATTTTGAAATTAGACACCCAACCCAGTGCTAAAGAGCTTACGATTGGATTAAAGTAAGAAGCTGGAATGAATTATGGATTCTATTGAAACATCCGACGGAAGCACCATCTGTGATGTGAACTGAGAACTGCACATATAATGTAGTGAAGACAGAGACACAGAACAGAGAGACTGCGGCGTTCGCTATATGAGCGACACCCAGAAGCCAGAGAGACATCGGATTTAGAATTCTTGTATTATAAGTGACAGATCGAAGTATTTGGGAAACTTAAAGCCTTAAAAAGTAAGCCCACCTTTATAAATACAGAGACTAAATAACTTAAGGGACCAGGACTTAAAATACGAAGACTGGAAAAATAGGAATTGGATCACCCGTCATAAGAGAAACTTTCCCAGACAAGGTGTTTCGCAGATTCACCTGTCATAATAGGAATCCAAAATTTCCAGACCAAGTGGTTCGAAAGCATATAACCTAAATTGCTCGTGTCCATTCTAACCTGCGCGAGGAGATTGTGTATTCCCGAAACAATTATTTTACAAATGTAAATTTTACACGTTTTCTTCCTAAGTGGTTATATATATGAGGCTGGCAACCTCAACTAATGAAACTAGTATATTCATAAACCACTACAGCAAACGCGGGTGATTTCTTCTAGCTAGTTGTGCGGAAAACCGACATCTGGGGTGACCCCCAGACTCCGAATGGAGCAGTGATGACTGATGATTACATACACATGTGCCTAAAATGTATAACATTTTGAGATATATGCACTTAATTGTAACTCAGGCAACTCATTATTCGCGCTGTCCAGACACATTTTCCCAGTTAATACCCAGAGGAATATGGTGAATTTTATTCATCTTCCCTGAGCTACACTGTGTACTCGGGAATTTAATTCTTCTGAGAGATAAACATTGGTTGGTGGACAAAGATAAATGCGCCTGTTAATTCGCAGTCCTCAAATGTACTTAGCAGAGGCATTTGTTTTCCTATTTTTCCAAAGGTTCGTGGTTACAAGCTATCAGACGGTTCGAAGTACTGAAGTTACTACGCCACTCGTGAGAGAGAAGTACACTCATCACCAAGAAGTGACGAAAACCACAGCTGCAGAAATCCATAGAATCAGTTAAGTGCTTATAAAAAGGCACCAGCAAAAAGGACATAATTTTTTGACTATATCCTCACCCTAAATCTCTGTGAAGAGAAAATTTGATTCCTAATATAAAAGTCCCCAGCATTTTATTTATTTTAAACTAATTGATTATTAAATTTGTTACATGTTATTTTAAAACTAAACAAACATAGCTGATTCAGTTATTACTACATGTATGGAAGCAAACGTATGAGCCAGAATATTTCATATATATATATATATATATATATATATATATATATATATATATATATATATATATATATATATATATATATATATATATGTGTGTGTGACAGGGGCGCTAGGGGTACCTCACACCCAAGACCCGTGCACTAAGAAAATTTATAAAGGATCGTTTGACAGGGGTTGCAATTATTGGTTGCTTGCAACCCTCTCAGCAGCAGACTTAACAATTCAAGCAACCCAAAGCCTTATGCAGATCAACATTTAATTCTACCGAACAGAACCGAACACCAAACAAACAATCCAACAAACACCCAGTCAGTGTTCATAGACTGTCTGAAAAATAATAAATAAAACAACGTCTAAGTGAACATCAATAGCATGGATAATAACACTTACCATACAGAAAACATGCGCCCACCTGACATCATCAACTATCTCACACACACTCATGCGTGTCGCCCAATGCGACTAGTATGGTGTTGTGCATGAGGCTGGCAATCGCACCGGGTAACATAGGTTGCTACCGAAACCACTACTGCAAGAGCATCTGAATGCTTCATGCTGAGGCAAACCACACCGGTGGCCCCATGCTCCCTCAGGAGCGGAGAAGAGAAATATACATCTGGTACGCCCACGTGCTCTCACAAACCATTGTTCACACAACAATAATAATCAACTGGACATAAAATAATATTCTTCAATACATGTACAACAAATAATCTCAATAATGAGAATTAACCACCACCTCACAACTGGTCTATCTCAATATTCGTTACTGCATTCTGAAGCATGTCGTATGTGACGACTCGTGCGGCTGGGAATCTCATCGCATGAAACACATTATTACAGGAACAACCACTGTAATAGCATAAAAATGCTTCTGTTGGCTTGTGGTGGACACCAGCCGCATTGGTGTTTCCATGCTCCACCAGGAGCAAACAGAGAAACACCTGTCTCAACAAAGGAGTGGCCTCGCGCTCTCCAGAAATCTAAATACATATTCTCACCTCACAGTAACCCATTAAATATACAGTAGAATTATCAATAAACGTGAAATACACTAAACTACTCATACATAAAGAATACAATATAATTATTCTCGACTTTAAGCCAAACTGGGACTAAATACACCGCGTGTCGCTCGGCATAACATATTATAGGTTTACCACGCGGAGCGTGTTTAATCAGACTCGCTATCGCCGCCTTTTATCACCACGAGGCTACTATCTTGCGATCGTTAATCTTATCTAAATTCAAGTAATAGATGCTTCTCTGTCCAGTTTCATGTATAAAACACTCTTACTAAATTTGCCCGGTCTGATGGATGAAATACTTGATACTAAATTCTCACATCTGGATTTAGGCTTTGCGTGCCTAATAAAACCTATCAAACATTATTTTCACTCATCTATCATTTCTTCAAGACTAAATCATAATGTCCTAAAAAGACATTTCCTTTGGAAACACATCTATCTATTTCACTAAACATTAAAACAGACTCGTACTGAATATAATTCTAGAATTATATAAAATTAATTCTAATTTAAATTAACTCACGTGCTCAAGGCATTTACAGCTTGGCTCTGTCGTCTGTTCTCTCTGGCGGCTGATACTAGGAAAGGTCCGCTGGTAGCTCGCTATCTCTTTTTATAGGCACTAGGCTAATCACTCACTTTACTGCGCTAGGCGTATTAATCTTGGCTACTTAAACAACACTCGCGATATTTTGCTCTAGAATGCATGAAAACACAGATTTACACAACTAGAGCAAAAACACAACTAATTCGTAGGCTTATTATGGCCTTGTAATAAATCTGCTTGAAGATAACGTGATCAAAAGGCACTAAACCACAGAGACAATATGACTGACCAGATGGGGCCAGCGCCTAGAACGACAGACCTCAAGATGGCGCTGTCACATATTCCCCGCCTGATTTTGTTGTCGTCCCGACAACTACACTAAATCAGGCTCCCCAGTCGTATTCTCCAAATCTGGAGGATCACCTTTTCCTTCACTTCGTCTCAGGTCATTGCCGGTGACTCTAATGCTCGGACTCGCTCTGTCCGTTCGTTGGATGATATATGGACCCCCTGTCATTGTGGGAGCACGAACTACAACGTACTCGTCTTCTGACCACATATCACGAATCTCGGATCTCTCAGCGTCGTGCATTCTCTTCTTCACCAATTCTCCGACCTGTAGTGGAGTAGAACACGACAGCTTGTCACATCTCTCTTTCCGGACTGCTGCAAAACTCTGCAACGGTGGCTCTGCTCTTACGTGCGCCCCTCGTAGCCTGGAAACGTGTCCTTCAACGAGTTTTAGATGAGTCTCCTCCTCTAAATGTCGACCACTTTTCCTGGCGCCCTTATGGTGACAGTTGCCACGGCCATCTCTTGGCTTGCACTGTGACGGCAATGTAGATGTGTTGGTACGCTTAGAGAGGGCGCTCTTTGATGGGCAAACCGATATCAAATGGTCCGGGGACCTACAATGGAAACATCGCTTAGGAAGCGGGCCCTGGGGACACTTGGCTGCCATGTGGTTCGAAAGGTCTCCACAGTTGAAGCATCTTATTTTCCTAGGCTTCCTCGGTGCCCTGGGTCGCCTCCTGCTACCCTTACATCCCTGGCCGCCTTTGACTTTCTTCCCTGCAATAAGCACCTCACACTCCGGTCGACCACCAACCATCTTTATCTTTGAGCCATTCTGCTCCCCTTCTGTAACCTGACTCCCAGCCGCAGAGGGGTCTAGTTTAATGCCTGTGGACATCGATTCTGTACGTGGCCTAGTTCTCTGCATCTAAAACAACGAACTGTCCTGGTACGTCTCCCCTGCTCCTGAGACATCGCATCAATTTTAGCCTCTAATTGAGCCACCTGTGCTCTCAGCCGCTCTACTTCTGCGTTTAATGCATGCGTATCTGACACAGTCTCTGTTCTTGCCACTTCAACACTGGCAACACCAGCCCCCGAAGCTGCTTCGACACTGGCAACACCAGCCCCAAAAGTGGGCTCAGTCTCCAAAAAACGTAGGGCATAGTCCCTCACCGACGTGAACGATGCTGTTGGCTCCTTGATGATCATTTCCTTTGCAAGCTTTCTTAGTAGGTCATCTCTCAGACAAGCAGCAAACTGGTCACGAAGAAAGGATGGCGCCAAAGGAGTGACGTTGTTCTGCTTTTGTGCCCTTACAGCACTTTCAAACACCTCGTGAATGCGATGGGAGAATTCCCAAAGAGACTCCCTTGCACCTTGCCGGGTAGAGTAGAACGCGGCCATTACTTCTGGGATGCTCCGACGCTCCCCATACACCCTAAGAATGGAATGTAGCATTGCTTCTGGGTCACCGTCATCAGCCTGAATCCTCAGCTCCCTACGGACACTTGGGGTCACACTGTCAAGAATAACATCTGCCTGGTCCTCTTTACTCATCATCCCTACTCTCCAGGCAGCTCTCACCTCTCTGACATATTCCTCGGCCGTAGGACCCGTGCGCTCCCCAAAGCACCGCACCCTCTTGTGAGTAGGTACCACGATGTACTGCACTCGTTCTGGTTGACGATTTAGCCCTACTACAGGGTCATCCACCTCAGCCACATCTTCGTTATCAGTTCTACTAGCAGCGCGTGTGTTTGCGTGCCGCCATCTTGTTGCTAGTAGAGTTGACTAGAAATCTTGACAAACTGGATGATCCCGTCCCTCGCCTTGCACTGAACTGGGTGTTCTACTGTTTCGGCTGTTGCTGCTCTGATTGCTGAAGAGTTGCTTCACTGCGTGCTGTCTGTCAATCCTGCCGACGACGCCACTTGTGACAGGGGCGCTAGGGGTACCTCACACCCAAGACCCGTGCACTAAGAAAATTTATAAAGGATCGTTTGACAGGGGTTGCAATTATTGGTTGCTTGCAACCCTCTCAGCAGCAGACTTAACAATTCAAGCAACCCAAAGCCTTAAGCAGATCAACATTTAATTCTACCGAACAGAACCGAACACCAAACAAACAATCCAACAAACACCCAGTCAGTGTTCATAGACTGTCTGAAAAATAATAAATAAAACAACGTCTAAGTGAACATCAATAGCATGGATAATAACACTTACCATACAGAAAACATGCGCCCACCTGACATCATCAACTATCTCACACACTCATGCGTGTCGCCCAATGCGACTAGTATGGTGTTGTGCATGAGGCTGGCAATCGCACCGGGTAACATAGGTTGCTACCGAAACCACTACTGCAAAAGCATCTGAATGCTCCATGCTGAGGTAAACCACACCGGTGGCCCCATGCTCCCTCAGGAGCGGAGAAGAGAAATATACATCTGGTACGCCCACGTGCTCTCACAAACCATTGTTCACACAACAATAATAATCAACTGGACATAAAATAATATTCTTCAATACATGTACAACAAATAATCTCAATAATGAGAATTAACCACCACCTCACAACTGGTCTATCTCAATATTCGTTACTGCATTCTGAAGCATGTCGTATGTGACGACTCGTGCGGCTGGGAATCTCATCGCATGAAACACATTATTACAGGAACAACCACTGTAATAGCATAAAAATGCTTCTGTTGGCTTGTGGTGGACACCAGCCGCATTGGTGTTTCCATGCTCCACCAGGAGCAAACAGAGAAACACCTGTCTCAACAAAGGAGTGGCCTCGCGCTCTCCAGAAATCTAAATACATATTCTCACCTCACAGTAACCCATTAAATATACAGTAGAATTATCAATAAACGTGAAATACACTAAATTACTCTTACATAAAGAATACAATATAATTATTCTCGACTTAAGCCAAACTGGGACTAAATACACAACGTGTCGCTCGGCATAACATATTATAGGTTTACCACGCGGAGCGTGTTTAATCAGACTCGCTATCGCCGCCTTTTATCACCACGAGGCTACTATCTTGCGATCGTTAATCTTATCTAAATTTCCAGTGGAATAGCCTTTCTGAAGAATGAAATAATCGCTCTTAAACTCTCACATCTATCTATCTATCTATCCCATTAAACATTAAAATAGCCACATCGATATAATTTCAGAATCCTAGAAAACTAATGCTAATTTAAATTAACTCACGTGCTCAAGGCATTTACAGCTTGGCTCTTGTGTGTCTTCTTAGTCTGTTCTCACTGGGCGGCTCTCTCAAACATAGACCGGTTTCGCCGCTTGCTACCCCTTTTTATAAGCCCTGGCCTAACCACTCAATTTACTGCGCGCTACGCGGATTAATCTGCGCCACACAGATAACACACGCGATTATTGCTCCAGAATGCATGAAAACACAGATTTACACAACTAGAGCAAAAAAACACAACTAATTCGTAGGCTTATTATGGCCTTGTAATAAATCTGCTTGAAGATAACGTGATCAAAAGGCACTAAACCACATAGAGACAATATGACTGCCCAGATGGGGCCAGCGCCTAGAACGACAGACCTCAAGATGGCGCTGTCACATATTCCCCGCCTGATTTTGTTGTCGTCCCGACAACTGCACTAAATCAGGCTCCCCAGTCGTATTCTCCAAATCTGGAGGATCACCTTTTCCTTCACTTCGTCTCAGGTCATTGCTGGTGACTCTAATGCTCGGACTCGCTCTGTCCATTCGTTGGATGATATATGGACCCCCTGTCATTGTGGGAGCACGAACTACAACGTACTCGTCTTCTGACCACATATCACGAATCTCGGATCTCTCAGCGTCGTGCATTCTCTTCTTCACCAATTCTCCGACCTGTAGTGGAGTAGAACACGACAGCTTGTCACATCTCTCTTTCCGGACTGCTGCAAAACTCTGCAACGGTGGCTCTGCTCTTACGTGCGCCCCTCGTAGCCTGGAAACGTGTCCTTCAACGAGTTTTAGATGAGTCTCCTCCTCTAAATGTCGACCACTTTTCCTGGCGCCCTTATGGTGACAGTTGCCACGGCCATCTCTTGGCTTGCACTGTGACGGCAATGTAGATGTGTTGGTACGCTTAGAGAGGGCGCTCTTTGATGGGCAAACCGATATCAAATGGTCCGGGGACCTACAATGGAAACATCGCTTAGGAAGCGGGCCCTGGGGACACTTGGCTGCCATGTGGTTCGAAAGGTCTCCACAGTTGAAGCATCTTATTTTCCTAGGCTTCCTTGGTGCCCTGGGTCGCCTCCTGCTACCCTTACATCCCTGGCCGCCTTTGACTTTCTTCCCTGCAATAAGCACCTCACACTCCGGTCGACCACCAACCCTCTTTATCTTTGAGCCATTCTGCTCCCCTTCTGTAACCTGACTCCCAGCCGCAGAGGGGTCTAGTTAAACGCCTGTGGACATCGATTCTGTACGTGGCCTAGTTCTCTGCATCTAAAACAACGAACTGTCCTGGTACGTCTCCCCTGCTCCTGAGACATCGCATCAATTTTAGCCTCTAATTGAGCCACCTGTGCTCTCAGCCGCTCTACTTCTGCGTTTAATGCATGCGTATCTGACACAGTCTCTGTTCTTGCCACTTCAACACTGGCAACACAGCCCCCAAAGCTGCTTCGACACTGGCAACACCAGCCCCAGAAGTGGGCTCAGTCTCCAAAAACCGTAGGGCATAGTCCCTCACCGACGTGAACGATGCTGTTGGCTCCTTGATGATCATTTCCTTTGCAAGCTTTCTTAGTAGGTCATCTCTCAGACAAGCAGCAAACTGGTCACGAAGAAAGGATGGCGCCAAAGGAGTGACGTTGTTCTGCTTTTGTGCCCTTACAGCACTTTCAAACACCTCGTGAATGCGATGGGAGAATTCCCAAAGAGACTCCCTTGCACCTTGCCGGGTAGAGTAGAACGCGGCCATTACTTCTGGGATGCTCCGACGCTCCCCATACACCCTAAGAATGGAATGTAGCATTGCTTCTGGGTCACCGTCATCAGCCTGAATCCTCAGCTCCCTACGGACACTTGGGGTCACACTGTCAAGAATAACATCTGCCTGGTCCTCTTTACTCATCATCCCTACTCTCCAGGCAGCTCTCACCTCTCTGACATATTCCTCGGCCGTAGGACCCGTGCGCTCCCCAAAGCACCGCACCCTCTTGTGAGTAGGTACCACGATGTACTGCACTCGTTCTGGTTGACGATTTAGCCCTACTACAGGGTCATCCACCTCAGCCACATCTTCGTTATCAGTTCTACTAGCAGCGCGTGTGTTGCGTGCCGCCATCTTGTTGCTAGTAGAGTTGACTAGAAATCTTGACAAACTGGATGATCCCGTCCCTCGCCTTGCACTGAACTGGGTGTTCTACTGTTTCGGCTGTTGCTGCTCTGATTGCTGAAGAGTTGCTTCACTGCGTGCTGTCTGTCAATCCTGCCGACGACGCCACTTGTGACAGGGGCGCTAGGGGTACCTCACACCCAAGACCCGTGCACTAAGAAAATTTATAAAGGATCGTTTGACAGGGGTTGCAATTATTGGTTGCTTGCAACCCTCTCAGCAGCAGACTTAACAATTCAAGCAACCCAAAGCCTTAAGCAGATCAACATTTAATTCTACCGAACACCAAACAAAAACAATCCAACAAACACCCAGTCAGTGTTCATAGACTGTCTGAAAAATAATAAATAAAACAACGTCTAAGTGAACATCAATAGCATGGATAATAACACTTACCATACAGAAAACATGCGCCCACCTGACATCATCAACTATCTCACACACTCATGCGTGTCGCCCAATGCGACTAGTATGGTGTTGTGCATGAGGCTGGCAATCGCACCGGGTAACATAGGTTGCTACCGAAACCACTACTGCAAAAGCATCTGAATGCTCCATGCTGAGGTAAACCACACCGGTGGCCCCATGCTCCCTCAGGAGCGGAGAAGAGAAATATACATCTGGTACGCCCACGTGCTCTCACAAACCATTGTTCACACAACAATAATAATCAACTGGACATAAAATAATATTCTTCAATACATGTACAACAAATAATCTCAATAATGAGAATTAACCACCACCTCACAACTGGTCTATCTCAATATTCGTTACTGCATTCTGAAGCATGTCGTATGTGACGACTCGTGCGGCTGGGAATCTCATCGCATGAAACACATTATTACAGGAACAACCACTGTAATAGCATAAAAATGCTTCTGTTGGCTTGTGGTGGACACCAGCCGCATTGGTGTTTCCATGCTCCACCAGGAGCAAACAGAGAAACACCTGTCTCAACAAAGGAGTGGCCTCGCGCTCTCCAGAAATCTAAATACATATTCTCACCTCACAGTAACCCATTAAATATACAGTAGAATTATCAATAAACGTGAAATACACTAAATTACTCTTACATAAAGAATACAATATAATTATTCTCGACTTAAGCCAAACTGGGACTAAATACACAACGTGTCGCTCGGCATAACATATTATAGGTTTACCACGCGGAGCGTGTTTAATCAGACTCGCTATCGCCGCCTTTTATCACCACGAGGCTACTATCTTGCGATCGTTAATCTTATCTAAATTTCCAGTGGAATAGCCTTTCTGAAGAATGAAATAATCGCTCTTAAACTCTCACATCTATCTATCTATCTATCTATCCCATTAAACATTAAAATAGCCACATCGATATAATTTCAGAATCCTAGAAAACTAATGCTAATTTAAATTAACTCACGTGCTCAAGGCATTTACAGCTTGGCTCTTGTGTGTCTTCTTAGTCTGTTCTCACTGGGCGGCTCTCTCAAACATAGACCGGTTTCGCCGCTTGCTACCCCTTTTTATAAGCCCTGGCCTAACCACTCAATTTACTGCGCGCTACGCGGATTAATCTGCGCCACACAGATAACACACGCGATTATTGCTCCAGAATGCATGAAAACACAGATTTACACAACTAGAGCAAAAACACAACTAATTCGTAGGCTTATTATGGCCTTGTAATAAATCTGCTTGAAGATAACGTGATCAAAAGCACTAAACCACAGAGACAATATGACTGACCAGATGGGGCCAGCGCCTAGAACGACAGACCTCAAGATGGCGCTGTCACATATTCCCCGCCTGATTTTGTTGTCGTCCCGACAACTGCACTAAATCAGGCGCTTCAGTCGTATTCTCCAAATCTGGAGGATCACCTTTTCCCTCACTTCGTCTCAGGTCATTGCTGGTGACTCTAATGCTCGGACTCGCTCTGTCCGTTCGTTGGATGATATATGGACCCCCTGTCATTGTGGGAGCACGAACTACAACGTACTCGTCTTCTGACCACATATCACGAATCTCGGATCTCTCAGCGTCGTGCATTCTCTTCTTCACCAATTCTCCGACCTGTAGTGGAGTAGAACACGACAGCTTGTCACATCTCTCTTTCCGGACTGCTGCAAAACTCTGCAACGGTGGCTCTGCTCTTACGTGCGCCCCTCGTAGCCTGGAAACGTGTCCTTCAACGAGTTTTAGATGAGTCTCCTCCTCTAAATGTCGACCACTTTTCCTGGCGCCCTTATGGTGACAGTTGCCACGGCCATCTCTTGGCTTGCACTGTTGGGCAAACCGATATCAAATGGTCCGGGGACCTACAATGGAAACATCGCTTAGGAAGCGGGCCCTGGGGACACTTGGCTGCCATGTGGTTCGAAAGGTCTCCACAGTTGAAGCATCTTATTTTCCTAGGCTTCCTTGGTGCCCTGGGTCGCCTCCTGCTACCCTTACATCCCTGGCCGCCTTTGACTTTCTTCCCTGCAATAAGCACCTCACACTCCGGTCGACCACCAACCCTCTTTATCTTTGAGCCATTCTGCTCCCCTTCTGTAACCTGACTCCCAGCCGCAGAGGGGTCTAGTTTAACGCCTGTGGACATCGATTCTGTACGTGGCCTAGTTCTCTGCATCTAAAACAACGAACTGTCCTGGTACGTCTCCCCTGCTCCTGAGACATCGCATCAATTTTAGCCTCTAATTGAGCCACCTGTGCTCTCAGCCGCTCTACTTCTGCGTTTAATGCATGCGTATCTGACACAGTCTCTGTTCTTGCCACTTCAACACTGGCAACACAAGCCCCCAAAGCTGCTTCGACACTGGCAACACCAGCCCCAGAAGTGGGCTCAGTCTCCAAAAACCGTAGGGCTTAGTCCCTCACCGACGTGAACGATGCTGTTGGCTCCTTGATGATCATTTCCTTTGCAAGCTTTCTTAGTAGGTCATCTCTCAGACAAGCAGCAAACTGGTCACGAAGAAAGGATGGCGCCAAAGGAGTGACGTTGTTCTGCTTTTGTGCCCTTACAGCACTTTCAAACACCTCGTGAATGCGATGGGAGAATTCCCAAAGAGACTCCCTTGTACCTTGCCGGGTAGAGTAGAACGCGGCCATTACTTCTGGGATGCTCCGACGCTCCCCATACACCCTAAGAATGGAATGTAGCATTGCTTCTGGGTCACCGTCATCAGCCTGAATCCTCAGCTCCCTACGGACACTTGGGGTCACACTGTCAAGAATAACATCTGCCTGGTCCTCTTTACTCATCATCCCTACTCTCCAGGCAGCTCTCACCTCTCTGACATATTCCTCGGCCGTAGGACCCGTGCGCTCCCCAAAGCACCGCACCCTCTTGTGAGTAGGTACCACGATGTACTGCACTCGTTCTGGTTGACGATTTAGCCCTACTACAGGGTCATCCACCTCAGCCACATCTTCGTTATCAGTTCTACTAGCAGCGCGTGTGTTGCGTGCCGCCATCTTGTTGCTGTAGGGTTGACTAGAAATCTTGACAAACTGGATGATCCCGTCCCTCGCCTTGCACTGAACTGGGTGTTCTACTGTTTCGGCTGTTGCTGCTCTGATTGCTGAAGAGTTGCTTCACTGCGTGCTGTCTGTCAATCCTGCCGACGACGCCACTTGGGACAGGGGCGCTAGGGGTACCTGTTACGTGCAGTCTTTGATATCTTACAATATTATACATAGGTAATTTTTTTAGTGCTTAAGGGAAAGTCATTATTGAGTTACTTCCCTTGAACTCCGCGGATAAATACATTTTATTGCGATTTATTCGTTGTTTGGGTAATAATAGATTGTTCTTGCTTCAGAATATCTATGGCCTGAATTTATGTGTATTGTTTGTCTGAGTAGGACAAGTCTGTCTTATATCTGTATATCTTTACATATCTAAGTCGAACTATATGTTCTGTTGTCTCTAGAGAGGTCAAAGGCTATTCGGCGGATGTGTGGCTTGAGTGGTGTGATTTGGCTTCGTCCTGATAGGGACTGTGTGTGTTTTGCTATGTCGGCTTGATGCCTTGAAAAAGTGATCTCAGTGGTTTTGGGGAAAGTGATAGTCGTCTAGACCTATCGTGTATGCTTTACCCCAGTGTTTATTCATCTTGCCAAGGAATGGCAGTTTCATATTCCCTCTACCAAGGTAATCAAAGATACTCTTATGAACTCTCGATCGAAGCCACCATTGTCGATAATTACGATTTGAATGTTTAAGAGAATATATTTGACTCGATGAAAAACGACTTCGATTCCTAGCAGCACTATATTCTGTAGAATGCAGTCTATTGTTCATGACCAAATCTACAGAGCAACGAAATGTTGTATGAATGACTAACTTTAGAACAGATTCATTATCTGTATTCAAACGTGAGTGACAGTTCACGAGTGGAGCCATCTTGGAACCAAAACATGTAGGACTTTCAAGAAGAGAAAAGGGATGCCCGTATTATCGCTTGATCAGTCCAGAGATCACTGCTACACATGAGAACCCATTGTTAGCGGTTCAATATTATTATATGGAAAAATATGTGCTGAACATTATGTTGAAGAATCGTTGCTAAACGAGATTAGGTTTAGAAGTCATCTGAAATATTGTTTACAAGCTGACGTGCTCAGTCAGTGACGTCAGATGATATATGTATGGGCGATACTGAGTGCTTGGCTATTGACAGTCCATTATACCATTATTCTACATGAGTGCCCATGTAACATTGCAAGACCATGTCCACTGTACTATGATGTATTATGGCAACCTGTGATTTGTCACTATCTGTGCTGTCGAGTGTGTACGTCCAATTAAACTTTAGAAAAGGTACACAGTCGTTGGTGTCGATGACTTCCGGTCATACATGAGTGTGAGAAGAGAACATTTGTCAACAACACGAACCCTTATCATCATTCGCACATTATACACTCCATCCATGTCTACACAACACTGCGTAGGTCAAGTTGACATTCCATACACTACAGTGGGGCAGGCAACACCATAGGGATCTTGTCAACTGATGATGATAGACGCCTGTCTTCCCGCCTAGGAGTGTTCTGGTGTACTTTATCAACATATATATATATATCCAACTAAATATCAACTTTATCAACTGGTGGACCAGCTTTCTGGGTTTGACCTCGCAGAAATTCAGAAGTCAACAGATTACCGATACCAGACCGTTTCCTGTGGCTGATACGACACACTTGCAGTATTGGTTTGCTCTTTGTCAACGCTTCGTCACGTGACCTGTCAAGTGAATGCAGTATGTAGGTCAGCGTTGTTGACATTTTTTACATTAGACATTATAGAGTTTCACAGAACAGTTGGATCAATTCTTGTCAGTGTTAACAGAAAGACAGTATTTGTGAACTAAGAAGTCCTTTTTTCATCGATGGATCTTCTTGTTTGCCATATATGAACTTTAATATTTAAGGCCAGAATGTTTAATTGAATAAAGTGGCAGTTTGTTTGTTTTCATGAAAAATAACTTTGCCATTACTGTAAGACTGAGCCTATTTTGCAACACATACTATCATACACATAATTTATATATATTTATGTTTACATGTTATTTGTTTTTATAGTATGTTAGTTTCTATGTCAGCGGGTTGTGTTTAAGGTTGGGCGGCGTCCTCACAACAGAGTATCCCACGTCATAGAGGGTCCGTTGTGGGCGTTTTCTATAGGTGCAATTTTCTTGATTGAAAATTTGCTGCGACAACTGTTGCTTTTGTGTTAGCTGTGAAGTCTGTAATTATTGTAATTTTTGTAATATTTCTTTTAGTTTGTTTATTTTGTTTTGGGTTTTAAATTTTTTTTGTTTAAGTATTTTTATTATAGGTCAGCGGTGTTTTCTTTTCATTTGTTTTTTTTTGATTTCCCCTATTTTATTTTTTCTAAACGTTTTATTGTGACTTTGCTTTTGTTTTTAGCAGATTTCTTGTTATGTTTATTTTGCTGGACCCCAAACTTTGCTTTTATTTTTTTTTTAGAATTTTTTTGTTTTCATTGTTTCTTTGTTTTTTGTTTATTGCAGGTTTTTTTCCCTATTTGATTTATTTTATCTGTTTTTTTGTTGTTTTAATTTGTATTGGTTACATATTTTTCTTTTTCATTCTGCATTTATTTTTATTAATTTATTTCATTATTTCACTACACCATTTGTGACTATTTTATTGTTCATTTGTTTTCAGTGATTAATTGCATTATTCATTTTTGATTTTCATTGATTTCCCTATTTGATTTATTTTGATTTCTGCAAACGTTCTTGTATTGTCAGTCCTATTTGTATTTTATGTATTCTGTTGGTTGACATATGTTTTATATAGGTATATTTCATAAGACACAATTGCCTGTGCACTGCACTTGGATTATGGGATAGACCAGTACCTGATTATTATTACTATTATACAAGACCTTATTAAAGGCTTGTGACCCACAGATATTGGGATAGTATACTGATTAATCAGGTCATTGAGAACTTGGGGTATTATTATTGATTCAGGTGATTAGTATTATTGTTAGGCATCATGTCTACTCTAGATTATTTCATTACTCAAGGGAAAGCTCTTGATAAGACTGGTCAACAATTAGAACAATGGGCAGTTGCTCAATATGACAAAGCATTAGCTGCAGAAGAGAAAAGATTAGCTGCAGAAGAAAGAAAAGCTATGGCGGAAGAGAAAAGATTAGAAAAAGAAGCTGAGGCTGCTGCTTAACAAAAGAAATTGCAGATGCAGGTAGAGGAAAGGAGATTTGAAGCTGAACAAAAAAAAAATTGGAAAGAGAAGCTGCGGCTGAACAAAAAAGATTAGACAGTGAAGCTGAACAAAAAAGATTAGACAGTGAAGCTGAACAAAAAAGATTAGACAGGGAAGCTGAACAAAAAAAATTAGAAAGAGAAGCTGCGGCTGAACAAAAAAGATTAGACAGTGAAGCTGAACAAAAAAAATTGGAAAGAGAAGCTGCGGCTGAACAAAAAAGATTAGACAGGGAGGCTGAACAAAAAAGATTAGATGCTGAAGAGAAAAAAGCAATAAGAGAACATGAATTTGAGTTGGAGAAATTGAGATTGACAAGTATGAGTAATGTTAATCAGGCATCTAGTGGTAATGGTAAACCTTCTACTTACAAGGTTAAGGTTCCACCGTTCAATCAGTCCAGTGACGATATTACATTCTGGCTGGATAGATTTGAACGTTCTTGTCGTACACATAATGTGGATAAATCACAATACGCTAATCAATTATCAGAAAACTTGAAAGGTGAATCTTTGACTAGATTATGCCTTGTAGGAGAAGCAGATAAGGATAATTATGATGTCATTAGGGCGGCTTTGATAAAAAAATATCAGCTAAGTGAGGAAGGCTATCGCCTTTTATTTAAGACGATGGTACCTGAGACGGGGGTAGAATTCTCAGAATTCACTGCAAAGGCACGTCTCACAGTTGATCGTTGGATTGAGCTTTCCAAAACCGAAAAAACGTATGAAGGACTTATGGATTTGTTGCTCAGAGATAAGATTATGTCATGTGTGAACAAACCTTTCCTTGAATTTATACATGAGCGTAAACCTAAATCTCTAAAAGAAATGGAAGAATATTGTTCCCAATATGTCACTGCACACCCCCGACGTGACTTTTGGCAACACTAAGATTAAGGAGAGTATGCCAGTTGCTTCAGCAACACCATACAATCCCAATTATTCACACAGATTTCAGGGACCTCAAAACAGATTTGATAAAAAAGGTAACCATAATAGTTATCAAAACCAAGGTAACCAATCATTTCAGGGTTCTTCTTCAAAGAACTGGAGACGACCTGATAGCTCTCGACACAGGGGTGGTCATAATTATAGGAATTTCCGTAGAGGAAGTAATTATAGAAACTATCAGGGTTATCCGTCTTGGAGTCAACAAGATCATAATTACAGAGATACTCATTATAATGAATATGATAATGGTAACCAAGGGTACTATGACTCAAACCCAAATAGGGGTTACAATAGAGGTAACAATAACTACAGAGGTGATAATAACCGAGGTAGATCTCAATACAAAAGACATAAACCACATTTTCAGGCAAACTCTGCACAACAAGAGTCCCATGAAGCCTATAAACAGAGTAAAGATAATAATGATGCTAGTAATATGGCATGTGCCGCTTTTGATTTTGGGAGAGCATCTCAGTGCCCCCAATGCAAAACGTTATTTGAGCCAACCACAGTGACTACTTTAAGCTGTGGCCATCCTCTTCCTGCTCTTCCAGCATCAGTCGCGCATGATGGAAGAGGGTCTCTTGTCTTACATAAGGGTTTAGTGAATAACAATCCAGTCTCTGTGCTATTTGATTCTGGATGCACCACAATTGGTGTTAGGCAGTCACTCGTAGATCCTTCCCGTGCCACTGGACAAGTAGTCAAATGTGTAACATTTGGCGGCACAGTAGAGAAAATACTCTACCGCTATCATTAGGATTGCTACTCCTTTCTTTACAGGAGATGTACACGCATGTCTTCTTCCGAATCCGATCGCTGACCTCATCATCGGTCGCATTCATGGAGTCAAGGAATGTACTCCGCAACAAATTTCCACTTGGGAAAGGCAAAACATGCAGATTGCTAACGCTGTAGTCACTAGAGCTCAGGCTCTTAATGTGCCTCAAACTTCATCTACTGAAGATAATGAAGTGCATAACCAAGATAATCCCTTGGTAATTTCTCGTGACTCGTTTATAAAACAGCAAGAAGATGATCCCACTCTGAAGAAATTCTTCATTCTTGCAACTAAAGGTGATCCGAATAAGGACACAAGTCGTAAATCGTGGATTACAAAGAAGAATGGCGTACTTGTACGTATGGTTCAAGACTCCATTACGTCAAGTCATTCTCAAATCCTGGTTCCCAAGAATTTGAGAGTTAAAATTTTGCAGCACGCTCACGACTCTCAGTGTGCTGGACACATGGGTTTTTCCCGTACTAAGTCAAGAGTCCTTGCGGCTTTCTTTTGGCCATTGGTAAACAAGGACATACGGATTGCACACGTTGGCCAGAGGCTATTCCTCTGAAGAGCATTACTACTGCTGATATTGCAGATGCTCTTTGGCTTATATTTTCTCGTCTGGGGTTCCCCGGAGAGATATTGTCAGACCATGGCACCCAACTAATATCAGATACCATGTCTCAAGTAATGTCTACTCTGCAGATAGATAGATCTTTAAGTAGTATCTACCATCCAATGTCTAATGGTATGGTCGAACGCCTTAATAGAACACTTAAAAACTTACTAGGGAAGATAACTGCGGATCATCCTCAAGACTGGGACAGAGTTTTACCTGCGGCCCTCTTCGCTTACAGAGAGGTACCCAATGAACATACAGTATTTTCTCCCTTTGAACTCGTCTTTGGTTGCTACAAACGGATGTCGTTGCTTCACGATCTCATAACATTTTGACACTCCCCAACATGATCAATCCACCACCCCACACCCCCCCCACCCTCCCACCCACCCCCCCCCCCCCCACCCAATCCATCCCCCCCCCCCCCCCCCCCCTCCCTAACCACCCCATCAACCCCCAAAACAACCCCCACTCCCCACCCCCCAACCCCACCCCCCCTTCACCCCCACCCCCACCACTACACCCACCCCCCCCCACCCGAAACCCCCCCACATCAAAACCCCCCCATCACCCCCCAACTCTCCCCCCCCCCCCCCACCCCCCCCCCCCTACCCTTCATCACCCCCCCCCACCCTAATACCCACCCCTCCCCCCCCCCCCCCAATCCCCCCAACACCCTTTGACCCCCCCCACTTCCAAAACTCCCCCCCCCCCCCCCACCCCCAACCCCCATACCCCCCCCATAACCGCCCTTAGACATTCCCCCCCCAATCACTAACCGAAAGAGTTTCAATGCACATATCACCCCCCGATCCCAATCCCCACTAGCAAATTTCACCCCCACCCTCCCTCCCACCCAACCAATTCCTTTCATCTAACCCCACCCAACCTTAATCCCTTCAACCACCCCCCCCCTCCCCCCCCCCACCCAACCTCCCCCCCCCACATGCTCCCAACCCCACTCGTTCCCCTCCCTCCAAATACTACCATTACATCTGCACCATTACATCATCCACCTTACTAATTCCCCCCCACTTCCACCCATATTCTAACCCATCCACCCCCCCTTTCAGGAACCACTATACCATACTCTACCCATCCCAACCCTCCCATGGCCACCCTTGCCCTCAACCCCACCCAACCCCATACAAACCTTCCCCCCCCTCCAAACTAACAAACCCCAGGGTGGGCCCCCCCCATAACCTTTCAATACCCTCCCATCAAACCCATTCAATATAACCCCCCCACAAACCAATCCTTACCCATACCAATATAATCTCACCCCCCCCCTACAAAAATACTCCCAGTAACCCTCCAACTTCCATAACTCACCACCATTATTAAGACCATGTATGTGTGGGTTTCCTCACCCAAAACATCCCCCATGTTCCTCGCACCTCCTCCCCCCTGTTCAATCCCCCCCCCCCCCCATTGTTAACTTGACCCACTCCACCCCCCCATCCCCACCTTAAAACACCATTTTTATAACCACTCCAACTCCTGATCCCTTATAAAAACCACCAATAACCCTTCCAACAACCCCAAACACCTAATACCACCCCTACATCCACCAACCCAACCCCACATCCCCAATTACACCAATCCAATATCTAACCCATATTACCTTCATCCACCACAAACAACACCAAACCCCCCCAACAACAACCTCACTTAAAACTAACCTGTTAAAACCACACCATACAAAATCACCCAAAAATCACCACCACCCCACTCCACAGCCATTACCATACACAAACCTCCCCAAACCACTTCCCCACCCCCCAATTCCCAAGCCCACCCCTAAACCCATCAACCCCTCCCCCCATACCACTCAATGAACACCAATACCCACCCATTCCGCCGCCCACCCCCCACCCCCCCCCCCCACCCACCCCTCCCACACCCCACCCATCAATACCACCACTTAACCCGGTGGGCACAATCCCACTCAATTGTATATCCACCATAAACCATAAACCAATACACCAATCCCACCCCCACCCCCCACACCCCCCCCCCCCCCCCCCCAAACCCCCCCCCTCCCCCCCCCCACCCCCCCCCCGCCCCCCCCCCCCCACCCCACACCAAACCCCCCCCCCCCCCCCAATAACCCCATAACCCCCACCCCCCCACCCCCACCACCAACAATCCCAACATCCCCCCCCCCCCCAAAAAACCAAAACACCCACCCCAAACCCAAAATCACAAAAACCCAAAACCCCACCCACCCACCCCCAAAATAAACCAAACCCCCCCCAAACAAATCCACACATAACCCTCACACCCACCACAAACCCCACCCCCCCCCCCCAAAACCACCCCCAACCCCCAACCATTACCACATAATCCTGTCACCACCCCAAACCCCCCCCCCCCCCCCCCCCCGCAAACAATTAACCACACCCCCCACCACATACAACCCCCCCAAACCCCCCAACAAATTAATTCCCCCCCCCCATCTACCCACCAAAAAACCCCCCCCAACATCCCCACAACCCCCCAAAACTTGCTCCAAACAAAATACCAAACAAAAAACCCCCCCCCAAAACAAATATCGTTTACCCCCCAAAAACCAACCCATCCCCCCCCCAACCATTAACACCCCCCCCAACCATCCCTCCCCCTAAAAACCAACACCCACCCCCCAAACACAAACCCATCACAAAACAAACAAAACAACCAGCAACAACATAACAAAACCCACAATCTCAAATCCCCCCCCCCATCCCCCCCCCCCACCCAAAAAAAACAATAACCCCCCCCCCCTCCCACCCCAAATCACCCAAAAAAATCAATTAACCACCCCCCCAACCCCCCACCATCAAACCCCCACAAAAACCCCACCCCAAAACCCCCAACCACCCCCCAAAACCCTCAACCAACAATAACCACTTCCCACAAACATACACAACCAACCCAACCCTCCATACAACCCCCAACCCCCCAGCTATCTCAACCAAACCTTTGGCAACCCATTAATTTTACCAAACCACCCATCACCCACATTAAACAAAAATACCCCCACTTACCCCAATACCCCCCCCCCCAAAAACAAAAACATCCCTTGAACACCCAACACCCCCCCCCCCACCCCACCAACCCCCAAAACACCCCCCCCCCATCCACCCCCCCCCAAACTATTTCCCCACCCCACAACCCCAAACCCCTTCATATAAAACCCCCCCTCCCCCCCCAACCCCCCCCCCCCCACCCAACCACAACCCCCCCCCCCACCCCCCTATACAAAAAACCCACCCCCAACCCCACTGCCCCACAAACCCCCCCCCCCCCCCCATTAACCCACCCCAACCACAAATCACCCTACCCCCCCACCCCCCCCCCCCCACAAAACCCCCCCCCCACCACCCCACAACCCCCCACCCCCCCCTAAAAATTAATAAACCCAACCAACAAACACCCCCCCCCCCCCCCCCCCTATAAATCAACACCCCCCCCAAACCCCCAACCACCCCCACCCTACCCAACCAACCCCCACCCACCCCCCCCCCCCCCCCCCCCTACCCCACTACCCACCCCCCCCCACTATCCCCCCCCCACATCCCCCCCAAACCCACACAAACCAAAAAAACACACAAAACCCCCCAACTTTCAACAAAACCAAAAAACCCCAACCCATATTAAACCCCCACCCCCACACCCATCCCACCCCCCCAACATATTTAACCCCCCCCACCCCCCCAATTTCCCCCACTCAAAACCCCCCCCCATCCCCAAACAAAACTCCATTTTACCATCAATCCCAAAACCCAAAACAACCCCACCCCCCCCCCCCCCCCCCCCCCACCTTAACCCCCCCCCATACCAACCCCCCCCCCAAAATCCAAACACTAATTACCCAAACACCAACCCCACACAAAATCCCCCACCCAACAAACAACAACCCACAACATCAAACCCCACCCCAAACCCCCAAAATCCCCCCCCAATCCAACCAACCTAAAAAAAAACCCCACCTACCCAATCACCAACCCCCCCCACCCCCCCCCCCAATTAACCCACCCCAAAACCCCCCCCCCCCCCACCCCCCCCACCCCCCCCCCCCCCCTATACCCCCCCCCCCCCCCCACCCCCCCCCCCCAAAAAAAACTTCCACCAATACCCCCCCCCCCCCCCCCCCCCAAAACCCCCAAACCCCAAACCCCAACCACCCCCCCCCCATCCCACCAACCACCCCCCCAAATCCAAAAAAAAACACAAAACAACCCACCCAAAACAACCCCCCCCCAACAAAAATTAAACCCCCCCCCCCCCCATACCCCCCCCAAACCCCCCTACCCCCCCCCCCCCTATAACCCCCCCCCCCCCAACATTCATAAACCAAACCCCCCACCCCCTACCCCCCACCCACCCCCCCCAAAAACCCACCCCCCCCACAAAAACCCCCCCCACCCCCCAAACCAAAAACCCCCCCCACAAAATTTACCACCCCCCAAAAACCCCCAACCCCCTCCCCCCACCACCAAACCCCACCCCACCCCCCCCACCCCCCCCCCCCCAAACCAAACCATACAAACCCCCCCCCCACCACCCCCCCCCCACCCCCCAACCCTACACACCCAAAAAAAAAAAAAAAAAACCCACACCCACACCACCCCCCACCTCCCCACCAATACCCCCCACCCCCCCCCAACCACCAAACCCCCCCACCACCCCCCACCCCCCCCCCCAACAAAAATACCCCCCCATTCACCCAACCCCCCACCCCCCCATCCCCCCCCCCCCCCCCCCACCCCTTCCCCCCCCCCCCCACACCCCCCCAACAACCCCCCCCAACCCCATCACAACCCCCCACCAAAAAAAAAAACAAAATCCCCCTTAACCCCCCCACCCACCAACCCCCCCCAACAAACCCCCCCCAACCCCCCCCCACCCCCACCGCCCCCCCCCCCATTCACCCCCAACCCCTACCCCCCCCCAAAAACCCCCCCCCCCCCCCCCCACTAAAAACATCAACCCCCCCCCCCCTACCCCCCCCCCCCCCCCAAAATTTGACCACCCCCCACCCCCCAACCCAAATAAACAAACCCCCCCCCCCTTAGGGAAATCCCCACCAACTAAAAACCCAACCCCCCCCCAACCCCCCCCCCCCCCCCACCCCCCCACCCCACTACCCCCCCCACCACCACACACACCTACAACCCAAACCCTCAAACCCACAAACACCACCCCACCACCCAACCCCCAACCCCCCCCCACACCCCCCCAACCCCCCCCCCCCCCCCCCCCGACCCCCCACCCCCCCCCCCGCCCCCCCCAAATTAAACACCCCCCAAACCCCCCCCCCCCCCCCCCCCCCCCACCCAACCCCACCCAAATCCCCCCCCCCAACCCCATTACCCACCCCCCCCCCCCACCCCCCCCCCCCCCCACCCTAACAAAATTTCCCAATCACCAACACCACCCAAACAACCCCCCCCCCAAACCAACCAACCCAACCCAACCCCCCTCACAAAACCCAACCCACCCACAAAACCCCCACCCCCCCCCCCCCCCCCCCCCCCCCCCCCACAAACCCCCCACCCCCCCCCCCCCACCCCCCCCCCCCCCCACCCCCACCCCCCTGCCCCCCCCCCCCAAAAACCCCCAACACACCCCCCCCCCCCCCCCCCCCAACCCCAATAAAAAAACCCCCCCC